>CM019151.1:161227150-161827150 GCA_009733165.1 Naja naja
TGCTCATTACTGCAACTCTTTCCATCTGGAAGGGCAGGCAAGAAGGCAAAAAAATCATGCTATTTCTTTTGCTTTTTAATATTGTAATATGAATAAACCAGAATTTTTTTAAAGGTGCCTGAGAAAATCAAGGAGGTCTTAAGCTACATTCAAAGGCATTTGTGCTAAATAGGAACATATTCATTATTGGAGAAAATCATTATTACTAGGTGGACTGCATGCTGATATATTTGAGGCAGAAAACTCAGGAGGAAATTGATATACCCCCTATAGGCTCAACAGACATTGTTAGAAATAAATAAACAGGAGATGGCAACGCATGCCTTGCTGAGAAGTATGCATTCCTGTTCAGAAACACTATAGGTAGGCCAAACATTGTAGATGTTAGAAGCAGTAAGTAGAGATCCCCATCTGTTTGCTCTTGGGTTCCTGATTTTCTGGTTGGCCATACCCATTGTTGCAGCCAATTTGTGGGAAGATACTGTATATCTTTGAAAATTCTTCTCCGGCTCAACATATTAACTAACACTGGTTTACCTTGCTGATATTCCTTTCTGCTTCTTCGCCCCGGATGCTTTCTAAAACTGCATTCTAGGACAAATGGAATTAAACAAAAGATACGAAAAGATGTACGGCACCAATTCAGTAGCAGCAGCAACAGGTAGGCATTTATTTGACATTTATTTCTGTTCCATTTATTGTTTTCATGCATCAAAATAATGCCAATAACTTATCACAGCTCAAAATCAACTGAACATAATGATAATAATGATAACAATATACTACCAACTTAATCTGGTATGGCACTTGTATGTGTTTAATAGTTGTGTTTGTCACAGTTATTTTCCATTATATGAAATACAAAGCTGTTGTATAACAAAAAGTTTTTTCCCTGGTGTACATTTAAAAAAAATTTATGCAGAGCAAATAGCAATAGTGCTTAGACTTATATACTACCCTACAGAGCTTTGAAGCACTCTCTGGGCAGTGGCCCCCAACAATCCAGGTCTTTATTTTACCAACCTCAGCAAGATGGAAGGCTGAGTCAACCTTGAGCTGGTCAGGATTGAACTCCTGGCTGTGAGCAGAGTTTGCCTACAATACTGCATTCCAACCACTGTGCCACCATTGTGTCCCCAGGTGGTATCAGTCCTATTAGTTTAAAAACATGAAACAGTGGTGTATGTATTCCTCCTTAACTGATTTGTTTTAATGTGTCAGAAAAGAGTTGTAAGAAATGGAAAGGAACATAGGAGGACAATATATGGAAGTCAGAGTCATCTGAACTTGCAAAAATCAGACAGATTTTCATCTGGAAACATATTCAGAGTATGTTCTCTATAGCAGAAGTCCCCAATCTCCCAGCTTATTAGGAATGGGCCATAAAGCTGGAGATGAGCAATGGGCCAGAGAATCAAACCGAAACCTGGTGCAGAAAAGTTTAGGCCTGCTGCTCTATAGCGCCTTTTACGCTGACATTTGTTACCACATAACTTTTTTACCTGTTGTTGCTGCTACTGCCATTTTATTTATTATTGATATACTCAAGGGTGTTATATGTCAAAATAGGACTGATATATTCTGGTTGGCTTACAGCAAAAGCTAGAGATTCAAAATGACAGCAGAAGCAGAAATGTTCAGCATGGAAAAGCCCCTGTTAGAACACCAGATCAAACAAGCACAAAGGTAGAGATAGGAATCAGAAGAAAAAGCTGGCTTTCCGTCTCTTCCCTCCCTCTCTTTAAACACACACACACCACAAAAATATACTTCTGATCAGTCCTAGGAAACAAAACATATTGTTCTCTGGCACTGAAAGAACTTTGGGTCAAGTGTGAGGGGCTATATGTGAATACTGTAAAAAAAGAAATATTTCAAAATATTAGACAATTTCTGGGAATGCTCTTCTTGGCTACATGGAAGAACCAAACCTATACCTCCTGAGTGATTTGGGCTTTGCATTTTAAGAAAAAGGATAATATGCCTTTTTGTTTTATTTTTTATTACTGTTTTTATGGTTGTTGCTGTGCCTTTGAGTCAGTGTTGACTCCTGAAGATTTCCTGGACAAGTCTCTGCAATGTTACTGGTAAGATTTTGGAAATGGTTTGTCTGTTTCCTAGGTCTGAAAGAGACAGATTGGCCCAAGGCCACCCAGATATGTACAAATTGTTTAGCAACCACAGTTGGGACTGGCAATTAAGACATTAAGCAAAGGAGTTGCTAAGTGAAATTAAACTGTTCTTATTATCTTATTTCAGCTTTTCTTCATTTTACAGACAGTTGATAGATAGATAGATAGATAGATAGATAGATAGATAGATAGATGTGTGTATGCATAAAGTATATTTTAACATAGATTAAAAGAGTTCATAGGAACATATAAATATCTATATCTATATCTACTATGTTCTATTATGTATAAGTATGAATTATAGTCTAAGGGTTTTATATATAAAGAACCAGTTAGTCTAGCTTTCCAAATACTTTCTATCTGGATCATTTTTAAGGGAAGGCAAATAATCATTATATGGATTGTTTATAAACAGAAGGGTGTATTCAGTTCAATTTTAATTGCTTGCACATAGAGACAAAGGATATGAAAGTAATTTGTGACTTCACCAATGGCATGCAGAATTTTCACAAATGTATTCCTTTTCACTGAATTCTTTTCCAGTTTATGGTAGGGAGTACTTTTGGGCAGCTGAAGTTCTCTAAACCTAAACCCCATCTCCCTCTCTCTCTCTCTTCCCCTCCTCTCTCTTCCTCCCTCCCCCTCCTCCCTCCCTCCCTCCCTCCCTCCCTCCCTCTCTCTCTCTCTCTCACACACACACACTCCCACGTGCATGAACAGCACACAATATATCATATCCCCATAACTGGACAAAACATTTGACATTTAACCGAATAGGAAAAGAAATATGCAAAGATGGGGCACAGGATATGGAAGATTGCAAAAGAATAAGGCCTTTTCATGAAACTCATTTCCTCTTTGGAATGTAAAATACTATATTTACTTTGGTTACAAAATATGCAATGAATTATTTATAGAATCAAAATTTGATTATGATTGCATTTTCTCTCATAGAAAATTTTTATTTTCTGTTCAGTGTCAAGACCCGACCCACTGCGGTGGGAGTGCAGTGGCTGGCCAATTTGGTTCTGGTCCCCAACAGCTGTGAGAGAGCTGGGGGTGCAAGATTTTGTGGACATTTTGCCTGGACCTCTCCCTTTATGCACTTTACATCTATGCACTTTACATCTTTTTACCATCTTTCACTGAATTTTCCTCCTTTTTCCCATCGATTTCCACCTTTGTAACATGCTCACTTACTCTGCTCGAACTACGGGCCTTCCAGACTGTTCCCTTGTCTTTGGATGGCCCAAGGGGTTACCAAAGCCTACCTTAAGGATGGATCCTGGGATCCTGAGAGGTGGCATGGCACCACCAAAGGGCCAAATTTTAAATCTGGTTTTAAGGGATGTCTTTAAATTTTTAATTGATGTTTTAATGGGATAGGAGGGGTTTCAAGGGGTTAGGGAGGGGAGGAGGGTCTTCTTGCAGCCGGTGCATGGTGTGTGGGGGTGGGGGGGGGGCTGCGGGGCCCGGGTGCGCAGGTGGGGACCGCGATTCCCAGGGTGGTTGGGATTGGCAGGAGACGCTGAGGCATAGGGCCATATCATGTTTTGGGGAGCTGCACTGCCATCTTTGTGCAGTGGCATGCTCCGACCCTATGGCCTCCTCCCTAGGGGGCATGGGAACTGGGACCCCTGGGCTTAGGTTGGTGTATTTTAATGCCAGGTCCGTGGCTAATAAGTCCTCCCTCCTCTGTGAGATCATTGAGGAGGAGGCTGCGGACCTGGCCTGTATCACCGAAACCTGGTTGGGCCTGGAGGGAGGTGTCCCTCTGATTGATCTGTGCCCTCCAGGTCTCCGGGCTCTGCACTGGCCATGGGCCCAGGGAAGGGGTGGTGGGGTGGCCGTGGTTATTCGGGAGACCCTGTTTCCAAGGGAAGGTCGCAGTTCCAGAGATAGGCGGAGTGAGACCCTCCTCTTGAGGTGGAGGCCTAATGGTCAGGTGGGCTTGCTGCTCGCATACCTTTCCCCCAGCTGTGTGACAGTGGCCCTGCCTGGGCTTCTCAATCTCCTCTCGGGGGTGGTGGTGGAGTTCCCGGGCCTTATAGTCCTGGGGGACTTCAATCTGCCCCCCTTGGGGGGGGGCATCGGGTTTGGCCCAGGAATTCATGGCTTCTATGGAAGCCATGGGCCTGACCCAATTGATTCAAGGCCTGACTCATGAGGGGGGAAACACCCTTGATCTAGTTTTTGTCTCTGAACAGTGGCGTAGTGACAGAGGGCAAGCCACTTTACGGCGCTTTCCATGGTCTGATCACTATCTCCTATGGCTGGTCTTCCAACAGGCTGCCCCCACTGCTGGGATGAGGAGCCACTTAGATGGTTCTGCCCCAGACGCCTGATGGACCCTGAGAGGTTCCAGGCGAACTGGGGTCTTTTCCTCTCTCTGCCCACAGCTCTGCCGAGGATCTGGCGGCCGCTGGTAATAGGCTGTGTCAGATGCCCTGACAGGGTTGTCCCCATGCGCCCCTCACAGGCCGTGGATCCCAGATGGCTCCTTGGTATACCGAGGAGCTTCGGGAGATGAAGCGTCATCGGAGGGGTTTAGAGAGCAGGTAGAGGTCCACCGGCTCCCAATCCGATCGAGCCCAGCTAAGAGCCCATATTAGGACTTACCTGGTAGCTATGAGAGCGCGAGAAGTCTCTCCGCCTCATAGCATCCGCAGATAACCGCCCAGCCGTCCTGTTTCAGGCTACCCGCTCTCTCCTTCATATGGGGGGAGGGGCGGACCCATTGCAGGGAAGGGCTGAGGAGTTTGGTCAATATCTGCCGATAAGATTGCTCGGATTCGGAGCAGGTTGTCCTCTGATTTGCGGTGGTCTGGGGAACGGGATACAAGCAGTCCGGCCAGTGTGATCTGGGATGAGTTCGATCCTGTTTCCGAGGATGAAGTGGACAGGACTATGCGCGGCTGAGTTCCACCACATGTTTGTTGGACCTGTCCCTCCTGGTTGGCTTATGCCGCCAAGGAGGCCACCTGCGGTTGGCTCCGGGCAGTTGTCAATGCTTCGTTAAGAGAGGGTGTTTTTCCCTCCGCCTTGAAGGAGGCGGTAGTGAGACCCCTCCTGAAGAAGCCTGCCCTGGACCCGACCGTGTTAGACAACTTTCGTCCAGTCTCCAACCTTTGCTTTTTGGCAAAGGTTGTTGAGAGTGTGGTGGCTCAGCAGTTTCCACTTTTCCTGGATGAAGCGGACTACCTGGATCGATCAATCAGGCTTCGACCCGTTGCAGCACAGAGACGGCATTGGTCGCTGATGGATGATCTCTGGAGGGCTCAGGACAGGGGTTTTTCCTCTGTCCTGGTCCTATTAGATCTCTCAGCAGCTTTCGATACCATCGACCATGTCCAGTCCTTTTGCGATGCCTTGGGGGGTTGGGAGTGGGGGCCACTGTTCTCCGGTGGTTCACCTCTACCCTCGGGGTCGCATGTCGGTGTTGGCAGGGGGGTTGAGGTCGACCCCAAGGGTGCTCTCTTGTGGGGTCCCTCAGGGGTTGGTCCTCTCCCCTCTTCTATTTAACATCTACATGAAGCCACTGGGTGAGATCATCCATGGTTTTGGGGTGAGATTCCATCAGTATGCAGATGACACCCAGCTGTACATCTGCACCCCAAACCAGATCAGTGATGCCCTCTCCTGATGACCCGGTGTTTGGATGCGGTGCATTTGGATGAGCGGGAACATGCTTTCAACCCGGCCAAGACTGAATGGCTGTGCATGCGGCATCTCGCCCAGTCAGGAATATCCATCTCTGGCCATAGGGGGAGAGGTGTTGCCCCTGTGGATAGGGTGTGGAATCTGGGGTCCTCCTGGATGTATGGCTCCGGTTGGAGGAGCAGGTGGGGGCTGTTGCCAGGGGGCCTTTGCCCAGCTCCGCCTTGTTCGTCAGCTTTGCCCATTTCTGGACCGAGATGCCCTGTGCACAGTCACTCACACCCTTGTTACCTCTAGACTCGACTACTGCAACGCTCTCTATTTAGGACTGCCCTTGCATACCATCCAGAGATTGCAACTGGTGCAAAATGCGGCGGTGCGGGTGGTGATGGGAGTTTCCCGATTCTCCCATGTTACGCCCCTCCTGCGCTGCCTGCATTGGTTGCCGGTTGCACTCCGGGTAAGATTCAAGGTTCTGGTTTTAACATACAAAGTCCTTCACGACATGGGTCCTCAATATTTAAGTGAGCGTCTTCTGCCGATATCGAGTGCCAACCGCCCTGTGCGAGCACATAGGCAAGGACTCCTCAGGGTCCCATCGGCAAGCCAATGTCGGCTGGCGGTCCCCCGGCGACGAGCCTATTCTGTCACGGCCCCTGACCTCTTGAACCAGCTGCCCCGGGGCTCCGCCTGGCCCCTGACCTCCGCACCTTCCGCCATGATGTGAAGACCTGGTTGTTCGACCAATCCGGGCTGTGACCCCTCCTTGGGGTGGGGGATGGGTTTCTTAATTATTTTAACCACTGTAAATTTTAGTTTTTGTATTTTTGGGCTTGTGAAATTAGTTTAATTTCTTTTTAAGTATTTATTGTTGTTGTTTTTAGTTGTGCGCCGCCCCGAGTCTTCGGAGATGGGGTGGCATACAAGTCCAAAAAATAAATAAATATAAATAAATAAATAATTATTATTTTTTAATTACATTTATATGCCCGCCAGCCTTCAGGGCATACAATTTTGGGATGCAACCCAGTGTGCTCAGCAATAGCCTTCATTCCATTGTATATGCCTGCTTATTACTAAGTGGCATTTTTACAAGGTCAGCTAATTGCCCCCAACAATCTTGGGTCCTCAATTTACCTACCCTGAGAGGATGGAAGGCTGAGTCAACCTTGAGCCTGATGGGATTCGAGCCTACAGCAGTTGTAGGCAGCTGGAACTTAAATGCAGGCAATTAACAGCCTGAGCCACCATTTCCTTTTCTGATTAAATGTTCTTTTCTTAAAACACATAAATAAATTGAATTTGAAAACAATTTTTAATCTTTCTTTCTATTTACACAGAGATCATTGACATTGTTCTTCCATGTTCCTCCAGAGACTATTGGATTGGGCAACTAATGCTTTTTCTATATATTATTATGTGTTTATATTTTTACTGTTAGTCAAATGGAATCAAGGAAGGAAGGAAAGAAGGAAGGAAGGAAGACTATTTTACTATTATTTTACTAAGAAAGTGTTATGTATGCGGGTTTAAAGTCATTGGTTTAGTTTGAACTGTTCTTGTAAAATGTAAGAAATGATTGGTTTAAAAAGTGCGGGAAAACCCTGCACTCTGATTGGCTGGCAACTGCGGCTGCTGGCTATAAGTAGCAGCTGCAGCCCAGCCAAAGTGGGTTCGTTCTGAGCTGTAGTCTGTAATAAACAAAGAGCTTGAAGCACTCCGCGTCTGTCTCTTCATGCAAACATAACACTGGCGACGAAGGTGGGATCTCCCTGAAGAAGAAGGCAACGCGGAACAGAAGGAGAGCAAGATGGCTGCACTGAACACTCCCTCAGCCCCGTTCTGTCCGATGGCAGAAGACTGGGAGATGTATGCAGATCGTTTCCAAATGTATCTGGAAGGAAACGATCTTGCCGACATTTCGGAGAAGCGGAAGAGGGCGGTCTTTCTCATGCACTGCAGTCCGGCAGTTGTCTAGATCATGCAGAACATTTCCAGCAGTTTTCTAGATGGCGAAGGCATTAGCGGGAGCTGCAGACGTGAAGGTAATGGAATGGCCTGACTTAGAAAAGTTGTTAAGAACCCATTACACCCCACATGTATTGTGCCTCATTAAGAGACATGAGTTTTACCGTCAGGATCAAGGGGAAAGCGAAAACGTAAACGACTTCATGGCAAGTTTAAGAGACATTGAGGGTGCATGTGAATTTAACAATTTAGAAGAGGCCATGCACGATCGATTTGTTCTGGGCCTTAAAGACAGGGTGTTACAGAACAAGTTATTAATGAGACCTAAGATCATGCTGAAGGAAGCAATAGAAGAGGCCTCTTCAGCAGAAGCTACCAAGTCCTCAGCAGCAGCCATGAAGAAAATTAACAAGGCCACAAGCCATCCTGATGTGGAAAAGTCCACAACAACTCATTGTGAGCAAATAGATTCTGAGTCAGACTGTAGTGAGGTGGAGGAAGGAATTTATAGACTCAGAATGGAGCAGAAAAAGAAAGACCTGGGAAGAAAGAGGCAAGATTTCTACTGCAGAGGTTGTGGGGAAGCCACCCCACACTGAATGCAAGTTCCTAGATACCATCTGCCTCCATTGTGAAAAAGAGGACACCTAGCAAGAGTCTGCAAATCATCCAGAACTCCACCCAACAGAAGGAAGTTTCCTGACAAAGAATTCAAGCCCAACAACCTCAGTGAGAAAATGGGACGCAGCACAGAAGCAAAGGGGAAGAATGAAACTCATCAGACAATAACTATTGGTCATTCTTCTTCTATCAATAACAGAAAAGTGCATGTCAAGGTACTAATTGAAGGAAGGCCTTGCCAAATGGAAGTGGACTCAGGCTCATATTTATCTATGGTTTCATGGGACACTATTCACAGACTACTCCCAAACATTCAGAAGAATCATTTCAAGAAGCAAGCACTGACTCTTAAAGACTACCAAGGGAACAAGATTCCAGTTGGAACAAGAGAATTCAATGTGAAGTTCAAAGGCCACACCAAACGCTTGCCCCTGACCATTGTGGACAAGGATCGCCCAAGCTTGCTGGGACTTGAGTGGTTCAATCCACTAGGCATCGAGGTTGGTTTAGTTTGAACTGTTCTTGTAAAATGTAAGAAATGATTGGTTTAAAAAGTGCGGGAAAACCCTGCACTCTGATTGGCTGGCAACTGCGGCTGGTGGCTATAAGTAGCAGCCACAGCCCAGCCAAAGTGGGTTCGTTCTGAGCTGTAGTCACTAATAAACAAAGAGCTTGAAGCACTCCGCGCCTGTCTCTTCATGCAAACATAACAGAAAGAAAGAAATAGGACTTGTTATCCTATATAACTGAATATAGCACCAAGTTTTTCAGCCAGCCGATATTGTGTTTTATTCATACTGCACTATGTTTTATTTCCAGTGATACTTTTCAATTTATGGCATTGATGCAGTTTACTTTTTTGCTCAGTATGCAATACCTAAAGGTTCCAATGGAAGTATCTGATTGGAAGTGGTTCTAACAAACGTATTAGATTTCCTTTCATCAAACAGGTAGAGTACTTCAGAATACAGTACTTCACATACTATATACTTGTATACAGCATGCATAGGCATCTGCTTGTGAAAGAAGGACATCATGAAGCACTACAATCATCTAAACAGTGTCTACTCTTGCTTTAATTTGTTATAAATATTCTGCTAACAGAATGATTAGCAAACCTGAAATTTACTACACTCGTGTAGCAACTGACAAAGTGAATACTTAACTGCACTCCGATGCAGAAGCTGCATATTGGTAAATAAGTGTGGATAATAAAATAGCATCTTCTGAAGAGCATTAGAGGAGACAACCATATGAACCTATAAGAGCAAATGTACTGATCCTGGAAAAAATGTCCTTGGATTTTCAGAGAAAGAATAAGGGTGTTCAATATCTGGTGATTGCTAAAATGTTAGCCTACAAGTATTTTCAGGCTGAACCAGCAGCATAGCTAATTAGAATGCCAAGTAAAGGGTGAGTAATTTTTTTTTCTAAATCTGTGGGTATGGAACCTACAGCTGAACTTCTTCCAACTGCTTTCTGTCAGTCCTAGAATATGATTATGAGAACAGAATACAGAACATCATATATGCATTATCTTGAAGGAAATGCATGATATCAATATTACAATTACAATTAATCTTTTCTCTATGCAAATTTTGTTGAATTTACAAGCATATTTTTTCATTATTTTCCCAGGCCAGGGTGAGTAACTGTGAGCTGTTTACAGGTCATAAACATTTTAATTATACTCTTCAACATTAAAAATATTTTAGAAAGATTTCCGGGAAAGTCACTGAAAATCAATGGCATTATCACTTGAAATTTCTAAGAAAGAAAGAGAAAGAAAAACCCTTTAGTGGTTTAGCATTTTGTTAAAGTAACTCCATTAGAATATTCCAGAATACTGCAAAGGTGAACCAAAGGTGATCCTATCTTATTATAGATGAACCACGCAATAGTCTATCAGATGCCATTGGGAAGCCCACAATTAATGCATTTCTTCAAATATAGACTTTTTATGTTGGAAATATTATGTGGCGATCACAACCAATGGCTGGTAGAGACCAATGTTTCTGGTGACATCAACATTTTTCTGTAATTTTTGTGCTTAGTGTCTGCTACAGCTACTGGACATGGATAAATATTTGGTGACTGGATGATGCACTTAGATATGGGAAGTCCATTATGGATAGGTGGATGTAGAAAGGTTTTTGTGCTAGTTGTGCATTATGAGAAGCAATGAGCTTCTTGGATTTTTGTGGTTAAAGAAGTGACCATGTTTTGTTTCTATGGTAGGCTTCCAATTGGCATTTGGAAGTTGCTATTTTGTGGCAACTCATGTTGCTATGTCTACAGATTTTTCTTCTTCTTCTCATCATCAGAGACAAGATTAGAGACACAGAGGCATTAAGAAAATTCCTAACTATCCTAGATCATCTATGAGTTCACACATTTGGTTTTTGAAATAAGGTACATAGTAGAAAACAGTGGACAAACTGTTAGGACAGGTTTTTCTTTCAAGGTCTACAGATGATGTTCCTACAGATACCAAGCAGAACAAGGATATCTGTAGAAGGAGGTTAAAAAAAGTAAAGAGAGCAGTTGTGACTGAGTGATCAAAGCTCCTCCCTCCCTTTTTATATGAGTCATAAGCAACTGTATCACATTCAAAAAGGGGAAGATTTTGGTCATGCAGTCACAATTGCACTCTAATCTTTTTGGAAATATCCATATATATGCATGTTCTGCAGACTTCAATGGAGTAGAACTAGCAAAGAAACTGAAAATCAAGAAGAGAAGCAGCTACAGAGTAGGAAAGGATCATGAAGTATGTAACAGACTGACTCAGTTTCCAATAGTGGCTGGGAAGGAGATAAGCATTGTGCTGCTTAGCAAAGGAATCCAAGGAGCCCTGAGGAAGAAAGCCAAATACTGAGCAACAGAACAGAGGTTCTGGCTTTTCAGAACTGTAAGCTTCTAGCTCTTTCTCCTCAGGCCAGTTAAATGCTTTTATGCTAGGGAGTCAAAAGACAAGACTAAGAAAGGTATTAGCATAGCATAATCTGCAATTTGTTGTTGTTGTTGTTGTTAAGTCACTAAGTTGTGATGACTCTTTGCAACCCTATGGACATGCCAGCCCCTCATCTGGCATGCCAGCCCCCCCATCTGTGCCCTCCACTGTCTCCCAAAATTTGCCCACATTCATATCTATTCTGTCAATGTCACTATCTAACCATCTCATCCTTTGCCACTCCCTTCTCCTTTTGCCTTCAATAATAGGAAATTGGGGATTGTGGGAAATGGTAGAAAGTATAAGCTCTGTGTGGCTGAAACCTGCAGAAATATTTAAAAGAGGCTTGGAAAATGCATGTAGGCAAAAATTGTTAAGTTAGGCTTAAGTACCAAAGCAACAGAGCAACTAAGATAATTTGGGACTGGAAGCTAAAACATATAAAGAATGGTTGCAAGAATTGGGTATGTCTAATTTAATGAAAAGAGGGACTAGGAGTAATGTGATAGCAGTGTCCCAATATCTAAAGGGCTGCCACAAGCAAGAAGGGGTCAATTTATTCTCCAAAGAAAGAAGTAATGAATGGGAACTAATCAAGGAGAGAAGCAACCTAGAACTACAGAGAAATTTCCTGACAGATAGAACAATTGACCAGTGGAAAGACTTGCCTCCAGAAGTTGTGGGTGCTCCAACACTGGAGGTTTTTAAGAAAAGATTGGACAACCATTTGTCTGAAATGGTATAGGGTTTCCTGCTTTTATTTATTTATTTTATTGGACTTATATGCCGCCCCATCTCCGAAGACTCGGGGCGGCCCACAGTTAAAACATACAATACAATAATTATTTTAAAAAGAATTAAACAATTTTAAAGCCCAATAAAACCAAATTAAAATACTTAAAATTATCCCATGGCCCTGGTGAGGTAATCACAGCCCGATTTGGTCGAACAACCAGGTCTTTAAATCACGGTGGAAGGTGCAGAGGTCAGGGGCCAGACGGAGGTCCAGAGGCAGTTCGTTCCATAAGTCAGGGACCACTACAGAATAGGCTCGTCGCCGGGGGACCGCCAGCCGATACTGACTTGCTGACGGGACCCTGAGGAGTCCTTGCCTATGTGCCCTGCTTGATCAGGATGTTGGACTAAAAGATCTCCAAGACCCCGTCTGACTTCGTTATTCTGTTATCCATATTTGTGCAAACCTAGAAGAGAGAAGGACGTTGTACTTGAACACACATGGCACAAATTGTTGACTATACTATCCTGTGCATAGTAACACATTTCATTTTAAGTGGTGTCTGAATTGATTATAATCCCTATCCATCCTTCAACATTTTTTACAACAAAATGCTAGACTATGCTTTTGATCTAACATCTAATAGTATAAACTTTCATCTGCTACACCCACACAACTTTTTCAAAAAAGTACTTGGGAAACTGCACAGCTGTGGCTCAGCTTTTTATATGCTATATAATAAATATTTTATTTTACATTTCATCATGTCTGGATGCTAATGTTTTTTTCTCTTCCTTTCAACACTGCCTTCCAATGTTTAAAAGAATATGAAAGCAATATCATGGCCTCATTTTATGACTTCAAAATGCTATAGAAGATTTATCCTTAAATATAAGACTGAAGTGAATTTAAGAATAAATCCAGTTCTACCATGAAAAATCAAATTTATTGTTGCAGGAAACATAAATAAATGGGAGCATATGTTCTCAATTGGACATAATCTGCCAGCCTTCATTTTCATGATTCATGATAGTATAACTCATCAGATATTTGAAATAAATTGTTTTTTTAATGATGTGTTACAGTGCTTATCACTTCAACATAGGAACAAAGGAAGAACAAGGTTGCTATTAGGGCCTACCTTGTGATGGTAGCATTGATGACAGTGATGGTGGTGGTGGGGTGAAGTGTCAATAATTCTCTGTCCTTAATGCATCTCCAGATAGCTGCCATGTTCCGGGTGACCCAGTTCCTCCTGGGTGGGAATGGTTTTGAGATTCACCTAGAGCAATGTTTCTCAGACTTTGTAACTTTAAGACATGTGGATTTCAATTCTCTCCCCAGTTGTTTCTTTCCATGCTACCCAATCTGGTAGGAAAGATACCATCCAGATACCATCATCTAGGGCAGGAGTGTCAAACTCAAGGCCCAGGGCCTGAATCTGACCTGTGGGGTGCTTAGATCTGTCTCACGGGACTGGCCTGTAAACAGCAAAGGACTGGCCTGCACCAAAAACAGAGCTCAGGAGCTCTGTTTTTGCTGACAGAGGGTTGTAGGAGGCCATTGCAGCTGAAAATAGAGCTTGTGAGAGGGCCTCAGGTGACACTCGGGAGCCTGTTTTGCTGGCAAAGCACTCAGACCATCACAGGTGCCCCCGACCCGAGTGATGTCAAGCTGGCCATGCCCACCTCAGCCACACAACCCGGGCCCCCCCAAGCTATGTGTTTTTATTTTTGTTTATAGTGTGGGTTTTTTTGTGCTTTTATTTGTTTTATTGTAAGCTGTTTAGTTTCACATAAAAGTAGATGGGTGGTTACATAAATTGAGTAAATAAATAAATAAAAATGTTTTATTCTTGCAAGTACCAATATGAACTTCATTTAAATAAATATACCTAATATAGCAACATAATGTCAATTGGCTATGATGTCTCTTTGATCAGTCTCCATGTGTTAAAAAGAAAGATATTCAGAACTGTGACAATCCAGTTGATTTCAGTAAGACATATATTATTATTATTATCTTATTAGACTTGTATGCCACCCTTCTCCTAAGGACTCAGGGTGGCAAACATATAAAAAGAGGAATAATTACAATAAAACAATATTAAACAGAACAAGTCTAAAACTGCTAAAAACATTTAAAAAACAATTAAAATTACAATAAAAACAATACAATTAAAACAACCCACCCCCGGGTCAATCCAGGCTGGCCTGCTGAAACAACCAAGTCTTCAGGTCTCGACGAAAGGAGCGGAGATCAGGGGCCAAACGAAGATCCGCAGGGAGCTGATTCCATAGGGTGGGCGCCCCCACAGAAAAGGCCCTAGCCCTGGAAACCACCAGCCGACAATGCCTAACCGACGGTACTCCCAGGAGGCCCCTCCTGTAGCGCACGGGCATGGAATGTGATGCTGGCAGGAGGGGTTCCCGCAAGTACCCTGGACCCAAGCCATTTAGGGCTTTATAAGTTGTTACTAACACCTTGAAGGAGACCTGGAAGGCAATATATAACCTAGTTGTGGCATTTTATACAGAACAATAAACTGCAGTGAAAAAGTAGAGTGTATTTTTTTTTCAGAAATAGATTGGAATTGCCACAAGACATAATTAAGTTACTGTCTAGATTATGCACTAGATTTTAATCATAACAATGTAGGATACCTTTTGTTATTATTGAAAAGGCAAGATATAAATATAATAAAATTGACTATGGATATTGTATTATATTTAAATCTGTTAAATGCAGTCCTTACAGTTTTTGTACATATGTGCAAAATGATTTATTTTCTGAGTGTGGATCCCACAGCCACTGCCATTCAAGCCAAAAGAAGAAAAGCTAACAAATAAAGAAACCCAATAGATTCATGTCTAGAAAGAACTCCCAAGGGAGAAGATCTCATCCAGGTATAATGATATTCTGTGGGCACACCATATAAACAACATTGATGTTTTTTTCTTTCTGAAAATGAAAGAGGGGAAAAAAACAATGAACCTGAGCACAGGTAGAGGCAAATAGACAATGAATCTGAGCACAGAAAAGAGCCTTTATTGGAACTCACCTTGTGACAATTAAGATTGTCAGAAAGTGGAACTTTCTAGTGTTGCTATGCAGTTTACAAATTAGTGGAGTTTGATGGGGTGATCAAACCCACCAATAATAGGGTGGCACTGAGCACCCTACTGTGATACTTTAAGACATGCCACTGAGTATATAAGGGGCTGCCAACTGTCATTTTGTCTGAGGAGATCAGAAATAAGGAGGAGATGGGAGATACTGAGGAGATCGGAGATACTGAGGAGATCCAAGACTCTGAGGAGATATTGATATCTGACAGACTGAGGTCTGTGTATAAGAAGATATAGCGAAGAGATCTGAGAGAAGATCTATAACCTAAAGAGAAAGGGACTTTCTAAAAGAGGTTAGCTATATCTAAGGAGAGGTTATGAGAGAAAGAACTGTGAATCTCTCATAAAGACTTCTAGTTCCTTGAAAGACTATTTAAGAGGAACAAAAGAAGAGAAGACTTTGTATATATTTAAGAATAATATATTTATTGATTGTTTTACTCTATTATAAATAAATCTGTTTTAATGTGACACAACTTGGCATTGCAATTTATTGAATGACTCTGTGAAATAGATAAAGGTTTAACGATCCAGGACAAATACAAACTCAATTAATTATTAACAAAGATGATGAAATGCACTTATTTCTCCATCTTTATTGCATCCACAGATAGAGCCCAATGACCCTTTTTAGAGTGACTCGGTCCCTTCTGGGTAGGAAGAGATAGGGAAAACACCTGCAAAATTGTGGTGAGGATTATGTCAATCAGTGGCGGTATTCAATTTTTTTTACTACCAATTCTGTGGGCATGGCTTGGTGGGCATGGAAGGGGAAGGATACTGTAAAATCCTCATTCCCTCCCCATTCCAGGGGAAGGATACTGCAGAATCCCCATTCCTTCCCCACCCCACTAACCTGCTTTCCAGCTCTGTTCTCCTGTGCAGGGCAACAAAAGAAGACTCAGCCAATCAGCTGGGACTCAGGAGGCAGACAATAGATGGGGGCAGGGCTAACCAGAGGTAGTATTTACCAGTTCTCCGAACTACTCAAAATGTCCGCTTTCGGTTCTCCAGAACCTGTCAGAACTGGCTGAATACCACCTCTGATGTCAATCATCTTAATGTTAAGTCTTGCCATCTGTGTGTCGCATTTATGGTCCTCCTTAGAGCCTTTATTGGCCTTTGACACAATACTTACACATCTGTTTCTATCTATCTATCTATCTATCTATCTATCTATCTATCTATCATCTCCAACTATACAATTGGAAAAGCTTTCCCCTTAAGTTATGATTTGCCCCTGTTCTACTGGTTTTTCAGAAGGCTGTGAAGACCTATTTCTTTCCAAGGTGTTGGTGTCAGCATATGATGAGAACTCTGGTACAAATTCATATGATTTGTGGCTATTGAGATGGTATTGGGCCTTCATTGGGGCCCTTCTTGATATTTACTGGCATGTTCTATTTGTCAGGGTTCCAAGTAACAAACCCAACACAATCAAAACTCCGAGGCTTAGGGTTTCCTCGAAGTATGAATTTATTAGGAATGTCATACTGGCACTGCTGGTGAAAACCCAATTCTGAAACAATCAAGGTTTTCCCCACCCTAATCAAAGCCCAAAGTTCTTGCCCCCAGGCCACACATCCATCACATGGTCCAATCAGGTCGCAATCCCAACTCCAGTTGACTTCAGTCCATGCCTTCCCAGCACCTGGTGTGAATGTCCTTGGTTCCCAGGAGAAAGAATTTTATTTTGGCTACACATCCCCAGCTTTCTCTATCTCCCTCCCTCCCATTCCCACAGCTCCAACCAGCCTTGCAGCCCTGAAGATGCTGTGGCAGCCTTGAAGATGCTTCAATTTGGCACCAGGACTGGCACTGTTATTATTTTGTTCACTGCCCAGAATTTCCTTGGATAGATGGATGGCTATATAAATTGGATTAATAACTAAAATACAAATGTATTCCATGTTACCATGGGAATGCTGTTGCCCACCTTAGTCAAACTGCTTGCTGTTTTTTTGTTTGTTTGTTTTTTAATTACATTTATATGCCACCCTTCTCCGAAGACTCAGGGCGGCTTACAATTTTTGGAGCACAACCCAATGTGCTCAGCAATAGCCTTCATTCCATTGCATATGCCTGCTTATTACTAAGCGGCATTTTTACAAAGTCAGCTTATTGCCCCCAACAATCTTGGGTCCTCAATTTACCTACCCCAAGAGGATGGAAGGCTGAGTTGACCTTGAGCCTGGTGGGATTCGAGCCTACAGTAATTGTAGACAGCTGGATCTTAAGAGCAGGCATTTAACAGCCTGAGCCACCAAGGACTCATTCCTCTTTATTTATCATTAAATTTAAATGACCAAAAACTCTCTCTGATTCGTTTTATCAATATCATCCACAGCAGCAGCTGTTATTTTGTGACTCTTGCCCTGACATTTAATAATTTTCATCTAAGGCCAATAATGTGTGAAAAGTGGTAGGACAAAAGTAAGTCTGTCATCTCAATCTTCCAAAACCCTGTGGATTAGCTTTTTGATACTTTCTTAGCATGTTACATATTGCCTAAGTTATGATGAAATGGCATTATCATTATCTGTTTAAGTGTTCTCTATGTCTACCTCTTCAGAAGGAGAGTAGGTTCACTTGGCAGGAAATAATGTAAAGATGTTTGTGTTCAGACCCCAAAATAAATAAATAAATATTAGCTATTTGCATGTCAGATTCTTTGTCATGTTATGACTAGTGTCAACTCAAAAGATAATATTTGTTAAGGGTCAGTTTTTCTGGGCTCTATGTACCAGAAGTTATTACCACCAAGAGCTTCTGATGCTATTCCTTTTCCACTTCTTTCTGTTTTTCTCAGTCTCAAAGAGTTGAGAAACGAACAGTGGATGTTATAAGAAAACTTGTGTATTTTGTGCCCAGCAAGCAAGCAAAGTCATCAACAGTTGGCACAAAGGTGAGAATAGGAGGTCCATACACTTTGCAATGCCAGAATATGATTAATGTGATTTCAAAAGCAACCTTAGCATATTTTGGATTACGGAGCTCATTCTGCAGTGATTTCATCCACTCTGTATTCAAATCAGCTTTATATTTCTTGAGAGACCTTTACATTGTTGGCTGCTATGTTTCTTTAGTTTTAACATCTCAAGGACAACATTGCTCTAGAACAGAAAATCACCAGTGAAAAGAAAATAACAAATTTGATATTGTTATTGTATCACAATCACTTATTTTGTTCATTCTATGGTATTTTAAAAGACCATGTCTCCTCTATTACATTCACTCAGCTCAAGAGGATGGACAGGCAGAGCATGTTATGGATCCTATCAATTAGGGATGTACATCTGTTGGGACCACAAAAAAGGGCCTTCTTTATGTAACCTTATGTAACAGTGTAACCTCTTCTTTATGGAATATCTTTCCTCCCTAGTTATGTTGGCCCTGTCATCCTGCTACTTTTCCAAAAGATCCTAAAAACAGGGCTCTCTCAGTGAGCCTGGGGACCACAAATGGAGATTGACCTGATCAAGGGGCTGATTGTATTGTATTGTTGCTGCCATGGGGTGTGGGGTATGGTTTTTTAAATGGTTTTTTATTATATGATGGGTTTTTTTAATGTTGTAAGCCACCCAGATTCCCCTATCTGTCAGTTGGGCAGCTATATAAATTTGCTTAATAAATAAATAATAAATTTTACTTTATTTTGTATGCTGGGTAATTGTAACAGTTTATATAAATAAGCAAAAACAAGTTTGTCTTAGCTTTATTTTTCTGTCTGAAAACAAGAACAAACAATGCTGAGAAAACTTCGATACTGCAGCCAGACTTGTTAGGCAGTTTACTATATTCCTGTCAAGCAATAAAGAGTTTATATTCATATGGATTACAAATGAGTTTTATTTAGGCGGTAGTCCTGGATGGATTTAACTGGATTCAGTAGCATTTACTATATGGTTATAGAGAAGTGTTAAGTTTGCATGAAGAGTCAGACGCGAGTGCTTCAGTGAAGAGTTTATTAGTGACTACAGCTCATAACAGACCCAATTTGGCTGGGCTGCGGCTGCTACTTATAGCCAGCAGCTGCAGTTGCCAGCCAATCAGAGTGCATGATTTTCCCACACTTTTTAAACCAATCATTTCTGACATTTTACAAGAACAGTTCAAACTAAACCAATGACATTCAAACCTGCATACATAACAAGAAGAGCCGTGGTGGCACAGCGGTTTGAATGCAGTACTGTTGGCTACTTCTGCTGATTGCTGGCTGCCAGCAGTTTGGCAGTTCAATTCTCATCTGCTCAAGGTTGACTCAGCCTTCCATCCTTCTGAGGTGGGTAAAATGAAGACCCAGATTGTTGGGGGCAACATGCTGACTCTATAAACCGCTTAGAGGACTGTAAAGCACTATGAAGCGGCATGTAAGTCTAAGTGCTATTGCTATTGCTGTTTTACCATGTAGAACTAAAGTGCTAATCTAGTGCAAGCAGCAAAGAAAACCATTCCAAGAAGAAAATTGCAATGTTTAAGACACAGCCAACTCAAGGATGCATTTGGAGACTTCCTGCAGGATTCAATCTGAATCGGCACTGGGACTAGAGGTTTAGTCTTCAGAGCTTTCACATTCGTGCTGGAGCCCATCAGCAGGAAACTTCTCTCAAGCAGAGGGAAGTTCCCTGTGTGTGAAGTTCCCTGTGTTCTAGAGCCCACATTCCACTAGAGAGAAGCTCCCTGAAGAAGACTCCAGCATGAGTTTGAAAGCTTGGAAGAAATTCTGGTCCCAGTGACCAACCCATATTGGATACTGCAACATTATCCTGGGACATGTATATTCACCTGTCTTCTTAACATTGGAAAGCTGTTGGTATAAAAACTGCAATAGAAGTGTCTACAGTCTGTTCTGTTACAGAGCAGACACTCAGTTCCCAAAACTAAACCCTTTCCTGTATTCTGTATTTCCCCACATTCCTTCATTATTGGATACACCTTCCCACAGACCATAGATGGCAACATAAATGCCAATATCAACATATTTGTGGGTCAGGTTATCTTTTGATCAGAAAGGTAGATTCTTCTTGAAAAGGATCAATTGCTGCCCTGTCTGTAAACAGCAGATGAATTCTTTAGCTACAAATTAGATGTGAATTAAGAAGACAGAAAAGGTCACAATGCTAATTAAAACAGAACATGTTTAATCAAGATGTATTTTAATCCTCAGAGAAGGATGCTCCCAGGTGAGCATTCACAGCCATCATAAATAATGTAGTTTAAAAGCACCCTCACATGAAATCTTAATCAATTCAAAAAATCCTTTGTTTTTCCATAAAAATAATCTCTCCCCAAATGCCCTAATTTGAGGGCTACTCTGCAGCACCAATAAGGAATGGGTTTCAAATGAAAATGAATGATTTATGGCTCAAATAGAAAAGGTTCCCAGCCAGTTGGCAGCTGTGATTTAAATAACTATTACAGCATGTGCTTTTCTAAAAAGCTGATCTTTTTCTAAAAACCTGGTTTAAAAATATAATTATGTTTTACTGCTACTTTTACCCATAGTCATATATTATACTGACAGCCAGTTTGGTGTAGCAGTTTAAAGCACGAGGTGAGAAATTAGGAAACAGTGAGTTCTCACCCTATCTTAGGCACAAAGACTGCCTTGGACCAGTCATTTTTTCTCAGTCCTACAAAATAGACAATGGCAATCCACTTCCAAACTCTTTTTTTAAAAGATTTTTATTTTTTAAGACAAACAAGCACAGACAAAACATAAAAATCATAAAACCATCTTCCATTTTATATACATACAGTGTGTCAGTTGGTTACAAATCTTTTGTGCTATCCTTTCATAGTCATCACTCACAGTTTATATGGATTCTCACATTGTCAATCTAACATATGCTTATATATTTATCAGTTATTAATCATTCATGACTAAACTATTTATTCCATCATTTATGCGAGATATTCTTAATTTTGTTATAAAGTTTATATTACACTTTCATCCAATGGTTATATATATTTATATTGTATTTTATCTCAATCTATTATACTTCTATTATAAGATTTCCTAATGTATTACGTTACCATGTCTTTTTATCCAACCATTGATAAAACAAATCCCATATCATGTAAAATTGTTTATCTTCTTGTTCTCTAATTTCAAATGTCAATTTACTCACTTTACAGTCCATAATTTTCTTAATAACTTCCTCCTGCATAGGTATTTTTTCATTTTTCCAATTCTTAGCAAATACAATCCTAGCCGCTGTCAACACATATACAATCAAATATTTCAATTCTTTATTGTACATTTCCGGTATAATTCCCAATAAAAATATCTCTGGTTTAAAGTCTATATGTTGTTTTATCATTTTTTCCAACCCCGTGTGGATTTTAGTCCAATATCTTTTTGCATCCGAACACGTTCACCACATATGATAATACAAGCCAGGTATCTGATGACATTTCCAACATTTATCTGATTTATTCTTAAACATTCTCACAATTTCGTCGGGTAAGTACCACCTGTAAAACATCTTATACAGATTTTCTTTATAAGCAGTTGACATTGTCATTTTATAATTTTGAGACCATAATTTTGCCATTTCTCTAAATCAATCCCATATCCAAAATTTTCCCCAAGCAATCATCGTTTCTTTAACTTGCTCCTCCTCCAATTTAAATTCTAATAAATGTCCATAAAGTTTTTTAATTACATTTTCATCAGTACCTATCAAAATTTTATCTAAGTCAGTCAACTTATCATAAACACCTTCTAATTTAATATCTTCATCAAATCTAGATTGTATTTGCAAATATGAAAACCAATTCATTTTTATACCTTGTTCCTCCAGTGCTTGCATAGATTTAATTTCACCCTTTTCACTTAGTATCTCACCATATCTAACTGTTTGTTCCTTTTCATATATTATTGGATAGGAAAAAGCTTTAATAGTAGATATCCATAATGAAATTTTTAAGTAATATTGCTTTTTTATCTTCTCCCAATTTAAAAACAAAGTCTCTTGAATATAGTGTCTTCTGAAGTACCTTTGTGTTTTGGTTCCCTTATACCAAAGAAAAGCATGCCATCCCAACAGCAGGTCATGCTCCTCTAGAGTGAATAGTCTACTGTTCCTTAATGTTATCCATTCCTTTACCCACATCAAATTTGCTGCCTGATAATATAGTTCCCAGTTGGGCAAAGTGAACCCTTCTCTTATTCTTGCATCTTGTAACAGTTTAAGTTTTATTCTCACTTTTTTGCCGTTCCAAATATGTTTCAACACAATTTTATTTAGATCTTCAAAAAACTCTTTCCCTAATCTAATTGGAATTGTCTGGAATAAATATAAAATTCTAGGCAATACATTCATCTTAATTGTTGATATTCTCCCAATCAATGATAATTGTAAATTTCCCCATTTTGCCAAGTCTGTCGCAATCTGCTGCTTGAGTTTAAAATAATTATCCTCTTTTAGTGTACTACATCTTAATGTAACGTATATCCCTAAGTATTTAACCTTATTTGTAACCAGAATTTCTAAGACTTCTTCCAACTCTTTCTTTCGTCTTGCTAACATATTCTTTGTTAATATCTTTGTTTTATCCTTATTAATTTTCAAGCCTGCTACCTTTCCATACTCTTCTATCCTTTCTAGTAATTTGGGTGCTGTTTCCAATGGATCCTCTAGTATAAATACCAGGTCATCTGCAAAAGCTTGCAATTTATACTCTTCCTTTTTAATTTTCATTCCTTTTATTTCTTTGTCTTCTCTAATATTCCTATTCAACACTTCTAGTGTTAACACAAACAGCAGAGGCGACAGTGGACAACCTTGTCTAGTCCCTTTTCTTATATCTATAGACTGTTCTCCATTTATCATGACCTTTGTGGTTTGTTTATAATGTATCGTTTCAAGGGCTTGAATAAAATTTTTACCAAAGCCCATTTGTACCAGTTACAATAACATAAAATGCCAACTCACATTATTAAAGGCTTTTTGAGCATCTAGAAACATCAAAGCCATTTGCTTTTCAGGATATGCCTCATAATATTCCAAAGTATCCAGGATTATTCTCATATTATCTTTAATTTGTCTCTTTGGCAGAAATCCATTTTGATCAATGTGAATTAAATATCTTTTCAATCTTTCTGCCTAAATTGAAGCAAAGATTTTATAGTCTGAATTTAATAGGGAAATAGGTCTATAGTTTTTAATTTGCTGTGAATCTGTATCTTCCTTCGGTATAAGTGTGATTTATGCTTCTGACCATGTCTTGGGTATTCTCTTCTTTAACATAATTTCATTCATGACTTCTAATAATTGAAGATTCAACACTTCCTGAAAGGTCTTATAAAATTCCACTGGCAATCCATCTGGACCTGGCGCTTTCCCTGTATTTTGTTTCTTTAAAGCTTCTGTTAATTCCATCATTGTTATGTTCCCTTCTAACATTATTTTAATGTCTTTGGGTATCTGTGGTAATTTTGCTTTCTGTAAATATTAATTTTTTCTTCTTGAATATTCTCTTGATAGTACAATTTTCCATAATAGTTTTGTATGATTCTTTTCTTCTCTTCACTTCCATAGCAGATATGTCCTTCTTCATCTATTAAGTGGCTAATCCTTCTTGATTCTCTTTCCTTTCTCAGTTTATAAGCTAACCATCTTCCTGGTTTATTTGCATCTTCAAAATAATTCTGTTTAGCACTTTTAATCTTTTGTGCTAGCTCCTCTTTTTCCATTAATCCCATTTTATGTTTAATTATGTCCATTTTAATTTTAATGTCTTTTTATGGAATTTCTGTAATTCTTTTTCCAGTTTCTTGTAGTCATCTTCCAGTGTTTTAAAAGTCTTTTTCTGTTTTATATTTCTTTTCTTTGTATATTCTATTATTAAACCTCTTGTGTAGGCCTTCATCATGTCCCAGAGATTCTGTAATGATGTATCCTCTTTTTTGTTTTCTTTAAAAAGAAAACTAAATCTCTCTCAATTTTCTGTTTGAAGTCTTTTTCCTTTAATATCGTATTGTTTAAAGTCCATCTAGATCTCCTCTTTTGTCCTTTCCAAGTAACTGTCATTGGATTGTGTTCAAGTACTTGCTTCTGTTTCAATTACTTGTATATTAGAAAATAAATCTGTTGATATCCATATCATATCTATTCTGGACCATGATGCTTGCCTATTTGAATAGAAAGTGTATTGCTTATTTTCCACATTTCTCTCTCTCCATGCATCTTTTAAATTTATTTCCTCTATCATTCGAAAAAAGGATTTTGGTAGTGTCTTTCTTGTTTTCTTTGTTGATTTCTGTGTTTTATAATCCAACTACTCATTAATTATTTCATTGAAATCTCCCATCATACAAACATTAACATAGTCCAGTTCAATTATTTTCATATGCAATTTCCTGTAAAATTCTTCTTGATTATCATTGGGAGCATAAATTGCTATTAGAAGTGTCTTTACATTATTGTCCATTATTTCCACCATCAAAATCCTTCCATCATCATCTGTATAAATTGATTCTGCTGGAATTGTATCTCTAATATATAAGACCACACTTCTTTTTTTACATTGTGCCAATGATGTGAATAATTTCCATAACTTTTTTTGTTTCAATATGTATTCATGTTGTTTTTTAATATATACTTCTTGCAGACAGATTATATCAGACTTTAATTTCTCTAATTTATGGAATACTTTCCTTTTTTTAGTAGCTAAATTAAGTCAATTTATGTTCATCGTAATTAATTTTCTCTTATCCATTTTAGACTTTATAAGAGGGTTTTATTGCTCTAGGAGATCTTACTTCTCATTGCTCTCTGGAAGCACCACCTACAGCACCTTCTTCTTTTTCTTTTTCAATTACTGCTATACACTCATCTTGAAATTCAGTCAGACTCTTCTTTTCTTGTACCTTCCTCCTTTCCTCTGAGATATTCTAAGTAAAATAATTCCGCTTTTTTAACCATGTCAATTCTGTGTCTTTGTTCCTACCAAATGAACAAAAGACCTTCTGCTATCAGCCATCTGTAATTTACTCCTCTTTTAAGTAACTCTTTTGTCAATAAAAGGTATTCTCTTCTCATCTCTCTTACTCTTCTTGGTACTTGTTTCAGTACCACAATTTCTTTATCTTTATACTTTAATGTCTTTTCTCTTGCAACCTGTAGTATCTGTGTTTCAATAATTTTCTTAGTAAATCTAATATGAACTCTTGATAGCTTGTTTCTCATTGCATATCTTGTATAGACACGAAACACTTCATCCATTCCATCCATCATTTTCTCTTCAGTTATCTCTAGTGTCTCTGCCAGTATTTCTGTCATTTTTTTCAGCAAGGTTTTCACCCTTTTCTCCCTCCACATTTTGGAATCTCAAGTAGAATTCTGACCTGTCAATCTCCCAGCCTAATGGTTCACTCCTGCTCTTTTCAACTTCGCTCAATCTGGTGTTGACATCTCCAATTTTCTTATCTCTTTGTTCATCTTGTTCTTCAATTTTCTTAAGCCTTTCCTCATATTTCATCATCATCTGTTGAATATTCTCAACTTTCTCATCTGTCTTTTCAGTTCTTTGCTCAATATTCTCTGTTTTCTTTTCAATATTATCTGTTTTTACTTGTATTTTTTGGATTCCTTGCATAATCACCTGTAGTGTCACTTTCTTCTCCTTCTCCTGTTGCAATATCATCTGTATTGATCATTGTCCTCCAGATGGTGAGGAGGAAGCAGTTGGTATTTGAGAAGCTGGAACTGTTGTCTTTCTACTCATTTTGTAGTTGTTAACAAAGAAAAAAGAAAAAAGGAGAAAACAAAAGGAAAAAGAAAACAAAAGGAAAAAAGACAGGAGTAGAAATATCCAATAAAAAATAGAGAAAAAGAAAAAAAAATATGAAAAAAAGGGAAGGGAGAAAAGAAAGATAAAAAAACCAATAATAGTCTATGTAGTTCCCTTAATAAAAAAAAACCAAAGATAAAATAAAAAGGAATGGATAAAGAGAAAAAATATATAATCTAGTTCCTGGTCTGAAGAGCTAAAATCCCAACATAAAAATCCAGCTAGTGCGGAAGTGAAAGAAAAAAATAGCAGATCATTCCAAAAAACAAGTCACTGCCACTAAATGTCCAAGGCTCTAAAGTAAATCAGTTTAAACTTTCCAGTTCCAATCTTTTCAAGGTCACTTCAATCTTCTTTCTTTCTTTCAACTTCAACTCCAGACTCTGGCTATCAATAATTACATAGAAGAGCACCTGTATAAACAATCTGCCATGCTCACCCCACTATCTTTTCAGTAAAAAGCTCAGAGTCCATGAATGTAGCTCCCATGCATAAACAAGTAAGAGAGAAAAGAAAACAAAATGTCCAAGCCTTTAGATGGCAGTGCTACTTATTTCTCTTCACTTTCACTTTCCCTCATGTATCCAAAGCCATGAACAGAAAAAAAGTAAAATCTTTTAAAAAGAAAGGGAAAGAAGTAAACCTCAAATAAAAAAGAAAAGCCTTAATCAAAACAGACTCTCAAAAAAAAAAGAATTGGTCAAAAAAATAATAAAAATTAGAAAAGACCAGTCCAGTCTAAAATTAAGAAGCTTTTGCCAAATTCCAAATTCCAATAAAAAGGAAAAAAAACCTTCAGTTTAAACTTAGCTTAATTTCGCTGCTTGACCTCTTTTATCTTCACTTTTAAATTCACTTTAAGTCTTTTAGGGCAGTGGTTCTTAACCTTTTTGAAAGAATCGCCCCCTTGAGCCATTGAGGAAGTTGTCATCGCCCCCCTCCCCCAACATAACCACCCCCCTGCCACCTCTTAGCATCCCCAAGGGGACCGGCAGAGGGGCGCTAAAAGGCATCAGGGGTGTGTTCGAGGCACCGGCCCTGCAGGCTCACCCCATTGACTGTTGTACCGCACCTGAACCGGCACCTCGAATGTGGCAGCATGTTGGGAAAAGCTGCTGCCACTGCTTTCCCAAAGTGCTGCCGCTCACATTCTTTCTGTCTGTCTATCCGTCCATCCGTCCATCCATCCAAAAGGTCTGTTTGTTTGCCTGCCTGCCTTCCTGCCTATCTACCTACCTACCAGTATAGATCTCTCTCTCTCCCAATATATCTCACTCCATCGCCCCATATCCCCCTTCCGTTCCTTCGCCCCCACGTCACCCCTTTTCGTTCCATTGCCCGCCTGAAAAACAAAATCGCCCCTTGGGTGGGTGATATCACCCAGGTTAAGAACCACTGTTTTAGGGTGTTCTCTCCAAAAAATAATAAATAAAAAATCATCTCACCAAGCTGTCACACTTTCTTTCAATCTCTTCCATTCCAGAGCTGTCCCAGCTTCAGCAGCTTTAATGGCTGCCTCTACACCGCTGGCAAAAGGGCTTCTCCTGGATCTACCAGGGACTTTGTGGTGTCCCTGGGATCAGCAGGACATGCCCTTATCAGTCATCTCTACGGGATGGTTTAGGTCCATTGGGATCATCCACCAACAGAGATATCGACGGTGATCTTAGAGCATTAAGATCGCACATCGTACCACTGCAACACCAGCTCCACCCCTTACCCACTTCCAAAACTCTTGTCCAGGAAGTTTCCAAAAGTCAATCCTTTACAAAGGAACAAATATCTCCTCCCTCCCTCCCTCCCTCCCTTCCTTCCTTCCTTCCTTCCTTCCTTCCTATCTACCTACCTATCTATCATCTACCTATTATCTATCTATCTATCCATCCATCATCTAGCTAGCTATCTAACATCTAGCTAGCTAGCTAGCTAGCTAGCTAGCTAGCTAGCTATCATCTGTCTGTCTGTCTGTCTGTTTATCTATCTATCTATCTATCTATCTATCAACTATTTTAGGATAATCTCATCAGTTTTTCGTACCAGTTCTCATTCAATTTAAAGAGAGAATATTTGCATCATAATTATCTCAATGGAGGAGAGAAATTTGAAGAAATTATTATTCAAAGAATATGATGTTCTTGTATTTATTTAATTATGAGTAGCCAAATGTATATGTGAATATTCTGACTTTCAGTGTACAATAATCTCTTCAGTTGCCTAAAGAAGCCTTGGTTTTCCATGCTTCAGTTTAATTTAAAACCAAGTTTGGAAAAAAAAGTAGACCTCAAATTCCAATAAAGAGAGAGAATAAAAATTACAATCTTGGAAATATTTTTTCCATTTATAACTGTGACAAAACTCTCTAACAGGTCTCTTGTTAATAAAAATGATTCATGAAAGGCAAATGTTTATAATAATAGCATTTCAGTACAAGGCAAGAACATATCATATTTAAAACACTGGCAGCACTATGAATAAGGGCACAATGTTCCAAATACAGTTCATTGTTCCATCTTGATCTGCAGCCACACACCTGCAATTTCAAAGGAAGAAGAGTTTGTGTCTTTGAATCCAAGATGAGACTATTTCTAGCAAATCCTGAAGAACAATTCTCAATAACCTTGAAAAAAAGAGATCGTAAAAAAAGAGGGTGTGTGTGCATTTGCACTAATTTGAAAATGTTGATCAAATAATAAATCTAAAACCTGGAATTTCTATAGTCAACATACTTGACATGATCATATTCTTTCACATTGAGAACTCACACGCTGA
The DNA here is from genome assembly GCA_009733165.1 of Naja naja. NCBI lineage: Eukaryota > Metazoa > Chordata > Lepidosauria > Squamata > Elapidae > Naja > Naja naja. The sequence continues at coordinate 161,255,915 of CM019151.1, forward strand.
TTCCAAGAAATATTGTAGCGGTGAAAAGTCAAAACCACAAAAACATGGAATGACATTTCCTTAATGGTCTTCATGTCATCCAAAACTAACTGTATATCTACAGGAGACATCACCAAATGGGTGCCCTGTAATTATTGACTACAATTCCCAGATGCTGGCTAATAATTCTTTGGAATTTAAGCCCAACACATCCAAGAAGCACAAACTTTAGTCAGGGTTGAGTATGGAAAAGCAGTAAAGAAAAACAACAGCTATCACTTCCTCAGAAAATAGAACTGCCAGATTTAATTACCATTCTGTGCTGTCCCTTGGGTACCTGAGACTACTATTTTCTCCCACAAGTAAATAATACCAGATATACTGGGGAAAATAATTTTCCTCTTAGGGACCATGTATAAAATTTATTCTAGTCTCATTTTGCTAGTTGTTTGTGAATGTTAAAATCACATTCAATAGACAAATAAGAGGGGGGGAAATCATGATTGCTTAAAAATAAAAGAAATCCTTAATAATTCACTTACAAAATGGAATTGTAATGAGGTAAGTAATAAATGAAAAGATGGAAATTTGCTTTAGCCTATTTTAGGAAAAAACAGAAGATTGGGATTCTAAGTACAATAACTATTATGTTATTTTCGGAAAGAAATACTGAACTATTTTTTCACCAACTGTTTTTGGGCTTGTGCAAAATAGGGTTTCCTAGGTGAATATTTTTCTATTTTTACTGGAATATGAAAAACATAATATAGTAATTTAGTAGCATATAAGACATGCTACTATAGCAAAATGAAAAAGAAAAGATAACATTGTTATATGGGGAAATACCTTATCAGTAAGTCATAAGAAAATTTGTTCCATTAGCCAAACATTCTCTCTCTCACACACATACAGAGTTTAATTGTATTTCAATTAAAAAGACTTCATCCTGTGGATTATATTTTATGTGCTTAAATGTAAAATAGAAGATTAAAAAATTACAAAGACCTTTTAAGATGGGTGTGGAGTAATATATTTCTTCAGGTAAAATCTTCAGATTAAATTGGAAAAATGATTTGATGTCTTGTATTAAGTTAGGTTCCTTTTAATAAATTTGTAAATTTCCTCATATGTCTTGTGGAATCCTGACCACTCAGTTTGGTTGTTTGCTTGCAGACATTTCATTATCTGACTCAGTAACATCATCAGTGCTAGTGAGTGTGGGGTTTGTTACCTGTTGATATATAATAGTTTTCCCTGTCAGTATTGGTGGGAATGTTGTTTTCTCCTTGGTAGTTCCTTGATGAGGCTGTCATTTACTGCTTGTTTGTCTGGTGATAATCCTTGTGTTGATGATTGCTTACCTGGGTATTGATTGCTGGTAAGGAGATGTTCTGGTCACTTATTCTCTTTTTAAATTGTTTAATGTCTTTTATGAATGGTGTATAAATATTGTTTATGCCTATGTCCTTGTTGATAGTTGATTTGTCTAAATGCCAAACTTCTAGACTTGCACTCTTCTGAGAGATCACAAGAATGATGCCTGCTTTGGGGATGATGCCTGATTCTAGGAGGATTCAAGGCAGCTTCTGCAAGAAAACTATGCATCTCATTGGCTGAGAGCACTTTCAAAAAGGCAATCTTTGGAAGAGGTAAGTGGATTAATATGTGACAGGATGAGGAAGGGGCCCAAGGTTGTAGGGCCCAGTCATGTGGGAAGAGACCCAAGACTTGTTGTACACCATGGACTTGGCACAGGCCAAGTATGAGTTCTCTTCTGCAGTCCTGGATCTGCATAAAACCTTCCATTCCTAGGCACCTCAAGCTCTGCTTAATAATCTATACTGTTGTTTAACAACCCTAATAGAGAAGCCAGGGTTGCAGTTTTTGAGTGAGGTGGTAATAAGGACCACCTTTCTTAACACTCACAATTACTTATTACCATAATTTTTGGCTCATTTGTAGTTATAAGTTGAGGACTATCTATACATGTATTTGGAGAGTTCTTTTTATACTTAGCCAAGCTCCTCTAACTTTCAGAATATGGCAACAGAGATGGCTTTCAGATAAGAGGTTGGCAATGGATCTGAAAAATCTACACTTGAGACTTTTTCTTCCAAACATGAGAAAAATTGGCTGTTCCAGTGTAAGAATGTAAGCTTTCTTCTTAGAAAGCTTGGACCTTCTAATCTAACCCTGTGCCCATAGCAGGAGTCCTTATACCATCCCAGACAAATGGGTGTACATTATTTTCTTGAAAACCACCATAGATGGAGCACCCACCACTCTGGGAGGCAAGCTGTTCTATTTCTTCTAAACATTTGCATTTGTATTTCTCTTTCTTCAAAAAGGCAATGTGGAAATATACACAATAACACTCTGTTTAGAGGCATTTGCAGCTGCAGCCTCTAAAGGTTTTTGTTGACACAAATAGTAGATAAGGGCATACCTCAGTAGAAATGCAAGCAAAGTGAATTATTTATCATTGATTGCTTGTATGTAGCTCCATCCACTTACTGATCACGCTGACAACACAGCTGCTGGCAGTTCTGGTGCAACTGGGATAAAACAGGAGCAGGAAATCGGGTACATTTTTCTTTATATTCAAGCCCACTGCTGAAGCCAGGAAGTACATGCACTGCATGGTGAAGAATTGTGCTACGTTGCCTCATGTGAATGCTGATGACTCCAGACATGAGTGTGCTGAAAAAAGCACTGGCATCACAGAAGGGTAATGGATCATTAGAAGTGAATTGTCAAACTTCTTGATCAATCTTTGGCTGGCTTGGATTCCAAAGCATGAAATCATAATATAAAAAGGAATTTATGAGTTGTGCTGGCGAAGTGGTTACAATGCAGTACTGCAGGCTGCTTCTGCTGACTGCCGGCAGTTCAGCAGTTCAAATTTCACCAGGCTCAAGGTTGATTCAGACTTCCATCCTTCCGAGGTGGATAAAATGAGAACCTAAATTGCTGGGGACAATATGCTGACTTTGTAAACTGCTTAGAGAGGGCTGTAAAGCACTGTGAAGTGGTATATAAATCTAAGTGATATTGCTATTATGGGTTTATTTACTAAGGTTCCTGTGCCACTAAAGATCTAAGCGGCTATAAGAACCCAGAAACAAGGGTCTCAACCCCTGAACATCAACTAACATCCTATGGCAACAACATCCATGGAGAAAGGATAAATCTCTGCATCCCAGAATATAGTTCCAAATTACAGAGCTTTGGAATCCTAATAACATAAAGAAGGACTAGATATTTTGAGCAATCTATTCCATACAGCAGAAGCCATCACTAAGAAGACTTGTCCAAGGTTCCTGTATATCAAATTCCTCAAAAAGGAGCAATGACTTAGGATCCAGGAGGACCCCCAAATTGTGCACATGTTCTCTTTGAAAAAGTGTAAACTCATCAAGATCTAACAATGAAAATTACTTGCAAATGGAAGGTCCTTGAATTCAAAGCTGCATGTGTTTCTAGGGATGAATCTAAGCCAGTTTCTCCCTATACAAAACCTAATAGCCTTCAGGTTCTTGGGCAAGCCCTCCATCACATATTCACCCTGGTATCAGGATATAAGGCTGAAAACCATCTGCAGATTGCTATCTTCTTTTTATATATTTTTTTGGTGCGTTTTTCTTTAATAAACATAAAAACCTCAATATCTATATGAACAGCCTGTTGTCTGGTTACAGTTACTTTTGAACAACAAAAAGTCAAAAAGCATAGTGGTAATCATAATACACATATCATTGATAATAATCATATAATAACAGTAAGATTGGCTGATCCATACTACGAAGTTTTCCTTATATAATTAATCATTCTCTTAGTCTCTTTAATTTCTAACCCTGTGTCTGTTAGTTGCAGATTGATATCTTCTGACCCCATGTTAATAGATGATGTAAACCAATGACTGATATTATATAGGGGCATGGAAAGTGGTGAGCTCTGTATAAAGACTTGGGCTCGATGTCTTTCTCAATCAACACCAATTGAAACTGATCCCAGAAGAAGGAGGAAAACTGCAATGCGATGCAATGAAGTCTTCTAGACCCCACCCCACCCTCCTCTGGATTTGCAGCCATGTGGCTTTCTCTATAAAGTTCCATCCAAAATAATATGTTCTGTGCCCCACAAGACTTTCAGCATTATCTACTTAAATGATTTGAGAATGTGAAGTGCTGTTTGCTTAAACCTGCAACTTAATAATACTTTTGATCAACCTCATATGACTCTTTCTATTGTTGTGACAGATTAACAGTAAGAGGTCATTGAAAAAGTCAGAATTAAGCATAACATGGATTCTTTCCTTTAATGTGGCTGGTACTTCATACCAACAATTTTCTTTTTCTTTGGAGCATAGATTGATAATAATGGTACTATATATATATATATATCAGCCTTCCAGGGAGAAGATCTATCAGTGTGGATGTTAAGAGTCGAAAATGACTTGATGGCACATAATACCAGCCTTATTACCGATGTAGTTATTTTTTCTTCCTCTATGATTGTACTCTAGCTACAGGTATGAGATTTTTCTCTTCCTACTTTATGTTTCAGTTTAGCGTAAAAGAACTCAAGATTCATGGATTTAGCTTTCCAGTAATGGCAATATTCCTCCTAGTCAGAATTTTAGTTTTTTATATTTAGTTTTTTTAAATTTTCATTCTTGCTTTGCTCACTTAAAAATAGCCCTACTCTATATTTCATTTTATTTCCCTCAAACATTTTATTTATTTAAGATATGTTTCTTTTTTTTTCGTTTTAGAGTTTACGACTTTAATTTTTGTTTGTGAAGTACCCAGAAAATGTTTTGTTAGTAGACTGTGTAATTCTCCTGTGAATAAGCACCATAAATTAAAAAGATATAAGTTTTGTAGAAAGTAATTTGAAGCAGTCCCCAAGAAATTGATCAGGTTGCAGCAGAGTGACTAGGGACAGAACTGAGAGTTTTTGGGAAATAATAATTTTGGCAACAGCTGTGCTGAGAAATTTGCTTCAAAAACAAAACTGGCTGTATGGTTTACATGAAGGAAGGCTTTAGAATATGTAATGTAAAGATCAGGTAACACTATATATATTAGATAGTTTTACAGTATAGAAATAAAGAATCAGGACTCAAAGTCTGTAGAGATTCTCAGTTATCCAAGTCATGGTTTCCCAAAAATGCTTTTTCAGGAGACAACTGGACTTCCTTGTTTTTTCCATTGAAGACGTTTCGCTTCTCATCCAAGAAGCTTCTGACAAGATAATGGGGAATGGAAGGATTTATGTTCATTGCAGACAAATGATAATTTGCATCCTTTTAGAGGGTCATTGAAGCACTTGGAGGTTTATCTGTGTCTTCAGAGTCACCTGTGTAGTGCTCCTGGCTCCTGTAGTCTGCAATTTCCTCCCGCCCTCTAGAAATCCATTCCTACTCCCACACCATTCAAAGGGTGTTCATCCCAAATTGTATAGCTAAAAATCTGTAGAGATTTTCAGTCATTCAGATCATGGTTGCCCCAAAGGTGCTTTTTCAGGAGAAAATTGGACTTCTTTGTTTTTTCTTTTGGAGATGTAACCAGGACCATCTAGATCAGGGGTCTTCAAACTTGACAGGTTTAAGACTTGTGGACTTCAACTCCCAGAATTCCTCCTCCAGTCTTGTTAGCTCAGGAATTCTGGGAGTTGAAGTCCACAAGTCTTAAACCTGCCAAGTTTGAAGAGCCTTGATCTAGATTTTCTGGAGTTTCAGTTCCATCCAGCTGAGCCAGGATTTATAGCCCAGTATTATTTGAAGGGCCATAGTTTCTGCATTGAATAGAATATTTTATTGGTCAAGTGTGGTTAGACACAAAAGGAATTTGTCTCTGGTTCAGAAGTTCTCAGTGTACATGCAAAACAGAAAGTAGTAAAAATCATTATAATGATGCCAATAAGAGAAGGTACCAGAACAGATGAGAAGGATAAAAATAATACAGCCATACTACATGGGTAAATATGCTGAGATATAAGACAGTACTGTGGGAATTAGGTGTTCAGCAGAGTGATAGTACAGGGGGGAAAAACCTGTCTCTGTTATCTAGTTGTTTTGGCATGCAGTGTCCTGTAGTGGTGTCCTGAGGGAGGAGTTGAAACAAGATATTCAATTATTTTTTACTGTCACTGCTTATTTGACCACAGGAATGATTATTGATTGCTTATTTATTTAGCATATTTTAAAAAACCAACTTTCAAAGAAGGCAGCAACTGTACAGAATGCCTAACAAATTCAAAACCAACGAAGTTAATTAAATGGGTGCAATCCAGTAAGTAATTCTCTGCCAATTGAAGATAATATTTTTATGTTCTGAAGCTGAGTGTCTTTCAAAGAATGTTTTGGGTGGAGAATAGAAGGCTTTAGGGAGAGACTGAATAATGGCCTTTTTAAATTTTCTGATAGAAATCTTCCATTTGAGGGAGGAAAGCAAACTGGATCCATCCAGTACCAATGTCAACCATACATACATAGAGTTCACATATGGAGTAGATGAATTTAATTCAAAAATTCTCAAGAATCAAAGAACTCTGGCATCTACCCTGAACTCTGTTCAGAAATAGCCTTATATGAAATCTGAACATCATGTAATACTTAGTGTATAAAAAAAATATGGAAGTTGCTTGACCATCTCAGAAAAAAAAAATAGCCTGCTGCTATATTATCTGTTTGAAACATGAAATGCTTTGGTGGATATATTAAAAAAAACATTGTAGTGGCATCATCTTTGTTATGGTGGCAATTTATCATCTATCAGTTCAGTGTTTAACTGAGATCTCTGCCTAGCCTTCATGTTTTCAGAAATAGATGAGAGGGAATCTGCTAGTTCTTTTTTCTATGGTGCTAGATGTATCTTATAACTCCTACTTGGGTTGTTTCCATTCCATTCTAAATTTCAAGTTTTAATTTGGCCTTGATGATGTCTTCAACCTGATGTTTAAGTCACTTTGTCTGATGAAGAATCGTACAGAATTTGCACGTCTGTACATTTTTTTGATACATTGATTTGTTCCTAAATTAGATCTTGTTCATTTTCACTGATTTGTAAAAAGTAAGAAGCTGACCATTCTTGCTTCACAGACCCATTTGGATGATTGAAGACTAAAACCTATTGAGACTTTAAAGTGTCACAAGGTGCATTGTTAAGACAGACTACATTGCCTCTTTGCCTGAATAAGTGAACTGTATCACTTTTGTAAAGTAAATAGCCTGATATCAAAGCTACCTTACACAAGACCTATCTTCTAGTATGCACAGTTCAGGTTATAGAGTTACAGATTTAAGTTAAAGGACAGCAAATTCCAGTTGAAACTTTGAACAATATTTTTTAATAATTAAAAAACAGTTGGATAATTAAACCAATTACCCAGGAAGGTGATGGGTTCTTTGCTAGATGTGTTCAGGCAGTGGCTGGATGGCCATTGGTCTTGAATGCTATACTTTTGAATTCTAGTTTAAATTATTGCTTCTAATCCTATGGTTCATAATTACAAAATAATCTTCAAGCCTTATAGGAAATAATGTGCAAACCAAGTCTAGGGAGCCTAAATATTTTATTTTCCATATTCCATATCTCTGTTTCCATCTCTTCTACTTCCATTTTACAGACCAACAAAACAGCAAGATAGAATTTATGCTTTAAGCCACAAAAATCAGCTCTTCAGCAAAATAGTTCTTTCAAATTTGTAGGATATGTTTTCCTTGCATGTCAATCTGTAGAATATTAAATTGGGGAGGATTTATTCTCTTTTAAGTATTAAACAAGAGATACAGATTGTTTACTGCAGAAAGGAAACCTTTACAAAGCATGTTTTCCTAAAACTTAAAGAATGGAGAAGAAATTAGGTAGGGCCATTAGAAGCAGCTTATTCAAATGTATTTGAAGAGTTCTGTTTTTTTTCAGGCTATACCCAAGAATTGTTTCTCTTTGGGACTGACTTCAGTTCTTCTGAGTAAAACAGAATTACAAAGAGTGATGCCTACATTTAAATGCAACACCTATGTTTAATGGTACTCTCAGAGAACTCTTAGGAGGTGATTAATTCTGTGCACAGAGGCTTATATTTGTGCATTCAATCGGAGCATTTGTCTATGATTTTCAAAAGAAAAGTTTCTATCTTGCATTCCTGGTACAGAAAGTTCAGTTCATGGATGCTGGAATAATTGGTAAGGTGAAGCCTCCATGTTGCTTGGACTCAAGAGTTTAACATATAGGAGCTTGACCTGGATTTAAATTTCAGATCGAGAAACCAGTCATATCACACAACAGCTATGATTTGAAAAGAAATCTTTCTCCAGCAATTTCACCCTAACAATAGACCGGATCCAATATAAGAGAATACCAGGGTTGAAATGTGAAGTTCTTGTGCTCTCTGAACTTGGTTGTTCAACTAACTTTACTATTGTTAAAGTGTTCACTTTTAACCAATTCACTTATGCAAAAGAAGTAATTCCTATGTAGTTTCAGCAAGCATACCCAATTTGCACTCAAAATTTGGGTGAAAATTGGGTGCAAATTGAGTAGACGGGCATAAATTACATAATTATATTAGAAAAGCAGATCTAGAAAGGATGGAAAAATACTTTCATACATAGAACATGAATTAAGGAAGAAAACAGGTTTGAGAGATGTAATGCTGAAGAATAAAGCTTTGCAACCTCTCTTTTTCCACTGGTTCAGTGTTTTCCTTTGTATGAATTTATTTTATGAAAATTTGGGGGAGCATAAAATGTAAAGCATAAAGCAAAGGAAGGCTCTATTTGATAAACCTGTGTTTTTACTTATGTACAGCAAGTCTCAGGCTATAAAAAATGGTCACACATCTATAAATAAGATCCTAATATCTAGCTATTAAATTGCAGTTAATCACTATTAAAGGTGGGATTAAATCTGGAATTTTTCTATGCAAACATATGCCCCTCATTCCAAGAGTTTTGTAGAAGAAGAAGAAGAAGAAGAAGAAGAAGAAGAAGAAGAAGAAGAAGAAGAAGAAGAAGAAGAAGAAGAAGAAGAGGAGGAGGAGGAGGAGGAGGAGGAGGAGGAGGAGGAGGAGGGGGAGGGGGGGGGGGAGGGGAGGGGGGAGGAGGAGGAGGAGGAGGAAGAGGAGGAGAAAGGGAAAAAGAAAGAAAGAAGAAAGAAAGCGAAAGAAAGAAAGAGAAGGCAGACAGACAGAAAGAAAGATCTCTTTAGAACAATACTGTTCTCCTGTGTTCTTTCATTGAGTATTTCATACAATGCAATAATAAAGAATATATTGTTGGACAGCTGTTGTCTTATAAAAGCTAAACTAGTGAAAACTACTACCAGTTTTCTTTTGTGACACTTTTTTCCAATTAATTTGCATTAATTGGAGATAGTAGTTATCATGAACATGAAGAGGAACAGATATTACATGACCTTTGGCCTCATATTATTATAGTATATACATGATGTGACCAATGTTTTGGTATTATCATTAACAACACTGTTTATAGATCAAATGGTAATCAAACCTAACAAAAATAGTTTATCACTGCTAACAATCAATATTTACCTGAAAAATATGTCCCTGACAGTACAGCCACAAAGATTCCTGCAGTAATAGGCACCATAAAGCATTATTGGAAGGTAGGCATTTTTCAGACTTTGGTGATATTATTAGTGAAATCATCAGCAGAAGGAGTAATTGGACAAATAGCAGTTTGATATCAGTCCACAGTTCCAATTCAATCACGCTACCAACTTGTTTGCTTCTGCGGTCAGAAGGAAGTATACAGTCTTCAGTGACTTTTTTATTCAAATTCAGGCTACCAAGAAATTGTGTAGCAATCTACTGGTCAGCTTTCATTCCCATTGCAACGCTTCATTAATTTTCTTCTGTGGGCTCCTTGGTGCCCTCTGAGCTTGCAGGTGATAGATTAGTACTGATGATGTTACTTAATGTGGTAATAAAATGTCTGTAAGAAAAGCACCAAGTTCAAAGAACTCCTGAGCTACAAATATTCTCTTCTATCAGTAATTTTCTTTTTTCCTTCCTGGCCTCTGATATTCCTCACAGTCAGTCAGTGTGGATGATGAAAAGTCTAGCTGTTGCTATTTTCAGGTTCTTTAGTGGAAAAATTGTGAGTTCTGCAGGCAGTAATGTTCTTTTTTTCTCTGTGGTTACATTTCTATGATATCCCTTTTTCTTCCTTAAGAAGTGGCATTTTAATTTCACCATCATATTTACTAGATCAATTGTATGAACAAGGATTTGTTGAAAAGCTAGCTTACGAAAAAAAATGCAGTAGAATTGATTTTTTAAAAAAATAAAAGTCCCTATAACAGTAAACTCATTTTATAAAACTAATTTGCTGCTGGGTCTGTTTTAGCTCAAGGATTGCTTGTAAATTCTTAGTTTTAATCTGAACTCCATCTTCCTTAAATCCCAGAGGTATAGTTTCTGAAAAGCTGAGGTATGGTTATATCCACCTGCTGCGATTGTTATTGAAATGGGTTCTTAAGCAGCATTTTGGAAAATAGTTTGCAGAAAAATGTATCTGAGGAATTGATAGTTTCAGGAGACATGACTTATTGTAACTTTGTACGTTGGATCTCTGCTAAGTAACATCCATAGCTTTTTGTAGACAATCAGATACTCAGGTGGAAGACTCTACCCATGATGCTTTTCTGCATGTCCAGATGGCCGGAGGGCATGGTCCTTTGGTGATGAAGCGTGTTGGGTGACAGGAGCTCCCAGTACTGACTTTGCAAGTGACCTAATTCCCTACTCATTGTGTACCGGGGCTCTGGCCTGATTGAAGACAAAAGTTTGGTTTTTTTAATGGTTCCTGAGCGTGCTGGCTTCAATTCTACCCAGGTCCAGCCTTGGACCTTTGAGAGAAAGTCAGTGTTCTCCTCTCTTCCCCCCTCTTTTTCCACAGCCTCTCATGTGGTTGACCAAGCAGCTGGCAGGTAGGAGTAAGGCAGTGCGATGGCAGAAAGGAAAGTGCCAAAGGTGGGTGAGTTAGAGCCTGCTTTGGAGGAGGAGCTACCAATGCCAGAATCTGCAGAGGACAATGCACAGCCATCTGTGAGGCCAAAGGAGTGTGAGCTGTGAGACAGGATTCATGCAGCAATTCCATACTTTGCTTAATGAAAAGGTGATTCATTGAGGTGACTCATTTTACAATATTTGTAAAATGGTGATAAAATTGAGCCCGCTCACATGATGCAATGAATTATAATCACAATTCTGAATTCACAACCTGTGATTGTAAGTCAGGAACTACCTTACTAATGGGAGCACTGTCATGGTCACCAAGTGAAGCCTTTAGGTAGGCAGTTATCATGTCTTGACAGATTTCGGCTTCAGTTATAATAAAGGGCCATCTCTTCTCTCAATACTATGTTGCAGACCTATCTAGATGTCATAAATGGGATCTTAAGAAATGTGGCTGATTTGTTGTCATGGCCAAAATTGAAATAAGGGCCTAATTGTGTCCTACAAGGAAGTTGTGCTTCTGCTTTTGCGACAAATGATTTAATAATGGCTAGAATATAGTTTCCTATTTATGACTGGATTGTAAAATAATTGCCATGTTCTTTTGAGCTTGAGAGAACAGTTAACATGAAGGATTAGAAAATTAGAAGATTAGAAAATTACCCCTATGTATTTAGAATATTTGTCTTATTCTATGGTTCATCATCTATGTATATACCAACTGCGATTCTTGGAGCTGTTAGGGGAAAAATTCATTATTCTTATTTTTTGGGTCTTCAATAATAGAATAACAGGATAACAAAGAATAACAGTTGAAAAGCACCTTGGAGGTCTTCTAGTCCAGGAAACCCTATACTGTAATCAACAATAATCAAATCAGTGTTGTTCTACTCAAATTCAAATTTGAGCAACATAATTGATTTGAATCAATTCAAATCAACTTCTGATTTAAATTTGAGCAGCATAATAAGTCCTAAATCAGGACTGATAATCATTCATCTGCCACTTATGAACAACTAGATTTGCCACATATAGATTAATATCTATCACATGTAGGTCTTTCACATGTACCCCAAGACCCTTTAAACATTTTAAAAGCAAATGTATATAAATATTGAATAGAAACAAGGCTAGTATGCAGCTTTATTTTATTTTATTTTATTACCGTTTAGTTAAGGTGACCCAGTAGCACTGAAATCTAATTATAGCATTTTCATACAGTTTATAGATCAGTAGCAAAAGGTATTCATTAATGATGGAATTCTTAATCCTTCCTACAGAGGAATTATTGAGATTAATGCAGCTTTAAAGTTCACACAGGATATCAATACTTGGAGATTCAGGCTGCATGTACATTTTTTGCCCAAAAGCTCCAGCACCAAGAAAAGGTTTAGGATAGTACTAATTTCTCTAGACCACAACTGGGCACCCTTAAAGGTCCAGGTTCCAGGCTGTTGGGAATTGCCAGTTAGACTGGAAGCGCATTCAAATGAGAACCTAGAATAAGGTCATTGTGCAGTGCAAATGGCATAATTACCCTCCCTCCCAAATCTATGAAGCATTATCTGGTAATTCCTAAGTAAAGGCAAGCCATCTGGTGAGATGCTTGTAACATAGGTGATAAACAATAAAGTTACATTTTCTGGCTGTTTGTGACTGGTTCTGGTTGTTTGCCTATGTCACAGACCCTTATAAACCTTCCAATGCAACTCCCTGGCATAGTATTTTTTATCATATTCATAATTATTTGTGCTTATAATATGTGAGATTGTTAATGTTCCCTTTTTATTTAAAATGCAATGTTATCATCCCAGTTCTCAGACTGTTGTACTAAATGCTCAACCTCATCAACCAATACTGGAGGTCAGCATTATACTGGAGGTGATTTAATGACAGATCCAAAGGAGGGGAGTCTTTAAAAATCTTGTGGAAAGTCACTTCCCATGCTCTTACTGGTATACAGTACATTATTCAGGGTAATCCAGTTTAATTCAGCTTAAATTATGTTTAGCTTTATTTCGTATCTAATGTGTAATAGCCTTTTAGATATTTAAGGCTGCAACTTAACAGTTGTTCAACTTTTTCTTCTCTGGGTAAAACCTACACTTTCTTTCTGTTTTCCTTTGAAGGTGGTTTTGTATACTGTCAAGCCATCTCTAAGTCATTTTCTGAATGATTCCAATTGGATCTATCCATAGAAATTCAAATTAAGCAGCAAGATAATCTTTTTCCAAATGTTTTTCAAGAATGTGGATTTTAAAATGTTAGGGAAGATGTAAATTTTCTCTGGGAGATTCAAGCCTCTAAAACTGACAGATTCATCTATTTTGCAATGATTTTTTAAGTTCCTAAAATATTCTCTTTATACTGTGCTTATCAATGCTAAAATGTCAAATCTTTGTTTAAAACTAAAAAATTCTTCTCCAGATTTGAGAAACCATGCATTTAGTTTGAATCGGTCCTTTTTGACAGGAAGTTTTATTTCCATTCATAGAAAGGAGTATTTTTATTATGCCTTCTTTAAAATATTGCCTTGTAATATTGCCAAGTAAAATGTATTAAGAGCCAAGTTAAGTACCCTAATTTAGATAATTCATCTTTATCTCTAAGGCATTATCCATATATACATTAATAAATCTGGCAAGACATTTCCCAAACATTGAGTCCTTCAGATGGTTAAACTGAGTGAGAATTTTAGGAATTAATTCCAACAAATTTGGAGGCACCAGACATAAAATTTTATCCCATCACCACTGATAATGCTGTATTTTGTTGTATGAAGTTTTACATTCATTCATGAAAGTGCATCACTGGGGACATTCTTTTCTGCAAATTATTGCCACAGAAAATGATTCTCTGACAACTTAATAACCAATTGTTCTCCTTTGAATTTTTGAATGACACCCTAACAGCCCATTAATTGCAATTTGTAGCATCTAATAATTCTTCAATGCTCAACTAGTTTTCTTCACACATCTTTCTATTATTTTAATTGTCCCATTTACTGGAAATTACATTCTATGCAGTAGTGGCAAATATCGGTAGCGTGGGTGTAGGATGAAAGTGAAGGTTCATTCTCTGAGCTTGTGGGTTGATTTCCGAATATTTCATTCTGAGGCTGGATAACATCTTCAGTGGAGTTTAGAGGATGTCAATGTCAGTGTTCTTCTGTTTAGAAGGGCTTCGTGTGGTCAGTAGGTCTTGTGGTTGGTCAGATGTGGGTTTGTCAAGTCAGTAGGTCTTGTGATGGGTCAGATGTGAGTCATCAGTGGGAGTCTTGTGAAAGGTCTTGTGATGGGAAGGCTACATCAAATGAGGGTCATTGGGAGGTGAAGTGCTGGTGGGGGTGCTTGAGTTGGTTGGGAGTCAGTGCTTCTCTGGTTAGCTGTGTGGTTGATTTGGATTCTGAGGGGTTCTTAGGCTGGTTGAAGGTCAATGTGTCTGTTGATGGAATTGCTTGTGGAATGCCAGACTTTGATGAACTCATGAATATGGCGGGTGGAAGCATGACCGATGATTTTTATGTTACTCCAATAGAACTGATGCTGTTTGGGGTCAGTGTGGGTAGAGATTAAGGATTTGAGATCATGGCATTTGACAGCTGAACACCATTTTATTGGAACAGTCTTATGATATAAGTTGAAGCATGTCATCATTAACTTTTATCACATGCACCCTTTCTCTCAGAATGGAATGGAAGAAACTTTGTCTGGAAGGAACTTCGTCTAATCTCCTGCTCAAGGTTGGAGCCTTTATACAATCCAGTACAAATGGTTGTACATTCTTTTCTTGAAAGCCTCCAGCAATGGACCATCCACAAGTCTGGGAAGCAAACTGGTCCATTGATTAATTGTTCTCACTGTCAGGAATTTTTCCTTACTTCCAGATATGATCTCCCTCTGATGAACTTCTACCCATTGTTTATTGTCCTGCCCCGATGTTCTTTGGAGACTAAATCTTCCCTGGGACAGGGAACTTAGTCTCTTTGGAGACTAAGTCTTCCCTGGGACAGCCCTTTATGTATGGAAGATGGCTATCATGTCACCTCTAGCCTAAGCCTTCTCTTCGTAAAGCTAAACATACCTAGTTCCATTAGCTATTCATCATACATTTTAGCCTCCAGACCCCTTATTATCTTTGTTGCTCTTTTCTTCACTCTTTCTAGGGCCTCAGCATCTGTTGTGTATCATGTGATTGCAACTGGATACAATATTCCAAGTGTGGCTTTACTAGTGCAGGATAGAGGGGTATTATCACTTTCTGTGATCTTGATGCTATCCCTCAATTATTGATGAAACATAGAACTACATTGGGGTTTTTTTGGCAGCTGCAGCACAGTACTGATGCATCCTTAAGTGATGGTCCACCAAGACAATTCCTCTTGTAGGCAATACTGTTGAACTATTTACTGGCTATTCAGTTTCTGTGCATTTGGTTTTTCCTGCCTAGGTGCAGGATCTTACTTTTCTCACCACTGAATTGCATCCTATTGGATAAGACCCAGTGTTCAAGATCCTTCTGAATCTCAATGAATCTTCATGAAGTGAGATACCTTCAGGTTTCCTTAATTGTACAATGATGCAATATGCAAGTATGTCATATTTACATATTTATTTACTTCCAAATAAAGAGGGAGCCAAAGAGCAAGACAAAGGGCAAAATAAAGAATGAAACTAAAGAATGAAGAGACAGTAGACTGTGATAGTATATCTACAGATAAACACGAAAGGGTGCCTAATACAGATAGAACTTATATCCAACCTTTTGTTCAGGACCTCAAAGCAACATACATAGAGCTACATGCTGTTGTTTCTTCCCATAACAGCAGCCCTGTGGTCTTAGAGACAGTGAGTGGTCCATGGCTGCTGGTGGACTTGAAAATGGGTTTCTCCAATGCCTGCCCTGCTTCTTAAGCACTATATTAAAAGGAATAGAATAGTACAGAATAGAACAGAACAGAACAGAACAGAACAGAATAGAATAGAATAGAATAGAATAGAATAGAATAGAATAGAATGGTTGGAAGGGACCTTGGAGGTCTTCTAGTCCAACCCCCTGCTCAGGCAGCAAACCCTACACTATTTCAGAGAAATGGTTGTCCAATCACTTCTTTAAAAAATTCAGTGTTGGAGCATTTGCAACTTCCAGAGGCAAGTTGTTTCACTGATTAATTGTTTTGACCATCAGAAAATTTCTTCTTAGTTCTATGTTGTTTATCTCCTTGATTAGTTTCCAACTTTCCATCCATTCTAACCCCTGAGATATTGGAACACTACTATCATGTCACCCCTAGTCCTTCTTGTCATTAAACTAGACATACCCAATTCCAGCAACTGTTCTTTATATGTTTTAGCTTCCAGCCTCCTAATCATCTTCGTTGCTTTTCTCTGCAATCTTTCTAGAGCCATAACATCTTTTTCATATTGTGGCAAACAAAACTG
Source organism: Naja naja (assembly GCA_009733165.1). NCBI lineage: Eukaryota > Metazoa > Chordata > Lepidosauria > Squamata > Elapidae > Naja > Naja naja. The sequence goes on from CM019151.1 coordinate 161,272,321, forward strand.
GATGCAGTATTCCAAGTGTGGTCTTACCAAGGCACTATAAAGTGGCATTAACACTTAACATGATCTTGATTCTATCCTTTTGTTAATGCAGCCTAGAACTCTGTTAGCTTTTTTGGCAGCTCTGTCCCCATATTACATGGATAGTATAAGGCTGCCATTTCTAACAGCATTTTCAAGAAGGATATGAGATTGAAATACCTGAATTGTTATCTTCTACAAGGCTCAATGTATTCTATTGTCAATTCCCTAGCGGTGCAGTCAAGTTGCACTGCTGGAGTACTGCAGTATTACCAAAAATACAACCCCCTGCTGATGACAAAACAGCAGGATAGAAGTCTAAAGAGGAGCACTAGTCACTACTGTTCTGTTTTTGATATGAAATAAATGATTCTCTCAACACTCCATGGATTATCTAAATTTTCCTCATTATCAAAAGCCTAGGAGATGGCCTTTCCCTATTCAACCTATTGTTCTGCTTTTGTAGATTTCCTGCTGCAGAGTTTAGGACGTTTCAAAGAGCCTCAGAAGCTGTTATAATATGGGGTGGGAGGAGATTTTGCAGTATTTCCCCTGCCATGCCCACCGCCACCCACAGAACCGGTAGTAACAATTTTAAGCAACCACCCCAGTTTAATGTAGTGGTTAAGGCATCAGGCTAGAAATGGGGGGACTGAAATTTCTAGTCACACCTTAGGCATGAAGCTGCTGGGTGGCTTTGAGCCAGTCAAATTCTCTGTGCTCTAGCAAAGAGGCAATGGCAAACCACTTCTGGAAAACCTTGCCAAGTAAACTTCTGGGATTAGTCTAGACAGTCGCCAGAACTCAAAATTGACTCAAAGGCATTCCCAAAAATGGGAGTCATTTATATTGCTAAAACAACACTGTCATGTGGCTGTTGATTTGGGGTATTTGTTTCCTTAAATTATTTAATTTGGCATATTTATATTTATGTTCTGATACAGAGATGACTCACAGAGGAAAATTAACTGTTACTATGAAATCATCTTTCTCCTAACAGTTCTGTCTTAACCCGATCTGACTTCTTATTTCTTACTTGTTACGTGGCCTTTTATTTTCTTTGTAACTTCCTCCTATCCTCTTTTTGTCAAGTTTGATTTTTAATTTTTCTTTAATTTTTAATGACCTGACAACAACTTTCAGCTCTGGTTTGTGTGCGTGGGGGTGGGGGTTGGGGGGAGAGAGAGAATGGAGGAAATACTGCATTAATTTTCTTGCTCCACTAGAATGGTTAATTACAAAAAGTAAACCACACTATTGTCATCTTCTCCATTCTGGGATGATTACCAGTGTTTTCATTTTGCCAAGAATCTCTCCAATCTGCCACACATATGGTAAATGGAATAAGAAATTAGGTTGCAACATTTCAGTACTCCTGTCACATCTAAGGCTACTGGATGGCATCCCAGAGAATGAACATGCTCTTTTATCAAATGTTTACTGAGTGACTTTGCCTATTAAAATACAGATTTCTGGTCTTAGTCTCCAGATGCTATTTTTAAAATGTCAGCTTTCAGATCTGTCCACTTCAATTCTCCAGAGTTAATCCTTAAGACTCTAATCCTAAAATATATATGTGAGTATATCTGAGGAGACAACCTGAATATATTCAATTTGCCAGTTCAAAATGGTAACAAAGCTTGCATATTATTTAAACTGATAAAATAATCCACTTCAGTGGAGAAGTTTGTTGACACTCTGAAAAGTAAATAGTGTAGCCCAGGTGTTTATATATTAGAAAAAAATTGAAAGGGGGATTTTTTTCAGTGATTTCTGAATGAAGAATCTTCCAGTATCATGGAAACACACAACTTTACTAACTGGCATTGAACCAAGAGAACTACATTAATATGTGCATTAATAAAGGTGAGTAATATTAATAGTTGTTAATAATGCACATATAAGGGATGAAGCTGATAAGGCAAGAATCAGTAGTTCCCAGAACTGAGAGAACTGTTATGTAAACATTCCTCAGCTGTCTCTCAAGGCCCTCAAGAGACCTTGACTTGGGAAGAAAAAGCTAGAGTTGAAACTCAGGAATGAGTATGAAAATTTGTGTCTCTGCAGGCTCTGACTTCTTTTTACTGTAGTAAGCATCTGGAGAGCTGTGATAATACTGCTGAAACCTAATGTGAAATAATTTACAAATAATTTACTGCTCTGCTTCTCAGCAATGGGACATTTTAGGACAAAGGGCTCAATGACAAAAATGTTTTTAAACATTTCACTTCACAGAATCCTTAGGTTTAAAAAAATAGTCTTTTCCCAGCAAAACAGGAAAACTTCAAAGATAGAATGATTCACAGAGATACGGGTTTTCTCACTCAACATGGAAAGTGAAACCAACCGACTTTTTCCCATCCATTTCAGTTGCCTTGTTATTCAAAGTCCAATGAGGAATTGTTTACGACTTTGCAAAACTCACATTAAAAATAATTTAAATTAGTTGCATCAGAGCTCATCTTCATTGACATTGCTTTGGATTTTCTATGTTTTAGTGCAGATGGCTAATTGCCCCAAGAATTGGGAATTTTTGAAACTGTGTTCCAACCCATTTGAAAGTGAATGTGGTATAATGGCTAAGTGTTGGATTGGGAGCAGATTCTGACCAGTTCTGGAGAACCGGTAGCAAAAATTTTGAGTAGTTTGGAGAACCAGCAAATGCCACCTCTAACTGGCCCCACCCTCATCTATTCTCTGCCTTCCGAGTCCCAGCTGATCAGCTGAGTCTTCTTTTGTTGCCAGGCACAGGAGAACAGAGCTGGAAATCAGGTTAGTGGGGTGAGAAGGGATGCCCACCAAGCCGAGCCACACCCACCAAGCCACACCCACAGAACTGGTAGTAAAAAATTCTGAATCTCACCACTGCTTTGGGCCACTCTATTTTGTTCAGCTTAACATCTCCCAGAACATTTTTGGGGAAAGAACCAGAAGGAGTACAAGATACTCTTCCTTTAGGTCCTTCAAGAATGGTACTTTATCAAGTAGTCAAGGAAACAAACATCAGATCAGCAGAGGTTGCTCCTTTATGTTATAATTAAACAAAATGTATTGCTGGTCTGCAAGAATCAAGTCATGTTCAAGCAATAGCAAAGCACTAGACACTCTTGTGACTTTTTCTTTTTGCTTCTTTACAGGGCTCTTCTAGATTTTTTTTTCAACTGAGATATGGTTGCCCGAAGACATCAGTGATAAGAGAAGCATCTGTAGGAGGGCAATTCATTGCAGATAGAATGAGTGTTGGTCCTTGAAGTCATGATCAAAGAAACATCAGATATATATTATCTTTTAGACTTGGTTACGAACTGTTTCATAAACATGATGTTCCATAAAAATGATGGGATTTTTAAAAAAGAAATTGCATGTTGTGATGCAATTTCTTTGCGTGTACTTTGATGACCAAAGTTCCTCATAATGCCAGTGATAATATTAGGTTCCCAATGTTTCTCCTCCAACATAGAACAATGCCTCCATACTCCACTGTGAATCTATTACACATTGTGCTTCTAGATCAGTGCCATGTGATAGCATCATGACAGTGAAACAGAGATGTTACAGAGGAACAAGGTAGCCTGAAGAGTCATTCATTGACATTCTGTCAATAATTGCATCCTAAACAAATTCTTTGCTTTTAATCAAAGAAATGTGGAGATGTAAGTTAAGCCTCTGATCCTCATAATTTTAAAAATATATCTCTTCTCCAAAACATTGCATGGACACAAATGCCTCCGATATTTAAAACCTATTTAAAACTACTCCAGTTTCTGCATAGTATAGAAGTGCTACCATTCAGTAGTTCTTTATAAATTTATAATTTAACTTATCATTGTGCAAATAAGCTGACAAAGAACCAAGCAACAGATGACAAAGGGCAGTTTTTAAAAGCCTCTCTCAGAAGTTGCTAGTCAGCCACCTCCTGCTTTCATTTTCTCTCTCTGCTTGATCCCGCTCTGGAGAAAATTAAAAAAAAATAGGGAAGATGAAATTTTTCATCAAGCATTTTTTAGATTGGCTAGAAAAATAATACAATAAATATATACCTGAAAATGAAAAGAACTGGTAGCAGAAATCTTGAGTGGTTCAGAGAACTGGCAAATACCACCTCTGACTGGCCCTACCCTCATCTATTCACTGCCTTCCGAGTCCCAGCTGATTGGCTGGGTCTTCTTTTGTTGCCCTGCACAGGAGAACGGAGCTGGAAAGCAGGTTAGTGGGGTGGGGAGGGAATGGAGATTTTGCAGTAACCTTCCCCTGCCACGCCCACCAAGCCACGCTCACCAAGCCATGCCCACAGAACTGGTAGAAAATTTTTGAATCCCACCACTGATAGATAGAGTTGCCAGATATCTGAAGAGGCAAAGAAGGAAATTGTGAGAAAAGAAAGACACACTGTTTAAATTTCTTGGTATCCATGACAAAAATTAGTGTAAAGCTAAAAAAAAGGTACTTAGGCCTACATCTATACAAAGTTACTTTTTCCATCACCAGTAAGACTTGTTTTTCAATTGCATATGCTAAAGCCTGTTAGGAGCAAAAGGTTACAGCCTGATTAAGATCTTGTCAATTTCAGACAGCTGGCAAGCAGGACAGAATGTTAAAGCCAGAGAGCTGAGCTTGTTAATTTAGCATTAGGAAGTTCTGTGCAACGGAAAAAAACTGCTGAGAATGAGAGAGCTTGTTAGATACTCAAAAAAAAAAAAAACCCCAACCACACAATATTTGATTTTGAGATTACGCCCACCAGACAGAAGACAAAAGTACAAAAAGGAGAGGTCAGGACACCCATTTTTGTACAGGGCAGTGAATGAAATATGTTTGACTATAACTCGGCAGATTATACAAGAATTCAGTTTTTTGTAATAGTCCCTCCCTGCCCCAAGTTTCCTCCACACAATGGAGATGTGATTAACCATTTGGTGGCTGAAAGGAGATTTAATATTTGAAGGCACATAGAAGAGCTGTCAGAGGGCAGTGGGACAAGGGCTAGATATATTGCTTTTATTTTCCAGAGTTGGAGGAAGACATTTCAGGTTTGTCTTTATCCTCAGTGACAGCACCTGACCTACCTTTGGGCTTGAAAACTAAATGAGATTGGGCTTGGTAGGTACCTAGAAGGCAGACAATCTAGAAATTTCATGGCTATGGGCTAGAAAAGAAAGCGAATGCCTCTATCCACCTGCTTGTCCCAGAAGAAGATCATGGAGAACCACTTCTGAATTGCTGCCAGGAAAACTAATTACCTTGAAAGGTGTTAATCTCCCCTTGGTTGGATGTGTTCTAGCAAGGGATGGATAGCCACCTGTCAGGGATACTTTAATTAGGGTCATTCTACTGAACAGTTGTTGGACTTTATGAAGCAAATGGCCCCTTTCAGTTCTATGATTATGGACATGACTCTGAAATCTCCCAGATGTAAGCTTGACCAAAAGAAAGCTCTTTCAAACCTATTTTAGCCTTCCCTAAATTTTCATTTGTTCCTGCTCCCAGAAAGCTGCAAAACTATCTGAAAAAACTCCAGGGCAGGGGTGTCAAAGTCGCATCATCATGGCTGTGTCACATGATGTATTGTGACTTTTTTCCCCTTCGCTAAACTGGGTGTGGGCATGGCCAGCGTGTGATGCATCCAGCCTGTGGGCCAGGAGTTTGACAGACCTGCTGTAGGGGCTACTTGAGAATCATAGATATCCTTGGTCTGCTGAGAACTTATTGCTGACATTGAAGAACAGAATAAAAGAACTGAAAGGGACCTTGGAGGCTTTCTAGTTCAATCCCCTGTTCAGGCAGGAAACCTATACTATTTCAGACAAATGTGGGATTTAAAGGTGATAGACCCAAGCTCTGTGCAATGGGGTGAGTTCCCATTACTTACCCTCAATTCATGTCCACCGAGCAGTTCAAAAGCATGCAAATGCAGGTAGATTAATAGGTACCACTTTTATGTAACAGTGTTCCATGCACCTTTGATGTATAGCCATGCTGGCCACATAACCATGGAAATTGTCTTTGGACAATTCTTGGTCCTTCAGCCAAGAAACAGAGATCAGCATGGTGCTCTAGAATTACTGACTGACAGTTGAACAGGTACGACTGACAGGAAACTTTTACCTAATTCAGGGTTCAACAGTAGCTTCAGTGAAAGTGATGCTAAGTTCTTTCAAATTTAATAGAGCTTATAGAAAGAATGGTTGCTTTCAGAACAAGCTCACACACACAGATACAAACCCTAGCACTGGTTTTCTGATAAACCATTTAAGTGTTCATGCTCTCATTCAAAGCTCATTAAGATATGTGTATTAAAAATGTAAAAAGGAACCCTTTAAGCTAATTGTTCCAACTGGATTTCTTCATTGCCTTTCTAATTTTTATGGTGAATTAAGGGTTCAAATATTCATAAGATGGAAGTGAGTGGTGGAGAAAATAATGCAGGAAAGAGGAAGCAAAAAAGCTATGTTAGCTATAGCCATGCTTAAGGAAGGAGCCTTTCAAATTTTAGCTGTCCTTATGTGGTAGGATTACCAACAAAAAAGAGAAATACCTATTTGTTATAATTCATGCAGTTATTAGGGATGTCAAGGGATTATATGTGAACCTTCAGTTGCATTGGATTGCATTGGATTATGCAGTTCATTCAGCCTGATCTTTTCCTGTTGTAGATCTGAATGTTGTCAACATTCATAGCAGAATTTACTAGTGGTGGTTTTCATCAGTAATAGATTCTGTATTGTGACTATCAATTTATCAATTCATAAGAGAATATCGAGCCTTTTACTATCAATAGGGTGAACATTTAAGTAATTTCCATGGGCTACTCAATTTTCTGCCTCTCTATAAGCCATGTAATTTGCATTACCAGTTTGAAATGTAAGCTTTCTGAAACATAAAAATGATTTTTTGTATTTGTGAATTTAGAATTGGATGTGCTGGACAAACATCTACTAATCCCAGCTATTCTGCAAGTCTCAACTCTTCATATATACAGTACATCTGAAAATAAATGGTCTCTGATATTCATATTCACAATTCACACTAAGCTCCTCCAACCAATAAAAAAAGCCCAGAATGCTTTCTAATTATAAATATCTATCTCAGCCAAATCCATTCCAATCCCTATTTTGCTGTCTAGAGTGGCAGTAAAGTAGCCCTTTCATGATAGTGGTTTTTGGATAAGGTGACCAATTTTAACATTGGTAAAGCGGGACACCATTGGACCGGGGGGGGGGGTTTCTTGATTAAAAATTTGCATGTAAAAATTTGCATTAATTTACAATAATTATAAAACTAACAAAATAATATGAAACTCATATCCTGGCGAAATAGCCACATGGCCTTGGGGGAGGGGAAGGTAGAGCCATGGGATCCTTAGGGGAAACCCAAAAGTGGGAAGGCAAAGGGAAAGGAGCAGCAATGAAGCCACGGAGACCCCAGATCTTCCCCCTGTCCCCCTTCCCATCACTGGAAATACCTGCCTCCCCTCCCAGAGTTCAGCCATCTGAGCAGAATCCGCCTTGAACCCAGGACTCAGAAGGGCTCCCCCTCACTTCTCACTGGGATTATCCCAAGATTGCTTCATTTCAGCAACCCAGTTAGGGCCCTTAAACCATCATTGATGGGCACTTTCCATTGGACCAGATTTCCTCTGAATCTCACCCTTCACTTTCCCAAAAAGCTGCTCTGAAACCTGTCCTCCTCTGGGGCTGATCCTGCACTTTGTCAGGTAGAAATGCCCCTCAGCCAACTTGGGAGGGGTTTGTGAACCTGGCTACTCAACTCTTTCCATGATCAGGGACTCTCAACGTAAAGGCCTAAATCAGAGTTAGTTCCTCAGACTCAGCCATTTGGACTTCAACTCCCAGAATTCAGCAACTTAGAACTAAGGAGAAATTTCCTGGCAGTTGGAACAATTAATCAGTGAAACCTCCAGAAGCTGTGAGTACTCCAACACTGGAAGTTTTTAAAAAGATGTTGGATAACCATTTGTTTGTTTGATAACCATTTGCTTTCCTGCCTAAGCAGAGGGTTGGACTAGAAAACCTCCAAGGTCCCTTCCAACTCTGTTATTCTATTCTATTCTATTCTATTCTATTCTATTCTATTCTATTCTATTCTATTCTAATTCCCCTCACCCTATAGAAACCCAGGGGGCCTCTCCACCCTGCCGCCACTGAGGATGATTGGGAGTTCCTGCTGAAAACACCCATATTGTGGGGTGTGGCTAAGCTGGGGTCCTCTCCCCAAACTCATCCTCTGTGGGGAGGGTCCTGTCACCTTTAAGGCCCCTCTGGTGAACCAAAGATTAAACACAGAAAATTATTTCAGCTTCCATCATGCAAACTCCTGACTGAGGATCATCAGAGTTTTTCCAGCCCTTCCCTGGAGGACCGGCTCAATTCACAAGACATAAAACTTTACTAACAATGAGGGGAAAAAATCACATTAAGTCACTGTTTAGTTCTAAATTGGCTAAAAGAATAAAAAGAAAAGAAAATGAATAAAATGCTGCTGGGAAATCAGTTAACCAGGAAAATCCCCAAGGCCCCTTTTTGGTCTCCATTCTGAAAGCTCTTCAAATCAGAAATTCTTCCAGGGCACCAAAGATTTTAAAGATCATTTTCATGATCGTTCACGGGATTTATTTGGGCAGAACCTGGGTCTGCATACAAAAGGGCAGGACCTCCAAAGCTCAGTGACATAAATACAGGTAGTCCTCGACTTATGACCATAATTGAGCTCATATTGTTTGTTGCTATATGAGACATTTGTTGAGTGAGTTTTTTTGCTCCATTTTACAAATGTTCTTCCCTCAGTTGTTAAATGATTCATTGCAGTTGTTAAATGAATAACTTGGTTGTTAAGTGAATCTGGCTTCTCCGTGGACTTTGCTTGTCAGAACACTGCAAAAGGGGCTCACGTGATAGGGGGAGACTGCAACCGTCATAAATATGAACCAGTTGCCCAGCATCCAAATCTCGGTCATGTGACGATGAGGACGCTAAAATGGTCATAAGTGTGAAAAATGGTCATACTGTCACTTTTTTCAATGACATTGCAACTTTGGTCACTAAATAAACTGTTGTAAGTTGAGGACTACCTGTAGTCCCACTGCCCATTCCCTCCAGTCTGGCCTCCCAGTCCTTCCCAGTCCAAGGCAAAAGCCTGGGCCTCCTTCTTCCTGCTCCTCTCCACAATCCCAGGGGCTTCTCAGAGCTTTTCAGGAGAGGGATTCCCAGATCCAGTTCCTGCTCTGGGAAGATTTCAGAATCCAAAAGGGATCAGAGCTTTTCCCTAACAGAAGAAGGCGGGAACGGACTCTCCGTGATCCAGAACTGGCTTCTTTCCCTTGTGGGGCTGAGCAGTGAGGATGAAGTCCGAAGTCTGCCTGAGAGGAGAAATGTGTGAATGTAATGCACGTTGGGCATTACACAGTCACGAATCCTCCTCAAGTCAGAAATGACACGTGTGACTACAACACAGGTTTGGCATCCTCACAATGGTGAATGTGCCTCCAGTCAGGAAAGGCTGGTGAGTTTGGTCCTGTCTGTGGCCAAGCAAATGGTTCATTTCATGGTCACCATCCAGAATTGTTTCTCTTTTCTTTTACATCCAAGCCAGTTTATTTAATCCTTAAATTCCTGCCCATTTTTAAAATATCTTTTGAAAAGTTGCTACATTGATAATTTCTCAGAGTAAACAGCCAGGAGCACCCCAAATTCCTGATTGCTAAGGAATAATCTCTTCCTGTACCAGGAAAAAAGCTCTGGGGCTATTGGGGGGTTACGACAATCAGGAAGGAGGAATCTTCACAGGACAACCTTAGCCCCATCGCTCCACTGCACCAACATCTGGCAAGACACGGATCCAATTGGAGAAACCAGCCAGGTTCTCCCAGCACCAGAAGCCCCAAAGAGCCACAAAGCCCCCACAAGGGCAGGAAAGGCGACCCAGGGAGAGAGGTTGGGTGAAGGCAGCCAGGAAGTTCGTGAACTGCCCTGATCCCCTGCAAACGCCACTTTCTGACAATCTCCACTTTGGGGGAGGGAAGGAACTGCTCTTGGGGGCGCCCAGGTAGACTTATTTATTTTATTTATTTATTTTATTCATATTTATATGCCGCCCTCACATCTGGAGGGGCCACCCTTCTCTTGTTCCCCGGGGGGCTCTCCTGGATGGGGCAGAGGCAGCAGAGTCCCCTCAACGCTTTGGGACCTAATCAAACAGTGGCCACAGGGGGGAGGGGGAGCAGACTGGAAAGAGGACCGAATCAGCATTCTATGTCTGGGAATAAACTTTTTGGGGGTGGAGAGAGAAAGATTCCCAGGAAGAAAAAGGGGCCAGATCTCCCAAGGGCCCCACAGGGACTCACCAAAGCAGCTCTCCCAAAGGGCGACCACCAGCAGCACCAGGAGCCAGAGGAGCACAGAGCGCAAAGCCATCCTGGCCACGACCCTCAACCAGCCCTCGGATCTCCTGGGAAGTCGCAGGGAAAAGAAGAGGCGCCCCCCTCCCCGTGATCAACAGTGCAACAATCCAGAGGAAGCCAGCAATTGGCCAACCTCAACCAATAGAAAAAAGGTATTCCCGTGTCGTCATTGTTGCTAGGCAGACGCCCAGGTACAACGCAAGAAAGGGAGCGTGGAAAGGAAAGCAAAAGTTCTTTCAGGAAATGCCCTTCCAGGGATTCCATCTCTTAAAATCGGGACTTTTTAAAAATGCCGCGGGACGCAGGACAAATTGGTAAAACTCGGGACTGTCCCGCCAAAAGTGGGACGTCTGGTCACCTTATTTTTGGAGGTGAGGAAGTCAAATTCAATTGTACTATTTCACTAACACTGGGAGTGAGGAAGAATTTTTCACTTAAGGATTGGAATCCTTCAAGATGATGTAATGCAGAAGATGGCCAGGACTACAACATAAATGGTTGAAGAGCAAAGTGAAAGTAAGGGCTTACTCCATAAAACAAACATTAAATATCCCCAGAATTGAGCACCTGATCTGTGAGGATGCAATCCCATCAGGACTAGTTTACCACTACTACCAGCTAGGACAAAAATTCAAGAACAAGCCTTATTTAGAGAAATCATGTTCAAACCTGCTTTTTTTTCATTTTGTCCTACAGAACAGTTCTTTGTCTCCCCCTTTAGGTTGGATGACTTATCAGCAGCTGTCTCTATTATCACAATTGTTTAATTTGCTGTCTTATTTTTTCCCTTCAAAGCATAGCAGTTAATTCAAACACCACCTCAGGTTGACAAAATGCTCATTATCCTCAGCTATTCTTGCTGAAATGAAGCATGGGTTTAATTAAAGTTTGGATGAGTGCTGATATTTTGCCATAGAGGCTTGCCTTGCAGTTGTAACATTATGTAATGATGGAACTGATAGACTAGCCTACTGCATTGCTGTACAATTATGGAAGCCTACAGGCACCCAACTTTGAGAGAAAAGGATATGAATATGATGAGACAAAAATAGAATAGAAAAACAGAAACATATGAATCTCTTGATGCACCACAAAATAATATCTTGTAGAGAGTTCAGTAATATTTGCTTTAATTATCAGATCCATAAGGTTAATGGAGATATGTTTCAAGATTGTTCCTTAAGACCAGATTGCCCAAAGAATGCATATTTTGTACCTCAGAGGAAGACAAAGGTCTGCAGCCATAATATGACATTTTGAATAGAATAGAACAGAACAGAACAGAATAGAATAGAATCCTTTATTGGCTAAGAATGATTGAACACACAAGGAATTTATCTTGGTGCAAATGCTCTCAGTATACATAAAAGAAAAGATACATTTGTCAAGAATCATAAGGTACAACACTTAATAATAGTCATAGGGCCTTGGTGGTGCAGGCTGTTAATAGCCTAGCACTTAGCTCCAGCTGCCTGTAATTATTGCAGGCTCGAATCCCACCAGGCTCAAGGTTGACTCAGCCTTCCATCCTCTCGGGGTAGGTAAAGTGAGGACCCAAGATTGTTGAGGGCAATAAGCTGACTTTGTAAAAAATGCTGCTTAGTAATAAGCAGGCATATACAATGGAATGAAGGCTATTGCTGAGCGCATTGGGTTGTATCCCCCAAAAAACTGTAAGCCGCCCTGAGTCTCCGGAGAAGGGCGGGATATAAATATGAATAAAAATATAAAAAAATAGGGTACAATAAGCAATCAAATCATACTAGGAAACAGTCAATATAAATCATAAGAATACAAGTGACAAAGTTACAGTCATACCGTCACAACTGGGAAGGGATGGGTGATAAGGAGTGATGAGAAGATTAATAGTAATAGTGCAGACTTTGTAAATAGTTGGACAGTATTGAGAGAATTATTCTAAGTAACCACTTTTAATTTCCAGTGTTCTAATGAAAATAATCACCTTTTTCTGTTTAGGACAAAGTGTAATTTCCAATAAAATCTGCAGGGACAACTAACATAATAGAAAGATGTGTGAAGAAAACTAGCATTGAAGAACATATTAGATATACAAATTGCAGTCAATGGGCTCTTAGTGTGTCACTCAAAAATCCAAAGGAGAACAATTGGTTATTAAGTTGTCAGAAAAACATTTTATGTGGCAATCATTTTGCAGAAAAGAATGTCCTTAAGTGATGCACTTTCATGACTGAGTGTAAAATTTCACACAACAAAATCCAGCAACATCAACAATGGTAAGATAGATTATTGTGTTTGCTGCCTCCAAATGGGCTGAATGCCTAAAATTTACACTCAATTTAACCATCTGAAGGACACAGAGTTTGGGAATATATCTTGACAGATTTATTAATTCATATATGCATAAAGATGAATTGTCTATATTATAATGTTCAACCTGTGTCTTAATGCATTTTACTTAGTACTATTTTTAAAAAGGCATAATAAAAATGCTGCTATTGTGCTTCCTATGAATACAAATGAAGCTTCCTGATAAAAAGGACAGATTCAAACTAAATATATGGTTCCTCAAATTTTGGCAAATTTTAATTTCTCTAATTTGTGGAATACTTTCCTTCTCTTAATAATTGAATTAAGTCCATTTATATTCATTGTAATCAATTTTCTTTCCTCCATTTTAGACTTTATAAGAGGGATTTATTGCTGTGGTAGATCTTACTTATCTTTGTTCTCTGGGCAACCCTCCTACTGCACCTTTTTCTTTTTCTTTCTCGATTACTGCTATACACTCCTTTTGAAATTCAATCGAATTGTTTGCAAGAAGTACATATTAAAAAAACTATGAATATATATTGAAACAAAAAAAGTTAGGAAAATTGTTTACTTCATTGGCACATTGTAAAAAAAGAGGTGTGGTTCTATATATTAGAGAAACAATTTCGGCTGAACTAATCCATACAGATGATGACGGAAGAATTCTAATGGTGGAAATAATGGACAATAATATTAAAACACTTTTAATAGCAATATATGCTCCAAATGACAATCAAGAAGAATTTTACAACAAACTTTACAAAAAAATAATTGAATTGGATTATGTTAATTTATGTATGATGGGAGATTTTAATGGAATAATTAATGAACAACTGGATTATAAAACACAAAAAGCTACGAAGAAAGCCAGAAAGAAACTACCAAAATCTTTCTTTCAAATGATAGAAGAAATAAATTTAAAAGATGCATGGACAGAGAGAAATACAGGAAGTAAGCAATATACATTTTATTCAAACAGGCATGAATCATGGTCAAGATTAGATATGATATGGACATCAGCTGATTTATTTTCTAACATACAAAAAATTGAAATAGAAGCAAGTACTTGGGCAGACCATAATCCAATGACTGTTATTTGGAAAGGACAAAAGACGAGATCCAGATGGACTTTAAACAACATGATATTAAAGGAAGAAGATTTTAAACAGAAAATTGAGAGAGAACTGGTATTCTTTTTTAAAGAAAATAAAAAAGAGGATACATCGTTACAGAATCGCTGGGACACGATGAAGGCCTACACAAGAGGCTTGATAATTGACTATACAAGGAAAAGAAATATTAAACAAAAAAAGACTTTTAAAATATTAGAAGATGATTATAAAAAGTTAGAAAAAGAATTACAGAAATTTCCACAAAAAAAGACATTAAAATTAAAATGGATATAACTAAACATAAAATGGGATTAATGGAAAAAGAAGAGTTAGCCCAAAAGATTAAAAACACTAAACAGAATTATTTTGAAGACGCAAATAAACCAGGAGGATGGTTAGCCTATAAACTTAGAAAGGAAAGAGAATCATTTAACAGATGAAGAAGGACATGTTTGCTATGGAAGTGAAGAAAAGAAAAGAATTATACAAGACTACTATGGAAAATTGTATTATCAAGAAAGTATTCAAGAAGGAAAAATTAAGCAATATTTGCAAACGGCAAAGCCACCACAGATACCCAAAGACATTAAAATAATGCTAGAAGGGAACATAAGAATGTTGGAGTTAACAGAAGCCTTAAAGAAACAAAATACAGGGAAAGCACCAGGCCCGGATGGTTTGCCAGTGGAATTTTATAAGACTTTTCAGGAGGTGTTGAACCTCCAACTATTAGAAGTTATGAATGAAGTTATGCTAGAGAAGAGAATACCCAAGACTTGATCAGAAGCCTATATTACACTTATACCAAAGGAAGATACAGATTTACAGCAAGTTAAAAATTATAGACCTATTTCCTTATTAAACTCAGACTATAAAATTTTTGCTTCAATTTTGACAGAAAGATTGAAAAGATATTTAAATAACTTTATACATGTGGATCAAAATGGATTTCTGCCAAAAAGACAAATTAAACATAATATGAGAATAATTCTGGACACCTTGGAGTACTGTGAGGCACATCCTGAAAAGCAAATGGCTTTGATGTTTTTGGATGCTCAAAAAGCCTTTGATAATGTGAGTTGGTATTTTATGTTATTACAATTGGCACAAATGGGCTTTGGTAAAAATTTTATACGTGCCATTGAGACTATATATTGTGAACAAACTGCAAGGGTTTTGATAAATGGAGAATTGACAGAATCTATAGATATAAGAAAAGGGACTAGGCAAGGTTGCCCACTGTTGCTTCTGCTGTTTGTGTTAACACTAGAAGTGTTAAATAGGTGTATTAGAGAAGAAAAACAAATAAAAGGAATGAAAATTAAAAAAGAAAAGTATAAGTTACAAGCTTTTGCAGCCACCTGGTATTTATACTAGAGGATCCATTGGAATCAGCACCTAAATTAATAGAAAGAATAGAAGAGTATGGAAAAGTAGCAGGTTTGAACATTAATAAAGATAAAACAAAGATATTAACAAAGAATATGTTAGTGAGATGGAAGAAAGAGTTGGAGGAAGCTTTAGAAATACAGGTCGCAAGCAAGATTAAGTATTTAGGGATATATATTACAGCAGATGTAGTACACTGAAGGAGGATAATTATATTAAACTCAAACAGCAGATAGTGACAGACTTGGAAAAATGGAAAAATCTACAACTATCATTGATTGGGAGAATATCAACAATCAAGATGAATGTATTGTGCAAAATTTTATATTTATTCCAGACAATTCCAATTAGACTAGAGAAAGAGTTTTTTGAAGACTTAAACAAAATGATGTTGAAATATATATGGCAAGGCAAAAAAGCAAGAATAAAACTTAAGCTGTTGCAGGATGCAAGAATAAGAGGAGGGTTTTCATTGCCCAATTGGGAATTATATTATTAGGTGGCAAATTTGATGTGGGTAAAAGATTGGATAACACTAAGGAACACTAGATTATTGACCTTAGAAGGACATGATTTGCTATTGGGGTGGCATGCATTCCTTTGGTATAAGGGAACCAAAACACAAGGGTATTTTAGAAGACATTATATCCGAGAGGCTTTGTTTTTAAACTGGGAGAAGATAAAAAAGCAACACTATTTGAAAATTCCATCATGGATATCTACTATTGAAGCTTTTTCATATCCAATATTATACAAAAAGGAACAAACAGTTAGATATGATGAGATATTGAATGAAAAGGGTGAACTTAAATCTATGCAAGCGTTGGAAGAACAAGGTATAAAAATGAATTGGTTTTCATATTTGCAAGAACAATCTAGATTTGATAAAGACATTAAAATAGAAGGTATTTATAACAAGTTGACTGGGCTAGATAAAATATTGATGGGTACTGATGGAAAGGTGATTAAAAAACTTTATGGATATTTCTTAGAATTTAAAATGGAAGAGGAACAAGTTAAAGAAACAATGATTGCATGGGGGGAAAATTTTGGATATGGGATTGATTTAGAGAACTGGCAAAAATTATGGTCTCAGAATTATAAAATGACAATGTCAACTGCTTATAAAGAAAATTTGTATAAGATGTTTTACAGGTGGCACTTACCCCCGACAAGAATTGCAAGAATGTTTAAGAATAAATCAGATAAATGTTGGAAATGTCATCAGATACCTGGATCATATTACCATATGTGGTGGACATGTTCAGATGCAAAAAGATATTGGACTAAAATCCATACGTGGTTGGAAAAAATGATACAACAACATATAGACTTGAAACCAGAAATATTTTTATTGGGAATTATACCAGAAATTTACAATAAAGAGTTGAAATGCTTGATTGTAAATGTTTTAACAGCAGCTAGAATTGTATTTGCTAAGAACTGGAAAAATGATAAAATACCTACGCAGGAGGAAGTGATTAAGAAAATTATGGATTGTGCTGAAATGAGTAAATTGACATTCGAAATTAGAGAAAAAGAAGATAAACAATTTTACAATATATGGGATTTGTTTTATTAATGGTTGGGTAAAAAGATTTGGTAATGTAATAGATTATATAATTTTGTAATAGAAATATAATAGATTGATATAAAATACAATGTAGACATATATAACCATTGGATGAAAGTATAACATAAATTTTACATTAAAAATATATCTCGTATAAATGATGAAATAGTTTAGTTGTATATAAATAATAATTGATAAATATATAAGAATGTTTTATTGATCATATGAGAACTTTTTTGATAAATTGTGTGTGATGACTATGAAAGGATAACACAAAGGATTTGTAACCAACTGACACACTGTATGTATATATGGAAGATGGTTTTTATGTTTTGTATGTCTTGTTTGTATGTTTGTCTTAAAATTAAAAAAAAATCAAAAAAAATTGGGGGGAAGAAGAATTTTGTTTAGTCATTTTGTATATTCATCATTGTATATTCAGAGAACCCACAAAATCTAACTGTATCTCCCCATCCTGTTATAATAATTGATATTATTTCCACTCATTTTAGAATAATTTTAACAAGGGCCTCATACTAGGAAGTGGTTGTGACTTGTAAAAATGTGGGGACAGCCAAATTAAGTTATGATATGGAAAGTTTCAATTATTTTGGTATCAATAGAAACCCATGTAATATTATCCAATAGCAAACCTGCACATTGCCACTGATACAATTGTGGAACCAATGTCAAAATATGAAATTACAACTACAACAAAAAACTGTGTAGCTACAGTGGATACAGTTCAGAAAGATGCACATTTTGGAAGCTCTAGAGTACCCTGCCCTACAACACAACAGATTGCTCCTTTGTTGTGTGGTTAAGTGATAACAAGAGAGAAAAAACACACAGTCTAATTTTTAAAAAAATTATTATGATTGATGCTTCTATTCTAGGAGACTGTTTCTTGATGTATAAAGAATCTATAAGCACTATGGCTTTCTTGACAATTAATGTGTAACCATACCACTGACTAGATATTTGTTTTAGATTCTAATTTTAAAGCAAAGAGTTGGCATTTTAGTTCTGATTATCACTATATATAAATAATGCTTTAAGAACCTGACATATTTATTGCAAATAGATGAATCAAAGATGAGTCTGCCAATTTTAGATGACTGCTTCTCCTGGGGAAAATGTACATGTTAAAAATCTGGATTCTAGAAAAACTTAGAAAAGGTTTATCTGGTCTCCTAATTTGAATTTCTACGGACATCAAGCAGCTAGAATCATTCAGAAAAAGCCCCAAAAGACAGACAACAGCACAGAACCATAAAGATGGTCAGAAAGGAGATTTCAAAGGAAAAGGATATGTATGCTTTATTTAGAAAAGCAAACATTGATCAGAGACAAGATGTAGCCTTAAATAACTGGAAGGCTATTACATACCAAAGAAGAAAGCAAATTCTTCTCAGCACAAGGGACACCATTTGATCTAAAGGCTTACTGAAATTTCAGCTGAACATTATATGTACTAATGGTAAAAAGAAGCCACAGCTTCCAGTGCTACTCTTAATGCCAATGCCATGCTGTTAAAATGCTGCTAGTTCCTTTGGTGGTGCACTGTTTTTGACTTCACAATCCATCACAGCATTCTTATTGTGTGCCAAGCCCTGTAACACCTTGATACTGCCTTGGTGCTACCCTTCTCTTTTGTCTCCTTACTCTACTGGGATGGGATGTAGCTGAATAATCACAGTTAAGCAAATTCTTGGAGAATTGTTTCTGTGCAGAATTGTTTCCAGTCCAATGGAAATATTCTAGTCTTGAACTTCTTGCATTAACAGACTTTTCTATAAAATGACCTGCAGGATACCCTCCAGATCTATAATCTCAGTGCTGAGCAAGGACACAACATGACTTATAAAATGACTTCATAAGAAAGTAAGACTTCTTTGTTCTTCAAGGAGAAACTAGTTTCAAAATTGCTTACCTTTATCGTTTTAAAAGAAGAGCTGGAAGATATATAGCAAGGTTCATGGATTTTTATTACACTTATTTAATCAGCTTTAGCAATAACCTTTCCTCTGATTACTTTATGATCCACTGTAAATGAATCTTCTTCATAAACATCAAATAAAATGAGTAGAGATATTTCTGCTAGCATATTTGATTGGGATGCATCTTATTTTAAGTGGTAAGGAGCTGTCTGTTGTTTAAGCATGCTACTTCACTAAAATAGTAAGGCTTCTGATATTTATTTTCTGTTAGCCCCAAGAACTGGTTCCTTCTTAAGAAAACCCCATTTCTCCTTTTGATACAACCAGAGAAAGGAGCTTTTCAAGAAACATGGAGCCTTTGAGAACCAAAAGTAGTAGTCTTTGCCTGAGTTTTTCTCAAATGGTATGACTGAGCAGAGAAACTTTTAGTTTTTGCTTAAATAAAATGGGACAGGTTGACATCAAATCTGTATAGGAGAAGATGAAGTTTACTGTTAATTATATAAAGTTACTTGCAATGCTACACTGGAAATTGTTCTATCATTTCCTTCTTCCAATTGTCATTCTATTTGAAAAAGCAAAATGCGTTTAAAAATTAATTCAAAGAAGAAGATAATTTCAGAGAATTCTCTTGGGTGGAGTGGGGATGTTATTTCATTTAGCAGTGAAGTGTGAAGTGATTGTGTGTGTGTGTGTGTGTGTGTGT
The DNA here is from genome assembly GCA_009733165.1 of Naja naja. NCBI lineage: Eukaryota > Metazoa > Chordata > Lepidosauria > Squamata > Elapidae > Naja > Naja naja. Next base: position 161,291,768 of record CM019151.1, read on the forward strand.
GAATGTCCCCTCCTTCACTCTGTAATCATTGCTGGCATGTGGCTTTCCATACTATAATGAAATCATAAATGGAGAAAACATAATCAACTCTTCCCATTGGGCTTTTTCCATAATGGTACTACTCCTATTGCTAGACAAAAATTCTTCATGTAATAAACTCTCAAGTAATTTCTCTATCCCCTTGGATAAATTTTGAGATTTCATACACCAGATTTGTCAGCCCACAAATTTGGTGGAGAATTTTAAAAGGCATTTTACATCCAGTTCAGGTTAATTGTGATGTGCTAATGATCAACCAGAGTTTGGTATGTAAATTGCATTTGAATTTTTCAGGATGCATTAGAGTAAAAAGAAATTGCAAAACAGTGCCCTTTTCTTCTCTGACAGGACCTGAATTTAATGTTTGAGAGAGAGATATGGGCTGTAGAGAGTGGGCTAAAGATTCAAAATAGCTAAAGACACATCACACATGTAAATATAGCTAGGATTTTTCATTTTTTTCTAGTTAGAGAAAAAATTGAACAGTGTTCAGCCCATGCTATTTTAGTTTTAGTTTTAGTTTAGTTATAGTTTACTTTATTGTCATTGCACCTCGTACAATGAGGTCCATCAGTAACATCAGTATACATTATGACTATGCAAATAAACACAAACACACGTCCTTCACATTCTATACATTGAATTGAAAACCCCTGATATTGTATTAATATTGCACTATACAGTAGAATTCAATAGAGTTATTGCCCTGGGGTGGAGCTTAAAGCTTAAGCTATGGTTTCCTATGTTTTCTGTCTCAAAAAAATGGGAATATATCCTACTGGTGTTTAACACCTGTGCTACTAAAAAAATCAATTAGATGAAAAAAATTGCAGTTGTTAATTGGATGTAAGCTGCTTTTCTTTCTGACTTCTCTAATACCATTTTTGGTTCAGAACTTAAAAAGAATCTGTTGGACCAGGTCAGTGCTTTAAATTAGTCCATAATAAATCTAAAAACTTTAGGGAATTCTTGGAAGCCTGGTATTCAGATAAATTGGTCATCAGTTGTAATGCAATGTATAAATGAGCTTGGGGAATGAGGGGAAGAATTGCTGCCTAGGAAACAATCAAGAGAGATAAGACAGGAGTCCCCAGTGGCTTAATGGTTAGAGAAAGAAATTTAAGAAAAACCTGCCTCAATAGATCAAGCAGTTAAATGTGGCAGAGGGAAGTTTGTATTTGAAAGATGAAGCCTTACAAAAAAGAAGATTTAATTCATCTAATCATGTTTTCTGACTAGTTCACTTGGGAGGGCTGACATCAATAGACACACAGAAATAAACCACATTTATACACCTTTGAAAAGAGGAAATACTAAGAAGCAAACAAAAAAAATCAAAACCTTCTACAAAATCTTCACCAGACCAATTCTTGAATACAGCTCATCTGCCTGGAATCCACACTGTATAACAGACATTAATACAATTGAGCGAGTCCAGAGGTATTTCATGAAAAGAGTTCTCTGCTCCTTCCTTATGCCACCAGGCTTGAAATATTGGACCTAGACAACTTAGAACTATGCCACCTACTGTCTGACCTAACCTTAGTACACAAAATTATCTGCTACAACATATTACCTATCAATAACTTATTCAACTTCAACCACAACAACACATGGGCAAACAATAGATACAAACTCAAAGTAAACTGCTCCAAACTTCATTGCAGAAAATATTACTTCAGCAACAGAGTGGTCAATGCCTGGAACTCATTACATGATTCTGTTGTCACATCCTCAAACCCCCAAAACTTTAACCTTAAACTGTTTACCATGGACCTCACTCCATTCCTAAGAGGTCTGTAAGGAGGCGTGCATAAGCGCACCAGCGTACCTATCATCCCTGTTTTACTATTCCCACTTATCCATTTATTCGTACTCATTTATTATGTATATATGTATACCTGTTTATACTTATATGTTTATATGTTATGTTCATACTTATACTTGTTTTCTTATACATGCTTGACAAACTAAAATAAATAAAATAAAAATAAAATAAATATATCCTATCCAGCACACCCTCATCAGATAAGCATTAACACCGGATAAACAATCAAGCAGAAAACAAATCTCCTTATTAAGGAACAACCAAGGAGAAAACCCTCCCCTATCAATACTGGAGGATAAGCTACTGGATATAAATAGAAGGCAAATCCATACTCATTAACACCAATGGTGTTAATGAGAAATAAAACAACCAAAATCCAAGCTCAGAGAGCACATCCAGAACTCTACAGTTCAGTCCTGAACTATGTCCTCTATATTTTCTTGTATTGGAGTCATTATTTTCTATTTCACATTAGCCCCTTGGTATATTTAGAAGTCTCAAGGGTAGGAGGAAGATAATTAAAGTCTACTGCTTGAAAATCCAAAGATGTTAAGCATCCATCAACACTACCAGTCATAGATGGCTGATCATTTTGTTTCATTGCCTACTGGAACAGAAGGAGACAAAATAGGACAGGATAGTGACATTTGCAGGCAATGGCACACTTAATTAGCACAAATATAAATACAGAAAATGTGTGCAGTAATATTTAAACAACATTGTGGGCAATTACGGTGATGCTGACATATTAGGCAGAAATCTTGTGTCTGTTTATGCATTGCCAAAGATTAAAGTTATTGCAATCAAAAGGGCTTTTTTTTGTTTCTTATAGTTTGTTGCCTAGCAGCTGCATTCGCTCTCTTGGAATTAAACTTGCATGTTCAAAGGTAGTATACTTGACTTACATTTAACTTCTTCTAAGATTAAAATTATATTCACCCACCAGTTCCACTGCTTTCACTATGACTTATTCAAAAACAAGAATGTATGATGAAGTGGCCAAGCACATTGATTTTAACATGACAACAGAGCTTATATTAATTTTTTTACCCTGAATCTGTGCTATAGATTGGGAAAAAATACCTGTAGAATGACATGGAATAGTCAGAGTTACAACTATGAAACACTAGCAGCATAATTTAAACTGTTTGTAGGAAAAATATATGGACATTGCCATTTTGATTTAACGTAGTGGTATTTTATATAATTGGCAGCTTAGTCCTCATATATTAAAAATGGCTTTAGGTAAGTTTATGCATCAACAAATTCTTTCCAAAAGAATATTTTACAAAGAGACGAATAAAAGGAAATGAAAAAATATTGTGTATTTTGGGATAACAGCAAGATAAACCTAATTTGCTGCAAAGCAAATTTACTGTGTAACTAAAGTTTTACTTAATGTGCCCATATTTTAATAGCTTCTGCAAAATTGTTGATAATGCCCATCTTTTTCCATCAATATATTCAAGTACTGGTGTCACTTATTTCAATGATAAAATGACCAGACATTATATATTTTCCAGATAATATTAGACATTCTTAATTCTGCTGGTGGTTCATCATTGATTCCAATAATTAATTTACCTGTATGACAAAACCTTATAGAACATTGCTAAATGTTCTTGAATTATAAAAATACTAGGCAAACCATTAACTCTTCTAGGTCTGTTTCAGGCACTGAATCCATATCATGAGTTGCCCACTCATAAAGTAAATTTCCAAAGTGGTGTGATCAGCCAATAAAGTTTTTACATTAGAATAAGCCATGTCAAGACAAACAACATGGACAAAGCATTGAAATATTTTTAGTGCAATACAAAGCTGAATGTTGAAAGCATTTTTCTGAATTAATAATATATGGAGGTGTTGCAGGACAAATATGGAATACTAGGTAGAACTGCATATCCCCTCTTTTCTACTCAATCTTGGCATGAAAAATCATTGATGGATCATACTCAGTCATTGTGGTTTGTGAATTATGATTTATGGGTTAGAGTATGTGTGAACATAAGTAGCTTATTTGATAAAACATGGTTTATTGTAATGTCTGAACTACAGACAGGCATGGCTTGGATTCAATATCTATTTAAACCATACATGGCTTACCTGGTCCTTTACAAAGGTTTTTTTGGAGCAGGTCAACTATCTATGTCCATGAAGTCTGCAATATGTGGAAGCTGTAATAATGTATTTTCAGATTGTTCCTCTGATCAGTATTAATACAAGAGAAACATTGTGAAGATATTTTATTTCATACCACCATCATCATTATACTTTCAGAGACAGATCAGGTTATGAATTTAATATAGATAAAATGATAATACATAAAATATTTCAAAATTATGACTATGATTCTTGAGATCTCTGCAGCATTTATTGAAAAAAAACATAGTAACTTCCTTTATCAGATAAACTTCCTTTATCAGAAGGAAATATCAGACAATCCAACTCCCAAAAAGTTGAACATTCCAAGACAAAACAAGACTAGTTTCTGCTAGTCCAGAAACTATCCCATTTTCTTTGTGAATAAGTGTACTCTACAAAACTTCCTTCTAATGTAGGAAAAGTTCAGAAAGAACCAATGGGAAGCCCAAGAGATTATCTTAATGAGACTTTCTATCAAAAAGGGATACAATCCAATTTTAATAATAACATTTGGCATGAACATGAGCCTCTTTGCAATGTAACTAAAGTTTATATTTGCAATTTGAATGAGAATTCAGAAGCTTAGTAGAAATTATTATTTTCATTGCTCATCTGAAACAGCAGAATGACCTAGTCATTCTGCTTCACAGGAAAAGAACAAACAAGCAAAACAAAAACAAGAAAACTGAGAAAAAACATAATGCAAAATGGCATGACCGGACTGGAGACAAGCAATACAAATAATAATTTCCACTAGACTTCTGAGTTCAGTCAAATTCCGACTCAGAGCTCTGTATGGAACTGTCTGTGGTCCTGACTCATATTCTCTTTTCTCAGTTGAGTAATTCTTCTAAAATTACTGTAAGCAAGGTCATTAATTATCCAAAGACAGTAGAAAAAAAAGGAGTGGTTCAGAAGTGGTAAAATTATAGAAAGTCGGCATCCACATACTAAAGATATCTAAATACTGGTTAAAATAAAACCATCAGGCTTAAACACATAATTTCTGTTTTGCTGTAATAAGTGAGAAGGAAATCACCCACTACTAAAAAAAATCAAAACAGAAATGATAGAAATGATCCTCCATCCTTATCCCAGGTCTTTATGAAGGGCCCAGAATGAGATGGTTCATCTACCTACAGATCTTTCTATTTCACTTAATTCAACTAACTGTGGTATCATATTACTCGTTGGAAGTGGTGTAGGGTTTCCTGCCTAAGCAGGGGGTTGGACTAGAAGACATCCAAGATCCCTTCCAATTCTTCCATTCCATTCCATTCCATTCTATTCAAATCAATAAATTTGTATGCAAGCATTTTAATCCTGATCAGCACAACATATTTTACCAGGTTTGTGTCTTTATGAGTAGTACTTCATGGAGTAATTGAGGAGAACAGCAGTAACAGCAAAACCAACAAATATTGAGATGGTTGATAAAATGAAGATTTCATTTATTTGTATCACATTTTCACCACATGCCCGAGCTTGTATTTTAGTATTTAATTTACACTTGTTCCCCTTATGTCAAATCAAGTCTACCAAAGGCTATATATTTTTAGTCTAAAACATTTCAATTGACTTCTGAGGATTTAAGGTCAGGTCTCTAGAAAGATCCAATAATTTTGAATTTTAAATGTGTTTCTAAAACCTATCTGAGAATGAGCTACATGCAATTCATCTAAGTTAACTTTCTTTTTTTCCTTCCTTCCTATTTATTTCTAATATATTATTTATAAATAATTAAATGTACACAATTACTTGTTAAAGAAATTGCTTACAACATTAGCATTATTTGTCCAGACCAGAGGTGGCATTCAGCAGGTTCTGACCAGTTTTGGAGAACCGGTAGCGGAAATTTTGAGTAGTTCAGAGAACTGGCAAATACCACCTCTGACTGGTCCCACCCCCATCTATTCTCTGCCTCCCAAGTCCCAGCTGATCCGGGTGCAATTCAAGGTTATGGTTATGATCTTCAAAGTGCTCCATGGCTTAGGCCCAGGGTATTTGCGAGACAACTTACTGCCAATGACAGCCTTCCACCGACCTGTGTGGGCCCATAGAGTTGGCCTCCTCAGGATGCTGTCGGCCAAACAATGTCAGCTGGTGACCCCCAGGGAGAGAGCCTTCTCTGTGGTGGCCCCTGCCCTCTGGAATGAGCTACCGTTAGGTATCCAGATTGTCCCCGACCTGAGAGCCTTTCACCGCGCCCTTAAAACATGGTTATTTGAGCAAGCCGATCTATCCCCATGAGAAGTATTTTTAATTATTAATTTTTTATTGGAATTATTGTTTTAAATTCTCAAATTTATTGTTGGTTGGGCTTAAATTCTAGTTTAATCTTTATTTTAATTTTTGTACTGTATGTTTTTAGGCCCTGTAAACCGCCCTGAGTCCCTTTGGGAGAAGGGCAGTATATAAAACTAATAAAACTAAACTAAACTGATCAGCTGGGTCTTCCTTGATTGCCCTACACAGGGGAACGGAGCTAGAAAGTGGATGGGGAAAGAATTGAGATTTTACAGTATCCTTCCCCTGCCACACCCACCAAGCCACGCCCACCAAGCCACACCCACAGAACTGGTAGTAAAAAAATTTGAATCCCACCACTGGTCCAGATGATCATTTTCATTGCATACCATTTTAATGAAAAAGTGAGGTTTACTGGAGAGTGCTCCTATGAATAAGATTCTATAATGATTCTTGATAATAAAATTATCTTTACTTTCAGTGTCTTTCTGTCTCTATTTGCTATGGTAAATTCCTGAATGTAAGGAATAGTGGGAAATAATATAAAAAGTCAGAATAAAAACTGCTGAAATGTGGCAATATAAATATAAATACAAAATGGGCTATATTTGGTCTTTGCTCCCTTGGCTTATGGAATAAGATTAAACAGGCATGTATACAGTAGTATTGCTTTAATACAATCATTCAAGATGATTTAAGCTTTAAGAATTTGCTGAGTAGACAACACAATCTTTGCTTGGGATGAGCAAAAGATTGGGAACTCATTTTAATTTGTGGAAATTATACAACTCAAACCAATTTGAAGCAATTTAATCAGGAGTATATCCATCTTGAGGAGACATTCTTCAAGGCTGAAGTTTACAGGGGGAAAAAGACCATTGAAGGTCTTCCATTAGGAATATTAATTCACTATTAGGCATTATAAAAATAATGATATTAATAACTATAATAGGGATTAGGGAAGGATTCATTTTCAACGTGGGGTATTTACCACTGTTTGGAAAATCTTTGAATAGCACTAATGAATAAATAATTTAGGTCTAGGCTCAGTGGATGGTGATATTTTTAGAAAGTTTATCTGCACCTCATGCACCAAGGACATTATGCTATTTATAGATTTTGTGTGTGTATGTGTGTGTATGTGTACATATTGGCAAAAAAAATCAGAAAATAAAATACAAGCTGAATAGTCAAGACCTTGTTGATGATCCAAACTCCGTCAAGGACCTGGGAATACTCATCTCTAATGATCTAAGTCCTAGAGCCCACTGTAACTACATAGCCAAAAAGGCATTAAGAGTTGTTAACCTAATCCTACATAGCTTTTTCTCTGGTAATATCACACTACTAACTAGGGCATACAAAACATTTGCTAGACCAATACTTGAATACAGCTCATCAGTCTGAAACCCACATCACGTATCTAATATTAACACAGTTGAGAAAGTCCAGAAATATTTCACAAGAAGAGTTCTACACTCCTCTATTCATTGCAGAATAGCTTATGCCACCAGACTTGAAATTCTAGACCTAGAAAACCTAGAACTATGCCGCCTTTGGTCTGATCTAAGTATAGTATATAAAATCATACATTGCAATGTCCTTCCAGTTAATGAATACTTCAGCTTCAACCATAACAATACAAGAACACACTAGAGATACAAACTCAAGGTTAACCGCACCAAACTTGATTGCGGGAAATATGACTTCAGCAACAGAGTGGTCAATGTCTGGAATACTCTACCTGACTCTGTGGTTTCTTCCCCAAACCCCAAAAACTTTAACCTTAGACTGTCTACTATTGACCCCACCCCTTTCCTAATAGGTCTGTAGGGGGCATACATAAGTGCACCAATGTGCCTACCGTCCCTGTCCTATTTGTTTCTTTTATTTTTCTTATATGTATTCATTTCATGTATTCACAACTATGTTTATCCTTATACTTATTATCTTGTAAGCAATTGACAAAATAAATAAATAAATAAATAAATAAATTTTATGGCAACAAAATTTTAATTTATGGCATTTCATTAGTCTTATGCAATTCCCCTTCCTTGATTTCCTTTCTTTTTTTACATACCATGGGATTTAAATGCAATTATTAATAGCAGACAAATGTTTTTAACTAAGTGATGAAAGTCCTTTTAAAGTCCCAGATTTACAATTTGCAGGAAAACATTGGAAGCTTATTGCTATCTTCTTGGAATTTCATGGCTTTTTCTCAAAATATGTCTGAAATTCTACTATGGGAAAATGGCATTTGGAATTCAAATTAATTCAATGGACTGTAGAATCAACAGGCCAGAAAAGCATCTTGATCTTTGATTCTTGGATTAATCTGGAAATAATAATGTTAAATAGTAGCAGATTCAGGTCAAATTGAAGTTAACTGGATGATTTGCTCCAACCAAACATTTCATGATGATTTTTTAAAAAAAGAATTAGATAAATCCAGAGTGTTTATGTTGTAAGTAGCTCCTAGTTGTGAAATGTATACAGTACTGCAAAAATTAAGGGTGGCACAACTCTTGATCCTATGGGGGTGGGGGGGTGGGGAAGCTATGTGTATTGTCAAGTGCATTACTTTTTCAGGGATTCCATTTTAAGAAATCTTTCATCAAATTTTCTTTCTTCTATTTAAATTCAAATTAAGCAAGTTCTATTCCATCCTTAATTACAGTGTAATTATTTTCCCACACTATTGCATACTGTGAAGATGTTAAGCAATCTACGTTGGTAGAATTCTGTGGATGAAATATGGAAAGAAGGTTTCATTGATATGTATGACACACTGATACCATGATTTTTTTTATTCCAGAGGAAATACATGATTGCTATTTCTAGGAAAATGGAGCTAAACCTAAAATGGATATGAAAGTGTACTTTCCTTGCACTTTAATAAATATATTTCAAATATAGTATTGGCACTACTGATTTTAGTTCTGTAGTTTATGTCATTCATTGTTGGAAGAACGGAACTACTCACATTCTTTTGAAGATAAAATCAAATAATCTCTTTTCAGAAATGTATAAGTAGTCTTGTCTGCTTACAGTCTAAAACAAGCTCTACTTCAAGATCTTTTGCACCAATGGTTTAATAATAAAATGATATTATCCTACATCTTTAACATAAGATACATGACATAATTATAATTTCATGGCAAAGAGAAAGATAATTATCACTACAATGACCTTGAGTAAGAAACAGTAAAGAAACAGTATATATGGATTTGTCATGTTAACTCATTTATTTAAATAATGGATTGGGTATCTTCACGTTATCATCAATTATAATGATATAGAGTAATGAATAAGAGTGATTATTCTGCTCTTTGGGATGAATGAATAAGCAAAGAATCTTATTATGTAGTGTTTTCAACCATTTGACATAGACATAGTATAACAAAAGTCAATCTCCATAGACAATTTATTATATGATTACATCAAAAGTTTGAATTAGTTGTCATTTGTTCTAAATCATTACTTGATTGATGCATGGCCTGTGAATATCCTAAACACAGTAACATTTTCTCTGATGTTTGCCAATTATAATGTAATGGTCTCCTTGAAACCATTTATTGGTCTATGGGGTGTGACTTTTGATATGCTCTGTATACTCATAGATATGTCTCTCTCTCTCTCTCTCTGTGTGTGTGTGTGTAGTGTGTGTATGTGTGTGTGTGTATAGACTCATTACTTTATCGCTACTTTGTTATCACACTAAGGATTGTGATCCAATGGCTTCAGGAATAGCATTCTGAAGATTATCAGATTCTATATTGTCCTTAGACCAGGGTTATCAAACACACGGTCCATGGGCCGGATGTGTCATGCCCATGCCTGGTTTAGTGAAGGAAGGAAAAGTCATGATACATCATGTGACGACGTCATGACGATGCGAATTTGATATCCCTGCCTTAGGCAATGAAATCTAGTCTCTTTCCTCCAGTTCCCTAATAACCTCTGGGTTTACTTGTTTTCAATGTCAGGAAAATCCAATGGAAAATAAACATAGAGGAAGTTGGCAGAGGGAAGACTAATAGCCAGAGGATATTAATAGAACAAATGCTGTAAGAAATCAATTGTCAGATAATCAACAGGCCAAATATTTGCTCTTCAATTATATGTGATCTTTCTAAATGTGAGCAATTCAATGACTAAACATGGGCTACCATAGCTAAAAGTATCCTAAAACAGAACATTTTTATTATTTTAACTTTTATTTCCATTAACTCTTCTTACACTTCTTTTATTTCTTCCTCTCCATATCCCTTTTTTCCTCCTAGTTTTCACTTTACCATACCATCTTTCTCATTTTTTTCTCAGAATCCTGTAGGTACTTTATATGTTATTTTTCACCCTTGGGAACACAGAGACTTTAAAAACAGAGCAACTACACTGATCAATTGCTGAGATTTAGTTGTGTCAACTCAATTCAAATGCATAAAATGGTTGTCAGAGAACGCATAACAAAGAACTTGTAAGAGCCTTATATTAGCCATTCTGATTTTTAGACTCTTTGTGGTCACGTGAAGCTCAGGAGGTATTATTAATAACCAAGTCTAGTCTAAATAACCATCACATTCAATCCTTACGTATCTGATCATTGTACCTTTGGTTATATCAGAAGGAGTTCAGAAAACATTTTTAACTGGCTAACAAACTATGAAACAGTTACAAGCTACTCAGAAAGCAAACACTTAGATTTTTGGGTTCAACACTATAAATAACTACTTTATCTATCAAAGCAGAATCAGGCAATATTCTTCTTGAGAATTTGCAGAGTCAAATTCAGAAAAATCTATGTATCAATTTTAACCTTTTATTCCCTTTCCTTAAACTGCTGAAAAAAAACAATGAGCCATTATTAATGTAACTCTTTGCCACTGAAGTTCACCAATGCAATTTAAAGATGCTCTGGAGATTGAAAATATGGAGGTGGGATATGCATGTTACTCCGAAATATTTCTGTAATGCTCTTATAAGATATCATAAAAGAAAACCAATTACTCGAGAATTCCACAAGGAGCTATATTTCATTGGTGCGATTGGAAGGAAGGTGTCTGAAGATCATTTTGTCTAACAAAATGTACTTTGAATTTATGCTAAAAATATGAACAAGAGGGGACATTTCACCATGTTTAGTGGAGGGTAAAAAAGCTAAAAATCTTTGGATTCAATTATATTCAGAAGATTTTAAAGATTAATATAGAATTGAAGCCAGAAGTATTTCAGAGACTCTGGAAACGGTGCAGAAATGAGCAACAAAGATGATTAGGAGGCTGGAAGCTAAAACATATGAAGAACGGTTGCAGGAATTTGGTTTCTCTAGCCTAGTGAAGAACTAGGGGTCACATGATAGCAGTGTTCCAATATTTAAGGGGCTGCCATAAAGAAGAGGGAGTCAACCTATTTTCCAAAGCTCTAAAAGGCAAGATGAGAAACAATGGATGGAAACTAATCAAGGAAAGAAGCAACCTAGAATTAAGGATAAATTTCCTAACAGTTAGAACAATTAACCAATGGAACTGCTTGCCATCAGAAGTTATAAGTGCTCCATCACTGGAGGCTTTTAAGAAAAAACTGGACATCCACTTGTCTGGAAAGGTATAATTCGGTTATACGATAGCTCATTCCATCAGGAGACAATAAATTTGGGGTTGTGCGGATTGGACTAGAAAGGACTACAAAGTCCCTTCCAAAGTCCCTCTGTTTTTCTGTTTTGGATTAATTGACCAAAACTTGAAAAAAATCATGGAACCACATGATAACTGCAGTGAGATTGTTATATGCAACGGAAAGATGTGATACTAGCCACAGTGAAAGGAATGGAGTTGAGGAGGGTGCACCTTGCTGAGATAGCCAAACTGACTGCTTTGATCAGAGAAAGGATACTAAATAAGTTAAATGCCATTTGGAAACTCCTTTTGGACTTTTTGTGAGTAATAGAAAAAAACGAACTTATATGGTTTTGATGATTGGAAAAAATAGTGCCGTATAGAAAAATTAATGTTATGTTGTAAGTATAGAGGAAGAAGTTAATTTGCATTTATACCTATAACTGCTGTGAAAGAAAATTGGAAGTTATTTTTTTCTTTCTTTTTACGCACTTTTGCCTTTGCTCTTTTTCTTTCCTTCTTTGCTTCTTTGTTTCTTCTATTCTAAATATTAATTTCTGTTAGTTTGTATATTTCCTGTTTAAAACTCTAATAAACTTATTAGAACTTTTTTTGTCTTCCTTTCTGCAACTGAATTTCTCCCATTTTAATAGACCACAGTGGAAGGTAGCATTTAATGTGCAGGTGGTGCTAAAAAAAGATTCCAGGAAAATGGAAACAATGGGATTTTTTTTCCTTTACAAAGATGATGAAAATGAGGCAAGAATACTTGAAGGTCAGTGAGGAAATTGTGACTTATCTGGTTATGTCTGCCAATATTTTCATGAGAACAGCAAACTACCAAGGAGCCAAAAAGCCATTTTTAAATAAATGGAGTGATCATTGCCAAATTTATGTTCTTGCATTTGCTGAATCCATTTGAATCATGCCATACATCTCTAACCCAAGTACTCAATTAGCTAATCTTTCCCATCTTCACTTTAAGAAACAAGGAAACATTTTCCAGAGGCCATTTTATTACAAGAAATTTGAATGCTTGTAATTGCATGAGAACAGCTATTAGCATCCATTATTTTCTTGTAATATCAATGTTCATGTGTGGAAAAACTTCACTATCTTAAGACAGATGAAACCTTTAGTTTCAGTTTTCTTCCCAAGTGACTATTATTTACATCTTAAGGTCTTTCCATCTAATTTAAAAGAGACATGCAAATTTGGATTTTGTTTTCTTTCTTTCTTTCTTCCTTCCTTCCTTCCTTTCAAAATGAACCAAACAAGGAAAATGCAGACTTTTTGGCTTGTAACCCACAAGCTGTATCCTTTCCTTATGATGAGGAAAGTTGATGATCAAATATCCTGTCATCTTTTCCACCATTAATAGCAGTTAAATGGGCAAAGGTTAAATTCTGTTCTCTTTCCATCTTATCCATATGCTCTTCTTCCTAGTCCAGCTGATTTGTACTAAACAAAAATCATACTTGGAGTATCTCTCACTCTACACCTACTCTGACCTCAAATTGTAATGCTCAGTTGGTTTCCTCTCATCAGTCCCTAATCAGTTTTTTCCCCACAAGATGCTAGTTTATTGCATGTACACTGAGAGTTTCTGCACTGGAGACAAATTCCTTTTGTGTCTAATCACATTTGGCCAAAAAAATCCTGTCCTTTCCTTTCCTATTCTTTCTTGTCTTATCCTATTGTATCCTGTCTGTCCTGTCCTGTCCTATCCTATCCTATCCTATCCTATCCAATCCTGTCCTATCCTTCTTCTTTTGTCCATTTTAATTTCATTTAGTAAGCATCATTCATGTTTGCCAACAGAGATCCAGAACAAATGGCTGCTTCTGCTGTAGATTATTATTTTATTGTACCATAAATGAAAACAGGTACAGAAACCAGATTTCACAGGAAATGCTAAAACTAGTTTTTTTTAAAGGTAAAAGAGATAACTCCCTCGCCTCGCCCTTGATAATTTCACTTTGAAATTGTCTTTCCTAAATCTTCTGTCTCTTGCCTTTTAGTCTCAGTACATTATCATTTTCATAACACTGTCTTCCCAGAACTCAACACTTAGTAGACTATATTTGACAGAACCTGTAAAAGTATATGAAAATATTTATGCAATATTTGTTTTTCAAGAAACCGCTGCTTCTCTTTGTTCTGCCCTAAGTATTGGATAAAAATATTCTGATATGGGACATCTGGTTTGCGCTTCTTCGGAGACAGATCAAAATCCGCGACTGTGCGCGGTTTTGATCCATGCTCGTCGCTGGAGACCCCAAGCTGGCTGGCTTTGGGGTTAAAACCACCCTGTAGATGTGGTGAAGATGGGGGAGCTGCTAGCAGGGTCAAGGAGAGCCACTTCTCTCCTCCCCAGCAGGTCTTTCTCCCTTTCCCGAAGGCGGTAGCAGCGGTGGTCAGAAATGGCCACCTCAAAGAAGAACTCGAATGGATAAGATTGTGCAGGAGGAAGTTTGAAGGAGAAAGTGTGGCAGACTGGGCTTGACACGGAAAATATCTATTTAAGGTACCTGGACTTAAACAGTGGAAAACAATACTGTTTTAAAAAAAGATTTTTAAATGTTGGCAGTTCTGTATGATTTGGAATATTGAAAAAAGATGGGCACAAGAAATGGACATTTATTCACTTGGACATTAATGGGCTACTTTTAGCTGAAAATAAAGTGCCAAGTGATAAAGACTTTTGAACAATTTTAAAGAATTTTCTTTATAAAGAGAGAGAAAGAAAGCAAACTGAGGAAGAAGAAAAGTGAAAGTAGGGTGGAGTCTGGAAATGGAGGATACCACCTGGATTTAAAGAGTATTGAGAGTGGAATTCTAACAAGACTTGAAAAAAATACACTACAATTGAAACTTTGTTGCAAGCCTAAACCCCGGAAAAGTGAAAGTGAGTAAAGAAGCAAGAAATAGCTTTGGATATTTGGAGGATTCCTGGACTTTTGGACAGAGGATATTGAGCGGATTAAAGTCAATTGGGGGTTGCTTTAAAAGAGAAAACCCCCTTTTAAAATGTCATTATCTTTTGAAGAATTAAAAATGCTATTTAAAGACTATAAAGAAGTGGCATAATCAATAGAAATGGAGATCCTGAAATATAGAAAACAACAGGAAGCACTGGTCGAACAAGAAGGGTGGGACAAAGAAGAAGAAGCCATTTTCAATGATCAAATAACTGTAAGCGTGATTAAGAAAAAGGGAAAGGGGAAAAAGGGGGAAAGAGGAAAGAGAGTTAGAAACTTAAGATTTGAAGCAACAACCAAAAAAAAGTATAAGCTGAAAAATAATCATAATACCATAAGGAACCAAAAGGTAGGATTTCAGAAGTGAGAGCTGGATAGTAAAGATAGGGCCTTGGTGGTGCAGGCTGTTAATAGCCTAGCACTTAGCTCCAGCTGCCTGTAATTATTGCAGGCTCGAATCCCACCAGGCTCAAGGTTGACTCAGCCTTCCATCCTCCCGGGGTAGGTAAAGTGAGGACCCAAGATTGTTGGGGGCAATAAGCTGACTTGTAAAAATGCCGCTTAGTAATAAGCAGGCATATACAATGGAATGAAGGCTATTGCTGAGCGCATTGGGTTGTATCCCAAAAACTGTAAGCTGCCCTGAGTCTCCGGAGAAGAGCGGGATATAAATATGAATTTAAAAAAAGAGAGAGAGAATAAAAAGGCAAGGGAGAAGAAGGGGGGGGGAGGAAGCTGCAAAAAACGGAAGCAAGATGTGCAACAGCAAGGGAAGAATACAAGATTAAAGTTTATTTATCTATTTGGACAACGAGATAATGGTTAAATTAACTTAAAGAGAGGATTCTGCAAGGGTACGTGAGATAAATACAGTCATATTAGAATTAGAAAGAAGCTAGAAGTGTTTCAGATGATTAATGAGATGTGTATTTCTCTTTTTAATAAGTAAATGAGGCAAAGAGGACAAGAGAATAAGGCCCTTGGCCGAATTGAATTTATTTATTTATTTATTTATTTATTTATTTATTTATTTATTTATTTATTTATTTATTTGACTTGTATTTGAATAGAAATAATTACTCTAGTCACTATTACCCTAGTCACTATTTTTATATATATGCGCATTTCTCTTTTTTATTGTTAAGAATTTGATGGATATTTGTAAAAGAATGTACCAAGAAGAACCTGACTGATAATAGTTAGATGCCATAAAATAGAGGTATAACAGAGGTAATAATTGTAAAGGTGAAATTTAAACGTTAAATAACAATTGGTTAAAGAGATAGAGGTGCTATTCTCCAAAGTAGTAATTACAGGGTAAAATATGTTTTATAAGATAGTATAAGATTGTATACAAGACAGATAAAAGTGTAATAATACTGACTGGAAAGATACCGAAAATTGGAAAAAGAAATGTAACTAAATTTAGGGGATGAAATAATTGAAACAAGATTACAGAAGTTAGAGAAAGGGGGGGGGGAATTATGGAAAATAGTGAAAATTGTTATGATAAATGGAATAGAACATGTAAAATGAGTGAGTAATTGAAATTATATCTGTATGGAGAAGTGAGGGTCCAGAAGCACACTGTTCTCAAAAGAAGAATTTTCATGTTTTTTTTTCTTGTATTTGTTTGTGTGTATTTGTGTGCTGGGAATGGTTCTGGGATGATGATATGAACTGTTGTAAGATAAATTAATCTAAAAATATGGAATACTTTGCATATGAGAGAATATAAAAATAATTGCAGCTGATGAGGATGGAGAAGATGTACAAAAATAGCTACAACCTACCGGCATACTGTATGTTTTGTTTGTATGTTTGTTTAAAAAATAATAAAAAAAATTTTTGTAATATACATATATATATATTCTGATATGGAGCAAATAGACATAATTGGATTCAAGAAACTGAAATGTATGATTTATAAGCTTAATGCAAATAGAGGCTGAGAGTAAAAATTGAACACTGTTCTAAAGGTAGGCTTGTTCTGGTGGTTTGTAATTTGGTCTGTCTGGTAGGCCTAATTTGTGAAATCTGCACAGGTGCTTTCTGGAAGCAACAATTAATTAAGAGTAAGTTCCAGCTGCCTGAAATTGTTGAGTAGCTGAACTGAGCTTCTTCTTGAATTTATACCTTTTTAGAACTGGCATTACAAAAATAACCTCACTGGGCATCTGTTGCTACATAAGGCCATTCCAGGTACAATTCAAGGTGTTGGTTCTAAACTTTAAAGCCTTTCATGGCATGGGTTCAGGACATCTAAGAATAATCCCCAATTGGATTGCCCTCCCAGGCTAGCAGAAGAGGAGTTCTGGCTTGCAGGGTCCAGGAGAAGATTCCTGCCCTTTGGAACATCATGCCCCCCGAGGTGAGATCTTCTGACCCTCTTAAGAGTTTAAAGACCTGGCTTGCCAGTTGGCCTGGAGCCCTAATGGGGATGCATCATTCTGGAGATAGCTATCAGTTTGAAAGAAAAATCCCGCCTCTCCCTGTGTGCATCTTGCTCTCTTCCTCCCCATCTTTTAATTGTAATTTAACATTGTTGTTATTTGTTTTAATGTTTACTGGCTTTTAATTTTGTAAGCTGTCCAGAGATAGGCGAGATAGGTGGTATACAAGGTAAACAAACAAATAAGATTCATCCCTTCCTGGTATTGTTCTACATCAACCTACTCCAGTGAATAAACAGAGAAGAGATGTGTGTTTCTATTGATTAAAGACACTAGTATTTACTATAATTTTCTGGTATTATCCCCAATAAATCCTGTAGTTCAATCTTGACTCAGCCTTCCACCCTTTCGAGGTTGGTAAAATGAGGACCTTGATGGTTGGGGGCAATATGTTTACACAGTAAACCACCCAGAGAGTGATGTAAAGTACTATATAGAACAGATACAGAATAACTGAGTTGGAAGAGACATTGGAGGTCTTCTAATCTAACCCTCTGTGCAAGCAGGATACTCTACCATTTTAGATAAATGGTTGTCTAGTCCTTCTTAAAAGCTTCCAGTGATGGAACACACAACTTTTGAAGGCAAGCTGTTCCACAGATTGATTGTTCTTTACTGTTGGGAAATTTATCCTAGGTTGCTTCTCTCTTTGTTCAGTTTCCATCCATTGCTTCTGGTCTTGCCTTCTAGTGCTTTGGAAAATAGGTTGACATCTTCTTTATGGCAGCCCCTAAAATACTGGAATATTGCTATCATTGATTCGGTCCTAGCTCTTCTTTTCAGTAGATGAGACATACCTAATTCAATATACTATGAGGCAGTACATATGTCTAAGTGCTATTGCTATTGCTATCCAATGTAAAAAAAGTTATAGTCAGATTCATAAAAATAAGAAAAATAACCTGCCCATGAAACCTCTAAAATTTAGACTTACTCAGTAAGAAAGTACTAACCCAGAAGGAAGGAAGATGGCAAACCATCTACCCATTAGAAAACAGCTAGATTTCATTTCTACAGTTCTAGGTACCTAGAGGATAAGTAAGAATATAAGCAGGAAGAAGAGGTAAAGTAGTATTATTTGAACCAGATTTAAGGCTTTCCCCCCCCTAACCATACATTTAATTATTAAAGCAAACTATAAGATTAATTGACTACACTTACTTATGTTAAAAATGCAAGCAAAAAGAAAACAAGGAATTCCTCATTGAATTGTTTTTCCTTTGTCTTGGGAAGCAAAATTCAATTGTCTAAACTACCTTTCTTAATTTACCTCTGTCAATATATAATTCTTAACACCCAGCAAGTAATGATTAATAACATTATCTTGTGAAACAACTCCTCTGGGTTTTTTCTAAGCTAAGTAATCAGAAAAGCTCCAGAAATGACTTTGAGTTTCATGTGTAATTAATTATTATTAGACAGTGAAAGTCACATCTCGTTATGATTACTATTCCCCAGATAAGACTGTTCAACAAGAATATACAAACTATAAACTGATTTGTTTTGGTACCAGAAAACAGCTTAACTAAGAGGTTCCTAATTTACCTTTTATTGAAATGACTCTATTGGGGATATGGATGTAAATCATAGAACCCAAATTAATATCCTTTTACATAGTTTATGATGCACAAATGTCATAGAATTAACTGACAATGTTTAAGTTCTAAAACCAAGCAAAATAGATTTTTTGCAAGCAAGATCAATTATCTATATATAACATGTACATACATGCATAACATTTATTATGCCATCTATATTGTAGTGAACATAAACTGAATATTATATAATGGATCCCTACATTAGACAAAATATAAAATTGAAATAATAATTATATTCTTCTTTATGTACACATATAATAACAATAGCACTCAGACTTATATATCATTTTACAGTGCTTTTACAGCCCTCTCTGAGCGGTTTACAGAGTCAGCCTATTGTCCCCAGCAGTAATCTGGGTCCTCATTTTACCTACCTTGGAAGGATGGAAGGCTGAGTCAACCTTGAGCCTGGTAGATTGCAGTCAGCTGGTAGTCAGCAGAAGTAGCCTTTACTCTAACCACTGCACCACAGTGGCTCATAAAAAGGTATACATTGATTTGTTCTATCAGAAAAACCCTTTTTTCTCTTAAAAATATCAAGGAGTTTGCATGACACACTAGACAGTCCAACAACTCTTTATATTGTTTCTTCAAAACGTTTATATAGTTGCCCATCTTACAATAAACTCTAGGAGGGTCCCAACTGTTGAATGATATAAGAAATTATGAGATATTCCTTTAATAAAGCAATACTGTTGAGAGGTTATTTTAGGAAATAAATTGATAATTTACTGGGGATATATTCACTAGAGATTTGTGCAAAGATTTATTCCAGATACTGGAGTATTCATTAGCATCTACAAGAACAGCAACTTGTAAGACTTAGGCCACATACACTGAGCAGAACTAAAGTGCAAATAACTTTCTTCCACGTGCCCATTTTAACAGGCTGAGAGTTTCATTTCATACCTGTGTAAATGTTAATGCAATGAACTGGTTTGGATTCAGTTTCTTCCTTCTGTCATTCTTTGATCTAGCTCTCATACTTCTCTGCCATGTTTCTCTCTTTTTAGCCTTGTCACCTATGCCCTCTGCAGGAGTGCCATCTAAACTTATAATTAGATGGCATTTCTTGAGCTCAACCAGCTCCCATCTTATATTTTTCTTCCTATAACTCATTTTCCTTGGAATTTTTCTTTTCTACCTTTATCATTTTCCAATGGAGAAGGATTTAAAGTCCTTGGTTGCTGCTTCATATTACATCTTTACCCCAAACACAAATTCTTAAAAGTCTAACAGGATAGAAATAAATGTACTCAACTTCATAATCTTTACAAGAATGGGTATGGTCTGTCCCATAGCTCACTTAAGTCAGGTAAGATGGAAACCTGGTTATGGCCAGCCTAAGGAAACTCTGAGAGGGCAACCTTATGGCATGATAACAGGTAACAATCTGGGAACTCCAGACATAATAGAATGTGATGTTATCATCTGCTAATAAGCTATTATGTATTTGAAAAAAACCAAATTACTGTCACATCTAGTTTGGGTTAAAGCCTTAAGGCTAGAAGCAGGTTCCCCACCCAAGCCTTTTTCTAGAATTATGTATTCTGTGAGAAGGTGGAATAATTAAATTTCTGGAATACTTGCAAGATTAATTCACACTCAGTATATCTGAAGTCTTTCTTCTGATGATTACACAACTTTAAGCCAGTCACCCTCTCTCAGTCTTAGATATACCATAAGGCTACACCATTTGTTGTGAAGATAAAATTAGATTGGGTTAATGTTTCAGAGGAAAGACATATGCATTCCCTGTTGGGTATTGCTGCTTAGTGTTAACTATTTTTAATGGCTTTATTCAAGGAGCATCACTTAAAGACTTTCTTATTTCTTTTCCTTTATCACTTTTATGAATAATATATTCCGTTGATGCTGTCTAGCCAACAAACTGGAACCAACAGTGCCTCTTACAGAAGGGAAAACTTCAAATGTTGAAAGGAGATGGACGTTTACCACTTTCCCCCAATTTGTAGGTCGTTGGAGAAGTCATATTCTGCTTTAGAACTTACGGAAAGACTTTTTTTTCTAGATGCTTTAATTTAGGATCTTGCCCCAAGCAAAAGTTTGGAATAGAATCATTATTCCATGATTCTATTGTAATATTCTTTTAACACTAAATAAAGTATTTTTGATTACTTTTTTTAAAATTCTCTTTTAACAGTGTTTGGGTTTTTATGGTTTTTTAATTCTTTATATTGACTTCCCAAGAGCAAGAAGGAACCATGATTTTACTGAAAACATATTATGTTGGGCCTTGGCCTGATTGTATGGACTTTGTTATAGTGTATCTATTCTTGCCTGAGGTCATCTGAATGGTGCATTTTCCATTATGACACAAATATGATTATCATATAATAACATGTAATGTGCATGCATCCACTTCTGCAGTCAGAAATAGATGAATGCTACTTACTTTCATCTCCTCTTCTTTAAATGTTCAATGACAAAGTGTTTACAAATATTTAAAATACATTAAAACATATTGGCTATCAATCCTTAAAATAACAGGCTTCTTCTTTTTCTTTTTTCATAGTAAAATCTTTTTGCCAATTCAGTATCATCGTGTTCATTGAGTTGCCATGGACACCATGACTGAAGGTCATCTGAAGCAAGTGGGACAAGAGAAAAGAGGTGAAAACACTCAACACAATGCGAAATGGGGCATAGCTGGTATTGTAAATAATAGTCAGCTTGCTACATTTTAATAATGGGAGCAGATTGTTTGCCTTGGCTTTGTAGTTTCATGAAGCATAAATCCAATAGATCTTGTGAGTGGCACAAATTAATGGCACATTCAATGACTGAAACAAAGGACAACACATTGGTTCCTAGCTGCATCCAGACAACTAAAGGAAGGAAGAAAAAGCTAATGAATACACAGGAAATGAGAAAAGGCTCATTCCAGAGAGCAGAATGTCCCCTGTCGATGACCGTTAGTATAAGATAAGAGGTGATTTCTTTGATGATCACCTAATTGTCTCCATATATTGTTTTTGAATATTTCCCCTCACTGAAATACCATCTTTGGAAACACAATATCTTTCTCTCACACACTATATACATGAAGCTTCCATACAAAGAGCCAAGCAGGAGTGGAATTCTACTGGTTCGGCAAGGTTTGGGTGAACTGGTAGCTCTGAAGATCAGCCCCCAGCCTGCCCCAGCTCTATTCTAACATTTATTTCCTTGTTTTCAACCTCAGCTGTTTCACGTGACACAGTGGATTGTCATGCATTAGCTGTGTAACACACAGGGAGATTGCAGGATTGCAGGAGAAGGTCAGTAGCAAACTCTCTGTGCACACACGAAGCGGGTGCTTCCTGAACCAGTTGTTACACTGATTGAATCACACCCCTGGAGCCAAGTCATTATTATATCATCATAGTCTTCCTGAATGGAACACAATGTTTTTGGAACATATGGAACATGTAGAAAAATATGAAATAATGTCTTGGTGCCTCCAGGAGTGTATTAATAGATTCACAGGTGGAGCCTTTTTATAGAAAAGGTATTTACTGTGAAAATGAGGAAGATGAACTTCAAAGATGCTTTTTTGAAATTCTATAGGTTAAAAAAAAGATTGGTCAGCCATTATCATGAGAAGAAGTAGATCTGCTGTAATCCTTCACCAGGCAGATCAATGAGACCTTCATCCTATCCTGATGATAAACATTTTGTTTGGAGTATACTTAAAGCAAAGCCGCTCCAGTGCTTACATGTTCCATTGACTTCTATTCTGGGCACACTATGAAGCTCACCAGAATTCCTGCTATTTTGTTTAATTTAACAAGATGAAAGGGAACAAAAGAATGCCAGCTAATCCTGATTTCAACTTTGTTCAAAATTCTGGTAAATAAATAGTGGTGTCACTTAGCCATTGCATAACAAGATAGAAGCTAATTTTCTACTGGCCCCATACTTTGCTCTAGCAATGTTTAGAAGCATGATCTTTGTGTGAGACACATGACTGACACTCTACAGTAAAATTGGCATCCCAGGAATTTAGATATCTATTCAGAAAAGACCCATATGATTCACCTACCTACCTTTCTTTATGCTCCTCTCCCAAACTTTTTATTTAAAAAAATATAAGCAATATGTTTACAATATAATATTAACTCTCAAAATTCTTTACCATTCTGATGTTGGACATGCTGTCTGGAATTCCAAAGAGCAGGACTTTACAACTTGATTGGAGGCAGCAAACAAGTGATTCTAATTTACATCACGGAAAATTAGTACACAGTGCCTTCTGCTGGCCATTGGCAGATGGGAACTGGAAGGAAAAAATGATTTTTTTCAGTCTCAAAAAGTGATTTCCTTATAAGTATGCCATGAAGAAATGTATTACCAAGTCTAAGAAGTTCTACATTAATTGGTCTTCACAGAAATGCCATCCATTGCTCCAACTGATGGCTGCTAAATGTTTATGACAGTGCCTCACCTGCTGCTATTTGAAAATCCTAAAATGAACAACTTAAGTTCATAATGTTTCTCCCCAAATGGGCAGAGCTTATCATTTCATTAAGTGATTTCACTAGTGGGTTCATGATAGAGAAATCCTATTAATCCTGGCTAAAGGCAATGATAGCTGGGGAATTCCAGCAACAACAGTCTTAATACATTTAGAGTTCCACCAAACTAGTGGTGAGAGACATACCTGTCTCTCCTCAAATAACACTGGACATAACATCTAGCCAAGTTTGACTGGTCTTGGAACTTGAAAGAGTGACCCAAGGCCCATGGTCACCTAACTTGCATTCTGCCTGAGGCGGATTCAGTCCCTTGTGTTTAGTCTGATGCCTTTAACTACTGTACCACATTGGATCTTTCCATTCCACTAGGGATTTTTTCCCCTCCTTTTAAACACATTGTAATCCCTTACATCGAGATGGAGTTGGGGTGATGCCCACACAGGGGTCACAGATTTTCCCTTTGTACTCAGAAAGAGAAATATCTGTCACTACCTAGGATTGAACTTACAGCCTCCTGATTGAGAGGCAAGAAGTGCACCTCTAGGTCACTTTTCCACTCCTCTGAGACTAAGGGAGTCTTGATCTTGCCAAAATAAAAAGCCATTGAATCCAACTGCTTGTTTAAGCCAGGGCGCCTCTGATAGACAGCCAAACCTCTCTTAGTAGAATTTTAGAATTAGAATTCTTTTATTGGCCAAGTGTGACTGGACACACAAGGAATTTGTCTTGGTGCAAATGCTCTCAGTGTACATAAAAGAAAAAATACATTCGTCAAGAGTCAAGAATCATAAGATACAAAACTTAATAATAGTCATAGGGTACAATAAGCAATCAAATCATACTATCAAACAGTTGTTCTCACCCAACCGGGTTCCCAAAGAGCAAACACAGACAAAGACAGCAGCCCCCACCTTTTAAGGTTTAATAATGAATTCTGTTCTGAAGGCTGCTTTCGATTAATTAGCTCCAACAAGAAAGAGCCTTGCCAAGTTGTCAAGGCTGCCAAAAACCCAGAGATAAAAACTAATTTACAAAATTCTCCAAACATGAACTAAGATGTCCACCAGTTGAGTTTAAGAGCTTCTTTGCTTTCTGCAAAGAACGCTTTTTCAAACCTGGCTTTTATTCTCTTGAGGGAGGGGCCATTACCTTGCAGCCTTACTCCTGAGTCACCTGTGCTGCTGTAATTGTTCTTTCCTACGAGTAATCCTTCGTGCATGTGCACTTGGCACAGGCTCCTCGGGAACCTCCTCGTCACTGCTGCCAGCCCCCACAATACCTGAAGGCAGCAGTCCACTCCCTGTTGGTCCTGGCCCCTCATCAGAGTCATCGCTCTCCCCAGCCATCTGCACCAGCTGCCGGCTAACCACAACAACAGTCCATATAAATCATAAGGATACAAGCAATAAAGTTACAGTCATACAGTCATAAGTGGGAGGTGATGGGTGATAAGGAGTGATGAAAAGGTTAATAGTAATAGTAGTGCAGATTCTGTAAATAGTTGGACAGTGTTGAGGGAATTATTCGTTTAGCAGAGTGATGGCATTCAGGAAAAAACTCCCCTTGTGTCTAGTTGTTCTGAAGTGCAATGCTCTATAGTGTCGTTTTGAGGGAAGGAGTTGAAACAGTTTATGTCCAGGATGTGAGGGGTCTGTAAATATTTTCACAGTCCTCTTTTTGACTCGTGCAGTACACAGGTCCTCGATTGAAGGCAGGTAGGTAGTAATTGTTTTTTCTACAGTCCATTAGAGAGCATTTCACCGAGGCAGCCATCATCAGCACCATCTTGAAATTACTTAAGGGAACATTAAGTTTCTCTTAACATTCCACTGGAGTTTGCCTTTCTGCAACTTGTGTTTATTATTCCATGTTTGCTGGTGCAAAATAATTGAAAATCTAGAAATCCATTCATATCTTAAGCTTGTTTCTTAAACATTGCTAAAGGGTAGAAAAATTGCTTTGCTTGTTTTGAGAGGACTCCTTTAATGTAAGAGAGGAAAGAGTCAAAGAACAGTTCACCATGAACCACCAAATAGTTAAATAGGGCCTATTTATTTATTTCTAATAAATTATTTACAAATAAATGTATACAATTACATATTAAAGAAATTGCTTACACAATTAGCATTATTTGTCCAGACATACCATTTTAATGAAAAAAGTGAGGTTTCTAGAGGGAACTTCTATGAATAAGATTCTATAACGATGCTTGATAATAAAGTTTGTACTTTCAATGTCTTTCTTCATCTGTCTGTATTTGCTATTGTAAATTCTTGAATGTAAGCAATAGTAGGAAATAATATAAAAAGTCAGAATAAAAACTGCTGAAATGTGGCAATATAAATATAAATGCAAAATGGACTATATTTGGTCTTTGCTCCTTTGGTTTATGGAATAAGATTAAACAGATATATTTAAACATATATACATACAGTAGTATTGCTTTGATACACTCGATAGTTTTAACAATTTGCTGAGTAGACAACAAAATCTTTGCTTCGGATGATCAGGGATGATTTGAAAATAAAAGACTACTTTTTTCCCCATTTCTAGGAATGAGAAGCTTGTGTTTATGTCTTTAATCTCTTTCCCTTTCCCTCCCTCCCTCCCTCCCCCCCCCCTTTTTGACTTGAAAAATCCATTTTCCTTCCTCTCTTTCCCAGGAATAGACGAATCACTCTTGCATGGCAGTTATTATCAGGAATAACTGCACAGCCTGGGACTTGAAATTAAGCCAAAGGCCTTGAATTGCCTAGCTATGCCTTAAGCCCATCTTCTGCAATGCCACATGCTGTTTTCCCCGACTCTTTCCTCACATCTTCGTTTCAGTATAAAAGCAAAATGCAATATATCTGCAGTACAGTTGAGGGATTGAAGATGTTTGTCACCATCACTTCAGTTTACTCCAGGGATACAGTATGATAACCTGGCAATCTTACCAGCAGAAGACACAGTTCTATTCCTTCCTGGAGTATGACTGCAATGCTATGAAGTAGTAATAGTAATAATAATTTATTTTCTTTTGTCTTTTTTCTTCTTCTTTTTTCTTACTGGTTTTATTTTCAAACTCAGAAATGTCAAAGATAATTCCAGCTGGAGGTGTCTGATGATGTTCCTTTCTTTCTGTGCCTGAGATTAATAAATATGATGGATGTCTTTTTCTTTGTCATGTTGCTTAAAATAATAATGAATGGGGTGAAAAAAGACGGTGTTTCCCATTAGAAAAACTGCTTGTTACTCAAGCACAAAAAACATATGCGACAAATCATTTTTATTTCTCAGAAGACTGATAGATACACTTTGTAATGGATTGTTTAATAGCTTGAAAGAAATTAAATACCATATAATATTTAGCAGGCACAAATTTTATATTCAAGTCTTGCACTTAGATTGAGCAAAGGGCTTTGAAGATTTGATGGCCACATGAGCCTTGAGGGAACATCGTTTAACTGCTTCTAACCCAGTGGTGGGATTCAAAATTTTTACTACTGGTTCTGTGGGCATGGCTTCGTGGGTGTGGCGTGGCTTTGTGGGCATGGCAAGGGAAAGATACTGTAAAATCAAGGGCCTTGGTGGCTCAGGCTGTTAAATGCCTGCATTTAAGTTCCAGCTGCCTACAATTACTGTAGGCTCGAATCCCACCAGGCTCAAGGTTGACTCAGCCTTCCATCCTCTCGGGATAGGTAAATTGAGGACCCATGATTGTTGGGGGCAATAAGCTGACTTTGTAAAAATGGCGCTTAGTAATAAGCAGGCATATACAATGGAATGAAGGCTACTGCTGAGCATACTGGGTTGTATCCCAAAAATTGTAAGCTGCCCTGAGTCTTCGGACAAGGGCAGCATATAAATGTAATTTAAAAAAATCGCCATTCCCTACCCATTCCTGGGGTAAGGTTACTGCAAAGTCCCCATTCCCTCCCCACCCCACTAACCTGCTTTCCAGCTCCATT
Organism: Naja naja; assembly: GCA_009733165.1. Taxonomy (NCBI): domain Eukaryota; kingdom Metazoa; phylum Chordata; class Lepidosauria; order Squamata; family Elapidae; genus Naja; species Naja naja. The sequence continues at coordinate 161,319,108 of CM019151.1, forward strand.
CTCCTGTGCAGGGCAACAAAAGAAGACCCAGCCAATCAGCTGGGACTTGGGAGGCAGAGAATAGATGGGGGTGGGGCCAGTCAGAGGTGGTATTTGCCAGTTCTCTGAACTACTCAAAATTTCCACTACCAGTTCTCCAGAACCGGTCAGAACCTGCTGAATACCATCTTTGCCCTAAAGGACTTCCCCATTTACAAAATGGCTGCCAAGCTAAACAAGGCTAGTCCCAAGGCATCTATTTTCTGGAAGACAGATTTTCTGCCAGGATGTGTTTTTCTTTTTTATTTCTTTTTCTGCCCCTGCTTACATTTGTTCTTTTCTTAAGAAAAAACCATACAAATTTCCATTTTCTAAAAAAAAGTATATTTCATAAAGGGCCTAAGAATATCCTTGTAAATAGGATGATGCCAAAAGTTGATTTTTATTTTATTGCATACCAACTTCATATTTAATCATTATTATAAAAAGTTTTTTTAAAAAGAAATTCCACAATGAGCATAGGGGTGCCAAAGGAAGTATCTTCATGACTTGGCATACTAAATCACACCATTATTTTATATACAAGAAAAGACAGTGTCTTTTTTCTCGTATTTTTATTTAGCACTTTTTATTTTCACACTTCCTTTGAGAAGTTGTTATTTATTTCTCCTGAGACTGATAAAGATAACCAACAGCTTGGCATTTTCTGGAAAAGCCACCAAGTGGCAGTATGGGCAGGCAGACATCTGAATCCTTGGAGAATTGCTTTTCTAAGGGTGTAAAGACTGTCAGTTTAAATGCACCTGCAGCTAATCCATTTTTTCCCCTCACAACATATGTTGTCCTTTGGCAGCTTAAAACCAAAGAAGAATTTGCACAGTACCCTTCAAATGACCTAAATGTATTTTCACATTCTCCAGTAGAAGATCATAATGCAATTGTACAATTAAAATAAAGAAGGAATGGAAAGGAAAGGAAAGGAAGATAGCCAGCCACATAAATGCCCCTTAGACAATTGCAGGGGATTCTGTGTATCAAAACAATACTAAGAAATTCAACTTGACTTACAACCATTCATTTAGTGATCATTCAAAGTTACAGCCACATTGAATAAAATGACTTATGACCGATCTTCACACTTACGACCATTGCAATATTCCCACACTCACATGAACAAAATATGGGCGCCTGGCAACTGGCTTGTATTTACAACAGCTGCAGCATTCCAAGGTTACGTGATCACAATTGAAGACCTTGCTAGCCAGCTTCTGACAAGTAAAGTGTATGGGAGAAACTACATTCAGCTAAAGACTGCATGATTCACTTAGCAGCTGCAGTAATTCTCTTAAAAAGAGAAAAAAGGTCATAACTCAGTTAACAACCACAGTCTAAATTGAGTCAAGGACTACCTGTACTCTGCACTACACTTTGACATTTATTTTTTATTTTTTAAATTTATTTATTCAACATTTCAACATTTAAAAAAACAATTTCCACTTTTTACAACGATTCCGTAACAGTGTTAGCACTAATAGATAAAGTCTAAAATTGTATCAATTACTTCTCCATTCTTATTCACTTATATTCTTATTTTATTTATTTATTTATTAGATTTATATCCCGCTTCACTTCCCCCAAAGGGGAACTCGAGGCGGCATACAAAAGGATAAAAACAATTTCTATACAATATAAAAACAAAAAACTCATTCATACCAATCCAAAACATACACGGGGGAAGAGCAAAATCTCAAGATCTCAATACCATGCCTTCCGACAAAGCCAGGTCTTAACGGCTTTGCGGAAGGCAAGTAGATTTGGGATGGTTCTAATCTCCGTGGGGAGCATATTCCAGAGGGACAGTGCCACTACAGAGAAGGCCCTAGCCCGTGGACCCACCAGCCGACATTGACTGGCCGATGGTATCCGGAGCAAGCCTTCCCTGTGAGATCTAACTGGGCACTGGGAGGCATAAGGTCGCAGAAGGCAGTCTCGCAGGTATCCCGCTCCTAAGCCATGAAGGGCTTTAAAAGTTGTCACTAGCACCTTGAATTGCACCCAGAAGACCACTGGTAACCAGTGCAGCTCGTGGAGGATAGATGTTATATGGGCACATCTAGGTGCACCCATAATCATTCGCGCAGCCGCATTTTGCACCAGCTGAAGTCTCCAAGTGCTCTTCAAGGGCAGCCCCATGTAGAGCGCATTGCAGTAGTCCAATCGAGAGGTGATAAGGGCATGAGCAACCATGTGAAGAGCCCCACGGTCCAGGAAGGGTCGCAACTGGCATAACAGGCGAACCTGTGCAAAGGTCCCTCTGGTCACAGCCGTAAGATGGTGGTCAAATTGTAGCTGTGGATCCAGAAGGACTCCCAAGTTGCGAACTCATTCTGAGGGGAGCAATTTCTCTCCCCCCAGTACTAAAGTTGGATAATCAACTGAACCCCGAGGGGGCAAAACCCATAGCCACTCGGTCTTGTCAGGGTTGAGTCTGAGCCGATTAGCCCCCATCAAGATCCTCACATCCTCCAGGCACTGGGACATCACCTCAAAGGCCTCACTTGATTGACCGGGGACAGAGATGTACAACTGGATATCATCAGTGTACTGGTGATACCCAACCCCATGTCAACAGATGATCTCACCCAGCGGTTTCATGTAGATATTAAAGAGGAGGGGGGAGAGGATGGAGCCCTGAGGAACCCCGCATGGCAGGGCCCTAGGGCTCAATCTCTGCCCCCCCCACCACTGACTGAGTCCGTGGAGACCTAGGAGGAGAACCACTGTAAAACAGTGCCCCCCACTCCCAACCCCCTGAGCCGGCTCAGAAGGATACCATGATCGATGGTATCGAAAGCCACTGAGAAGTCAAGAAGCACCAGAATGGAGGAAGAACCCCCCCCCCATCCTGGACCTGCCAGAGATCATCCACTAGTGCGATCAAAGCCATCTCCGTGCTATACCCGGGCCTGAAACCAGACTGCAAAGGATCCAGATAATCCGCTTCATTCAAGGCCCAAAGGAGCTGGAGCGCCACCACCTTCTCAACAACCTTCCCCAAAAAGGGAAGGTTGGAGACAGGATGAAAGTTATTTAACACAGCCGGGTCCAGGGAAGGCTTCTTGAGGAGGGGCCTAACCACAGCCTCTTTCAAGGCATGCGGAACATGCCCCTCACCCAGAGAAGCGTTTATAATCTCCTGGAGCCAGCTACATGTTGTCTCCCGGCCTGCCGAAACAAGCCAGGAGGGACAAGGGTCCAATAAACAGGTGATGGCATTCACTGTTCCCAGGGCCTTGTCCACATCCTCAGAGCCAACAGGAACAAACTCATCCCAGATAACCGGACTAAGACCTGCCCCTACCATCTCAGTGGACTCTGCCCAGCCAGAGTCCAAGTCTGACCGGATCCGAGTGACTTTATCTGCCAGAAACTGAACAAATTCCTCGGCCCTGCCCTGCAGGGGTTCCTCTGCCTCCTCAGATCTTAAGAGGGAGGGTGTCACCCTAAACAGGGCAGCCGGGCGACAGTCTGCAGATGCGATAAGATTGGCCCAAAATAAACATTGTGCCACCCTCATTGCCACTAGATAGGCATCAATATGACGTCCTAACAGTGTCCGGTCAGATTCAGCCTGACTTTTCTTCCAGCGGCGCTCTAGGCATCTCTTCCGCTGTTTCATCCCCCAGAGTTCCTCAGTAAACCAAGGAGATCTCCGGGGTCCACGAGCGGAGAGAGTCCGCATAGACGCAACCTGATCTATGGCCCCCGTGGCTGCACTATTCCAGGCTTCCACCAGGGTCTCAGTCGAGCTGTGGGCGAGGGAAGCCGGAAAATCCCCAAGCTCCCTCTGAAACCCAATTGGGTCCATTAGGCGCCTGGGGCAGAACCACCAAGTCGGTCCCGCCTCCCTGCAGTGTGGAGTGGTCATCAGGAAGTCCAATCTTACAAAGGAATGATCTGACCATGACAGGGGCTGGATGACTATTTCCCCCAATTTCAGATCATGGCACCATTGTTCCAAGATAAAAACCAGATTGAGCATGTGTCCCCCCCGATGAGTCAGACCCTGAACTACTTGGGTCAGGCCCATGGTTGTCATGGAGACCATGAACTCCTGGGCCACACCCGAGGGTTCGCCAAGGGATGGCAAATTGAAATCCCCGAGCACTACCAGCCTGGGGAACTCAACCGCCAACCCGGCTACTACCTCGAGCAGCCCAGGCAGGGCCGTTGCAACGCAGCTGGGAGGCAGATACGTTAGCAAGAGGCCCACCTGAACCCCTAGGTCCAGCTTCAAAAGGAGGGACTCACACCCACCTATCTCCAGAACAGGACCTTCCCGTGGACATAATTCCTGATGAGCAATTACTGCCACTCCACCGCCCCTGCCCTGGGGTCGCAGCTGGTGCACCACTTGAAACCCGGAGGGGCATATCTCAATGAGGGGAACGCCCCCCCTCCGGCCCCAACCAGGTCTTAGTGATGCACGCCAGGTCAGCCCTCTCCTCCAGGATTAAATCCTGGATTAGAGGAGATCTCCTTACCGCTGACCTGGCATTCAAAAGCAGCAGCCTGAGCCCAGAGCCTGGTCTTCCCTGGCCAGTGGGACCCCGAGATGACCACAAGGGGTCGGAGCGCGGTACAGCCACCAATTGGCGAACACACATTTCCCGATGATGGCTAACCCCATGGCTCTCGCCATATCTGCCTCTCCCAGTCACCACTGAAATCAGCCATCCCTTAAGCTCCTCCGTGGTTGCGGTCCATCCCACACTATCATCAACCACCGTCTCCAGACGGTGGGAATTCACCCCGAAAACACTACACTCACTCACAACAATCACCCAAATTTATCTAAAAAATAATTAAACCAAAGAACTGTATAAAAAACACGTAAAAAAGGTTACACCACAATACAAAAAGAGAAAAAAGGGAACACAAAAAGGGGGAAAAAGACCGCAGAGTGGTATAAAGTATAATGTCCAGGTGTATAAAGGTCTTGAAAGATGTTAAGGCACACCCGGCTATCTTCATGTCCATCTGTGGGGAAGGGTCCAAATTTGAGTCCAGGTTGCCCTCTCACTGCAACCCTAAGGCTGATGGCAAGAGCCACAAATAGGACCAACACCACGCTCTACAATTAAAATTCACAGATGGCAGGGATAAATAAGTTCGGCCGCAGATGGTTGATAGATGTTAAAATCAATATGTTAAAAGTCCAGATGTTAAAAGTCAGTGTCAACCGCCTTGCGTCTTGGGACCAGCACCAGCAGTTATCGTATCATGTCCCCCGAAGGTTCTCTCACCATCCATCGGGGGGGGCAGATGAAACCATGGTCCAACCACCACTCTCCCACAGTGGTGGTTATCACCGGGCTGGAGCAATGGGGCAGCCCGCTATCCTCTCACGATACCAGGCAGAACCTCTGTCAAGGATGCAAGATGGCGACAGCAGCAAAAAGGGGGGGGGGTGAATGAAGATGGATCAGCAGCGAATGTCATAGAGACCTGTTCTTAAAGTGCACAATTCTTAAAGTGCAATTTCTCTTAAAGTGCATCAATCTTAAAGTGCATAGTTCTTAAAGTACACCAGATAATGTTATTAAAGTGCAAAAAAGTCAGAGATACCAGTGGGGAAGATGGTAAAAGAAAGTCACTGGTTGAGAGACAGCAGGGAGGGGCAGAAACCGGAAAGCCCACCAGCAAGGTCAAACTAACCAGCTGCCTGCCACAACCTCCAATGGAGGGGGGCCAGGGACTTCTAGGGTGGCTCAAAAGCCACCCCCCAAAGCCCCCAGCACATCCAAGCAGCGATTCTCCGAGGCAGCAAAAATCTCCGGCCATAATGCCAGGAACATTGACCTTCCACAGCGAGCTCCTCCTCCAATCTCCAAAATTCCTCCAGCCCCCGTCTGGTCACCTCCAGTCCAGCAGGCCGAGTTGCTGCCATCCAGGCTCGCAGCCCCGATCTTCCTCCCCTCCATTTCCGGTACGTTGGTCGCCTCCTCGACTTCCCGACTCCGTCGTCAACCCCGCAGCGTTCCCCTGCCGGCAATCTTCATGAGGCTCTCACCCTCACAGGGGCCAGCAGTGGTGTAGCTCTCACCTATGCCGCCCGCCTCCCGCAGCTGCCCCCTCCAACATCTCCGGCACCACCACAATCACCAGCGCCATCTTCTGCGCTGTGGAAACCCGATCCGGAGGCCAAAAAACAAAGCCGGCAAACTCCGCATCCCCCAAACAGCGCACAGCCAGCCTCGACTAACCAGCAGACAAGTTCACTAGGAACAAGTCCAGGGGGGTCGAGACAAGGCTATGTGAGCCCTACTCCCCAGCAGACCGGCAAACACTCCATACCCCTGTGGAGCTCACTCAACCACGAACCGCCATACTCTGGCATGCGCCGCTCCCTGGGGCTGGAGCTTTATTGTTCTTCCTTAAAGAAAATGAGGGAAGAAACTAAATATCATATCAACGAAATATCAAGCTGCGTGTAACACCCGAATAGCCACCCTGGCAGCGTTTAGAAGAAGAGATGGAGAACTGGAGCCAGAGTTGAGCTGGAGATGGGAGGGGAGGCAGTGGGGCAGGTGGGTGGGCTGCCCCTAGGAACTTATAAAACTATTAACATCTATATACATATATACATCATTAATTAATACTTTCTCATTTTTGATGTCAATTGACGCCTTTGCGCCTTCTTTCCAACCACTCATACCAAACATTCCATATCTTATAGTACTCTTTCTCTTCTTTATATTTTAATATCATTGTTAGCCTGTCCATTTCAGTGCATTTGAGGATCTTCTTTATTATTACTATCTCAGAAGGGATAGTATCCTGTTTCCAATTTTGTGCAAATGAGATTCTGGCAGCGGTTACTATATGGAGTGTAATATATTGGAAGTTCCTACTAACTTTTGATCTTATTATACCTAATAAAAACAATTCAGGTCTTAATTCAATTCTTTGTCTTATTATTTCTTTCAACCATGTTTTAATTTTAAGCCAATACTTCCGGGCTTGGGGACAGATCCACCATATATGAAAATATGCTCCTTTGACATTTAGATGAGGGGATAGATGGAGAACTCACAAATTTGCAGACGACATCAAGCTGGCAGGAATAGCCAACACTATATAGGCTTAAGATACAGATAGGCTTAAGATAGACTTGACAGACTTGAACATTAGGCCCTATCTAACAAAATGAAATTCATTGGTGAAAAAAGGAAATTCTACATTTAGGTAATAAAAACCAAAAAAACAGGTATAGTATAGATCAGGCCTATCAAACTCACGACTTGTGAGTCGGATGTGTCACATGCTGGCTACATCCATACCCGGTTTAGCAAAGGGGGAAAAAGTAACAATACATCATGTGATGATGCCATGATGGCGCAAGTTTGACATCCCTGGTATAGATGGTGCCTGGCTCAAAGGTAGTAATTGTGACTGGTATCTTGGAGTCCTAGTGGACAATCACTTAAATATGAGCCAGCAGTGTGCTGCAGCTGCCAAAAAAAGCCAACACAGTTCTAGGTGACATTAACAAAGGGATAGAATCAAGATCACATGAAGTGTTAATACCACTTTATAATACCTTGGTAAGACCACACTTGGAATGCTACATCCAGTTTGGATTGCCATAATGTTAAAAATATGTTGAGACTCTAGAAACAGTGCAGAGAAGAGAAACAAAGACGATTAGGGGACTGAAGGCTAAAACATATAAAAATGGTTGCTGGAATTGGTATGTCTACTTTAATGATAAGAAGACTAGGGGTGAAATGACAGCAGTGTTCCAATATTTGGTGGCTCAAGCTGTTAAATGCCTGCATTTAAGTTCCAGCTGTCTACAATTACTGTAGGCTCGAATCCCACCAGGCTCAAGGTTGACTCAGCCTTCCATCCTCTCAGGGTAGGTAAAATTGAGGACCCAAGATTGTTGGGGGCAATAAGCTGACTTTGTAAAAATGCCGCTTAGCAGGCATATACAATGGAATGAGGGCTATTGCTGAGCACACTGGGTTGTATCCCAAAAATTGTAAGCCGCTCTGAGTCTTCGGGGAAGGGCGGCATATAAATGTAATTAAAAATAAAAATAAAAATAAATATTTAAGGGGCTGCCACAAAGAAGAGGGAGTTAACCTATTCTCTAAAGCACCTGAAGGTGGGACAAGAAGCAATGGATGGAAACAAATCAAGGAGAGAAGCAATCCAGAACTAAGGAGAAATTCCCTGACAGAACAATTAATCAGTGGGACAACTTGCCTCCAGAAGTTGTGGATGCTCCAACACTTGAAGTTTTTAAGAAGAGATTGGACAACCATTTGTCTGAAATGGTATAGGGTTTTCTGCTTGAGCAGGGGGTTGGACTAGAAGACCTCCAAGGTCCCCTTCCATCTCTGTTATTCTGTATGCGAGAACTGTGCAAAGATAGGAAACAAGGAACCTGGGATTACATAAGGCTGTTGTACCTCCAGGGGTGGTAGCCTAAACAGGTTAGAATTAAAATCAGGCAAGATGCAGTTTGTAACAACAAAAAGGCAGGAGAACATCTATGCATTCATTTTAGGTGAGGTTCTGATGTCCAGTAAGCTTTTCTTTTATTGAAAGAGGCTTTCTCTTCACAACCCAACTTGCACCATCCACTTCCTGTTTTTCCCCTTGTTATTCAGATTGATAATTTTGTTTATACGAACTATGTCAGGAAGCAGCTTGTTCTCTTACTTATTTTTTCCCCAACCAACTTGTGCAAGTTGAACATAAATATGATTTTTTTTTTAACATTGGATTTTTAACCACGAAGAAAGCTTTCCAACTGTGATACAATTTTATGGAAGGTCAAAGAGTCCCTTCTAAGTTCAGAATGGCTACAAAACTCTGATACATTGCAAATTTCCCAAAGACTCACACTGTGGTTGCAAATTTGAGAGGGTAAATTCTCCTGTGATCAATCACATTCCTCCTCAGAGCAAGATCCATAGATAAACTCTAATCCGCCCCCCTCATCTTCATCCTTGGGTTTAATATAACTGGTTAGCAGGACATTTTGGATTATTTAAAATGACCCACCACTTGCTCTTTTACTTTGATGTCTCACTTTACAAGAGAGATCAAGGCATTTGGATTTTTTTTTCTTCCTACACTTACCTTCATAACTTATCTTTAACTACCAAATAAGACACGAAAGTGCTTTTCTAAGGGCAACTGGACTTTATTTGCTTTTGTGCAAGCCAGGTGCAGGACAGCTCAGCTACAGAAATTGCTTGATTTTCTTCTTTTTTCTTTCACCTTCTGAGGAGAGGGAACAAACAAATAAACAAAAAGAAACCACCTCATCTCTGTGGATAATCTTTCCTGGGTCTGGTCTTTTTGGTTTCTTTCCTAACCCCTCATAAAGCAGAGAGATTGGAAAAGCTTACAGTGGGGAACACATCAGCACACTCCTTTCAATATGCTTTCCCCATGGTGTGCTTGCAATCCCTTTCTCTTCAATAAATGCTAATTTCCTTCTTTCTAATTCCAAAAGGTGGCAAAAAAGAAAGCACAGACACAATCATGTGATATCCCACTTAGTGACTGCTTTGTTTAATGACAGAGTTGCTGGATTTTTGTAGAGGTTGAGAGGTTGGTAAATCTTAGGGATTGATTTTCTGGCCAGTTTGGGGAAGCCAGGCACTATACCTAGAGTGAGTTTGATTTTTAGGCAAAGTGATCCTTTCAGGTGGGCAGCAGAACTGGGAAAGTCCTTTGATGGCAGAGATGGAGTGCTGAGGTCTTTAGATGGCAGAGGATGGAAAGCTATGGTTTCTTTATCTGTAATTTCCTTGTTAGGGCTGCCTTTGGACTGTGCTGTGAGCTGGCAAGGAAACTTCTAATCTTTGCTTCAGATGAAATTTCAGGGAGCTTTACCTGGGGGCACGATGGCTCAGCGGTTAAAGAAGCTTAGCTTGTTGGCTGCAAAGCCGACAGCCTAAGTTCAAGACCTGAGCACTACACAATGGAGTGAGCTCCTGTCATTTGCCTCAACTAGCAGTTAGAAAACATGCTAATATGAGTAGATAAATAGGTACCACTTTGGTGGGAAGGTAACAGCATTCTGCATGCCTCGGCAAATATTCATACTGGCCACATGACCACAGAGATGTCTTTGGACAATACTGGCTACTTTGACTAAGATGGCAGCTTTGAAATTCAGCTGCAAACATAATGGGAAGGGGGTTGGAGGAGTTGACAAGTTCAAGGTTATTCTGTATGTCATACTATGAAATTCCAGTTGCAGTTAATTGGTTCTCATGATTTATGAAGTGTGGAAGTGTAGAAGGACCTTGGTGGCTCAGGCTGTTAAATGCCTGCACTTAAGTTCCAGCTGCCTACAATTACTGTAGGCTTGAATCCCACCAGGCTCAAGGTTGACTCAGCCTTCCATCCTCTCGGGGTAGGTAAATTGAGGACCCAAGATTGTTGGGGGCAATAAGCTGACTTTGTAAAAATGCCGCTTAGTAATAAGCAGGCATATACAATGGAATGAAGGCTATTGCTGAGCACACTGGGTTGTATCCCAAAAAATTGTAAGCCACCCTGAGTCTTCGGAGAAGGGCGGCATATAAATGTAATTTTAAAAAAAAGTGGGAGGAGAAAAAGGTGGATTCTGTGTAGCGCGCGCGCGAGCGAAAATTTTCACTTTGGGAAACGCCTTAGACGTACCAGATCTGTTCCTAATAAATCAATTGGATAGAATATGTCTTGGAGTGATTGATATTATGGATATTTTCTGGATGCCTTATATAAGAAAGGAGATGAGCACCTTCCCCTAGAGTCAAACTCAACTCAACAGAGGGAACCTTTACCCTTATCTGAGGGCAGGGAGGATCAATTTGGGTATGACAGAATTACTGTAGGTAAACAGATTTATCAGGTTTGACCCTGGTCACAAAGGACTTGTAGGGAAAGAGTGGATTTTGTTGCTGGGGTTATTTTCTCTACTTACAAAATATTTACAGAACCCTCACTCCCGGACATTAACTGTTTCAACTCCTTCCCTCAAAATGACGTTACAGAGCCTGCACACCAGAACAACTAGACACAAGGACAGTTTTTTGCCCGAATGCCATTACTCTGCTAAACAAATAATTCCCTCAACACTGTCCAACTATTTACAAAGTCTGCACTACTATTACTATTAATCTTCCCATCAGTCCTTATCACCCATCCCCTCCCACTTGTGACTGTATGACTGTAACTTTGTCATTTGTATCCTTACGATTTATATGGACTGTTTCCTAGTATGATTTGATTGCTTATTGTACCCTATTATTATTAAGTGTTGTATCTTATGATTCTTGACTCTTGACGAATGTATTTTTTTCTTTTATGTACACTGGGAGCATTTGCACCAAGACAAATTCCTTGTGTGTCCAGTCACACTTGGCCAATAAAAGAATTCTATTCTATTCTACAATCTTTCTCAGGAAAAATAAATGTTTTAGTTCTCTTTATTAGATATTTTCTTACACATGCCGCCAGAGGGTGCTATTTGCACATTGTAATATCCACAAAGTGAAGAGTAACAGCCAGTTTGATTCTTTTTGACTATATCCCCGCAATTTTCTAGGCCACGTTAATGAAGTGATTTGCCATTGCCTTTCTTGTTGCCTCCTCCTCCAGGCCAGGCAACCTCACTGCATTCCCAGATAGTCCTTTACCCAAAGACAATTCAGGGTCAGTGTTGTTTAACTTTCAGGATCAACCAAAGCTGGCCAGGTGGTGCCGACTAAGGAGGCTAGGAACTAAAAACAAAAAATAAGATGAAATGAATAAATGAAAATTTAAGATAATCAGAGATGGGGAAAAAGACTTTAATTTTTTTTAATTAATCAACATAAAAATTTTCAAGCATTTCACCTCATTATAGAAATGTCCCTGATGGAAAGCTAAGGTGACAGGTAATTGTTTGTCAGATCAAGAAGCTTAAAAACAAATCTAAAATCTGGCTATATAAAAGTCAGATGTCTGCTCTTCACTGAATGAAACTTTTCAGTTCTGAGTTTTACATTCAACAGAGCAGTGATGTGGTAACATCCCACTTTCAAAAGCAAAATTCATAACTCCCAGATGAATTGCACAATACATGAGTATTGAAATACATTTCAAGTTATTATTTAAAACAGAAAAAAGGATCTTTTTGAATTGGAATTCATCCAATTCAATTTCTAACTCTGAATTCTCATTCCTTTAGGCTTTAGTGATCTTGCCAACATGAGAAAAATGTATCAAATCAATAACAGTGATTGCAAGGTTCATCCAAGAGGCAGCTGATTGACTGATTGTATTTGTGTACTGCTTTGTTTTTTGTTTTTTTTAAATACTCCCTTGGTTATTTGGGTATGGCATTCTTGACTAGCAACAAAGTACTTTTGGCATCTTAAATTTAATTTATATTAACACTTGACATGATAATTTGGTTCAATTAATAATGCTTCCTTCCAATGGAGGTAATGATTTTCATCACACACGCACACAAAAATATATAAATCAGTGCAGTCTCTAGTCTCTAAAAGACTCATATCCTTTTATTAGTGTGACTTTTCCTATTGTAGCACTTTACAAATATCCAGGGGCTGATAATCAGCACTACCTTCAGTTGGCTCCTTAACAGACCTGGAATGCATTAAAATTTTATTTCCAACAATATGAAACATGAAGACATTTACCCAATGTTAATCAAAGGACAAAAATAACTTTAAAAAAAATTCTATTGTAATGACTTTCTTTTAATTGGAGGAAGTCTAACACAATATCTTAATGCAATAAAACACAATTTATGTAACCAGATGGATCAAGATGACTTTAAGTAAGTCATGTTCATATCTTTTATCAACCATAAAAATCAATCAGTTGGTGACTATCTTGTAGAATCCTTTTAAAAATTGATGATATAAACACTTTTTAAAATCTCTACCAAAAGTTTATTATATAGAATTAAAGTTCATTAAGTACAGCATGTATAAGTTAACTTCTATTTATTTATTTTAGGGACTCTTGGTGGCATATAATTAAAGCCAGTAAAATACCTTGAAAACAGAAAAAACATATGTTGATATACTGTAGAACTGAACATAACAAGAGGAATAATATACTATAATCTATGCAAACCCTACACTAAATGATACAATACCACATCTTTGGCAGAAAGTCAAGATTTCAGAGATCATAGGGTAGAGTTGGGATGATTTAAACCTTCCCATTTTCCATCAGTAAAAGATGCAGTGTTGCTGATTTCAGCTTCTCAAGATTAAAAAAAAGTATGGAACTACATATCTCTACTTTGTTCCATTTTAATCCTTTCTTTGATCTAAGTTTTTTCTTTTGACATATTTGACATTTCCCCTGTTTCATCACACACACTTGGGGGGTGCTGGAGCACTTTTTTAAGTTCAAAATTGAGATGCAGTATTTGATATTACTAAAGCTCAAATTCAATAAAGACAATAATGAAACCTGAGCTTGGCAAATCTGTAGGCTAGTGTTTTATTAAAGATGTCATTGTTGCTGCTTGAGGTTTGTAGAACTATAGCAGGCAATACACTTTTAAGTACATAATTATGGTAGAAGGGACAGAAGGAGGGAAATGGGGAAAAAATATCTATTTTGCCCTTTTGGGTTCTGAAGTTTCTCAATCTATCTATCATCACAGTATGCTCAGGTCAAGATTTTTAAGGATCCACTAAAAGACATCTTATCTCTGTAATAACAGAGCTACAGAAGTTACTTCAGAAAAGTATTAATGTAATAGGCAATAGGTTTACTTTTTCAGTGTTTCTTATGTGTTGCTACTGGACTATACTTATAGCTAACACTGAGGGATAGTGGAATATTCCACAGATGTGGAAAATATTTAATGATGAGCTTTGTGTGAGTTTTAGTATGCTGAATGCCATATTTAGAGTGGCATTTCACCCCATTCAAGTTGTGAAATTTGCTTCTTTAACAACATCCTAACTTCATTTATCTCCTTTCCACAGTTTTAGTGTCTTATCAAGATGTTCTATTCTTCCTAGTTTTTATGAGTTTATATTAGCATTATTTCATCCTGTGCCCAAATTATGGAAGGGAGACAATGCATTAGATTTAGTTTTACCCTGTGTCATCCTAAAAAAAAAAAAACCCACACACAATTTTGGACATTGTTTTTCCAGAAACCGTTATTCAAAAATTCTCTCCTAACTTGGAAGGTCTAGAAAGCATTAAATGAAGGTAAGTTCAATCAACCAATCAGAATAGAGCTGGAGGTTCTCTAGTCCAATGCCCTGCTCAAGCAGGAGTGCTTATACAATTTGAGACAAGTGGCTGTCTAGTCTCTTCTTAAAAATGATTAAGCACCCACAACTTCTGAATGCAACCCATTTCACAGGTTAATTGTCCTCACTGTTAGGAAGTTTCTCCTTAATTCCAAGTTACTTCTCTCCCTGATTAATTTCCATCCATTGTTTCTTATACTGTCCTCTGGTGCTTTGGAAAGTAACTTCACCCTCTCTTCTTTGTGGCAGCCTCTCAAATATTGGAATACTTGATCCATTAAAATGTCTACCTTGCTGGATTCCTGTTTCTTACTATTTAGCACTTCTTTCAAACTCTGTTTGAAAGCTATCAAGTTTATCTTTGAGCTGTATTATATAAAAGGCTAGTTATTTAAAAAAAATACTTGATTTATTTTCTTTTCAGAATGCAGATTATTTTGAGCAGAACCTATCCATGGCATCAGCAGCAGCCTGAAGTTGCATTTGGTTAAATGCCCTACGCAAATAAGATTTCCTTAAAATAGGATTTGTAGATCTGCCTTAATATTTTGCCCTGCTATGAAGAAATATGAGGAAGATTACAGGTTGGACTCTGTTAAAGTTCTTCTTTAAGAAGTTAAAGTTCTTTCTCATCCAGATCCAGGTAAAATGAAAAAAACTACATGGGGACATCTTTCAAGAATGTAGGGAGAGAAGGAAGGAGGGAAGGAATAAATGGAGGGTGAAAGGAAGGAAGGAAGGAAGGAAGGAAGGAAGGAAGGAAGGAAGGAAGGAAGGAAGGAAGGAAGGAAGGAAGGAAGGAAAGAAGGATCACCAATTGGTTGTATGATACCAGTTGGTATCATACTATACTATTTTGAACAACCTCCTTTTAATGTCATTCAAATCAGTCACCATGATCTTCATTTCCCCTTCAAAACATGCTAGTCTTTTTGGTTTTCCTATATGAAACTTAATAAACATGGCCACTTCTCTATGAAGGATTCTTGCAAATTGCATGGTCGTTTATTTGGATAGAATCCTATAACTACTGAATTAATTTAAAAACTGTATGAGGTAATATCACAGACATAGTCCCAAAATTTATGAGGGGAAATGGGGAGAGATGCCCGCTAAACCTCTACTTTTGCAGCTTGACTGTATTCACAATAATGGATTGTAACAGAATACTTTGCTCAACCACTACTTTAGAGAAGAGATGTTAGCAAAGGTTACAACTATCCATGGAATGTAAATAGAAAAGGTCAGCTTCTCTCAGTTAAACCAGCTGAGCTTCGCAGAAGAAACTGAGAAGAATTGTTGATTGAATAACTCCCTTCTCATCTTTCAAACCTGCTCCTCTGACCTGTACACAATGAAACAAATAAAGCAGCTAATGTACCCGCTCTCTTCCCTGCAAACTTATCTCCTCTTTGTGGTTTTAATCACCAGAGCAGAAATATTAACTGGATATCTCAGCAACTGCTGGAGGCAATGTTCTCACATACATACACTTGAAACTGTGATGCATATTCTTGAGAAATGATCCAGCATCCTGTATTAATCTCGAGGAAATTCAGATACTTTACAAAATCCAGTTAGGCAATGACATTTTTGGAACCAGTCAGAATATCAATAAAGTAAGATGCAAGTTTGCAAGTTGTAAAGAAGTCTTTGTCAGGCGGAACATTAAACAATTGTTAAACAAAACAAATCTGCAAAATTGGCTTGATGTCTGCATTTAGAAATGGCACTAAAATGATGGGAAATGGGAAAGCAGCAAAGTGGGCAACCACTATAACCACTACAACCATATGGTCTAGATTTAGTTTTGCAATATGATCTAGATACGTTTTAGATTTGTTTTTTTAAAAATCACTATACAGATAAAAATCAAAGAGGTGGGAAAATAGTAAAAAAATTGAATTTTGAATATTTTATATTTTAATTGTTAAAGTTTTCTTCTAAGTATCTCTTATTTTTAACATTTTTTCATCATTTTCTCTCTAACCCCCCCCCCCCATCACTTTTGTCCCCTAGATTGTCTCCTTTTTTAAAAAAAAATCTTACTGGGCTTATAAACAACTTCAATGACAAACAATTCTGATCAGTGTACATCCCAACATAACAGAAATTGAATTAAAGCACAAAACACAGAATAAATATCAAAACATATTGCATCAACTATAACAATAACAGAACAGCCACTGCTTTCCCAAAACACATTTTATTGTCAAGGGCAAGAGTATTATAGCATCTCAAACCCCGAGGCTTCCTAGATTAACCATGTTTTGATGATTTTCCTAAAAAAACAAGAAGAAAGGCTCCGTCGGCTATTCAGTGAAATGTTTTTTCCATAGAAAAGGAAAACAACTGAGAAGGCCCTGAAGGTGGCATTTCCTGGATGAAGGGAGTCAATGGAAGCTGACTCTACCAGTAATAGGACTACTAGTATTTTATTATAGTTATGGCCAGAATTCAACAAATTAATGGCAGATAAAACAAAATAATAAAGTTTACAGCAAGATTTATTTTATTTATTTATTTATTTATTTATTTGTTTGTTTATTTATTTATTTGGATTTCTAGGCCGCTCCATCTCCCAAAGGACTCGGGGAGGTGTACAACCATATAAAAAATACAATACAAATATCACAACAGTTAAAAACTAACTAGAAACCCAATCAAAATTAAAATCATAAGACAAATCGTTAAAACTCCCATCCCCCCCCCCTCAGTCCAGGTTGACTAGTTGGAATAACCATGTCTTTAAGCCACGATGGAAGGAGCGGAGGTCAAGGGCCGTCTGAAGCTCAGGGGGCAGTTGGTTCCATAGGATGGGTGATCCCGCAGAGAAGGGCCTACCCCTGGGGGTCACCAGCTGACATTGTCTGGCTGACGGTACCCCAAGGAGGCCCCATCTGTGAGAGCGTACGGGACATTGGGAGGCTGTTGCTGGCAGCAGGGTCTCCCACAAGTACCCCGGTCCTAAGCCATGAAGGGCTTTGTAGGTTAATACCAACACCTTGAATCTCACCCGGAAGGCAACCGGTAATCAATGCAGCTCACGCAGGAGGGGTGTAACATGGGAGTATCTGGACACTCCCATCACAACCCACACTGCCGCATTCTGGACCAGTTGAAGCCTCCGGGTGGTCCTCAAGGGCAGCCCCATGTAAAGAGCATTGCAGTAGTCCAGCCGGGAAGTAACGAGCACATGAGTGACTGTACGTAGGGCATCTCGATCCAGATAGGGGCGCAACTGGTGCATCAGGTGAACCTGGGCAAATGCCCCCCTGGCCATGGCTCCCACCTGCTCCTCCAAACTGAGCCATGCATCCAGGAGGACACCCAAGTTGCGTGCCCTATTTAAGATTATTGATGCAATCATGCTACATTTGGTTTTACAAACCATGTACTATAATTTGGTTACATTCAGAGACACTGAATCATGCATACTGTTCTGACAACAGCTCTACGTATAGTAAGTCAGAACTCTTTATGTGCGGTCAGAATCTGAAAATAACATTAAACACAGCACAGTACTTAAGCAAAATGGTTCAGTTGAGATCTGCAAATGGGGAACTGATTGGGGTAGAATATAGGGGTGACACCGAAATATAATTTTATCATGTTTTATCTGTATCTTAAATTATTATATTTTATTCCAATTTCATTTTAGACTGTATTTTATTCCAATTTCATTTTATATCATATTTTATTCCAATTTCATTTTAAATTGTATTTGTTATCAAATTCCATTTTAAATTACATTTTTCAAATTTTAGTAATAGTTTGTTTCTGGAACCCTGCACTTTGATATGGCCCAAGGGCTAATCAATAAGTAAAGATTGGGATTGAGTAAGTCAGAACTGCCCGATTTCTTTTTTTTAACAAGAAATGATAAGGCAGATTCTTGCATTTTTATTAAAAATGGAGCGGGACAAAGAAGGACAGTACAGCTGCCACTGCTCTCTGCATTTTGTTTGGTGAACACTGTGTTTGGTAGAAAGGTAGGAGGTCTGACCATTTTACTTGATCACATCCTAGCCTTTGTTTACATTTTTCTTTTCATGCCCATAGTCTTTTGGCTGCAGCAGGATATCAGTGTGATAAATAATTAAATGGATTTTCTTGTCCAAAAAAATATTTGAGCAAACTGGCTAAAAAGAAGTCTAAGGCTACAAATGACTAACTCATACATGATTAGTCTAATATAGGAGTAGGGAAGGACATGCACAGGATATGCTCACAAAAACCAAGATGGTGCTAGGACAATACCTACAGACACTCTGGGAGATGTCAACTTTCTTGTCCACCAGTGTTTCTTTTAGGTCAATGCATGTGCATTCATTCATATACATAGACTTATATTCATCATATCTCAGGAGACAGTAGCACCAACTCTACCTTGTCTTCACTCAGAAGCTAAGCATGGTCAGATGTGGTTAGTACTTTGGTGGCAGATTTCTAGGGAATACGAAGACTAGGAAATCAAAGAGGAAAAGAAATCCCAGAAGGTATAGAGCAGCAAGCTGTATACCTGTATACTGTACCCAAGAAAATTGTATTGGCTTATTACTGAAACCAATGGAGTTGACTTTGACTCAAGGGAGCATTCATCTTTATTTGTATGCATCTATTTCTTCTGCTTCACAGGGACTATGCTCTAGGTGGATTAAAGAGTGGGTTCTGCTGAGAACTAAGAGATTCTACAATTAGAAGGACACAATCTGGATTTGGATGGCATGGTTTTTAATGATACAATAAAGTTAATGTAGATTTTACGAACCATTATATTAGATATGCAACATTGAGAATATATATAAACAGACGTAAACCCAGATTATGCCCAAAAATACCTTTATAGATGGAGTAATTTATGCTATGTGAGCTCTATTGTTTGCTTGCAGAGATTTCTTTCTCCAATTAGATAACAAATCAGTGCACTTTCAATTCTGAACTATATATATTCTCTTCTATTGGAGACTCTGTGAGTCTCAGCACAAGAAACATTATACAGGAAAGAAACAATAGGTAAAGAAACAAATTTAATTTATTGACAGTTTTTAGAACACAAACATAGAGAATATAAGGTGAAATCAAAACAACAGTTGGCTGATTGGATTTAGGTTTCAATGGATTTTGTGTGCAGAGTTAAGATAAAGATTTAAGGAAGATAATAGGGCATTTGGAACTAAGAAGCAGAAAACAGAAGTTGAGGTTGAACTATGTACAAATGAGGAACATGTAATAGCTAAAATGTAAAAACTTTTTGAAATTTGAAATGGAAAAGAACAAATGAAAGACTAAATGATAAAATGGACTGCAGACTTTGGCCACAATATACTGAGGGAACAGTGGGAAAGGATGTGGTTAAAAGTACTGAAATTTACATTATGTTAATTTGTAAAATTTTAACCCAGCCCAAAAGATATTTTTTTTATAAAATAATGTATGATTGGTATATGACTCCAGAAAAATTGTGTAACATGTACAAAGGTACTTCAAATTTATGTTGGAAATGTGGACAACATGAAAGAACATATTATCACGCTTAGTGGACTTGGAAAAAAAAGAGAAATTTCTTGGTTCACACACATATACATTATACAAATAAGCTTAAAGTTTGACAATCAGTTGAGAGCAGTATTTTTCTTGCTAGGATTAATGAACAGCCAATGAGAAAAAAGCTACGGAAGATTATTTTTATATATGATTGCTGCTGTGAGAATATTATGCACACGAAAATGGAAAAAACTTTGAAATATTGCAACAGAAGATTGATTGGTGAAAATGACAAAGCTAGTAGTGATGGCAAGAATAACTTGTTGTTTAGACAAAGATCAACAGCTACATTTATCAGTGACTGGAAACCCCTTATGGACTTATTGATGAAAAAAGAAAAAAATAAACTTGTGATTTATGGATTGGAAGATTAGAAAGGACAGTTTATGGAAAAGAAAAAATTATGATATAACCTTAGAGAGCATGAATAAAACAAATATACCTCTATACCTATGACCACTCACTTTTCCTTCCTTCCTTCCTTCCTTTTTTCTTTCTTCTTTCCTTCCTTTCTTTTTTCCTCTCTCTCACTCTTTTTCCTTTTATTTCTTTTTCTCTTTTTTGACTTCTTATTTTTCATTATTATTTTCCTTTATGCTTCTTACCTTGTTACAATTGTTCAATAATGTGTGCACGCGTGTGTGTGTGTGTGTGTGATGTGTGTATAGTCATTGATAAATTTAGATGTTTATCTTTCTTTAATCAAACAAGTTAATTTTGCCATCACTGCTAGTTCTGTCATTTTTACCAACCAATATTTACTCATGTGTCAAATACGCAAGGAGATGGGGATATTCCTTAAAGGGAAACATCCAGCTTTCATTGGCCTTTCATAGGCCTGAAAAGTAGATAACTCAGAGTTATCTACAACATAGTTTACAATCAGATTTAGTTCAAACAAATTTATGTATCACTTATGTCAAATATCTTATTTATTATCATTCTTCAGAAAATGAAGATAAATCTTTTCCGTCGAAGGAGGATATATTTAAATCTACTAGAGTTTTCGGGGAGAGAGAGTCAGCATGGAATTCTAATGACTGCCATTTTCTTGGAGATATCTCAGAAGTGATTTGCCACTTAACTTTTCCAAAGGCTGACATAAATGACTGTCCCAAGAGCACCCAGTTGGCTTTATGCCTAATGTGAAATTAGAACTCACTGATTCCCAGTTTCTAACCTAATGCATTAACCACTACAGTAAACTGTTTGTTCTTAATTTAGGTTAGCGTAGTACTGTGAAGTCAAGCTGACTTCAGATCTTAATGACTGTATTTTTTTTGATTTATTATATTTGTATCCTGCCACATACCCAAATTACTAGTATAAACATTTTGGCAGAAGTACAGATGTGGTTTTTATTGCCTTCTTCTGGGAAGTTCAACTATCTAGTTTTATATTCAGTCATGGCTTTCCCTGAAGATGTATCACCTATGTGGTAACCAAAAAGGACCCTGCTGAACTTTAGCACTTAAAAAGTTCATCCAGATGTTGCCTTGGTCTGTTTTTAACAATTGGGATTTTTGTCTAGTATGAAATGCTCATCCCAGACTATGGCTTTAATTGGATTCAAAGAAGCAATTTGACTTGGTTAATCAAATTTATTGGTCTCCAAGTTGGGAATCAAAGCAAGCCACTTTGATTCAGCTAACCATTTGTTTCATAGAGACAGGCCTTTACTCATGAGTAACAGAAGACTAACTCAATTTTAGCATCTAGAGTGTAGCAAGGTGGTTGTGCTGAAGGGAAGTATTGTTTTGATGAGGTATTTTTTTAAAGAAATATTTCAGTCAAAGATTTGTCAAATTGAAGTGCTTTTTCAAATGTGTCTCTGTGTACTTATTGGATATTTTTTTATTACAGACAGCTGCTTTGATTTCATTAAAACATACAAGCTTCAATTAATGGTCTAACTTTATATTTACCTTTGCTGATTTGCTAATTGCAGTTCAATAGCATTTCTAAATTATCAATAGGAAAATGCTCAGTTGTTCATTTCTTTACTTAAGCCACAGGGAAGCTTTGTTTCATTTCCTTACATAAGCCACAGGGAAGCTTTCAAGTGCAAGAATCCAGGATAAAGTTACTTAATTATCTGTTTGCAGCTCAGTGGCAATGGTTTGGCAACATGGTTTCAGTTCTATATCCCATTTCAAGCATGACTGAGTGGCTGATCAGCTAAGATAGATTTGTCCAGCTGAAATGTGTGAAAACCCTTTTAATAATGATGAATCCGTATGGTTGTCGACTATTTTGACTGGTTCTGCCCTTTGGCTTTATTCACAGAGTGACTTGCAAAAATCAAGCAGGTAAAGATTTTCATGACTTGGCAATAGAATTAGAAGAAAAGGCAAAACTACTTTATTTATAGATCTTAGGGTGCTATTAACGTTATCAGAGCAGACTTATTTAGCAATCAGAGCAGAGCCAGATAATAAATGGTCTTTAACCACATAGCTACCTGATAGCTATTTTATAAGCTTGTGTTCAGTGGGACATGAGTCTAACAAAGAAGGCAGAGAATGATCTTTGGAGCAATGTTAGCCAGATCTTTTTGAGAACTTTACGAGCAAAGTATTGATCTGGGAAATGACTGCTATTTAGGAGTTGTTGTACTCTGTAGAAAGGTAATTTGATCTGCATCAAATTGGAGATGCAGTTTGGTCTAGTGGTTGAGGTATTGGGCTAGAAAGTCCAGCCTTGGCCAGGAAAACCAGTTGGGTGACCTTGGGCCAGACACTCTCTCTTAGCTTAACTCATCTCACAGGGTTGTTATGGGGGGAAATAGGATGAGGAAGGTGTTCTATACATTATATATGTATATATGCCTTAAGTTATTTGTAAAAATACTAAGGCAGGATGTAAATAAATAATCAATATGCCATGGATACTGTATCAGTATATTACCACAAATGAGAAAGCAGAGACAGAGAAGAAGAAAAACTCCAATAGTGAATTTTAGAAAAAAGGCGTGAAAAGACAAGGAATTATATTTGGATGAATAATTACAAAGACAAGAATGTCAATTAGGAAATAGAAGACATTTTTTAAAGAAAAACACCAAAAGCAAGAAAAAAATCTCCCACAATAATGGGTACAATATAATTTTTTAAAAAGGTGCAGGCCTACTGGAGAAATAAGATATAAAAATGAGATGGCTTGAATATATGAAAGGTAGATTACCCAATCTAATGATTAATACAAATGTTTGATCACTAACTGAGAGCCAGACATACTAGAGAATTGCATTGAATTGATTTATAGTCTGATACCAGAACAGTGCTGTGGTAAAAATGCTCAAACTACCAAACAGATGAGCTTATCTCACCTGCTAAAACTATAATACTCAAAATTTTGCAATTCAGACTTTAGCAATATAAGAAATGAAAACTACCAGATGTACAAGCTGAATTCAGAAGAAGTAGGAGATAACATCTGATGGATAATGGAAAAAGCATGGGGGATCCAAAACAGACATCTGCTTTATTATTTATACAAAGGATTTTTTGACTCTGTATACTACAGCTCTATTATCTATCTATCATCTATATTGATCATCTATCTATCTATCCATCTATCTATCTATCATCTCCTATCTATCTCTAATATATTCTCAAATAAGAGATGTGCCTTTGAAATCTCGTTCTGAAGAGATTTGTTAATACCTTTGGCCAGAAAGACACATCATTAAAAGCCAGATTAAATGAATTCAGGCTTTCACTAAAAGTAATACTGTAATGAATAATAAGCGTAAATACTTATTAGAAAAGACCTTGACCCTTGGAAAAACTGAAAGCAGTTGAAAACAGGGTGACAGAAAATAAGGTGGCTAGAACACTGATAAATCAAACATGAGCTTACAAAAAGCAGCAATTGTCATACACTCCTGACAAAAAGATGTTGATGAGCATTTCCCATCAATATGTTCCAAAAATGGTGTATTAATCCCATAATTCCTGAGCTAGCATGCTACTAAGGAGGATTAAACTTTTATTGCAACATATTTGGTTTAGGAAACTAGCTGAGAAAAGTTACTTACCTCAACATTCTGGTATACTGCATTAAAATAGGAGCCTTGGTGGCTCAGGCTGTAAATGCCTGCTCTTAAGATCCAGCTGTCTACAATTACTGTAGGCTCGAATCCCACCAGGCTCAAGGTTGACTCAGCCTTCCATCCTCTCAGGGTAGCTAAATTGAGGACCCAAGATTGTTGGGGGCAATTAGCTGACCTTGTAAAAATGTCGCTTAGTAATAAGCAGGCATATACAATGGAATGAAGGCTATTGCTGAGCGCATTGGGTTGTATCCCAAAAATTGTAAGCCGCCCTGAGTCTTTGGAGAAGGGCGGCATATAAATGTAATTAAAAAAAAAAATAGAACACATTGCAAACTTATTTACCTTACAGAATAATTTATAAACTAGCCACCTTGTTTTCGCTTGCTGTGAACTCACCTTATGCCTTTGATTTATGGTTCAGTGAATTAACTGATAATTCAGAATTAAATAACCATAGGTAAGTCTGTTACACAATACAAATATATAACAGTGCCTGCCTTAATTTGAGATGCAGAATAATTTCACTTTTTCCACAGGCAGGTTTAGAAACACTGTTGTAAAGAATACCATTGGGTATAGAAGAAAAGTATCCTCTGCCTGTTTTAGGATGTCCCATGATTGGAAGTTGAGAATACAGCCTCCCCTGTTTGATTCTTGAGCAGTCAATTTCAGTGACCCATTAAATAGGTGTTCGTATCCCTTCTAGGGCATTCCATAGAATGAGTCACCTCATCCTATATTTTAATTTATTTCTCTGTAAAGTCTTTACTAGATAGTTGGAAAGAGATATTATATATTTTTGAAAAAATGCAATCTGACAAAAATTCCACTCAGTTCAGCCAAATCTTGGCAGAAAGTTACTGTTGTTTCCATAGCTTTACAGGCCTGGTCTTAATAAAATGGTGGGTTTTATCCAACAAAATTATGAAATTATGATGTATCAGTTGGCAAAATAAAACAGCATCTTTCTATAGATAATCCTTAACTTACAACAGCTCATTTAGTGATTCAAATCTACAATGGCACTGAAAAAAGTGACCATTTTTCACACTTACCACCATTTGCAGCATCCCCATGGTCATGTGATTAAAAATTCAGACCCTTGGCAACTGGCATGTATTTATGACAGCTGCAGTGTCTTGGGGTCATGTGATCTCATTTTGTAACCTTCTGACTAGCAAATTCAACAGGGAAGTGAGATTGACTTAATAGCCATGTTGCGAACTTAATCACTGCAGTGATTCACTTAACAACTGTGGCAAGCTGGCACAAGTTCATGAAATGAGGCTAAAGTCATTTAACCACTGTCTTGCTTAGCAATAGAAATTTGGGGTTCAATTGTGGTCGTAAGTTGAGGATTACCTGTACTTTATTCTATAGTCCTTCAGGATCTATCATTTTAACTATTTAAATTAACCCCGAACATATATATCTGGATAATAATGCAGCATGTGATTCAATTTTCATTAGTGTGTCAGAGTGTCAAAGAATAATACAGCTAACAACCATGAGGAGGATTGGGAAAATTAAGTTTCAGACAATTATAGCTTATTTTATTTTTAAAGATCTGCCTTTATCATTTCAAAGCATGAGTACTTGGAATCTCAAAGCAAAAAAAATGGAAGGCCTTTTTCATGAAAGATACTCCATACTGCTGGAAATATATTTATGCAATGTAAGGATCATATACCCATCCAAAAGTATCTGGATTGTCTTTTGAAAAAGATGTTGGGAATGGTTGATTATATATATATATATATATATATATAGGTCTTGGTGTGTTCGGGACTTTTCCCATGTAAGATTCAATTATCCTCCACTACATCAAAGGCACCACAGATAAAATCAGCAAAATTCTCCATAAACACAATATCAGGACAGCCTTCAGCACTGACCAAAAATAACCAACATCTTAAGAAACCCCAAGGACAAGATGCAGCTAGAAAACCAAGGAGTTTATGAAATACCATGCAAAAATTGCCCAGCCACATACATTGGACAAACCAACAGGAGAATAAATGCATGCATCACAGAACACAAGAACTCAGTCAGAAAAGAAGAAAATACTTCCTCCCTTTTCCAGCACCTTAAAGCCACAGGACATGAAATTGATTTTGAGGGAACCGAATTAATCTCCAATACTGAACACTTCAACAAGAGAATAATTAGGGAAGCCATCGAAATAGAGAAACACCCCCATAACATGAATAAACGGGATGATACTTCCCACCTACCAGACATCTGGAAACTAGCCCTAATCAACAAACGAGTCCCAGCCACAAAAACCAACACCGGACCCAAAACAACACATGACACCACCACCAAACTCCTTCACCAGACTCAAACCCAAACCCATCCAATAGACGAAAGACAACCACTGTCCAGAAACCAGACCACAGCTGCATCATCACCAGCTGCTACATCCTCCGACCCCCAAACTAAGCAAACTGACACACGCCATGAACACATAGCCAGACCTCAAACTCGGAGCCAAACCAAAGCCCAGAATGTTACATCACAGTCATCCGCTCAGGATATCACATCACGGAACTCAGGAGGTTACACCACAAAACCTCAGGATGTTACAACACAGCCAACGACCCAGGAGATTATAGCACAAGACCCAGGATGTCACAACAATAGAACTCAGAAGGTCATCACACAGCCCATTACCCAGGTCATTACAACACAAGAGGCTGAGAGACACACAGCCAGTACCTCAGCCACACAAGGTCTTACGAAAAAGCCAACCAACGAAAAAGCCAACCAATCTGCAAACATCAACTCCATCAACCAATCAAGAAGTAACAACACAGCCAACCAACCCGCTTACAACAGAGCCAACACACCACACCTCCCCACCAGTATTTATAGAGAGACAACAGCTCCGATCACACTTTGCTCGCACAAGCACAAAGCCGAAAGCACCAGCCTGAAGATGGCGAGTGGGACCTCGTCAAAACGTCACCAAGATACTCTCAATCTTACAAAGGAAAAGACCCGAACATGCCAAGACCTGCATATATGTGTATGTATGTATGTATGTATGTATGTATGTATGTATATGTTTTCTTATGTTGTTGCGGGTATTTATATGTATGGTGTATAGGTTTCTTCGGGTATTTTC
This sequence comes from Naja naja, assembly GCA_009733165.1. Lineage (NCBI taxonomy): Eukaryota > Metazoa > Chordata > Lepidosauria > Squamata > Elapidae > Naja > Naja naja. The sequence goes on from CM019151.1 coordinate 161,346,124, forward strand.
CAACGTGTTAATAGTTGTGCTTTTATAGCGACATTTCGCCAGAATCCCATCTGCCATCTTCAGACTTGTGTACTGGGTTTTTTTTTTAATCGTGTATCTCAGGCTTGGCAAACTTAAACAGACAAAGGCAGATTGAGTTGCTCACAGATTCACTTAGAGATCTATGATTCTGCCATTGGCTACCTGCACTGGATAATAGAAGCTTCAGTCCTAAGGAAGGTTCAGCTCTGCTTAAAAGCAGAGCCAAAGATCTAAAGATTAGCTAGAAAGCATGAAATCCAAGGTTTCCTGCTTTCTAGCTAATCTAAATCTCCCGGCACAGCAGAACAGCTGATGGTTGGAAGAAAAAAAAAGGAAAAATAGCAACTTAGCAGGCAAGTTTGCCAGGTAAGGAATGAGTGGGCGGAGAGGGTTCCCATGTAGGTGGTGCAGCCTTGTGCTCCTGTGCAGCCTGGATTAATTGCTTTGGGAGTGCTCTGGGGGTGACATTCCTCTGTGGACCACCAACATTTTCTTGCAGACCACCAGTGGGCCGCGGCCCACCAGTTGGAGACCACTGGCCTAGTCAATTATGCCTTGAGTGAATTTGCCTTCCCGGGTTCTATCCAAGGTATCCTCTAAAGCAAGGGTCTCCAACCCTGGTCACTTTAAGATTTGTGGACTTCAACTCCCAGAATTTATCAGCCACAAGTCTTAAAGTGGCCAAGGACCCCTGCTCTAAAGTCTTCTCCAACACCAAAGCAACACTCTTCCCACCCTACTTCTTTAAATTCCTATTTTCATATCAGTAGAGAGTCATGTGTAAGGCATCCAGAAAGTATCCCTGATAGCAATCACTCCAAGACATATTCTCTCCAATTGATTTATTAGGAACAGATCTGGTACGTCTAAGGCATTTCCCAAAGTGAAAGAATTTTCACTCGCTACACAGAATCCACCTTTTTCTCCTCCCACTTCTACACTTCATAATTCATGAGAACCAATTAACTGCAACTGGAATTTCATAGTACGACATACAAAATAACCTTGAACTTGTCAACTCCTCCACTCCCCTTCCCATTATGTTGGCAGCTGAATTTCAAAGCTGACATCATGAAGAAAAGCAGCATCTGTCTGACCAATTCTATTTCTTTTAAGTATAGACATGTAATAGTACCTGAATATATTTTCCAAGGACTTCCTTGCAAGAGCAGTACTTTAAGCAGGAGATTACATGAGCAGAATTTATGCCTTCTGCAAACAAAGCATGTGTTTTTACTTTCTGATTTGAATCCATTAAATCAATATTAGCATAATTTCCAAGGAATCGTATTAGACTTAAACAATTGTAAATAAATGCTGTGTTCTTATGCAAACAATGCTCTTGAGGTAAATCTCTGAGGTAAATCTCTCATGCTGTATTTGGACCCCCTCCTATTTATTGAATAGGACTAAGGACTTCCTCCTCATAGCCCTATTTTTCTTGGATTGCTGGCTGATATTGGCATGAGAATGGAATCACTTTTGGCATCTTCACTCACAAAGAGTACATTTTTTTCAATTTATCCTGCTATTATCTTGACCAAACTATTGGCCTGTGCTTGATATAGTACTCAGACCTGCTATACAAAGAAAGCAGCAGTTGGAAATATGTATCAGTGACAATTATGGTTCTGTTTAGACCATATTCTTTTGAGAATTCTCACATTCTTACTGAAAACACTTGCATCTATATTTCCAGACTAATGTTTGCCATTTGAAGATGTAATTTATTAATGTAATTTATTATGTAATGCAATGTAATTTATTGTCCATTCAACCAATATCAAACTGAAATAAGTTTTGCACTGTGTCTCTGATGGAGATGTAGTAAAATAAATGAGAGATTTTTGTAGGAGAAGATTATATCAAAATTATGTTGTATTCTTTATTATGATTGAACTTAACCCAACATTTGTTAGGAAAATAAAATCATACTATACTATCAAATAAATACCCAACTAAGTAGCAAAACCAGTTGACCTTGCTTGATCTCAAAAACTGGCTAGGATCTTGAATTGTACATGAACAAATACCAAAGCTATACTCTGAACTGAGAAGCTGAAAAAACATTCTTATTTACCATAAGTGACCAACATCCTTATTTGGAAAAAGCACTAATGAAATACACATATATATCAATGTGGTCATGAAGTCATTTGACTTTCATTTAATTAGAAGAAACCATTACCTTTTAGAAAATCAGATTGGTTTGTTCTCAGAAATATTAGATTTTTGTCCAACAAAAAGCTTGGGATTTTGTTAATTTTGAAACGTTTAATTCAAAGACCATAATGAGTATGTAAATGCTTATCAATAAATATCGTATAAATAAATAACTTACGTTGTCTTTGTATTATATAAATACAAAGTAAAGTGAAATTCGATATAATGATTGCCCAGTAAATGGAATGAATGATATTCTTCCCTCACTGACCAATTTCTATTGCTTAATAAATTGTACAAAAAATCCTTCAACAATTGCCTTATTCAGATGTTACACTCAAACTTGTCTGCTTGGGGCACAAGACTGTACCTGATACCTTTGTTTTAATGACTGTATTGGAAAGTTCTCTCCTTCAATATTTGCCTGAACATAAAGGGGACCCCTATATATTTTCACACGTAATATAAGCACTTCTCTGTACTTCAGATCTTGATCCACAAGTCAGCAGGGTCAGAAACATGTTGGAGATGGTGCTTAACCATGTCTGAATACCTCGTTCTTAGACAGGACTAATATGTGATAATAGTGTTCCTTCCTACTCAACCTTCTTTGTTCCTTGTAAAGCTAATAACCCTAACCCTTTGGAATATTATTGTGTGATTTTTCTCCCACTTTTGTTTTTATCCTTGACGCAGGCAAAAGCGAACAAAAGTGTTCAGTACAACATTTTAGCAACCTGAATAAAGATTTGATCTTTGATATTTCTGTTCCACCATTCAAACCACTTCTTTTGGCTTTGCAGAGTTTAGGGCCTGAACCGGCATGTCACATTGTCACAACTCATTCTTTATTTTCAGGTTTTTCTGAAGTGCCAGGGTTGCTGACTTGATTTTAATTCTGTAAAGTTTGCTGGATTTGTTTCTGAATGTTAGTTAATATATGCTTGTGTGGTTCAGGCACAGCCTGCTAATACGCCCAAACAATACTATCCTTGCTGCTGCAGTATCAATTACACTTACAAGAGAAAAACTTTCCTTCTGATATAAACATTTCATGCTAGATTACTCAGTCAAGATCTGGATTATATTTTCCATGAAAAAAACTGTGCTACAATTTTCAGTGCACAAGGAATGTTTGCATGGTAGAATAGCCATTAACCAGTAGTGAGATCCTACCTTAGTCACTACCAGTTCAGTGGGTGATTGTGCATATGCGTGTGAGTGTGTACCCCAACGTGCACCCCTGCACGTGCACCTAACAAGCCAATCAGCTGAGAGAATGAAGAAATGAAAAGTTAGAAGAGACTCTCCCCTCCCCTGTGCTTTTCAGACTTTTATCCTCTCAGCTCCTCTCAGCTGATTGTCAGAGGCTTTTCTCCCTCCTCTCAGCTGACTGGAGGCTTTTTTACTACCGATTTGGCCCAACTGGTAGTGATTTTTACTACCAGTTCACTCGAACTGGGCCAAACCGGTAGCATACCACCACTGCCATTAACATAAGTCCATTTCTGGAGACTGAAATAAAATAATAAAAACTCAGATTATTATATCAATTCTTAAAAGAGAACATAAAACTACTGTGTATTGAGTTATATATTCAGAACACAACATACAGTATTCACTATAAAAGTTGTTAAATTTAGTGAACACTTCCAGGCTGTTTGATACTAACTAGACTGCATAAGTGACATAATTTTGTGTTTGCATGACAACCTTTAAAACAGGGGTCGCCAACCTTTTTGACCTTGGGGACCACCAAACTCATAATTTTAAATCCTGAGGACCACTTATACAAAATTTTTATGGAAGATAATATATTGAATATAAAAAAATTATTTTATATTAAAAATAAATTTAATATTAAAATTAATATTAATATTAAAATATTAATATTTAAAATATTAAAATCTCACCTGCACAAACAGGTTGGTTATTAGGAGCCCGACTTCCTCAGCGTTCTTTTGGTCTGGGCATTTGTTGTCTCCCCCCCACCCCATGCCAAAGGAAAGCCAGCTGGGCTTCCCCTTCCCTCTACCCTTCCCCCCACTCAATCTTACTTCAGGACAGAAGAGAGCTCACTGGAAACATGTGTAGGCTTTTACAACATGCCTGCTCTCTCACAATTCTTCACGTTCCTCCAGGCCTGGCTTGCTGAGGGGGAAAAGCAGCCCTGACATCTCTGCTCCCCCCCACCCCAGGAAAAGAAAGCAAGCAGAAACCGCTCTCGCTGGGGTGAAAGAGCAGAGATCGGAAGGCCCAGGCAACAGAAAGCAGTGCTTTTCAAAGGCGGCAATTTCTGTCTTCTCTTGCCTGTGCCTTCCTTGATCTCAGCTCTTTCGCTCCAGCAAGAGCTATGTTTCTACTCACTTTTCCTGTGCTTTCCATGGGCAGTGAAGGCTGGGGCCGTGGGGGAGGGGGCAGCAGAACAGAGTGCCGAGAGGGACGAGGAAACTGATGCCGACACTCCATTCCGGACTTCAGAACTTGATGGTGAGCGCAGACTTGCCCACTCCGCCCACTCCCACCACCACCAGCCAGTAGTTTTCTTGCCCTAGGTTGTTCCTACAGCTCGTGGCCATCGAGGAAGAGCCCAGGCCAGGAGAAGCAAACTGGAAGGTGCGGGAGTGCAAATGCAAGTAGTATGATGTTCCTGCACCTTCTGGCCATCTCCATTGCTGCTTCAGCTCGCCTGTGCCACCAGCCCCCTCTTGCTGCAATAGTACCATTACCTCGTCCTGCCCGGCAAAGGCTGTGCTGCTTTTTGCAGGTTTGCGCTCAGCCAAAGGGTGGGAGCCAGCGGGTGGGCGGGCTTTGGGGGGGTGCTCTGTGACCCACCAAAATTTTCACACAGCCCACCAGTGGGCCACGGCCCACTGTTTGGCGACCACTGCTTTAAAAGATACATATTCCCAATGACAGAATGGACACAGGCTGAAATTTTGTGACTTTATTATTGTTCTAATGTAAGTCATTTTCTGCTTGAAAAGAGTGCTCATAAGTATTAATCATGTTGCTTTTTACAAACTGTGTGCCATTTTGAGAACCTTGGTTAAATAACAAAGTGGTTTATAAATAGTTTTAAAAATAGCAATAGTGGATAAATACTTTCAAAAACACTTCTATTTGCCTTAAAGTAAACTTTTCAATTTCACTTGTATTTTGGGTTTGAAAATAATTGTTCAGAACAAATTGCTCTTAGTTTTATCACAGCAAGGTGCCTATTTTAGAGGTCATGAAGACATCTACCAAAACCAATACTATAGCTGAAGAAAAATTTATGTTAAATACTAGACACAATAATTAATATTTAATAATCTATATATATATAAAAGAGAAATACCACTCATGCATCATCACAAAATCACCAGAACTGTAAAGCCTGCAAACTTCAAATTTTGCATGTATGTTCCTGTTGGCTTCTAGGTGCTCACTAAGAAAGGATTTTTCAAAATGACCATCAGGATATTAGTATTTCGTATATTATTATTAACACACTCTGATGCTAAGGAGTTCTACTCCCCCTCCCCACCTGAAAAGAAATCTGTTCCAAATGCAAAACACAAGCAGAGGAGAGGACTTTCAGTTTCAGTTTTACTTTCACAGAACCAAGCAGTTTTAAAACAGAACAGTTGAGCTAAGCCACGCCTAGGCTCCTTGCTGTCTCCTTCTTGCTCGCACAGCACATACTATTTCAGTTTCCAAACATCGCTCAACACTCTCACACATTGACAAGGACAGATGAATACTGATGGATGCTGGTAGGCAGAGGCAGCATTTTTTTCCTCTTATTTTCCTCCCCAAAAACTAAGCCTGACCACATAATTTCATAGCGAAGCACGGATATCGAGCTAGTCCTGTAATAAACCACAGAAGTCATGATGTTATTCGATATATTACTTGGCTAAAATATCATAATGAGAACAGAAGTGTCCAACCTTGGCAACTTTAAGACCTGTGGAGTTCCATTGCCAGAATTCTCCAGCCAACCATGCTGGCTAGGGAATTCTGAAAGTCCACAACTTTTAAAGTTGCCAAGGTTGGCCACTCCCATATTACAGGACCTTTGAGAATGAGTTTTCAATTTGACATATATCAGATAAAACTGGAAGCACCTTTGCTTTCTGAATTCCCCTCTTCCTAATCCATATAATGGGGGGAAAACAAGGCATTGTAACCAGCTCTTCACAAATGATCTGACTACTTTCCAGATCATTTATTCTGTCAGTCTTTCAAGGTTGGCTAGCTTTATTTATTTTTATTTATTTGATTTGTCAATCACTTACAAGATAATAGGTATAAGTATAAACATACTTATGAATACATGGAATGGATACATATAAGAAAAATAAAAAATAAAAATAAAAAGAATCAATAGGACAGGGACGGTAGGCACGTTGGTGCGCTTATGCACCGACCTCTTAGGAAAGGGGTGAAGTCAATAGTAGACAGTCTAAGGTTAAAGTTTTGGGGGTTTGGGAAAGAAACCACAGAGTCAGGTGGAGTATTCCAGACATTAATCACTCTGTTGCTGAAGTCGTATTTCCTGCAATCAAGTTTGGTGTGGTTAACCTTGAATTTGTATCTATTGTGTGCTCTTGTATTGTTATGGTTGAAGCTGAAGTATTCATTGACAGGTAGGACATTGCAATGTATGATTTTATATACTATACTTAGATCGGACCGAAGGCGGCGTAGTTCTAGGTTTTCTAGGTCTAGAATTTCAAGTCTGGTGGCATAAGGTATTCTGCAATGAGTAGAGGAGTGGAGAACTCTTCTTGTGAAATATTTCTGGACTTTCTCTACTGGGTTAATATCAGATACGTAATGTGGGTTCCAGACTGATGAGCAGTATTCGAGAATTGGTCTAGCAAATTTTTTGTATGCTCTAGTTAGTAGTGTATTATTACCAGAGAAAAACTCTTAATGCTTTTTGGCTATGTAGTTACAGTGGGCTCTAGCACTTAGATCATTAGAAATGAGTACTCCAAGATCCTTGACAGAGTTTGGATCATGAAAAAAGGTCTTGACTATTTAGCCTGTATTTTATTTTCTGATATTTTTTTTTGCCATTATGTAAGACAGAGCATTTATTTGTTGAGATTTGAAGTTGCCATTTGTTTGACCATTCTGATACATAGTCAAGGTCTTTTTGAAGGGTAGCAGTATTGTCTGCGGTGTTGATTAGCTTTACATCATCAGCGAAGAGAACACGTTTGCTGTTAATATGATCACAGAGGTCATTTATGTAGAGTATAAAGAGAGTTGGTCCTAGAACACTGCCTTGGGGGACACCACTGTTGACAGGTACAGAATTTTGACCATTTGCTGTCTGTTAGACAGGAATGCTTCTATCCAGTTATGCAGGTGTCCAGAGATACCATAAGATTTAAGTTATAATAGTAGTTTGTCGTGTACCACTGAATCAAAGGCTTTACAGAAGTCTATGTAGTTTGCATCTATTGGTTTGCCTTGATCGGGTTGTGTAGTCCATATGTTTTTGCAGTGTAAGAGTTGCAGATTACAGGATAGTTTTTTTCTGAAACCATATTGTTTGTGGCTTGTGACCATAGTTTTGGCAAGGAGCTGGTCCTGAAAGATTTCTCAAAGATTATGCTTAGAGATTTGGCTATGGCAGTGGATAGCTTTTTTAAGAAGTAGGCACATATTCCATCCCGTCCAATAGATAGAGATGGTTTTAGATTGTGTAGTGCTTTTTCAACATTGTCTTCTGTAAAATCGATATGTATTAGATCATTGTAATTGTCTGTGTTTCGACTAGGAAATACTGGACATGATCCATTGCTGTTTACAAATACTGAGCCAAAGAATGTGTTAAAGAGGTTGGCTTTAATGGTGTCATCATTGCAGTCTTTTCCATTAGGTCCTTTCAGGGGTGGGATGGACCTTGAGTCTTTTAGTTTGTTGTTTACAAAATTGTAGAAAGCGCGGGTGGAATTGGTGCGTAGAAGCTTTTCCTCTTGTTTAATGTGATAATTGGTGCATTCAGTCTTTATCTGGTGGCATAAATTTTTGTATCGGCTTTTGAAGTAGGCAACTTGACCAGATTTGTTTTTCCACCAAAGTGATCTCGTTTTGGATTGAAGTTTCCTTATTGTTATGGGTAATCTGTTTTTTCTGGTTTTGGGAGTTGTTATTGGTACATATAGTTTGATGACTCTTTTGACTTCAAGTAAAAATATGCTGTAATGGTCTTCAACAATATTGCATCCAGTGAATAGAAATTGCCAATCAAGGAATGAGAGATCATTGTCTGTAAGATCATAGTTGACTTTTTTGAAGTTATAATTGGGGATCACATCGTTGTTTTGATTTTTGTGTGGATGTATGTTGAGAGAAAAGTCAATCATGCTGTGGTCATTGTTGGAAAAGGGTTCTTTAATTTGTATTCCATAAATTGAATTCAAACTATTGCAGAAGATGAGATTGAGGCAGTTGTTGAGTCTAGTATTGCTGGTTACTAGTTGTTCCAGTCCCAGATTTGTTTACAGCATTGTAGAAGGTTGCATGTATGGGTTCAGTTTTACATTTGTTTAGGGTCCAGTCAGTGAGGTAGATTGAAGTCACCAAGACAGATAAAAGTGTGTTGGCAGGATATTGCCCATGTTAATAGTGAATTTAGCTTGTTTACATGTTCGATGTCATAATCAGGGGCTCTGTAACATAGTAAGAATTGAAATGTGATGTTTAAGGACAGTTCACAGACGATAATCTCAGGAAGAGTAACTTGGATGTTCTTTAGATGTAAGGACTTTTTATAGAAGATAGCAATGCCACCTCCTCTACGGATTTCATGATCTGATCAGTAAACATTATAGTCTGTTACTGTGGTAATGGAGTCAGGGAGAGATGCATTGAGCCATGTTTCACAGACAAATATGATGTTGAATTTAGCCATATTTAGTAATAGGAGAAATTCAGGTATTTTATTCACAATGCTTCTTGCATTGAGTAGTTTGCATTTAAGGCCAGTTGTAGTTGGAATTGAGGTAGTTAGGTGTGTGTGTGCCTAGTTTTGAGTGATGGTGGGTTGGATGAGGTAGGGCTGGAAACAGATATTGCAAAAGCTCTTGGAACTTACTTTGTTGTTGTTGGGTATAATAAGATAAACATTTGCAACTTGCTAGAATGATTCTGAGCCTCTTTCTTACATTTTCTCCTTTTCCAGGATTATCTGGTTTTCATTTTTTAATTTCCATTCCAATTCCAAGAAATTATTTCAATTCCAATTTAAAGAAGAGGGACGATCTCTCTTTGGTGCTGTGTTTAACCTATTTTCAGTTGAATTGCAAACATTATTTTCTTGTTTTGAGAACGAGTCAGTGAGAGATGCCAAGTTTGAATGAAAAGAGGCAAAATGGTGTGGAATAAAGCAACTATATATCTCCAAGATTCACCTTCCTCATATATGCCTAGCAGTCTACCTGCTGCCTTCCAAAAGTCTAGCCCTATTAAAAACTCTTCTGAATATAAATGATTTCCAAAGTTCAACAGCTCTAGCTAGCTAGCTCCCTTTCCTCAGTATGCTGGTGAGGAAAGTGGTGGTGATGGAAGAGGATTGCACTAGGTGAGATGTAAAGTAAAGGTAATTGTTTCCCTCGCACATACGTGCTAGTCATTTCCAGTTTTAGGGGGTGGTGCTCATCTCCGTTACAAAGCCAAAGAGCCAGCATTGTCCAAAGACATCTCCATGGTCATGTGGCCGGCATGACTAAATGCCAAAGGTGCACAGAATGCTGTTATCTTCCCACCAAAGTGGTCCCTATTTTTCTACTTGCATTTTTACATGCTTTCGAACTGCTAAGTTGGCAGAAGCTGGGACAAGTAACGGGAGCTCACTCCATTACATAATGCTAGGGATTCAAACCGTTGAACTGCCGACTTTTCTGATCGACAAGCTCAGTGTCTTAGCCACTGAGCTACCAAGTCCCTTTTATGTACATACATATATGTATATACAGTATGTATATATACATGTATATATGTATATTTTATGTATATACATGTATGTACATGTGAGATGTACATACAGAGAAAATGCTGATGTGCATACAAATGCTGTCAAGATGCATTCTTGTTTTTTGAAGATTTTTTTTCTGCCTATAGCTTCTGAATACCCTCTAAGATTCAGAAAAACATGAGGAAGCAAAGCAGAGGACAGAGAAACATAGAGAGAGAGAGAGAGAGAAGGAGAGGGAGAGGGAAAGGGCGGGGGAGGCAATTAGGGAGAGAGAGAGAGACTTTCCTTTCCTTGCATCAAACCACAGCACAAACTTGTCTTGGCGTCTTTTTTCTATGTTTCCATTATATTGTCCTTATCTTGTTTCCAGCCCATAAACCTTCAGCTCAATTCACTGCAGAACTGAATGTTTAGCCAGATCTGCTCTTAAGTTGGAAAGAGGGTGAAGGAATTGGCCAACTCTGCTGTCTATTTTTAACAACAGTCAGATGTTATCACCCAAATCCCATTTGTGATGTCAGAATTTCTGTGGTTCTACTTCTCAGTACATCCGCTGGAATATGTTATTCATGAATCCACAAATACAGAAGTTACAAAAATGGGATAACTTTTTCCCCCTGAAACCACAATGAGAACAAAAGTGAGATACAAGTTGTATTAAGTGAGATACAAGTTGTATCTCCCTGAATAGAACAGAATATTGATTTTTGAAATCATTAGTATTAATTCCTCCTCTTTCACCAGCAAAAAGCTATATTTTATTTGAAAAAAAAGGAGCACTTATCTCATCCTCAAAAATTATTGCAGAAGTATCTTAACTTAATCTAACAGCACATTAGTTGTACTGTATGTTCCCAAGTCATAACTGAGAAATTCCATTTCTTACATTAATGATAGTGACAACTTGAAAGTTAGTCCTTCATCATCCCTGAAGTATTACAATACATGAATCACGGCATTAGAAATACGGTTAACAGCACTTTCCATGGCTGGTAAAAGCACTGCTGCAGCAGAAATTGCTGCCTGAAGCCAGCTCCTTCACATGCTACATTTATCTGATATGAAAAAAACACATTTTTAAAAAGGTGGTAGAAATGCATTGCTTAGGCGGCCCTCAAAATCTGTTTTCTACCGCACATTTCATTGTAGGTTGGATTCTACAGTCCAAATCAATATTTCATTTGCAGTTTTAAAGTAAAATGTAATGCCACAGAGCATTTGTTACTTGCAATAACAAGTTCAGGTGGTTAAACTAACTGCTTCTCCTTGGAAAAGGAAGTGTGCAACAGTAAAGGAAGAAAAACTATTCTGGCCAAGTAATCAAGATGAAGAAAAGTAGAATGCAAGTCGTGAACAGCATGGACATCCCAGTGCCTCTGATGTTATGAATTATGCTTGTTTTCTGGAGGTGAGGAGAGGGAACTGATTGCTTCTCAAATAGCAGTTTCTGAACCTGTTTAAATGGCATCACCACACACAATACAGCACATTGCTGTAATGTAAATAGGATATTGAGAGATGAAGATGTTTCCACCAGATTATGATAACAGTCAAACATTTCTATAAAGGATATGATAGCAGTGTTTCAATATTTGAAGGGCTGCCATGAAGAAGAGGGAGTCAACCTGTTTTCCCAAGCACCCAAAGGCAAGGCAAGAAACAATGGATGGAAACGGATCAAAAAGAGATTTAACCTAGAACTAAGGAGAAATTTCCTGACAGCGAGAACAATTAACCAGTGGAACAGCTTACTTTCAGAAGTTGTGGGTGCTCCATCACAGGAGGCTTTTAAGAAGAGACTGGACAGCCACCTATCTGAAATAGTATAGGGTCTTCTACCTGAGCAGGGGATTGGACTAGATGACCTCCAAGGTCATTTCCGACTCTGATATTCTATGAGAAGAGATTGGAGACCTGTTTATCCAGAATGGTATGGGGTCTTCTACTTGAGCAAGGGCTTGGACTAGAAGTCTTTTCAGGTCCTTTCCAATCCTATGATTCTATTTCTATGATTTATAGGTAAGACTGCATACAAATTTAATATTTGTCATTGTAAAGCCACTTTATGACATTCATTGTTCCTTAACATTTATAAGAAGGGAGGCTAATTTTTGTTTTTGCTGATGCATTCTCTTTTATAATCTGTCCTCAGTTTTGTAGTGCAAATGTCAACATGAAGCACTTGCCTTTTAATTGTAGGTTTGCATACTTTTCTTGTAGTTTGTATAACAGAAAATGGGTTTTTAATTACATTTTTCTTACTTCTGTTCTTGTTTTCTGTCATAAGAAAACAGAATCCTTTCTTATGACAGTTATTGAGAAAAATAAAGTATAAATAATTTTGTCCTTTTGCATAGGAGAGAATATAATTTTAATTCTACAGAAAACTAAAAAGGATGAAAATTAAATGTTTATTTTTACACTAGTCATTTTAACAGTCTGCTAATTGTAAAATGTCTACACATGTAATAACATAATAAACAAATAATTTTAACGCTATGCAGTTCTTTTATATGCATGCTTACAATGTATACTATCAATTCGACTTATTAACATATTTATTTATATTACAGAATTACAGAATATTGGAATTGAATCAGACACGTGAAAATTGATATTGCTATTGAAATGGATATAATATAGTTACATTATAGACAAAATGTAGATTCTTCTCTACTGCATCTGAATAGGAAAATCTCTACTGAGAAATGTCAATTGATCAATTGGTAATGAAATTCTTTTCATTTAGGCCTTTGTCCATAAATTCCCTTGTTATGGCTGCTGTAAGTATGCTGACTTCATTTTTATTTGTGTTCATTATTTATCTGCCTTCTGTACATGTTTGTTTTATAATTTTATTTGTATTTGATGGCTAAACCTCATTTTGAGTATAAATGTTCCATATAAAATGTATCAATTTTTCAAAACAAAAAGTCTATGAGACTTTCCAACAATGTATTAACTATTACAAAATACATACAATTACAAAAATCAATTGATAGAAATATAGCAATTAAACCTAGAAGAGGCATCTGAATTTCAGCCCAACGGTCATGTCTCATTGAGAAATCTGCTTTGGGTCTTGCTGTATTAATGGGAAATGCATGAGTGAAAGAATTATGCCAAAGTCTCACAAGGAAACAGTTTTAATGCAAATGTCGTATAATATCTGGTCCCCTGAAGCTCAGACAACATTTGAACTTTCTTAGATGCCATTAAAAGTCCTGCTGAGCATGAATGTTGCATAGGCTGTTTTTATTTGTTCAAAATGTACAAATGATAAAGCAGATGTAATGAAGCTTTCAGTATTTAAATGATCTGAAAAGTAAAAAATTAACATTGCGAGACATTAAAACAATAAAGTTGCCTTTGACTGAAACTCAGCTTCTGATGATTACATGAACACATCCATAGTGTTTGCTTGACAATAGTATGGAAGTGGTTTATTATTATCATCATCTGGATTGTTTGTTTGTTTGTTTGATTGATCGATTTCCTAGCGTAGGCTAGAGCCTAGGGTTTCTCTAGTTATCCTGCACTCAAATATTAGTAACCCAGATCTGCTTAGCTTCAGAGCTCAATGCTTGTCCCATTCTCTCCCCTGCCAAGAAATTAACAATCTTAGAAGTAGTTTATCCTGTGGTCACCATAAAAGTTACCAGGGAAGAATGCAGGGCTCATTCAAGATGTTGTGATGTCCTCCACTGTCATGTGGCTTCAAAAAATCTCCAGTACATATGTCAATAAATGAAAATATTAAAACTTCGGCACACAAATATGTTTACACACACACAAATAAGCTATAATCTATATACAAAATGAATTCCAGAACAACACCTTCATTAGTGCATTAAAGTGCATTTTTAACTGCATTAAAAAAACATAAATGGTCTCCTGATACTTCAAAGACTAACACATACAGTCTCATTCCATAATCCTGAGCCCTACTCTACACTTTGGATTTGACAAATGCTGATTAAGTTCTTTGATCTGAACTCTCCCTTTATGCAAATATGTTGAACATATTTTCTCATGAAGGAATTGTTACAACTTTGCAATTACGTTTAGCAGATTCTCCAGCCTTGAATATTATTTCCACAAAACTATAGAAATAAGGGTTTGGATCCAAAGTAACCATACCAAAATATATAAATTAATTAAGTGAAAAGTAAGTGTATTAATTGATGAAACTGATTAAATATTGATATATTTTTAAGTTTGATAACATCAGAACCCACTTTAATAAAAACAGGAATACCCACTTATTATTATTGTTATCATAGTTTTCAAATAACTATTTCTGCCGTTCAGAAAGTTTTATTTAAATCCAAGAGAGGATTTTATTATCTAAATTTGTTTTCTGGAAAAACTGCCCTGCCAAATGAATTTGGGCTGTGCTTAATTAAGTTCTGGGAACAACATTCCTTAATCACATATTATTTGATTACATTGTCCCTACATGACTTTCAGATCTTAGATTCTAAAAGGATGTACCTACTATTTCTAGGAAAGGAAAATAAGTTTTCCGAAGTAATTTGTCAGCCAACTGAATTTCAGATTCTTTCTCTGTCCTATTCCCTAGCACTATGTTCTAGTTATTAGATTATTAAAAAATAAAACATTGGCATGAGGGGAATTAAATGCTTCCCCTATTTTCTTACTGTGAACCTCAAAGTGATAGATCATTTGGCAACACAACCTAATGTGATAGATCATTTGGCAACACAAGTGATGTAGGACTTCCTGGTAAAGATCAGTGGGAACAGTGTCAATTACTACACTCTGAAAAAAATAACAACATTCAAAGGCTTTATTGATTTGTTATTGTGCCATCCAACTACAGAACAACTATTTACATTTTTCATTGGCAGTAGGTAAAATTAATGATTGTATATAGCTTCATTCTGGTTAACAATGAAAATCAGGCTGTATTTATGAGTCTTCTATGTGTAGCTGAGTAGTTGAGCTTCATTTTGAAGTATCAAGAGATCACTAATATACTGCTGAGTCTAATGAGAAGAGTAAAGATTCCTATCTGATTGGTGATTTTGTTGTGGGGTCCCAAAAAATTCCATTCTTTTCCATCTGTTCAGTGCTCATGTGAACCTGCTGAAAGTGGTCATCAGGAGTTTTGGTACATGTTTGCATTATTATATCATCATAGCACATCTATTTAGGTCTTTCCTGCTGCTTTCACCCATCCTTGAATTGGCAAAACAACGCTGGCATGAAATTTGTTGGCTCCATTCCCTGTTCCTAGTTCATCTTTTATAGCTTTTTAAAATTAGTCATTCAGCTTTTCTGCAAAGTAATGGATGACAGAGCCTAACATCTTGAAGCTATCTTTGGAAAGTCTTAGAATAATGGTAAAATACTACTTTAATACCAATAGAGCTAAGGACAACATACAGTTGTCCCACCCATAAGATGTGAATGAAATTAAGAGAATATCATAGAGAGAAGACAGAAAAAAGAGATTGTCAAGCATATTTGTGCAAGTTGTAAAAGGCCCCTTTCCATACAAATCTATAGAATTGAGCCAGTATGTAGCAGTTGTCTGGAAGCAACCATACATTCAATGAAACTGAATGAACTGAATTAAAAGCAATTGAATATGAGCTGAATTTAGAGATGCAAATAAGTGATTCTTAGGATTCAGATGGATGTACCATTCTGAAACAGGTATAAGGCAAGACTTAATTATATACTCATAGGTATCACAATTTGACAACTATGTTCCATAATGTTCGGTTGTGGATTGTGAAAATAACAAAAGTAGCTGTGATGCCAAGAAAAATTTCTGATGCACAGAAAATTGACTATCTTTTTTTGAATAAAATTCAGAGAGTTCTTTTAAAGACAGAAATTAAGGTCATTTAGAAACTAACTTAATTATGTTACGAAAGATATGCCTGATATATAATTGACAGTAATATTTCAATCCTAAAATCTTCTGAGCTTTTAAAGAAGACCTATAAGGATGTCATTTGGATGAAAATTACATTCTTTGCATCAATCACAATTAAAGAAAAAGCTCACAGAAGTGGTTTCTTCCCATCATCACCTATCTTTTCACTGTCCTTAAACCAAAGCATATCTTATAGTTAGTTTGGGAAAAGTTGTGAGTAGGAAGGATGAAAAGAGAGGAAATCTTTTATTTTGTGCTACACAAGACTTTCTGAAAGTATCTGAGATTTTTGGGATTTTGAATCTAGCACGTAGGATTCGTGCCTAGGGAAAGAGAGACTACATAATTATTCTACATATGTAGTTTTGGTAGTCAGGAGATACTGGAACCACTGAGATGACAAATCTGTTTTTGAGTTGCTTCCATTTTCATTCTGAAGTCTTCCAATGAAATTATGTTACTCAATATAGTAATAAAAAAGAAAATTCACTTCATCAAAGATTCTATTTATAAGATATAAGACAAAGGTGTTCAAGAAAAGATTGTACAGTCATTGTTCTGACCCAAACCCTTGTCCAATAAAACCAACACAAACCAAAGAGAACAGAAACCTTTTAATGATTCTTATGAATCCCCAGTTAAAAGGCTGCTGCAAACTAATTAACTTTGATAAGCACGAGCCTCACCAAAACTGTGCGAGGCTGCCAAAAATAACAGATAAGGTTACCTAGAAATATTTTACAACACAAGAGTCTTCAAATACCAGCTAAGATACTGCAGTCTCCATGAGGCTTGAGTTTCAGAACGTCTTTGCTTCCTGCAAAGAACATCTGATTCACAGCTGGTTTTTATCTTCTTGAAGGAAGGGCCATTACCTTGCAGCCTTACTCCTGAGTCACCCATGCTCCTGCAGCTGCTCTCTCCTGCGAGCAGCCACGCACTTGGCACAGGCACCTCGGAAACCTCCTCATCGCTGCTGCCATCCCCCACAATCTCTGAAGGCAGCAGTCCACTCCCTAATGGTCCTTGCCCCTCAATTGAGTCCTCTCTCTCCTCAGCCGTCTGCACCTGCTTCCGGATAACCACAACAGTCATGCAATAAGACCCTCCGCCTTGTGTAAGGGGTGGACCAGAAGACTTCCAAGGTCCTTTCCAGCCCTATGATTTTATGACAATAGCTTTTCAAATTGCTTTAAAGATTGTGTGCTGACTTTTTTACACTCAATTTTCTTAATTAATGAAGGGCATATATACAAAGTTTGGAAGTGCCTACTTCTTAAAAAAGCTATCCACTACCATAGCCGAACCTCTAAGCATAACCTCTGAAAAATCTTTCAGGACCAGCTCCTTGCCAAAACTATGGTCACAAGCCACAGTCATCCCCATCTTCAAAACAGGAGACCCCAGCCTAGTTGAAAATTGCAGACCAATCTCTTTATGCTGAATCACCTATAAAGTCATGGAATCAATTATTAACCAATCCATTATCCTCCACTTAGAGACAAACAACCTACTCTCTAATAAATAATTTGGTTTCAGAAAAAAACTATCCTGTAATCTACAACTCTTACACTGCAAAAACATACGGACTACACAACTCGATTAGGGCAAACCAATAGATGCAAACTACATAGACATCTGTAAAGCCTTTGATTCAGTGGTACACTACTGTTAAACTACTGTTAAAACTAAAATCTTATGGTATCTCTGGACACCTGCATAACTGGATAGAAGCATTCCTGTCAAACAGACAGCAAATGGTCAAAATTCTGTACCTGTCAACAGTGGTGTCCCCCAAGGCAGTGTTCTAGGACCAACTCTCTTCATACTCTACATAAATGACCTCTGTGATCATATTAACAGCAAACGTGTTCTCTTCGCTGAAGATGTAAAGCTATTCAACACCACAGACAATACTGCTACCCTTCAAAAAGACCTTGACTATGTATCAGAATGGTCAAACAAATGGCAACTTCAAATCTCAACAAATAAATGCTCTGTCTTACATATTGGCAAAAAAACATCAGAAAATAAAATACAGGCTAAATAGTCAAGACCTTGTTGATGATCCAAACTCTGTCAAGGATCTTGGAGTACTCATCTCTAATGATCTAAGTGCTAGAGCCCACTATAACTACATAGCCAAAAAGCATTAAGAGTTGTTAACCTAACCTTACGTAGCTTTTTCTCTGGTAATAATACACTACTAACTAGAGCATACAAAACATTT
Source organism: Naja naja (assembly GCA_009733165.1). Lineage (NCBI taxonomy): Eukaryota > Metazoa > Chordata > Lepidosauria > Squamata > Elapidae > Naja > Naja naja. Next base: position 161,364,424 of record CM019151.1, read on the forward strand.
GCTAGACCAATTCTCGAATACTGCTCATCAGTCTGGAACCCACATTACGTATCTGATATTAACACAGTAGAGAAAGTCCAGAAATATTTCACAAGAAGAGTTCTCCACTCCTCTACTCATTGCAGAATACCTTATGCCACCAGACTTGAAATTCTAGACCTAGAAAACCTAGAACCACGCTGCCTTCGGTCTGATCTAAGTATAGTATATAAAATCATACATTGCAATGTCCTACCTGTCAATGAATACTTCAGCTTCAACCATAACAATACAAGAGCACACAATAGATACAAACTCAAGGTTAACTGCACTAAACTTGATTGCAGGAATTACGACTTCAGCAACAGAGTGGTCAATGTCTGGAATACTCTACCTTACTCTGTGTTTTCTTCCCCAAACCCCAAAAACTTTAACCTTAGACTGTCTACTATTGACTTCATCCCTTTCCTAAGAGGTCTGTAGGGGGCGTGCATAAGCGCACCAACGTGCCTACCATCCCTGTCCTATTGATTCTTTTTATTTTTATTTTTCTTATATGTATCCATTCTACGTATTCATAACTATGTTTATACTTATACCTATCATCTTGTAAGCGATTGACAAATCAAACAAATCAAATAAATAAATAAAAGTACATGATGTTGAAACAGATGTAGCCTTGTCATCAAGCATAGAGACTGATCTGCATATGCTTCATTAAGAAGCATAATGATTGGTTTATTTATCCATTAATCTTTAGTCTGGATTTATTGCTATATTTTTTAAATGAAAGTATGCAAATAAAATCTGCTTTTGGGTATAATTAGAAGATATTGTTTCAGTAAATGTCTCTTCCCAAGTTAACAAGAAAATATTGTAGTGTGATGCTTTAGCATAACTTTGGACTTTCTCCTAAAAACTTTGAGCAAAGTAGATTTCTTTCAAACTGCTTTGAATGCCGACTGACTGAGTAAGAAGGTAGGATTTAAATCAAACTTAATTTTTTTAATGCTGTGCAAGCAACTAAATTAAATAGCTTGAAATTAATTAAACATTTTCTTTTCCTACTACTTTTCCTACTACTTTTCTACTATTCTCAGTATAATTAAGTATTTCCTTCACATTTATTTCAGTTTATTTGATTTGGAGATGACACAGCATGTGATTGCTGAGGGATTTACTGGAAAACTGGGAAACCAGGGAATCTGTAAACCAATAAAGAGACCTTTGTGCAATGAAATATGGCACATCCGTATAAGTCCATATCATAAATATCATAGCTTCTATCCCAGGGCGGTAGCTCTTTTGAATTCTGCTGTATAGTGCAGTATTGGTGTGGTGTCAGGGATTTTCGGTTCAATATGTGAAGGATGTGTGTTTGTGTTAATTTTCATAGCCATGGTCATGATGTGCACTGCAGATGGTGTTTGATTTCATTGTATGAGGTGCAATGACAATAAACTAAACTAAACTAAACTAAATCAAGACATGCAAGATGTTTTAGAACTTTTGAATGAAATTTCAAACTCAGAAAAATTCAGTTGTATAAAATTCTGTCCAAACTGATAGAATATAATGCATAGCAATATAAATAAGGCATGGCACTTAGTACTGGTTTGGATTTTCTCAGGGAAAATTAATATTATAATAAATATAATCACTTAAAATATTTTGAAGGTATCATTAGTGGATGAAGTATTCAGCATTTTTACTTCCCCATTAATCCTTCTCTTCTATTCTCCAAAATGGCTCAGCAGGATCAGTTTTAGATCAGTTTACCCATTTTTTCCTTATTTGATGTATGCTTTACTTCGTGCAATAATAGAACTGGGAAATTCCTAATAATGTTTTCTTGTTTATTATTTATAATTACTCTTATTTCTTTTACTTGTTTATTTAATTGCAGCAAATTTATTCCCCACATAATTCCAATGTTACCTTAGAGATTAACAATAATGATAAAAAGAACTTTACAGAATCAATGTATATAAGATTGCATTGGGAAGATCTAAATTACATTAAAATCTGAGATTAGTTACAGTTTAATCCAGGGGTGGGATCCGACAGAGTTAACTACGATGTGCTTCCCTGTATGCTGCACATGTGTGTAAATCTTCGTCAGCTTCCTGCCTGGACAGCTGAGCTGGACAGCGCTGCATGCAGGGAAACAGCATTTGAAAAAGCACTTTTTCCTACTTTTTCAACCGCAGCTGTGCCTCACAAGGCAGTTGAGGTTGAAAAAGCAGGAAATAAAGGTCAGGTAAGAGCTCGGGCAGGCGGGCAGGCCAAAACAGCAGCAGACATAGAACCGGCTCTATGTCTGCTGCTCTTCAGAGCTACCCGTCCTACAGAGCCGGACAGAACCAGTAGAATCCCACCCCTGGTTTAATCTACTTCATTGGATGCTGTTATTTGGAAGATTAAGTGAAGGAAAACCCCTGATTGATGTTGTTTTGAACTACCAGAGATAAGGTGGATATAAATGTGATGCATAAAAAGCAAATATATTTCATATACAATGAAAATTATAATAATAGATAACAACCTATCACTATACCAAATTTATAAATCAGAGAATAATAATGAAAATGTATCACATGAAAGAATCTGAAAAGGCTTTAGCTTTTGAAAATATGAATTTGAAAAACCAAAAGAAGACAAAGGACAACAAAGTGGAGAACTTTTCTGGAAATGGGCTATTTGTTCAACATATCTGGACAGAGTTTATTTGGCAACAACCAAAGTGATATTTCCAAACAAACCCTTTCCCCTATTTGCTACCCACCACACTTCATTTGCCAAAGACATTACAGAAACAAATGGTTTTTTTTCCCCATAATGTTTAATTTCACCCTTGCTCTGGTATTGGCTGAGTGGACATCCTGACTGCTATTATGAGTTTGTTCTCCCACCAAGGCACAAAAATTTGTCTCATTTTCAAGCCACCAGAGATTGTTTCCTATCACCAGTATAAAAGAGAAATAAAACTTTATTTCCTTGCTGATAACAGAGCAGTTTTTCTTCCAAAAGATGAAATGTAGTCATTCATTTCGATGCCTCCTTCTGCAATCAGACTAGTGAAAAACTTCTAATTAGAGCAGCTTGTCGGTTGCGCAAGAGGGTAGTTGTTGCAGAAAGGAGACTAGTCACTATAATTTTTAAGATGGAGCTACTGATCATTCTCTTTGGTTACACACGAAGAATTCCCATAACATCTATGTTCTTATAAATATTCCTCCACTGGTCTTACCGACTTTTCTAATAAGCTTAAAACCTACAATTCAATGTAATGTTGAAATGTTACTTTGAAATACTGCTCTAATATAGTTAGCACTCATATTGTATCAACCTTCACATACATAATGTGAAGCACCCAGCTCTCTGAAAAGGACTCTATTGATGGGAAAGTTAGAAGGAAAGGAAAGAAGACCACAAGATAGGTGACCTCAGTTACAGTGGCAACCGGTGCACCACAGAAAGACCCAAAGACCTAGCTAGATCATCATGGAGAAACTCTATAAATGTGCTTGCTAAGAGTCAACATTGACTTGATGGCACATTGCCATCCTCCTCACACAGGGACGAAAATGTATGTCTGTTTTTCTTTAGGTAAGTTTTTCATAGATAAATGGCCTGAATGTTGCTGGGTTTGGGGTGGTGATACATAACAATATATGTACATGCTGATTCAAAAACATTTATTTTCATCCAGTCAAATGAAAAGGAAAGTATATGAAATAAATACATTTCTGGTAAATTTTTACTCAAGCAAATATTGGACAACTTGTAGTTCTGGCATTTTAGCATTATCATCCAATCCTTGGTTTAATATCAAAAGCCAGCTGTAAGTTTAGTTCTCTTACGAGAGCAAAAGACAATGGGATATTAGGAAAAGAAAAGCTATCAGCCACTTTGGGAAGAGGTAAAATACCCTGATCCTGTTGTAATTTGCCTTAATGGTCAGTATTAGATACAACACACTGATTTGTGCTGAAATCAGAGGTCTACTGTATGTTGCATTTCTCTGCTGAAATTACTTTTCAGATATTGATGATTTTTGCTTCAAAATAATGTGAAAGAGAAATTGACAATAATAGAACCCATTGTCTAATCTTCTATTTGTTAGCAATAGTCTCACAAACCCAAGTCAAACAAGTAATACTGGACAAACTATAAAGTTTTTTATTTTATTTTATCCAGTTATGCATTTCTTCTCCCAAAAAGCTGGTATCTGTGTACAAGAAAGGAATGCAACTGAAGGGCTTGCATATTTCCCTCCCATTGACTAAAACATAACTGTAAATCAGAAATAGAAAGGGAGTTCTTTTGTAATTGTATCTTCAACCATACAAAACTTGCCAGTTCTGTAACAGAAGTAACAGGCTTGTCAAGCATGGACATCTTCAGCAAATGCTCAGTGCAGTCCTAAGTACAGCATACCGGTAGTTTCAACCTTTTCTTCACCATGGAGCTCCTTTGAATACCTTTTGTGGCCATGAACCATGGCCACGGACCCCAAAAACTTAACATTTAAATCATAAAACAATTTAGTATAATTTTCATTAAATGTCAATTAAATCAAATTTAGTTTTAGTCCTAATTGCATCCTGTAAATGCTCCAATGCTGGAAGTTTTTAAGAAGAGATTGGATAACCATTTGTCTGAAGTGGTGTAGGGTTTCCTGCCTAAGCAGGGGGTTGGACTAGAAGACCTCCAAGGTCCCTTCCAACTCTGCTATTCTATTCTATCTACTGTTTTTTGCAGAATAACCCTAGGCATATCACTCAAAAGGAAGGATAGTCTTTACCACAGAATGTTTTGCATGAACCATTCAAACATAACTCATATATTTGGGCTCTTAAATGCATTACAGTATATGCAGGGTACTTTAGATTGGACTGACTGCCTCAACTCTATCTATCCCCCAGTGGGAGTCTATTATTGAACTCCTGTTTCTGATACTGGATGGGCATCTCCCAACTTTGCAAGAAATATTCTACTTCAAGATTTCAAAGTCATTTCTTCAAGCCTTCACGGTGATGACATCCCAGGCTCCCAGGGGTCCATAGACCACAGGTTGCGAACCATTGCCATATATTATTCAGATCTACTTAAAAAATTCCCAGAGAAGTCTAGCTAGGGTGGCAAGCTTAGTTAAGCCCTCATCTTCTAAAACATTTTGGCAGAACACGAGAAGGTGAACAAGCTGCATGCAGTTTCATTTTCTATCCAATCTGGATGCGCCATGATTCACCTAAACAAATGAAAAGGGTTATTTTCCTAAATTGTTTATCGAAATAAATACAGATATAAATAAACATTTCCAACTTGCAAATCTTCCTGATAGGTTTGAGATTGGTTCTCGAACTGCGGTTCATGACATATTTGTGTGGAGAAAGTAGGAGGAAAGTCATTCGAAGTCTGTTCCTACTTTACTGAGTAAGGTCACAGAGGAATGGGTGGTTTTTGAATAGGCTTAATGGAAAGCAAAATATAGTCTGAATTTTTTAAATTGGCTAACCATCGAGCGAGACATCCAAAAAAACCATTCCAAAAGCTATCCAACAATCACAGGAATGCTATGATTGGCAGTTTCCCATTGACGAATGATTTCTGACAAAGCATATTTATAGCCTTTGGAAAGTCTATAGATGTACATATGTTAATGAAGTTCAGTATTTTTTTATTTATTAAATTTATATATCACCCATCTCACCCTGAAAAATGACTCTGAGTGGTTATTTTCTCTTACTGAAAAATTCTAGACTTTTACTACTAATAAAAGTAACTTAAAAAAAAAGGTCGATGAAAATTACTTACTCATATTTACCATTCATATTGTCAAAAGTCACATATCATGTTATGATGTCCTGGTATTAGAATTTGACAACATCTGTTTTGGATTAATATGTCCAGTTTGGATATGAATAATCTCTGGCCCCTGCATATGACTCCTAAAGATTTCCAAACATATTTACTAACTTAATAATTTTTAAAATGAGATGAAAAATAATTTAGTATAATTTTCATTAAATGTCAAATCAAATTTAATTTTAGTCCTAATCCCATCTGTTTTTTTTTTTTGCAGAATAACCCCAGACATATCAATCAAACGAAAAGATAATTATTACCACAGAATGTTTTGTATGCACTGTTCAAATCTAACTCATATATTTGGGCTCATGAATGCATTACACTATCTGCAGGGCACTTTAGATTGAACTGACTCCCTCAACTCTATTATCCCCCAGTGGGATTCTATTATTGAACTCCTGTTTCTGATATTGGATGGGCGCCTCCCAGTTTTGCAAGAAATATTCTGCTTCAGGATTTCAAAGTCATTGTGATGTCAGTATAACTAAAAAAGCTACCACGAATGAAGACAAATATATGTGTCCCAAGATAATGTTGCAGGATCCCATTTGGGTCAGTCACCTGGCCCAGAGGTTTAGTCTTTCAGCTTTTGGATTTGTGCTGGAGCCCATTTCCAGGGAACTTTCTTCTGTTAGAATAACATATTCCAGTACAGAGAAATTCCCTGAGGATGGGCTTCAGCATAAGTTCAAAGGTTTAGAAGACTAAACCTCTGGTTCTGGTGACTAACTCAGATTAGATCCTGAAAAAAAGCTATGATTATGATTTTTGGAAAATTAAAAATTAAATTAATTTGTAAAATTAAAAACACTAATTCAGTATAGTATAGAAAAGAGAACGTAATACATAGGAAACCGTACTATTTTGTTCTGGGAAATTGGATTCCATCAACAAATTAAAAACAATAACAATCTCATACCGATCAATTTCTTTTGCTTCAATCCTACCTAGGCACTTAGTAATCTGGAAAAAAAGAACCAACCAATGAAGAAAGTTTAAACTTTCTTGCAACTCTGGTTCTCATCTGACCTAGGATGTGCTTTGCTGCTTTTAAATGTAATTCTAACTTGATTACATGTATTTGCATTTCATGTTTGATTAGAATCTGAGATCCAGCCTGTATATCAGGATATGCAGAAGGGCTTCAAAATAAGAGAAAATAAAATAAAATAAGAGGAGGGAATAGAAAGTTTGGAATAGGCAATTCATTCACTTCTTATGTTAAATCTTATTTTGCTTCCATTAAAAATGTTATATTTCAGGAAAAAAGACATCTGTAAATGAACATGTTTATTTATTTATTGAAATAATTTACATGGTCTCCCATCATTCACAGTGATCATAAGCAACTCACAGCAGCCAATAAAATCAGCCCCATAAAAAGACATTAGGGTGTGTGATTCCCTTTATTTCATCAGATCATAATATATTTTAGAAGAGAGTTTTATTCTGTTGATCATTAAATCCAAGCCAAGAAACAGGATTGCATGTCATAATACAATACAAAATAAATAAAAAACATAAAATACATTGGTTCCCTTCTCAAACCACAGGCAGTTAGAATTTTTCATGGTTGATTTAATCTAGGTCCAAATCAATTATAGACTGGGAACCCTGAAACTGAGAACAGTGGAAAACCATCAGCTCAGAAGAGAAAAACAAAATTAGTGAATAATTGACTTTAGAATCGCTGTTGAAAGAAGCAGATAATGAAATGCAAATATCAACCCACAGCACAATAAGTTACAGGACTGTGCATTGTATTCAGAGTATCTACATATAGAATATTCTACAGAACACTTTCTAGCAGGCTTTCTGTTCCACCTGATCTTAGTCCAAGGCTTTTTATAAAAATTAAAAATAAAATCATTTGGGAGCTAGCATGCTACAAGGCAAAGAATCAGTTTCAAATATTCTTAGAAAGTAAAATGGTAGGTGGAGGTTGTTAAATGGGTGCACGCATAGATGAGGAAGGAGCAGGACTCAGGGCTGCGAAGAAACTCTTTATTTTAAAATCGGAATCAAAAAGCAAACAAACGTGGTAGGCGCCGGCTTTTTATAGCTGGTGCTGTCCAATACTTCAGCCACTGATGGGATTCAAATCTTCCCGCCAGCGGCTGAACCAATGAGTGAAGTCTGACATCAGACTCCACTTTGCATATCACGTAACACATGTAAATACAGCATCATGCATATTTAACACCTGTAGCTTAGTAATTGAGTCAATCAATCAATCAATCAATACCCTCTGAATAGTATGTCTTAGATTAAAAAAATGCATATGACCACAAATTAGAAATGTTTGCATACTGTTACTAAAATCTAGTTACAACAGCACTGAAAGAAATGGCTTATGACCATTTTTCACCTTACAACCTTTATAAAGCAGTCCCATGATCATGTGATCAAAATGTCCCAAGGTTATGCAATCCCCTTTTGCAACCTTTTGACGAGCAATGGGGAAGCCAGATTAACTTAACAACCGGGTTGCTAACTTATCAACTGCAGTGATTCACTTAACAACTGTGGCAAGAAAAGTCATAAAATGGAACAAAACTCACTTAACAAATGCCGGTTTAGAGCCTCCCCGAAGACGAACTGCTGACCACGATCGTGCGTGGCTTTGGTCTGTGCTTCGGCGTCAGAGAGCCCCTAACTTTCAGATTTGGGGCAGAAGGTGTCTCGTAGGGGCAGCGGAGGAAGGAGAGACCATCAGCCGGGTAGAGAGGCACTGCAAATCCCTGGTTTGGCAAAGCTCCCTCCCAAGGTCGCCTGAAGCGGTGGTCCAAAATGGCCATCCTGAAGGGGAGGATTAGACTGGAATAAGTATTGGGCAGGAGAGAGTGGAAGAAGTGAACAGCAGGAGGAACAGGATGATATAATCAAATTGAAATTACCCTCTGGATTAACATTACAAAGTATCTTTAAGAGAGGACTCAAAGTGGTGAATTGAAAGAAGTTTAAAAAAAGGTGTGAATTGTCTTTGACAGCGATGGAGCTTCGAGCTGAGAGAGGTAGAAGCTGTAGAAGGAATTACGTAACTAACTTGGATGAGTATATCTTGATTTTATATAAGCACTAATTCAAGCTGATTGCTAAAGAGGTATACCATGGTATCTTATTGCGGCGTCTCGGAGGGTTGGGAGTGGGAGGCACTGTATTGCAGTGGTTTACCTCCTTCCTCTCGGGATGCTGTATTGCAGTGGTTCGCCTCCTTCCTCTCGGGATGCTCACAATTGGTGTTGGCAGGGGGGCAGAGGTCGACTCCAAGGGCTCTCACTTGTGGGATCCCTCAGGGGTCAGTCCTCTTGCCCCTCCTGTTCAACATCTATATGAAACCACTGGGTGAGATCATCCGCGGCTTTGGGGTGAAGTATCATCAGTACGCTGATGATACGCAGTTATACATCTCCACCCCAGACCACATCAGTGATGCCCTCTCCGTGATGTCCCGCTGTTTGGATGCAGTACAGATCTGGATGGACAGTAACATGCTTCGGCTCAATCCTGCTAAGACAGAGTGGCTGTGCATACAGACATCTCGGCCCAGTCAAGAGATTCCATCTTTGGTCATGGGGGGAGAGGTGTTACCCCCCATGGACAGGGCACGGAATCTGGGGGTCCTCCTGGACTCATGGCTCAGGTTGGAGGAGCAGGTGGGAGCCGTGGCCAGGGGGCCTTTGCCCAGGTCCGGCTGGTTCGCCAGTTACGCCCATATCTGGACCGAGATGCCCTGCGCACGGTCACTCAGGCACTTGTCACCTGCTCGCTCGACTACTGCAACACGCTCTATCTAGGACTGCCCTTGCATACCATCCGGAGGCTTCAGCTGGTGCAAAATGCTGCCGCATGGGTTGTGATGGGAGTTTCCCGGTTCTCCCATGTTATGCCCCTCCTGCGTGGCCTGCATTGGTTGCCGGTTGCCCTCCAAATGAGATTCAAGGTTTTGGTATTGACATTCAAAGTCCTACGAGACATGGATCCGGGCTATCTATGGGAACGTTCTACTGCCGGCATCGAATACCAACCGCCCTGTATGAGCGCACAGGCAGGGGCTCCTCGCGTGCCATCTGCACTCAATGTTGCTGGCGGTGACGCGGGGGAGGGCCTATTCTGTGGCGGCTCCCGCCCTATGGAACCAACTACCTCTGGGGCTCCACCTGGCCCCTGACCTCCGCACCTTCCGCCACAACTTGAAAACTTGGCTATTTGAGCAGGCTGCACTGTGCTGACTCCTCTTGGGGGGGGTTGTTTTATAATTTGTTTTAGTAATTTGGCTTGTGGGTTTAATTCTATTTTAGGTAATTATTTATTGTATTGGTTTTAACTGTGAGCCGCCCCGAGTCCGTTCGGGAGAGGGGCGGCATACAAGTCAAATAAATAAATAAATAAATAAATAAATAAATAAATAAATAAATAAATAAGAGATTTATATTAACTGGATCTTTTTGGAGGACTGTGGTTTGAAAAGCTCTGAATAATTGGAAAGGAAAAGAAAAGAGAAGGTATGAACTTGTTAGAACAAAGAGTGCCATCTGAGTTAAATTTAACTTGCCTTTCTTTTTTTCTAAGACTCTGTTTCTTAAAAATACAAGGAAAATTGATACAATAAAATAAGAGTTTTGGAAAATTGAAATATTGAAGTAAAGAAAGATATATGAAGATTCTGTCCTTGGATTAATTGTTGATTCTGTTATGGACTTGGCATTGGACTAGCTGAGGATTAAAAGTTGAAAGGAAGGAAACAAAAGCGGACTGTTGAGAATTAACTTTAAAGACACCAACTGGATTAAATAGAAAATTGTAAAATGGCAATATCTCTTCAGGCACTAAAAATGGAACTTGGAAACATTAAGGAAACTTTACAGGAAAGAGGTGAAACTTTGGGCTTCGTTTTTAAATTTTTTGAAGAGGCAATTGCAGAGTATGAACAACAAAGACAAAGTACAGAAGAAGAGGTGGAGCAAATTTCATCTTTAATCACCATCAAGAACAAAGGAATCCAGAAGGAAAGAGAAAAAGAATTGGGAATAAATATTGGAGGTCTGAAAAATTGATTAAGGAGGGAAATATCGGAAAATAAAAAAAGGGGAAAAGAATCAGCAGAAATTCGAAGGGCGGAAGATAGATAAAAAGAGAGAGGGGGTTAAAAACTTGAGTGAAATAATAAAGGGGGAAATGTTAGGGGAAAGAAGGGAGAAGAAACAGGCAAATTTCCTACACAGAGATAATGGCTGAATGATACTGGGAGAGGTGCTTCTGCAAGGTGCTGGGGAATAATATAGATAAATTTGTAGCTGTGAAATGGGGACATACAAGATGGATAATAGAATTGTTATTTTTTGGTAATACTCTCTTCCTTTATGTTTAAGAGGTAAGTACAATAAACATATGGAATATGTTTATCAAATATATTGAAATATTTTTGAGGATTGGAATGCTGATTTTCCTTTTCATTTCTTTTGGTTTAAGTATGAATGGAATAATTAATAGAATATGTGTAATAAATAGATTGAAATAAATGAAATGATATAGGAGGAGAGCTGAAAATGAAATCGGCATTAGGGTTTAGGATTAAATGAGTAGATAAATATGTCCTTATTCTTTTCTGAAATTGTAGACAAATTTTATGGAATTAAGAAGGGGAAACCATGCAGAATCTGATTTACTTATGTAGTTTTAAAGGGGATTAGTAATTTTAAAGTTGTAGGTAATAAAATGCTAAATATTTGATGTGATTTAAAAGGGGAAATAATTAACAAATATGTAACTCTGAGGTGGCACTCTTAAATTGATATTAAAGGGGGGAAACCAATTTATAGAAGAAGTGTTACTAATTAGAGGATTATACAAATGTGACAATTAAAAGTACTACAGCACAATAACAATGAAGTCAATATATGTGAATTAAATTATGAGATAAGCACTTGCAATAATATAACAAAATAGAAAATGCATAAAAATATTGTTAAGACTAGAAATTGAATATAAAAATTGAATAGCTATGGTCATATTTGTATGTATATGTGGAACCTGTAACCATGCTGTTCACTAAAAAGAGATGTTAAAATGTAGAAAACTGAATAAAACTTGTTTAAAAAAAACTCACTTAACAAATGTCTCACTTAAGAACAGAAACGTTGGGCTCTATTGTGATCATAAGTCGAGGATTACCTGTAATAGTTGTTGTTTTTTAGATTTTTTTGCTGCGCAGATAACTCACTTTACTCTCTCTTCCCTCATTCTATCCTAAGCAAAAAGGAACAAAAAAGGAAGAAGAGGGATAAAGCCAGCTGCAATTATCTGGAGAAGCCACAAGAGCCACATGGTCCTCTGAGGGTTTCATTTCTAGTGCATGCCCCTGCTGTTGAGATGATACCCTACTTAGCTGCAACAGCAAGACAACTGTGTGGGAACTTCAACCCAACTAGATGGACCAGACCACAAAGTCAGTTACACAAGAAGGCTAAAAATACTTCTATTGAGAGTGGCTATAATAACAGAATGTTGCATGTCTGGTTATGCTGTACCTCATCCTCCTTCTTATAATTCAATAAAGCTGCTGGAGCCACTTCCAAATGATCTTGTCCTGGACTTTAGAAAAATGCTCCGGTCCTTTTTGCCCATATATTTCTATCTTGACATATCGCTGTCAAAATCATATTTCTTATCTCTGTAGTAACAACCAGGGTTGCGATTCAACCGGTATAACAACCAGTTTGGTGAGTGTGCGCTCTGCATGCTCTGTTCTGCATTTTAAAAAAGCTAATACTTACCTTCAACTGCAGCTGAAGAAAATAGCTGAGACATAATAATAATCATAATCATAATCATAATCATAATCATTATTATTATTATTTATTCGACTTGTATGCCGCCCTTCTCCATAAGGACTCAGGGCGGCTAACAATAAAACAGCACAAACTTACATATATTTTACCTAAAAACAAATTAAACCAACAAGTCGAGATAAGCAATAAAACATTAAAACCTTAAAAATTAAAACAGTTAAAACCCCCCACCCGGGTCATTCCAGGCCAGCCTGTTGAAACAACCAGGTCTTCAGGTCCCGGCGGAAGGAGCGGAGATCAGGGGCCAAACGGAGATCCACGGGGAGCTGGTTCCAAAGGGTGGACGCTCCCATGGAGAAGGCCCTAGCCCTGGGAACCCCCAGCAGACAATGCCTAACCAACAATATCCCAAGGAGGCCCCTCCTGTGGGAGCGAAGAGGGCGATCGGAATGTGATGCTGGCAGGAGGCATTCCCACAAGTACCCTGGACTCAAGCCATTTAGGGCTTTATAAGTTGTTACTAGCACCTTGAAACTAACCCAGGAGGCAACCGGCAACCAATGCAGGTCATGCAGGAGGGGTGTAACATGGGAGTATCGGGATACTCCCATCATAGCCCGGGCGGCTGCATTCTGCACCAGTTGTAACCTCCGGGTAGTTTGCAAGGGCAGCCCCATGTAGAGAGCATTACAGTAGTCGATTCTGGAAGTGACGAGCGCATGAGTGACTGTTCGAAGGGCATCTCGGCTCAGGTAAGGGCGGAGCTGGCGAACCAGCTGAACTTGGGCGAAAGCCCCCCTGGCCACAGCCCCCACCTGCTCCTCCAAACTGAGCTGTGGGTCCAGGAGGATGCCCAGATTCCTCGCCCTATCCATGGGGGGCAACACCTCTCCCCCCATGGCCAAAGATGGAACATCACCAGAAAACCAAGATGCCGGTAAGAACAGCCACTCCGTCTTGGTCGGGTTGAGTTGGAGCCTATTTCTCCCCATCCAGACCTGCACGCCTCCAGGCACCGGGACATCACAGAGAGAGCATCACTGATCTGGCCTGGGGTGAAGATATAAAGCTGGGTATCATCTGCATATTGCATAGCAAACCGCTCTGCTGCACATATCAGTAGTGCTCTAACAAAAAGACATAAAGCACAGGAAAGAGCAGGGGTGGTGGGTGGGCCCACATGCTTGTCAGAGCAAACCAGTTCAGAGAATAGAACAGAATAGAACAGAACAGAACAGAACAGAATAGAATAGAATTCTTTATTGGCCAGGTGTAGTTGGATACACAAGGAATTTGTCTTGGTGCAAACGTTCTCTGTATACATAAAAGAAAAGATACATTCATCAAGAGTCAAGAATCATAAGGTACAACACTTAATAATACTCATAGGGTACAAGAAGCAATCAAATCATACTAGGAAACAGTCAATATAGATCATAAGGATACAAGCGACAAAGTTACAGTCATACAGTCACAAGTGGGAGGCGATGAGTGATAAGGAGCAATAAGAAGCTTAACAGTAATAGTAGTGCAGACTTTGTAATAGTTGAACAGTGTTGAACAAAGCCAGTTGATCATCAGAACAAGGGGTTCACCCGAACTGGTCGAACGAGGAGAATTCCACCCCTGGTAACAACAGCTTGTTCTATCCTTGCTGCTATTCTATTAATCCACTATAGTGCAGATTATGGTAGTTCTACCAGTTACTTTTGTTGTAGACCCAGAACAAGGAGTCAATGGCAAAGGGGTGGCTGGTGGCCCCTGTGCCAGTAGACCCCAAGGCAGCTATCTCTCCCAATACAAGACCATGAAGACCCCATCCCCCACCCCACCCCATTCCGTCTTCATACACTGTTGAAAAGTATAATAAATAGTGTCTGTCCACTTGGGAAAATACCCCAGAACTTCCCTGAACATTACATTACTAATTTATTCCTGCTTGTCAAAGTTACTGGAGGTTGAAAAGTATAATAAATAGTGTCTGTCCACTTGGGAAAATAGGGTGTAGTGTCTGTCCACTTGGGAAAATAGGGTGTTTTTCCCCCCCAGAACTTCCCTGAACATTACATTACTAATTTAGAAGCAACAACGAAGAAATTCCTGCTTGTCAAAGTTACAGTTTTTAAAAATATTTGAAATATATATTTAGAAGAAATATGGAGGCACCCTCACCTTCATTACTTGCTGCCTCATACATTCTAGAGAAATAAATACAACCTTCCAAGCCAGCAATCTGTCAAATTATTCTGAATGTTTGTTATGGAAAAGCAGTAGCAAACTTTCTTGGAATGAACATTTGTTTACAAAAAGAAGTAATTAAATGGAGTGAACCTACAAATCTAGATTTTGGACTGTTTGCTGTATCTTCTGGGTTTTATTTATTTATTTATTTATTTATTTATTTATTTATTTATTTATTTGGTGTTCTTTAATCTGCCAAGGAATTCACTTGAGATATACAACTTCTTTTTAGGAAAGTATTAAGAGCAGCGACAGCTGTAAAACTATCAAACTGCCAGCCAAGCATTTGTACCCCATTCTTGTCAGGATCATGTTTTTTTTTTATGTTGATAGATAAAGAGAGAAGTCAGCTTGGCCTGTTAGGAAAAGTTTGGTTACCTTATAAATCAATGTAAGCTTTAGTCAGTGAAAAAGCCACATAATAGCCAAGTACTTTTTCTGCCATATGCAGTTTTAATAGTCTACCCAAACCACACATTATTTGGAGACTAGAGACTCATTGATTTACTAAGCTGCAACTGATTCAAAAGAGAGCTGTGTAACTGGGTTTTTTTTGCCAACAAAAGCAGTTTATTCCACAGTGGATAAGTGGATTATTAAATCCACAGTCCCCTCCTCACAAGCAAATCTACATGTGTTTTTAGGGAGGGGAAATGTATTTTTCTGCTAGTTCATTAAGATAAGGATAGAAATTAAGCAACAGGCCTTTCTTCAATTCTCTCACTGATTATAGTTGAAGAGAGCGTGTCAAGTGAATTACAGAGAAATACATTGGCTCAAATCCTGCAATTTTATTCTTTAATTGCCACTGTAACTTTATGAATATTTTTTTATCTGCAGTGTATTCTATTATGTTAGCTAATGTGAAAGAGCCTGATTATAACATATTTTAAATAAATGCAAGTGCGGCTGAAAAATGTAAGATGTTGTATGGCATTTTCCTTCCTTCTACAACTAGCAGTCAACTAAGTAAAGAGAAATGTGGGTCAATGACAATCACATCTCTTCCAAAAACATATCATTTGAGTCACCGTGATAAGATGAACATTGCTAGTGACAATGACTTGCATAATTCTTGCTTCCAAGAGACTAACTTTAAACAACAGTCTATTTCTTTATCAAACTAAAGAATTTCTTGACATTTTCTTAACATTACCATTTTGATTTGAAAATGAAAAAAAATCTGATTTTGATCTCTTCTAAACCTACTGTATGTATAAAAGAGCAGTATTAGGAATCTAGATACTGCCTCTAAATTCAGAATATATCCCATATTTAATTTTTCATAAATTTGACTTACACCTGATGTCTTGAGAAAAAGGAGAAGAAAAGCAGGAAAGAGGCTTTGTTGTATTTCTGTGCCAGCTTTCAAGCATCTATGCTTAAGCAGTACTGGAGCAACCACAGAAACTGAAAAGCACAATGAAACAGTATGAGAAGAATACCAAATACTTTAGAGAAAATTCTTCTGTGTTATGTTTTCCTACTGAAAGAGTCATTCATACACAAAGATAGAAAAAAGAGAGGGTAAGATTATAATGAAATGTGGGAAAACCATGGAAGACAGGACAAAGAGATGCTACCAAGGGAATGGTCAAACAATGGTCAGTAGAACAGTGGGCAGGGCAGGAGGCTCCTAAGGGATCCTTCTTAGTTTCAGACTGTATTGGAGGTGATGGGAGAATTTTACTAGCAGACTTGCAGGATTCTGTCAATGTAGCTTTCCAACAAAGTAAAATTATTTTATCTGGTTGTGTTTTCCATTTGGTCAACTTGGTAAGGCTGAAAAAGGTAGAACGAATAGTGAAAAATCCAACAGTAAGTTTGACACATAATTTTTATACAATGTATTCAGAATGTAAGAAGTTTCTCAGTAGAAAAAAGACAACTTAAAAATGATCAAAGTCTATGAAACTGGCCATGACTTAGTCTAAGTAGAAAGAGTTTAAGATTTTAGAGTTTTTTTTCACCTTCTTCCATAATAATATAATCCTGAATTGTTGATTAGTTTATTTGGTGACAATGTAGTTTTGAAAGTACATCTTCATGTTATATATAAACTGTGGAAAGAATTACATAGATGATCCTACACAAAAAATGCCAGGTTTTGACCTTCCTTGTCAGCATTGGTCAGTTCTGAGCAGGATCCATACCCAGCACAGTGTCTGCCAGGACTCATTGTTTAAGTGGAGTCTTGTCTCTACCCTTCAGTGTGACTGTGGTGCTCCTCGACACATGGTGTCCGAATGTCCATGACTACTCATCTAATTGGATAATAATATTTCATGGATAATAATACTATGTGTAAGAACATGAATTTGTTTATTTAGCATATAGTATACAAAATCTATGAACGCTAGACCCAATGCAGTCCTGACACCCTATATTGCTAGTTCATTCTGTTCTACATTTGTGTGGCTATCCTTGGTACACCGTAGGGCCGTGAGGGCGAACCTCTGGCACGCGTGCCACAGGTGGCATGCAGAGCCATTTGTGCTGGCATGCGAGCTGCAGGCAAACTTACCCCACTGTGCATGTGCATGTGCGCACCTCACAGCTGATTTTCAGGTGGTTTGAGGCCTTTTTCAGCCTCCCAAAGGCTTGAGGAAGGCTTCTGCAGGCTTCTACAAGCTTTGTAGGCTGAAATCTAGCCCCATTTCATCACTTCCTGGTTTAACAGGGCTAACCACTTCCTGGTTTAATGGAGATGTAGGTGGGGGGATTGTGCATTGTGCACGCATGCATAGGGGATGTGGGGGGAGTGCATTGCCTTCTGGGTGCTGGCACGCGAGTGCAAGCATGCAAACGCGTGCTCAATGTTTGCACAGGAGCCCAAAAAGGTTAGACACCACTGCCATAGGGGTTGAACTAGTTTATACCAGCTGACTAGTGGCACTTGGGTTGCTGGCTCTTCTGGATTCTTCTGCGCCTTGCATCAGCCAGGTACAGTGCCGGCTTCTGCTGTCTGCACACATAGCACAGCTAGGTTTTTCCCACTGAGTGGAATACATTTATCTACTCAGAATATTGCATGCCTTTGATCTGCTGGGTGGGCAGATGTAGAACATGAAAGCAACACGTTACTTCCAACAACAGAAGCTCAAGCTGGAAATCACAAAACAGAAGCTGTTTATGAACTCAGGTCCTGCTTCTGAATTCTCTGTTGACATCCGCTTGGCCTCTGTGAGATTAAAATACTAGATGGTCATCTTATTGCTCCGATCCTGCAGATTTTTATTATTGTATGTCAGGCAGATATTTTGGGAATAGCTATGGCTGCTTACTTTAGCCAATCCAACTGTGTGCTAAATATTTTGTTTGGTTCATTTTTTAAATTGAGACTAGACAAAATTGCAAATTGAGATAGGAAAAAGTAAAGAAGCAAACCTTACAGGTACAGACCATATTTCACTAAGTGAAATACTTATACTAAACACTATGCTAAAGAGCTGTACTTTGTGATAAATTGCTGCATGAAAAATGTATGTAAAACTTGAGCAGGTGCTTACAAATTTTATCACCCAAGTTTTAGTGTGATCTCTTATTGTTACCAGAAGATAACTTATCATGGCATGCTTCAGAGAAAATTCTGAGAATATAGTTAATGACTGCACTACAAATGGAGAATTATGTCATAATTTTAAATTCATGATTCCAATGTGTCATCAGGGCTCAAGAATATAGAAAAATAAGGTGCTACATTCTTATCTTAAGCACCCTGAAATAAATGGTATCTACAGCTAGACTATTACTGTAAAGAAAACAAGACATTTGACGCATTTATCCATTTTGATTCTGAGTTTGATTTTCAGAGAGATATTTTATTGAAGTCTTTTTCATCTTCATATTTCAAAGGGATTAACATTTGTAAGCACAAACAAGGGCAGCTAAATATATTTTGCTGAAATAACTTGATGTTCCTCTCATACACAGCTCAATATCTGGATCCGTATCAATTGGGTTTCAGGCCCGGGTACAGCACTGAGATGGCATTGGTCGGCATTGGTTGCACTGGTGGATGATCTCTGGGGGGCTCGGGATAGGAGTTATTCCTCTATCCTGGTCCTATTAGACCTCTCAGCGGCTTTTGATACCATCGACCATGGTATCTTACTGCGATGCCTCGAGGGGTTGGGAGTGGGAGGCACTGTTTTATGGTGGTTCTCCTCCTACCTCTCGGGTCGTACACAGGTGGTGTTGCGGGTGGTGGAGATTGACCCCGAGACCCCTCCTTTGTGGGGTGCCCCAGGGGTCTGTTCTTTCTCCCATCTTGTTCAAAATCTATATGTAACCACTGGGCGAGATCAGCCATGGCTTTGGGGTGAGGTATCATCAGTATGCTGATGATACCCAGCTTTTTATCTCCACCCCAAACCAACCCAGTGATGCCCTCGACATGATGTCCTGGTGCCTGGAAGCAGTACAGATCTGGATGGGGAGGAACAGGCTTCAACTCAACCCAGCCAAGACCAAGTGGCTGTACATATTGGCATCTCGAGTTATCCAGGATGTTCCATCTTTAGTTATGGGGGGAGAGGTGTTGCCCCCTATAGATACGGTGCACAACTTGGGTGCCCTCCTGGATGCACGGCTCAGTTTGGAGGGTCAGGTGGGAGCCATGGCCAGGGGGGCATTTGCCCAGGTTTGCCTGGTGCACCAGTTACGCCCCTATCTGGACTGAGATGCCTTATGTACAGTTACTCATGTGCTCATTACCTCCCGTTTAGACTACTGCAATGGTCTCTACATGGGGCTGCCCTTGAGGACCACTTGGAGGCTTTAACTGGTTCAGAATGCGGCTGTGCAGGTTGTGATGGGAGTATCCCGATACTCCCATGTTACACCCCTCCTGCATGAGCTGCATTGGTTGCCGGTTGCCCTCCGGGTGAGATTCAAGGTACTGGTACTCACCTATAAAGCCCTACATGGCTTGGGACCAGGGTATTTGTGGGAACCTCTGCTGCCAGCAACCACTTCCCAAGTCCCGTGCGCTCCCACAGACAGGGCCTCCTTGGGGTGCCATCAGCCAGACAGTGTCAGCTGGCGACCCCTAGGGGTAGGGCCTTCTCTGTGGGAGCGCCCACCCTGTGGAATCAGTTGCTCCTGGAACTTCGGATGGCCCCTGACCTTCAATCCTTCCATCGTGGCCTGAAAACATGGCTCTTCCAGCTTGCCGACCTGGACTGATGGAGGGGGTGGGGTTTTTATTGGTGGTTTGTCAGTTTTAATTATTATATTGGGATATGTGTTTAATTGGCTTTTTAATGTTTGTATTGTATGTTTTTTTTATCGTTGTGAGCTGCCCTGAGTCCTCCAGGAGATAGGGCGGCATAGAAATCCATATATATATATATATGTAGGTCTTGGTGTATTCGGGTCTTGTCCCGTGTAAGATTGAGAATACCTTGGCAACGTTTCGACGAAATCTCATCCGTCATCTTCAGGCTGGTGTCTTCAGCTTCGTTCTTCTGGGAGAAGTGTGTGATAGTGGCTGTTTTTCCCTTTTAAACTCCAGAGTTGGCTGTGTTGTTACTTCTTGATTGGTTGATGGAGTTGATGTATGCAGATTGGATGGCTTTTTCCTGAGACCCTGTGTGGCTGAGGTGCTGGCTGTGTGTCTCTCAGCCTTTTGTGTTGTAACAACCTGGGTAATGGGCTGTGTGATGACCTTCTGAGTTCTATTGTTGTGACGTCCTGGGTGTGGTGCTGTAATCTCCTGGGTCATTGTCTGTGTTGCAACCTCCTGATGTTTTGTGTTGTAATCTCCTGAGTTCTGTGATGTAGTGTCCTGGGTGGAAGGCTGTGATGTGACATTCCGGGCCTTGGTTTGGCTCTGAGTTTGAGGTCTGGCTATGTGTTTATAGCATGTGTCAGTTTGCTTAGTTTGGGGGTCGGAGGGGGGTGTAGCAGCTGGTGTTGCAGCCATGGTCTGGTTTCTGGATGGTGGTTGCCTTTCATCTGTGGCGTGGGCTTGGGTTTGAGTCTGGTGAAGGAGATTGGTGGTGGCATCCTGTGTTATTTTGGGTCCGGTGTTGGTTTTCGTGGCTGGGACTTGTTTGTTGATTAGGGCTAGTTTCCAGATGTCTGGTAGGTGGGAAGTATCATCCCGTTTATTCATGTTATGGGGGTGTTTCTCTATTTCGATGGCTTCCCTAATTATTCTCTTGTTGAAGTGTTCAGTATTGGAGATAAGTTTGGATCCCTCAAAATCAATTTCATGTCCTGTGGCTTTAAGGTGCTGGAAAAAGGAGGAAGTTTTTTCCTCTTTTCTGACTGCGTTCTTGTGTTCTGCAATGCGTGCATTTATTCTCCTGTTGGTTTGTCCAATGTATGTGGCTGGGCAAATTTTGCACGGTATTTTATAAACTCCTTGGTTTTCTAGCTGGATCTTGTCTTTGGGGTTTCTTAAGATGTTGGCTATTTTTTGGTCAGTGCCAAAGGCTGTCCTGATATTGTGTTTGTGGAGAATTTTGCTGATTTTATCTGTGGTGCCTTTGATGTAAGGGAGGAGGGCGATGCCATTGTCCTGTTCTGTGTCTTGGTTTTTGGGGAGTCTCCCTTAGGATTAGGTTGGTGATTGTGCTTCTTTGGAATCCATTGGACATTAATACGTTAGTGAGGGTGTGTAATTCTGTTCTCAAGTGGTCTTTGTCAGCTAGGCGTTTGGTTCTGGAGATGAGGGTCTTGGCTACGGAGTTGATCTGTGCAGGGTGGTGATGGGATTGTGCATTTAAGTAGCGGTTAGTGTGTGTCTTTTTCTGGTAGATGGTGTGTCCTAGGGAGCCATTGGGTTTTTGTAAATTAGGACATCCAGGAACGGAAGTTGGTTGTTGGTTTCTGTTTCCATGGTAAATTGTATTTTGGGGTGTAGGCTGTTGAGATGTGTGAGGAAGTTGTCCAGTTTTTCTTTCCCATGTGGCCAAATTACGAAAGTGTCATCTACATATCTAAGCCAGAGTTTGGGTTTGTATTCGGATTTGTCTAGAGCATTGGTTTCAAAATGTTCCATGTATAGGTTAGCGATGACGGGTGAGAGGGGTGATCCCATAGGTGCTCCTTCTATCTGTTTATATCTTTGTCCATTGTGGATGAAGTATGTGCTGGAAAGGCAATGGTTGGTCAGATCTAGGATGTGATTAGGGGGGTTGTATTTGTTTTGGATAGCTGTCAAGGCTTCTTTAATAGGTACTTGAGTGAAGAGGGATATGACATCGAAGCTCACAAGTAGGTCGCTGGGTTGTAGGTTTTGTTTCTTTATTGTTTCTATGAAGTGGAAAGAGTTTTGTACGTGTGAGGTGATGGATTCTGTGTAGGGTTGGAGTTGTTTGGCGAGAAATTTGGCAAGGTTCTGTAGAGGTGAGCCTATGGAGCTGACTATGGGTCTATATATTTGTTTTCGTAGATTTTCACGTGTAAAGGTATGTAGGTCTTGGTGTATTTGGGTCTTGTCCCGTGTAAGATTGAGATACCTTGACGACGTTTCGACGAGTTCCCACTCGCCATCTTCAGGCTGGTGTCTTTGGCTTTGTGCTTGTGCCAGCTTGTGCCTCCAAGGTCCCTTTCAAATCTGTTATTCTGTTATTCCAATCACGGAACTACCAAACAATCCAACAGTAAACAGCCTGACCAAAGCTGGCACAAGCACAAAGCCGAAGACACCAGCCTGAAGATGGCGAGTGGGATCTTGTCAAAATGTCGCCAAGGTATTCTCAATCTTACATGGGACAAGACCCGAATACACCAAGACCTACATATATATATATATATATATATATATATATATATATATATATGTAGGTCTTGGTGTATTCGGTCTTGTCCGTGTATGATTGAGAATACCTGCAACGTTTCGACGAAATCTCATCCGTCATCTTCAGGCTGGTGTCTTCAGCTTCGTTCTCCTGGGAGAAGTATATATATATATATATATATATATATATATATATATATATATATATATATTTGTTTTCGAGATTTTCATGGGTAAAGGTATGTAAAGGTATGTAGGTCTTGGTATATTCGGGTCTTGTCCCGTGTAAGATTGAGAATACCTTGGCAACATTTCGATGAAATCTCATCCGTCATCTTCAGGCTGGTGTCTTCAGCTTCTTCATCTTCTCCCAGAAGAACGAAGCTGAAGACACACACATATATATGTGTGTGTGTGTGTGTGTGTGTGTAAATATGCAGAAGTTGATTAATCACTGAATCTACTTTTACTTTACAGTAGAATAGCATCTCATTGTGCCTAACAACAACAGAGTAAGAGTAAACACAAATCAAAACATATGGCAGATGTGCCCCAATCATACTGTGCTCCATAGCAACTACTGAGTTAGAGTTCATGTTTCTGATTATAAAGACAATTATATTCAACTAAATTGAACATTCAATAAAGGAGGTACTATGACAAATTAGCCATCAACAGACATATAGACATAAACAATATCTATGTATTGTGCAAAAGATAAAAGATAAGTTAAAAAAGACACTAAAAAAAGTAAAACACCTCCCCACCAGCAATCGGTACCCAAACAAGCATAGATTAATTCCAAGATTAATTTCAGACCAACAATCAAGTAAACAATATCTGTCACTTGTCTGAGATGGTATAAGTCCGTGATGGCGAACCTATAGCATGTGTGCCAGAAGTGGCACACAGAGCCATTACTGCTAGCGTGAAAGCCCTCACCCAGAGCACATCTATTGCACATGTGCATGCGCCACCCACCCGACAGCTGATTGTCAGGTATCTGACATGCATGCGCGGGGGGCAGGAGTGCGCAGGAGATGCGCATATTGCTTTCTGGGTGTAATTATCAGCACAGGAGCCCAAAAAGGTTAGCCACCACTGGTATAGGTTCTCTTGCCTGAGCAGGGGGTTGGACTAGAAGACCTCCAAGGTCCCTTTCAACTCTGTTATTCTGTTATTCCAATCACGGAACTACCAAACAATCCAACAGTAAACAGCCCAACCAAAGAAACTGTAAGATTATCCCCACCAATACTGACAGAGCAAGCCATTAAAATATACACTGAGAGCAAAGCCACTTCTGACTAGTTTGGTTATAATGAAACATCTGCAAGAAAACAACAAAGCTCAGAGAACACTAAGGACCCTTGAATTGAACATAAATGGAAAGTCTTTTCAAACCCCTTCTTATGATGCAAAGTCCAGAATGAGGGCGGGAAGGATTAGCACACATATTTGAAGGGCATGGCAAAGGGATAGGTGGATTGCCATCCTATACATTAATCAAGTGTAGGTCTAAAGATGATTATGTAATTACACATCAGCTGGAATGAGGAGTGTCATCTTTGTCTTGTTTTCCCAAGGAACTATTGGTTTTTCAAAGTAAAAAAACATAATGACATTTCTCCCTACTAAGTTGCAGCTATACCAGTTTGTTCTGTGAAATTACAATGCTGATAAGCCAATTAAATAGAAGACTTTATTTAAGGCTTTATTTAAGGACATCTATTATACATTCTAAAAATTGTACTTCCCAGACTCAGGAAAAAAAAGATAACATCTGGGCAATGTTCTGCTTTGGAATTTTAGTCATAAAACAGCTGGATGCACACATTTCAGTCAATGAAGTATTTAGCAAGAGATAAACATTTGCCGCTTGTGTATTTGCTCTATAGATAGATAACCTGGCAGTGTTGATTGAACAGTCCGAGCCAGAAAGCCAAGACTTACTTGCTGGATTGCTCTTTTTTACAGTAATATCACTTGCTGCAGTGTGATATTATCTTCCATGAACCTTGATTTAAAATATAATTCAGCAGAGCGAGTGAAAAGAAAGGCAGGAAAACATACAGATCTCGTCAACAATACTTGCCTAACCATATCTCCTAAAATTTCATAGTCTCCATGAACCCTGAGCTGTGCCTCCCATAGCTTAAATCATCCCTCTCTAAAGCCTAATGATAGGCTTTGGGGGAGACTGAATACAAGTGATAATAGTTGAGGAATCAGCCAATGCCTTTTAAGTTAATTACTTGTTTAGCTTGGCTGATACAGATGTTAAATTTGGGGAAGGAGTATGGGGAAAAACAATGATTTTTTCACTACCATAAACTAAGGGTTTAAGGAAAAACAAGAAATGATTCATTCAGACCACATGAAGCAAAAGGTTACTTTAGAGCAGTGTTGTTGGGCTTGATATTTTGGGTTTATGGTGTATATGATTAATTTTCAATTAGAAAAGGATATTTATTAGCACTGATATTTTATTCTGCATTGTAACTGAACTATCAGGATCTTATGGAAGATCTATGGATGGCTTGCAGAGGATAAGCAATTATTTTTAATTCCCTGTGATGAAATGTAATTCTAATTACCACTATATGTCTAAAATAAAGCTTGAAAAGTGAGTTTTGTCAAATGATGGTGGACTTCATTAAGTTTGTAATCACCAAAATTGATCCCTGGTCACAGATTTATTTTATTTTAACATATGACTACAATTAATCAGATTTCATGGGGTACATCTCATATTTGAGGGGAGTAACAAAACAATTTACTTTGTAAGCTGCCTTGAGTTGCCATGGGTAAATAGGCAACAATAACAACAATAACAACAACAACAATAATAATAATCTATCAGCCAGTCCCCAAGGCTGTGAATCTCACTAAAGATTTAATAATAATAATAATAATAATATATTATTATTATTATTATTATTATTATTATTATTAAATCTTTAGTGAGATTCACAGCCTTGGAGACTGGTTGATAGATTATTATTATTATTATTATTATTATTATTATTATTATTATTAGTATTATTTGGCAGATTATGTGAAAGACAGTGTTGAACCAGCTTTGATGGAGGTCAACAAGAGGAAGCTGCTCAAAGTGCAGCAAACCAAGAATCAATATAGGAAAAAAACAGTGATGCAAACTTGGGCTGACAGCTGGTGTAACAAAGCACTGCATGGACAGTTCCTTGAAAAGATCCAAGGAAAAGTAGATAAGGAAAGATCTGATTATGGCTGACCAACAGAACACTGAAGAAAGAGACAGAAGGCCTGATTCTTGCAGCCCAAGAACAAGCCATCAGAACGAATGTAATCAAAGCCAGAATAGAAAAATCTGCTGATGACCCCAAATGCAGACCCTGCAAGGAAGCAGATAAAACCATTGATCATATACTGAGCTGTTGCAAGACAATAGCTCAAACTGACTACAAACAACATCACAACACAGTCGCTCAGAAGGTCCACTGGAACTTGTGTCACAACTACCATCTGCCTGTAGCAAAGAACTGGTGGGATCATAAGCCTGAAAAAGTGGTTGAAAATGAGCATGCAAAATTACTGTGGACTTCTGAATACAGACTGACAAAGTTTTGGAACACAACACCCTGGATATCATGATTGTGGAGAAGAAAAAAGTGTGGATCGTCAACATCGCCATACCTGGTGACAGCAGAATCGACAAGAAACAACTTGAAAAAGTCACCAGATATCAGGACTTGAGGATCAAACTGCAGAGACTCTGGCATAAACCAGTGCAGGTGGTTCCAGTGGTAATTGGCACACTGGGTGCTATACCTAAAGACCTAGGCATGCACTTAAAAACAATTGGCACTGACAAGATCACCATTGGTCAGCTGCAGAAGGCCACCTTACTGGGATCTGCTCACATAATCTGCTGATACATCATTTAGTCCTAAACACTTGGGAAGTGTTCGAGTAGTGATTTGTGATACGAAACCCAGCATGGTTATCTCGTTTGCTGTGTATACTGTCATTTTTGTATAATAATAAAAAAATTTCCGAGCCTGAAATCTTACCACCACGACCTTAAATTGTGGAATAGAGGACATATTTCTGATATGTCCTCTATTCCACTGATATGTCCTCTATTCCACTGATATGTCCTCTATTCCACTGATATGTCCTCTATTCAACTGATGTTGGGCTATGTTTCATAGGACAGATATATACATTTTTACCTCTTCCTAAATTCTCTGAACTGGCTCAATTTTTGTGCAGCTCCAGTATGCTGATGAAATGTCACAAGGCCAAAACCACTGCTTGCGTCAAAGGAAATTTGGCTTTTTTATGCCGGCATATAAATTTGAGTACCTTCTAAAGGGGCCCTTGCTTGGCAGAGAAGCAAGGAGGCAGCATAGAGGAAAGAGGACCTAAAAATGACCTTTCCAAGTGAAGACATAGAACTAAAGAGGTACAAATATATCATTCAACATAGATATATAACCAATTGTTAGTAAGATGACAACAGCTGTTATGTGGTAATTCACATACCATATTGTGGCATGTATTTGGCAAGCAAAATGAAAGTGCTAAGAAAATCCTGTCAGTATTGATAAATAGTGACAGGATTTTCTTGGCACTTTCATTTTGCTTGCCAAATAATATCTAATAATATTTCTTCAATTCAAAAATCAAACCAAGATACTGAACTTTATTAATTTTTAATATATTTTAATTAAATTCTATAGGGTTTCCCTATCCTTTGTTCTTTCCGTTGTGCTGATATTATAACATTTAGGATCAGAGACAGTATTAGCTTAACCAACTTGGCCAGGTCCCTAATCAAACTTATTTTAGCTATAATAGAAAGAATTGTAATTTTTCCCCCTTCCTGCTGTCCCATTTTTATGTTTTTTGACCCCACAATGCACAGTACTCATGGAAAGTTCTACCAGTGGAACTAGAAAATAAGTGAGACAGATGGACAGACAGATTTATCTCTAAAATCAAGTGTCTATGGAGATTTTCAATCATCCAGATCATAATTGTTCCAATGGTACTTTTCAAAAGGCAACTGGACTTTCTTGGTTTGTTTCTTGAAAATGTTTCATTCCTCATCCAAAAAGCTTATAATTATGAACATATAGTTAGGAAAAACTGAAGAAACTTCTTGAATGAGAAGTGAACTGTTTTCAAGGGAAAAAAACTAATAAAGTCCTGTTGTCTTTTGAAAAAAAAAACCTTTGGGATTCCAAAATCAAGAAGAGCACCCCAGAAATCCTGCCTCTGGTCAAATGCAGAACATGATAGACTACAGACCTTGCTCCTCAGCAAATAGTTTCTGTTCCAAACTGTGTGCAAACAATGAATATACGATAATGTCCCCAAAGTATATTAATTGTAACTCAATGGAAACAAATATGTTCTGCCATAATGGAAAAAAATAACTAACTGGCATTATGGATTTTGATTCACTCAGTAGTTGTTTTCCTTCTCCATCTTCTGCCTGTAGCTTCATTTCATTGAGGACTTTTCCAATTTTCTAGAGTCGACTTAAGGACATAAAGTAACTTTAATGGAGAGAGCAGATTTTATTAACCAGTGATGTCTTTCCATTTACTTCCTTATGTAGCTGTTTTGAGAATGTAAAAAAAAAGTTCCATGACTACATTTCCTTTCTAACAGTCACTATTAGTTTTATGATCTACTGTTCATTGGTGGAAGGAATTATTGGACTCGGCCCAAGGTCTGTCCACTGTTGATAGGCAACTTCAAAGCTTTTGTTTTCCCCTCATATATTTTCATTATCTGTCAACTGAATAGGGACTACAAACCTTTCAAATGCTGACAGCCTTCAAATAAGATACTCTCTCTATGTAAAAGTAACCACATGAACATTCTGATTTCCACTGATGACTTAAGAAAGGAATTAAATGGGCCTCAGAAAGAATACTAACAGAGATGAAGCATAAATCATTTGTTCTCAAATCTGGAATTTTTCAGGTTGCATAATGTTATACTAAGCTGATCCTTAATATGTATATTTTACTTGTAATTTATACCATCCATGTTCTGCCTGTGGCAACACCAATTAAGACTCTAAAGAATGATGGACTAGCAAATATATACACAATAGAATAAGAGAAGAGAGAAAAATTTAAATGTGATAATCAACAAATTATATTGTAAAATGGTCACTGAGAGCGACCTTGCCCATTCACAAAATGGGCCTTGGTGGCTCAGGCTGTTAAATGCCTGCATTTAAGTTCCAGCTGCCTACAATTACTGTAGGCTCGAATCCCACCAGGCTCAAGGTTGACTCAGCCTTCCATCCTCTCGGGGTAGGTAAAATTGAGGACCCAAGATTGTTGGGGGCAATAAGCTGACTTTGTAAAAATGCCGCTTAGTAATAAGCAGGCATATACAATGGAATGAAGGCTATTGCTGAGCACACTGGGTTGTATCCCAAAAATTGTAAGCTGCCCTGAGTCTTCGGAGAAGGGCGGCATATGAATGTAATTAAAAAAAATGGTTGCCACAAAGAACATAAAATTAAAAAACACAATTTTCTACAATGTTACCTGCATGTTAATGTTACCTATTTTCAGAATGTTCCCTATTACCATCTCTGATTAACTTTGTTCTCTTCCTAAGCAGAAATGCATAAGGCAATAGCACAACAGGCATCAGTCAGACTTTGGGGTCCAAAGTTTTGGGGTGAAATTTCAGCTTTTTAACGGGTTTTAAGTGCAGATGTGGTAGATTCCCCAGCTAGAGGTGGCTTGTTTTTACTACAATATAATTGTTCATTAAAGCCCTAAAGTGTTAGGTATCTGTATAATTACAAGACTTCCACATTTAAAAAACTCCTAGGACAAGTCAGTTTATCAAGAAAGTTCTTCAGAATGACGGTAGTTAAGGACAGTATGGTTCTCAGACTGGAAACTTCCTTTCTCAAGAGATTTAATACTATCATTGTCTTTCTCATTCAGTCTTTAGGCAATGACTGAAAACAATTTTATCTGCCCTTTTCAATACAGTATAGCATGAGATTATATATTATCTTTGGTTGTTACTGATTCTAGGTTTTGTTTTTATTTACTACTTGCTGAAGAACCCTTAACTATTGGATGTTGGTTTATAATAACTGAGAAATAGGCCTTTTTGGTTGTGGAGACTCACATAAGCAATACTAATTCCTTGCTTCACATCTAGTCTTATGACCTTGGGGCTCAGAGTTATTTTTATTTCCCAAGACCTCTAAACTGTTTTAGCTATGAGAAGTTTAGAAATTGTTGTTTTATTCTGGTTGGGTTCATGTGAGCATCTTTAATCTGAGTGAAGTTATTCTTTGTTATTGTAATAATTGTTTTGAAGGGTGGGGCATCAATGCTTAAGATGAATAAAAATGTGGGCACATGACAAGGAATGAGGGCAGAAATGAAAGATTAAATACCAAGGGAGAATATCTTCACATCTTTGCAAGTTGTGTTTTCAGTATTCATTAGTGCAAAACTAATGTCCCTTCAGGACAGGGAGGCTGAAATATTTCATCTTCACACTAGAAAGGAATCAAGCAATTGGTTGAAAGAAGTGATGGAAAGACATGAGTTGTTGTATCTGTGTAACCTAAGTTTACATCAAATGGAATAATATCCTTTGTGTTCTTGTACAATCTCTTTTTCTGAAGAAATCAAGAACTGACTGGGTCAACTACAGTTCAAAGGAACCTAGTATAATATATAAAAAACAAATATGGCTTCAGCTAGCTAAAGATTGGAGTGGGGTTTCTAGCTAGTTGCTGTTAAGGACTCGTCAAGGATGTTCCTTATTTTTAACCTGAAATTATTGGCTTGCCTTATTAGATTAACCATTAATATTTTAGTTAAAACAGGGACTGAAATTGAGAACAAACTGTTACAATTGTAGATAGGACTGCACCTATAAATTGAAAAGTGAGAAGTTTCAGAATTCTTCTCCTGAAACCGACTAACCCTAATTTATAAATATGTTTTTATTTTCTCTTTATGAGTTGCTAGTTTAAGAACAGAATTGTAAGATGAACTATCAACACTTCATGTAGTCAAAGTAATGTTTTATTTAAAAATAAGGCTGAATTGTATATAATATAAAGTGTAGGAAATTAAGAGATAGATTCTAGCCCTTAATCTTGTATTATTTATAGTGTTGCTAACCACCAAAAAGATTAATTTGTTTGTACAATTGCACAATTGCACATTCTAGATGCTTATATAAAATATGGTAGAATTGTCCAACACATTTCTGAAAAAAGTCATTTTGTACACATACTAGTACCCAAATAGTATATTCATTAGACATCTAGGGTGGTGTCTAGAATCAATTCAGTGCAGATATCAATGAACTGGCCAGAAAGGGATCTTACAATGAGAAAAGATTGTTAACAATAACGTTCTTTCATACTTTCATGCCACAAGTCTGCTGTTCTAAGATTTTTTTTAAAAAAAAAAGATTAAATGTGTATTCACCTTCTGCATTGGATCAGATGTAACTGAGACAAATTCATGGTTGTCATGAAAACCACAAACTCCTGAGCCATTCTGGACCCCTTTTTCCCTAACCTCCTGAGTTGCCATGATCATTACACAGCCAATCAATATTGCAGAATTTGAAAAATGCACAACAATGCAAACTCAACAGATTAAAGACCTGAGGTAAAATTAAATTTTCCCTAGAGAAAGAAATTGCAATGTGTTTGCGGGGTTTTTGCTTGTATTGAAGGTAAGTCTTAAGAAAGAAGACATAGATATATAAAATCCAATATTGGTACAGAAAATATGAATAGTTGCTCCCTCACATACAATATTAAAAGTTGGTGTCATCAACTGAAACAAAATATGTGGCATTCATAGTATATATTCAAACTGTATCATCAGATTTGGCATCCTAATTTGTCAGAAATAGTAAGATAAAAGGTATATTGGCTATTGAGTTAGGGAGATGTTGCTGGCTGGGGTTGCTGTAAATTATGGGAAATTCAGCAACACTTAGAAGATTATTGTTTCACAAAAAACATTCCATCCTCTACAGAAGTAGAAATACAATGTTCAACTTGGCTAATGACGGAGCTGGATTTTTTTTATTACACCAAATCTAGTTTGCATAGGAAAACATGTTCAACTTGGCTAGACATAGGCTTCAGAGCTTTGAGCTCTTTGTATCTGTTCACAGAGTTGAAATAAGAGTGGAATGGCATGTTACATTGATTTTCCAAAAAGGCAAAACATGAAATTATGATGCTTTCAAAAAACTAGGCATTCTCTATTCACTTCCTCCTTATATACTTTTCAAAAATTCTTACATTTTTCACAGTAGGCTATCAGATTATTTTGACTGGGAGTTAAATTTGCACAGTTGGTAATACCACCTGTTGTGGATTCTTTGGGACTTGTTATTCCTCCCAGTAATCAGCAGCCTTTGGCCTTTGAAAAGTCAATCCAGTGTAGGAAGGGAATGTGCATATTTGATTTTCAAACAGAATATATCAACTCTTCCGATGCATAGTTGGAAACTTCATAGGGGTCTTCTCAGCGAGATATCATTGCCTGCTATTACTGTTAAAAAGATAATATAGGTCATACGTTACTTTCTATTTTGTCTACGAGGACAATGATAAAAGTCTCAGAGAAAGGAAGCTTCCTAGGATTAGCTAAATCTGCAATATAATAAAAATTTCAAAATCTCTTAAGTACATGGAAATCTGTAGCAACTCACTGAAGATGAGAGTTTGAAATTACACAGAAATAGAGTTTTCTAAGAAAGAAGAAAGGACTCTTTAAAAACAATAGAGATTAATGCAATTTAATCATTTAACTGAAAGGAAGGTGCCCCTTTCCACTTCAAAAGGAAGAATAAATTATAAATACAGGCAAAAGTCTGTCATGCTCAGCCTTTCTTCCTAGGATTGTCAACTCCAGCTGAATCCTCTCTCTATCTCAGCACCAGAGATTGTGTGCCACAGCAGAATAAAACAGGACAAGCTCAGGATCCAGAAAGAACTTGACAGCCTTGAACAATGGTCTCTATCCAACAACATGCAATTTAATGTGGAGAAAAACAAGGTTTTACACCTAGGTGGGAAAAACCAAGAGTACAAGTACGGATTAGGTGAAATTAAGATGATTACACTAGGTGGGAAAAACCAAGAGTACAAGTACGGATTAGGTGAAATTAAGATGATTAAGGGCCTGGAGATTAAAACATATGAAGAACAGGAATTGTGTGTGGCCAGTCTAGAGAAAAGAAGTCTAGGAGTGACATGGTAACAGTATTTTAGTATTTGAGGGGTTGCCACAAAGAAGAGGGGGTCAACTTTTTTTCCAAAGCACCATAAGGCAAGATAAGAAACAATGAATGGAAACTGATCAAGGAATTAAGGAGAAACTTCCCAACAGTAAGGGCAATTAAGTAGTGGAACATCTTGCCTTAAAAGTTGTAAATGCTTCATCACTAGAGGTTTTTAGGAAAAATCTAGGCAAGCCCGCCCCCCATCAGAAATGGTATAGGGTCTCCTGCTTGAGCAGAGGGTTAGACTAGAAGACCTTCAAAGTCCCTTTCAGTTCTATTCTGATTTAAAGAAGGACCATTAAAACACCAGAAGAATGGGGAAATAATTTTCATCAAACTGTAGATCCACCTCCAGTCTTCCAACTTTTGTTCTGGAGGCCTCATTTCTTGTCAGCAAAATATACTCTGAGAGTCAGCCTTTGCTGGAGAATATGTTATTTATCCATTAGCTGTCTCTTAAGGTAGAACATTGAACCTTTTACTATCATAACTAAAACTTCCTTTACATTGCTTTATCAAAAGTCCCCAAAAATTTCTTCTTTGCACATCATGGGGATTTTCTCTACAATACTACCAATGTTAAGTTTGCATAGAACCCATTTCTTACCTTTGGGAGTGTCATCCAGGCCCCAGGGTGCATCACAATTAAAAAATAAATAAAAAGCCGAGTGCACAACTGCTGTAAGTTTGCAGTCAGACGGGAGTGCTTCAGTGAAAGTTTATTAGTGACTTCAGAATGACATTCAAACCTGCATACATAACACCCCTCCCACTAGGTTCAGTCCATACTCAAACCCCAACCTATCTAATGTATTCTTTTAAATAGGTGGGGCTCTTACGTGTATGTTGAGACCTTCGTGGTTCAGAAGTTTTAAGGTTCTCACCCAGTGAGAGAGGAAATGTGTCTGTTGACATTTCCCTAGTTGGACTTCCTGTGAAAGAAGACCCTGTTTGATTGTTAGAATCTAGTCTCTCCTCCCAACCCATCTCCAACCCAATGTCAGCACCCAAGTCAGGTAGTGATGTGCAATCTTCCACTTCTAAGGATGGATTTTGGCATTGTGACAGGTTTTGGGATGGTTCCTGTCGTAATGGCTCATTACACATGGGGTTGATTCTTGCTTGCTGATTATCTTCATGCTCCTCCCCCTCCCCCCTAGAAAAGAAATTAGGTATGGGAACTAGAGAGGAACAATTGCGATGTTCCTGAGGTAATCTGGATCTAAGCTGATCAATGTGCCTGCTCCAGAGAACTCCATCCTCTGTTTGCACCCTGTAAGAATGAGGGCCTGTGATTTCAGTTATTTCAGCAGGAATCCATGAAGGTTCACCCATAAGGTTCTTAGCATAAACAGAATCACCCACAGAGAATGTGTGAACTTTGCTAGTGGAATCTAGTGGTGCGTTGGGTGTGTAAGTGGGATGAAGGCGTCAGGGAAGACTAAGTTTCCTACCCATCAACAACTCTGCTGGGGATAAGTTAGTTGATGGGTTAGGAGTGATGTGCTGAACACTAAGAAGTTTTTCAACTTTCTCAGTGATGTCCCCAGGACCCAATTGCTGAAGCTTTTCCTTGGTAAAACGTACCATGTGTTCAGCCCGGCCGTTAGCCAAAGGGTGCCCAGGGCAGTCAGGGCATGTCTGATACCCTGTTGTGCTAGATAGGATTCAAAAGGTTGGATGTAAATTGAGGGCCATTGTCAGAGAAAGAACATCTGTAACCGTGGGTTACAACATCAGCTTTTAAGCTGCTTGATGACAGCATCAGTTGTGGTGGATGCCATAGGGATGACCTCAGCCATTTGGAATATGCATCTACTATAATAAGGAAGGGTGCCTCTGGTAGGAGCCAGCAAAATCAATGTGAATCCTGACCATGGGCCCTAGGACATTCCCATTCCTGTGGGGAGTGAGAGGTGGGGGCAGGCCTGACCTGACAGTTGGGACAAGATGCAACCCAGTTTTCAACCATTTTGTCAATGCCCTGCCACCATACATAACTCCTGACCAATCCTTCATCCTTACAATAACTGGATGACCCTCATGTAACATTTCCAAAACCTCTTTTTGCAGTTTTGCAGGAATAACCACCCTGTTACCCCACAAATACATCCTCTTGATACAGATAATTCAGTTTGCCTGGATTTAAAAGGTTGGGCAAGGTGAGGTAGATCTTGAAAAGGCCAACCTTTTCTTAATCCAGCCAGCTATGAGGCAATAAGTGTCTTTGGCAGTCTCTCTGGCAATTTCAGCGCATGCTGCTGGAAGCTTGGTAACAGTTTCAGGAAAAAGTGGTGCCTCAGGTTCAAAGTCCTCAGTGTGAAACAGAAGTGGGCGTGACTCAAGCATCAGCATGGTAATGTCTTTGCCAGGCTTGTGGATGAACTTGTATGAATAAGCAGCAAGAAATTCAGTCCACCTCAGCATTCTTGGTGACAGGATAGTAGGTGTAGGTTTGTCTCTGCCACAATGCCTAACAAAGGTTTGTGATCTGTGACAATGGTAAATGTTCTCCCATATAGATACTCATGGAATTTCTTGACAGCTGCAACAATTGCCAATGCTTCCTTGTCCAATTGGCTGTAATTCCTATCTGCTTTGGTCAAGGTGTGAGAGTAAAATGCAATAGGGCTTCCCTCTGGCTGGGAAGCCTGTGGCTCAACACCCCCACACCCAAAGGGGATGCATCATAAGTCAGTACAACAGGCAAATTCTCAGAGAACTGTATCAGTACAGCATCAGACATGATTAGTCTTTTAATATTGTTAAATGCTGATTGTTCTTCCTGCCCCAGACCCAAAGCAGATTTTTTGTCCAATAATCTGTGTAATGGTTCTGCAATGGTTGCCTTCAGGTGAACATGTGATAAAGTTAATAAGTCCAAGGAAGGCTTGCAAATCTGTTTTTCATTTTGGTCTAGGGGCTTCTTTGATTGCTTGAACCTTGGCATCTGTAGGCTGGATGCCATGCTTGTCAATCATATAGCCCAAGAACTCAACCTTGTCAGTTCTAAGAGTGCATTTTTCTTCCTTGACTTTTAACCCCGCTTTCTTGAATCTGGTAAGGACTTCTCTGAGTCTCTTTTGTAATTGAGTGTCATTTTCAGCAGAGATTAACACATCATCAAAGTAAGGTACTATCCCTGGCAGTCCTTGGAGCATCCTTTCCATAAGACTTTGGTAGATGCCTGGTGCCACGCTTACTCCAAACTGTAACCCTTTACATTTGAAGGCACCTCTATGAGTCACAATGGTTTGGGCCTCTGCAGTGGCATCATCAACTGTTAGTTGTTGATATGCCTGGGCCAGATCCAATTTGGCAAAGATTGTGCCCCTGCCAAGTGAATGTAATAAATGATGCACCACTGGAACTGGATATGGTCTCTGCTGAAGCGCATGGTTCAATGTCCCCTTATAGTCTCCACAGATTCTCACTGACCCATCAGTCTTGACTGGTGTGACTATGGGTGTCTCCCATCTGGAGTGGTCAGTGGGCTCTAAAACTCCTCAAGCTATTAGTTTATCTAATTGTGCATCAATTTTTTCCTTTAAGGCAAATGGGACCCTTCGGGGCTTTAAACAAATTGGGGGCACCTTGGGATCTAGATTGAAAGTGATAGGGGTCCCCATATACTTGCCCAATCCATCGCTGAAGACCTCTGGAAACTCAGACTTCAAGGCCTTCTCCCATTCAGTGTTGCTCACGTGATTGATGCCAGTCACCTCGATGCCTAGTGGATTGAACCACTCAAGTCCCAGCAAGCTTGGGCGATCCTTGTCCACGATGGTCAGGGGCAGCGTTTGGTGTGGCCTTTGAACTTCACGTTGAATTCTCTTGTTCCAACTACTTGTTCCCTTGGTAGTCTTTAATAGTCAGTGCTTGCTTCTGGAAATGCTTCTTCTGAATGAGGTTGTGTGAGTGTCTGAGAATAGAGTCCCATGACACCTTCAAGTTCACTTCTTCACATGTACTGCTTCTTAAGGGTGAAGAATGACCAATGGTGACTGTTTGATGAGTTTCATTCTTCCCATTTGCTTCTGTTGTGCCCCATTTTCTGACAGGTTGTTGGGCTTGAATTCTTTGTCAGGAAACTTCCTTCTGTGGGGTGGAGTTCTGGATGATTTACAGACACTTGCTAGGTGACCTCTTTTTTTGGAGGCAGATGGTATCAAGAAACTTGCATTCAGTGTGGGGTGGCTTCCCCACAACCTCTGCAGTAAAAATCTTGCCTCTTTCTTCCCAGGTCTTTCTTTTTCCTCTCCATTCTGAGTCTATAAATTCCTTCCTCCACCTCACTACAGTCTGATTCAGAATCCATTTGCTCGCAATGAGTTGTTGTGGACTTTTCCACATCAGGATGGCTTGAGGCCTTGTTAATTTTCTTCATGGCTGCTGCTGAGGACTTGGTGGCTTCTGCTGAAGAGGCCTCTTCTATGGCTTCCTTCAACGTGATATTAGGTTTTAATAATAATTTGCTCTGAAGCACCTTGTCTTTGAGGCCTAGAACAAATCAATCGCGCATGGCCTCTTCCAAGTTGTTAAACTCGCATGCACCCAATGTCTCTTAAACTTTGCAGCCGAAGTCGTTAACGTTTTCGCTTTCCCCTGGATCCTGACAGTAAAACTCATGTCTCTTAATGAGGCATGATACTTGTGGGGCGTAATGGGCTCTTAAAAGCTTTTCTAAACCAGGCCATTCCATTACCTTCACGCCTGCAGCTCGCCAATGCCTTCACCATCTTGAAAACTGCCGGACGCGGTGCGTGAGAAAGACCGCCCACTTCGCTTCTTGGAAATGTCGGTGAGATCGCCTCCAAATATATTTAAACGATCTGCATACGAGTCCCAGTCTTCTGCCGTCGGATCGGTACGGGCTGGGGTGTTCAGCGCAGCCATCTCTCTCAGCTTACTTTCTGCGTCATCTTCTCTTCAGGAAGGATCCCACCTTCGTCGCCATTGTTAAGTTTGCATGAAGAGTCAGATGCGGAGTGCTTCAGTGAAGAGTTTATTAGTGACTACAACTCATAACGGACCGATTGGCTGGCTGCGGCTGCTACTTATAGCCAGCAGCCGCAGTTGCCAGCCAATCAGAGTGCAGGATTTTCCCGCAATTTTTAAACCAATCATTTCTGACATTTTACAAGAACAGTTCAAACTAAACCAATGACATTCAAACCTGCATACATAACACCAGCTGCATTTTGGTTTTCTTCTTTAATTTGTGATTTATTTTGGAGATGTATATCTCATATTTATAGCCAATGAAATATGTCTTATATCAGCTAACAACCATTAAAAATAGAATAATACCTACTAAATAAATTAAATTAATGGCAAATGTAGTTAACTATAAATCCTGGCAAAAGATTAATGTCTTGGGATTTCTTTTGTAGGTACAGAATGGGGATCAAAGTGGTTTTATCTTTTTAAAAGTGCATTAGTAAAAATAATGAATCGTACTTGCTCTAAAGCTCCTTATTTTATCCTTTTCTCATGACTGTGTTTTCTAATCTAATTCCAAAATTAGAGGTAAATTGGCAGGATTAAAAGTTGAAGTTGTTATTTTTTTTTATTTAAAAAAATAGCAGGTGGGAAATAATGCATAAATAGGCTTAAATTCTAAAGTTCAAAACATATACAGGTGAAACTCAAAAAATTAGAATATCGTGCAAAAGTTCAATTATTTCAGTAATGCAACTTAAAAGGTGAAACTAATATATGAGATAGACTCATTACATGCAAAGCAAGATAGTTCAAGCTGTGATTTTTCGTAATTGTGATGATTATGGCTGACAGCTCATGAAAACCCCAAATCCACAATCTCAGAAAATTAGAATATTACATGCAATCAATAAAACAAGGATTGTACATAGAACAATATCGGACCTCTGAAAAGTATAAGCACGCCTATATACTCAGTACTTGGTTTGGGCCCCTTTTGCAACAATTACTGCCTCAATGCAGCGTGGCATGTGTGCTATCAGCCTGTGGCACTGCTGAGGTGTTATGGAAGACCAGGATGCTTCAATAGCGGCCTTCAGCTCTTCTGCATTGTTTGGTCTCATGTCTCCCATCTTTCTCTTGGCAATGCCCCACAGATTCTCTATGGGGTTCAGGTCAGGCGAGTTTGCTGGCCAATCAAGCACAGTAATCCCACTGTCATTGAACCAGGTTTTGGTGCCAACATTACCCTACTCAGAAATAATCAACTTTTTGGCTTCTACGAAAAGGGATAAGCTTAGCAAAAGGCAAAGATTGCTTTCAGCATAAGAACCCTACCTCATCTGTGAAATACAGTGGTGGTGATATTCTGGACTGGACCTCTGGGCATAATGATATTTTGCCATCATTGAAGGACCTATGAATTCTGAATTGTAATAGGAAATTCTACAGGAAAATTTCAAGGGATCTATCCATGAACTGAAGGTCAAGAAAAAGTGGATAATGCAACAAGACAAGAACACACAAGTTGTAAAACCAAAGAATGGTTAAAGTAGAATAAAGTTTAGAATGCCCAAGTCAAAGTTGTGACTTTAATCCTTTAGAAATATTGTGTGAGGACATGAAGTGAGCAGTATGTAGGAGAAAGCCCACCAACATCCCTGAAATGGAAGCTGTTCTGTAAAGAGGAACGAAATCAAATTCCTTTGGGCTGATGTGGAGGACTGATCAACAGTTATAGAAAATGTTTAGTTGTGGTTATTGCTGTCCAACCAGTTACTGAAAGTAAAAGGTCACACAAAATATGTAGCTTTGGATCTTTTCCTCAATAAATCAATTAATCAATATGTTTTGACTCATTTATTTAATTGGCTTCTCTTTGTGTAGTTTTAGAACTTCTGTAGAAAAATGGTCATGTTTAAGGCATATTTATGCAGAAATATTGAAAACTCAGAAGCACTTCTGTATATTAAATGTAAGACAACAGCGCTTAAAATATGCCAGTCCAGACAAGCAAAAATAAGACAAGAGCAATCATGTTTAAATTCTGTGCCAATCTCATGTTACCTCATAAGCCATGCAAAAATTTAATCAGAACAAATACTTGCCAGCTATCCATCAAAATGTTTATTTCCTTAATGACATGACTTACACTTTTCAAAGAGACATGTTAGGCTTTTAAAGAAAATACAATGATTAGTTTTATGAAATCATAAAAGCTAGTACATTTATTACATAAGCATTCATGGATTACAGTCCACTTGTAATAATAAATGCATTCCTCTTAAGATGACATGAAATCCTTTATTGTAAAAATGAAGAATGTGAACCTATAGATTTGGAGTAGTTTTTTTAAATGGTGTGGCATGAGGTTACTACTAGTCCAGCTGTGGGGAATAGTGATTGGTATTTGTTTAAATCAGTGGTTAGATCTGGGGAAATTGGATGGATGAAGGGACAAATAAGGAAGAAAGATGAGATTGTTTTGGCTTGCTGCTTAAGGAAGACACAGAAATCTTGACACAGTCTGTATTGTTACAGAAACAGAAACTGGCTTCATTTTTCCTCTTAATTTTGTTCATAAGCAGCTAACCTGCATTCTGAGTGCGTTTTGTCTGAACCTTGTTGCAATAAGAGTCAATCCAGAAGACTATTGGTGAGAATTCTAACAACAAATAACACTTTTCAGTTGCAACTGAATAGTCTTTTATCGTATGTATCTCAGGACTACATACAGTGGTGGGATTAATACCGGTTCAGTGGGTGTGGCTTGGTGGGCATGGCAGGGGAAGAATACTGTAAAATCTCCAGTCAGAGGTGATATTTGCTGGTTCTCCAAACTGCTCAAAATTTCCGCTACCTGTTCTCCAGAACTGGTCAGAACCTGCTGAATACCACCTCTGACTACCTACTGTTACATCATTTGGTAAACTACTGAATTGCAAGAGACAGCTTCACAATACACACATACAAAAACAAATCCTTCATATTGTAACAGTCTTGCATACCACTATTGTTTTATTTCTGAATTCCTCCAAAATGAGTTGAAGACAATGGTATTCATTGAGCTCTAAACACAGAGCAAGAGGAAAGAATAATATTCAATCATTGCCTTATCCAAAGTTGCTGAATTTCCTCCACCTATTCCACACAAAAGGGGAGTATAAAATAAATCACTTGGGAGTTCCATCCACACCCTTATTTCATATGATATACACATATCTGATGGAAGGGACAGAGGGAGGGGAATAGAAGCAGGGAGGTGAAGGAGAGGCACAAAATTGTCAAAGCTACTTTCTTCTTGAAATATTTGTTAAAATGGTGGAAGCCAAGAAATGGGGAATTGGATAACCAACAAGGTCTACAGCTTTTCATAGAAAATATTATTATTTTTGTTTTGGTTTCAAATAGTTGGCACCTGGATTAGACATAAATCTATTCGTTCTCAAACATAGATAACAATATGCGATAATAGATCCAGAAGTTCTTTGAGACCGAGTTCTTATGTAAATTTCCCACTAGATTTTTTTTTCATTTTACCCACTAACCAGAAGCAGCATAGAAAATTTCTTACTGTGCCTAAAAATATCTCCTGGCCTCTGATATGTTTTCAGTCATTTTCACTTGACATTCTACTGATACACATTTCAGCCCGGTGGGTTGTAGCCCTGATTTTTCCTCCAGAATATTATGCATAGTACAATTGGTCTCTTCAACTGTTTTAAAGGTTTATTTCCTTGTTTTCTTCAAAGGTTGTTTATTGGATTAGAAACATTCAACTAAACTATTTTAAATATTATTGCCATTGTTATTAATTTCTATATTGTTTTCCAGTTATTAACCACAAGCGCTTTACAACATTTCTTTAAAAGTATGAAACATATTTAAAAAATAGAATGGTAAAATACAGTGAAGCTTGACATCAAGACCAAATATGAAAGGAATATCAAAAAAGATCAACATTTAGCAGTTCATGAAATTATACTATAGAAGATGCTTAGTGCATCTCCAAAGCCACCAATCTCCATCTTACATTACTTCTCATAAATATTGTAGGACAGTAATCTGATTGAAAACCTCTGAAAGATCAAGCAGCAGAATTTTAAAAAACTAAAGACCCCTATTTTAAGATTACTCCTGCATGAAAACAACCATATAGTTTTCTTAATAATAAGGAAGAGATACAGTTTGGTTTAATGGTTAAGGCACCAAACTAGAAATTGGGAGACAGTAAATTCTAGTCCCACCTTGAACACAAAGCAACTGGGTGATCTTGGACCACTCATTCACCCTCAACCCTAGGAAGAAGGCAATAGTAAAGCACTTCTGAAATCTGGCCAGAACTTGTCTATGCACAAAACCAGCTAGGTGACCTTGGGGCCATCACTTTCTCTCACTCTTCGAACAAGGCAATGACAAATTATATCCAAAACCTTGCCAAGAAAACTGAAAGGACTTGTCCAGGCAGTAGCCAAGAGTCAACACTGACTTGAAGGCATACCCCCCCTTACCCCAAAATAAGGAAGAAGCTTAATTTTTTGATTACCTAGTCTTACAGACATGACATTTCCTGATTTCCCTCATATCCAGGTGTCAGCCAAGCCTGATTCTTCCTACTCTTGTGGATCAGCCAAAATTGTTAAAGGATGCCACTTATTATAGAAAATGTTATAATGCCGAAATACTATTCACATTTTCTTTGGAGTAACACTTCTCCAACTTAATGGGTTGGTTTTCATAGAAACCAGCTTGAATGTTATTTCTGTTTCAAACACATTGCCTGTTAACAGAACATGTTCATTCATGGTTATTTAGTTGATTTAATTTGTGGGTTTGAATGACATACTGAACTATGGATTATCCACATAAGGGTAGGTGTGAAGGATATACTAGGTTAATTTCAATTTGTGAGAACTTCACCATTAGAATGTTTTAGACAAGCCTTATCCATTTCTCCCTTCACAATATGGTATAATTTAGAAACCACATTCATTGAGCAATCCAGGTTGAATGAGCATTTGAATTCCAAGAAGTATGGTATTTTAGATATAACCATTCACAATTTTCAGATATGGCCATGCAGATTAGGAACTTGGGAAGTTGTAGTCCCAGGTCTTATAGAAGGCACAAGATTGAAGCAAATTGCCTGAGACACTGTATAAAATAACTGAAGGACAGCATTTTATTTTCATGTGTAAAGATTTGTTATATACGAAGTCTTGTTCCAAAACTTTTTCTGTCACACTACCTTAGCTCAACTTTAAATAGACCTGGCTTCAATAGATTGTGAAGAAGAAATGGCATATCTTTGAGATCAACCCATATGACTCTGTAGGAATGAAGTTTCTGTAGGTTGCTCTTTTCAGCCAACCCAGTTATTCATTCTGCCTACAAATCTAAGTTGACAGGTATTGATCTTCTTGAGCCCCGAATGACATTTATTATGAAATTTACAAACAGCACAATACATTTAGATTGGCATTTGTGTACTTTTGCTTCAGTTTTGCTTTTAAGCCTTTCAGATTTGCTTGATTCTATGAAACTACTTTAAAGATGACAGGGCAAGCAGAGAAAGAAAACATAATAATCATCCTTATTCTTCCTCAAACTACATTTAAAAAGCTTCTTTAATACGTTTAAATGAGGGAGGCAACTTTTATAAAAGTTGAGGCCTTTATTATACTACTGTTCCTGAGAAACCCCCTATGGATTAAAATAAAAGTAGAAGCATAAAAAGTAAATGCTTCTGGAACTTGGATTAGTAAAAATAAAACACACAGCAAGAACAATTGAGCCTGAATATTAACCAAATAGGCCTACTAAAAGTAAGTTTGATTGAGCTTGATAGGGCCTTTTTTTAGCGAGAGGGTATTAGAACTGCAAATTAAAAATAACTTAATTAATATCTTGCTCCCAGCATTTGAGAAACTCATTTTTTACATTTAGGTTTTCTTAACAAAGATTTTGGTACACTTTCAAAAAAAATTTAAAGAGGTAATTTAATCTAAACTTTAATCTAAATATTTCTTCAAAAATTAATAATTGGATCTTACTTTTGATCCTATCATATAAAAAAGTATTACAATCCTAAAAATATTTACATGGTTTTGAAAGATGTTGGTTGAATAGAGAAATGTTTGATATGATTGGACTTTCCAAAACAGTGTATTTCATAAGAAATGCCAGATGTATGGACAGATGTATATGTGTGCTTATACATCTCCCTCCCTCTCCTCCCCCCTCTCCCTCCCTTCCTCTTGTTTCCACCCAGTTTGTTATTTTGCCATTTCTACTTTGGTTTGGAGATTTTGGGTGGGGGTATGGGTGGGGTGGGGATAATTGTTTTCTTGTCTTTTTTATCTTTTAAATCATTTGTAAATTGCCCAGAGTTGGGTGGAACATATATATATATATATATATATATATATATATATATATATATATATATATGTAGGTCTTGGTGTATTCGGGTCTTGTCCCGTGTAAGGTTGAGAATACCTTGGCAAGCGTTTAAATCTCATCCGTCATCTTCAGGCTGGTGTCTTCAGCTTCGTTCTCCTGGGAGAAGTGTGTGATCGTGGCTGTTTTTCCCTTTTAAACTCTAGAGTTGGATGTGTTGTTACTTTTTGATTGGTTTGTGGAGTTGATGTATGCAGATTGGATGGCTTTTTCCTGAGACCCTGTGTGGCTGAGGTGCTGGAGGTGTGTCTCTCAGCCTTTTGTGTTGTAACGACCTGGGTAATGGGCTGTGTGATGACCTTCTGAGTTCTATTGTTGTGATGTCCTGGGTGTGGTGCTGTAATCTCCTGGGTTTGTCTGTGCCACAAAATAACACATGATGCCACCACCAATCTCCTTCACCAGACTCAAACCCAAGCCCACGCCACAGATGAAAGGCAACCACCATCCAGAAACCAGACCATGGCTGCAACACCAGCTGCTACACCCCTCCAACCCCCAAACTAAGCAAACTGACACACGCTATAAACACATAGCCAGACCTCCAACTCGAGCCAAACCAAGGCCCAGAATGCCACATCACAGCCTTCCACCCAGGATACTACATCACAGAACTCAGGAGATCACAACACAAAACATCAGG
This sequence comes from Naja naja, assembly GCA_009733165.1. Lineage (NCBI taxonomy): Eukaryota > Metazoa > Chordata > Lepidosauria > Squamata > Elapidae > Naja > Naja naja. The sequence continues at coordinate 161,409,407 of CM019151.1, forward strand.
AGGTTGCAGCACAGACAACGACCCAGGAGATTACAGCACCACACCCAGGACATCACAACAATAGAACTCAGAAGGTCATCACACAGCCCATTACCCAGGTCGTTACAACACAAAAGGCTGAGAGACACACCTCCAGCACCTCAGCCACACAGGGTCTCAGGAAAAAGCCATCCAATCTGCATACATCAACTCCACAAACCAATCAAAAAGTAACACACATCCAACTCTAGAGTTTAAAAGGGAAAAACAGCCACGATCACACACTTCTCCCAGGAGAAGCTGAAGACACCAGCCTGAAGATGATGGATGAGATTTTTGTCAAAGCGTTGCCAAGGTATTCTCAACCTTACACGGACAAGACCCGAATACACCAAGACCTACATACCTTTACCCGTGAAAATCTCGAAAACAAATATCCTACCTCTACGGGAGGAAACCTTCCAGCTGACCGGATCTATGAGAAACTCGGCGCGAAGAGCCACCATCTTATGTGACCTCACATTCCTACGAATTGCCGAGACAAAAACGTGATCCCCACATGCTTCCAACTCAAATTCCACACTAAAACCTCAGCCACTGAAAGGATCCTGAAAAGAACTGGATTAGCTCTAATCAGAAACGAACTCCACAGGAAAAGATTCCTACTAGACCAAACCAACAGGGACCTACTCACCCTCCACCTCAAACTCAGTAACAAAATCCATCCAGCACTCTGGGACAAATCCAAACAACTAGCCCTCTGGAGAGCCAAACAGAAACCTTTCACAAGACAGACACACACACCAACAAACTCCACAGACTAGAGAAACGCCAGAAGCCCAAACCCCCCACAACAATGCATGAAACAAACAGTACACAACATATCAGACAGAACCCTCACCATGGCAGAAACCAATGTCCTTTCCAAAGGATTCAACTTTGCTGTCGCCCCCAAACGCATCCCCACTGAAAACATCATATGTGGAGTTGAAGCTAGCCTAGCCAAAATTAACCCAGACACAGCCAATAAAATCAGACTTGAAGTCACCAACGTCCTCTGCTCCAGCAGTCCACCCAGAAGCAACTTACACAAAGAAGAACAAAAAGCACTCAGCAACTTGAGGAAAGACAACAACATAATCATCCTCCCAGCAGACAAAGGCAACGCCACAGTCGTGATGAACACATCTGACTACCAATCCAAACTATCCAACCTACTCCAAGACCCCGCTTACAAACCTCTAAACACAGACCCCACCACCTATCTAGAGAAAACCACCAAATCCAAAATAAAAGCCTCGCCCATCAGTGAAGAGATCCAACAAAGAATCATCCCCAGAGAAAAATCATCTAGATGCCCTAAGCTCTATGGCCTCCCCAAGATACACAAAGAAGGAACACCACTCAGACCCATAGTCAGCTCCATAGGCTCACCTCTACAGAACCTTGCCAAATTTCTCGCCAAACAACTCCAGCCCTACACAGAATCCATCACCTCACACGTACAAAATTCTTTCCACTTCATAGAAACAATAAAGAAACAAAACCTACAACCCAGTGACCTACTTGTGAGCTTCGATGTCATATCCTCTTCACTCAAGTACCTATTAAAGAAGCCTTGACAGCTATCCAAAACAAATACAACCCCCTAAGCACATCCTAGATCTGACCAACCATTGCCTTTCCAACACGTACTTCATCCACAATGGACAAAGATATAAACAGATAGAAGGAGCACCTATGGGATCACCCCTCTCACCCGTCATAGCTAACCTATACATGGAACATTTTGAAACCAATGCTCTAGACAAATCCGAATACAAACCCAAACTCTGGCTTAGATATGTAGATGACACTTTCGTAATTTGGCCACACGGAAAGAAAAACTGGACAACTTCCTCACACATCTCAACAGCCTACACCCCAAAATACAATTTACCATGGAAACAGAAACCAACAATCAACTTCCGTTCCTGGACGTCCTAATTTACAAAAACCCAACGGCTCCCTAGGACACACCATCTACCAGAAAAAGACACACACTAACCGCTACTTAAATGCACAATCCCATCACCACCCTGCACAGATCAACTCAGTAGCCAAGACCCTCATCTCCAGAACCAAACGCCTAGCTGACAAAGACCACTTGAGAACAGAATTACACACCCTCACTAACGTATTAATGTCCAATGGATTCCAAAGAAGCACAATCACCAACCTAATCCAAGGGAGACTCCCCAAAAACCAAGACACAGAACAGGACAATGGCATCGCCTCCTCCCTTACATCAAAGGCACCACAGATAAAATCAGCAAAATTCTCCACAAACACAATATCAGGACAGCCTTTGGCACTGATCAAAAATAGCCAACATCTTAAGAAACCCCAAAGACAAGATCCAGCTAGAAAACCAAGGAGTTTATAAAATACCATGCAAAATTTGCCCAGCCACATACATTGGACAAACCAACAGGAGAATAAATGCAATCGCAGAACACAAGAACGCAGTCAGAAAAGAAGAAAAACTTCCTCCCTTTTCCAGCACCTTAAAGCCACAGGACATGAAATTGATTTTGAGGGATCCAAACTTATCTCCAATACTGAACACTTCAACAAGAGAATAATTAGGGAAGCCATCAAATAGAGAAACACCCCATAACATGAATAAACGGGATGATACTTCCCGCCTACCAGACATCTGGAAACTAGCCCTAATCAACAAACGAGTCCCAGCCACAAAACCAACACCGACCCAAAATAACACATGATGCCACCACCAATCTCCTTCACCAGACTCAAACCCAAGCCCACGCCACAGATGAAAGGCAACCACCATCCAGAAACCAGACCATGGCTGCAACACCAGCTGCTACACCCCCTCCAACCCCCAAACTAAGCAAACTGACACACGCTATAAACACATAGCCAGACCTCAAACTCGAGCCAAACCAAGGCCCAGAATGCCACATCACAGCCTTCCACCCAGGATACTACATCACAGAACTCAGGAGATCACAACACAAAACATCAGGAGGTTGCAGCACAGACAACGACCCAGGAGATTACAGCACCACACCCAGGACATCACAACAATAGAACTCAGAAGGTCATCACACAGCCCATTACCCAGGTCGTTACAACACAAAAGGCTGAGAGACACACCTCCAGCACCTCAGCCACACAGGGTCTCAGGAAAAGCCATCCAATCTGCATACATCAACTCCACAAACCAATCAAAAAGTAACAACACATCCAACTCTAGAGTTTAAAAGGGAAAAACAGCCACGATCACACACTTCTCCCAGGAGAACGAAGCTGAAGACACCAGCCTGAAGATGACGGATGAGATTTCGTCGAAACGTTGCCAAGGTATTCTCAACCTTACACGGGACAAGACCCGAATACACCAAGACCTACATATATATATATATATATATATTTGTTTTAGATTTTCACGGTAAAGGTATGTAGGTCTTGGTGTATTCGGGTCTTGTCCCGTGTAAGATAAACATTAAAATTAAAATAAACAAACCCCAAAGAGTCAGCACAGCCTGGATTGTAGAAACAGCCAGGTTTTTAACTCGTGGTGGAAGGTGCGGAGATCGGGAGCCAACCAGAGCTCCGGCGGAAGAAGATTCCATAAAGTGGGGGCCGCCACAGAGTAGGCCCTCCCCCGGGTCACTGCCAAGCGACATTGAGTCACGGATGGCACCCCGAGGAAACCCCGTCTGTGCGCCCATACAGGGCGGTTGGTATTTGATGCTGGGAGGAGTCGTTCTCCTAAGTATCCTGGACCCATGCCATGTAGGACTTTGAATGTTAACGCCAAAACCTTGAATATATATATATATATATATATATATATATATATATATATTCACATATATACATACATACATACATACATACAAAATATGGTCAATTTTGGAGAAGTAGCAAGGCTTAAAGGAGAAACAACAGAGGATCTGGAAAGTCAAGGCCAAAGTGGTCCCAATGGTGATAGGAGTACTCAGCCTGTGATTCCTAAAGTGGGAGAGTGGCTCCAACAGATCCCAGGAACATCAAAACTCTCTGTTCAGAAGAGTGCAGTACTAGGGACCACTAAAATACTGCACAAAAACTTCAAACACCCAGGCATTTGGTAGAGGTCACACGATTGATGAAAACACAGGCCACCCATATATACATATTTTTACCTTTATATATTATCCAATAATCTGAGTTACATCAACAAGGAGAATAGTACTAAAACAATTGTATTCACTATAGCCTCCACCACCACGGCGATGCTGTTTGCAGTTGGGTAAATTCATCCTTTCTGAGAATTTAATTTTTAATTAAGAAAAACTGATATGCAACCTTTGCTAGAAGAACCTTTGCTAGAAGTGATGGGAGTGACTCGATACTCCCATGTGACACCCCTCCTGAGCGATCTGCATTGGTTGCCAGTTGCCCTCCAGATAAGATTCAAGGTGCTGGTGTTAGCCTATAAAGCCCTTCATGGCCAGGGTCCAGGGTATTTGCAGGAGCCCCTCCTACCACCATCGAGTTCCAATCACCCAGTGCACTCCCATCGGCAGGGCCTCCTCAGGGTGCCGTTGACCAGACAATGTTGGTTGGCAGTCCCCTGGGGGAGGGCCTTCTCTGTGGGGGCTCCCACCCTGTGGAACCAGCTGCCCCTGGGGTTGCGGCTGGCTCCTGACCTTCATTCCTTCCATCGCGATCTTAAAACTTGGCTGTTTTTACAGGCTGGCCTGGATTGAGGTTGGTTGGGGTCTTTTTAATTAATCAGGTTTTATTGTATTTTAGGGATTTATTTGGATGGCGTGTATATTTTAATGCTTTGTATTTATGTCTTGTATTTCGATTCTTTGTGTGAGCCGCTCCGAGTCCCCCCGGAGATGGGGCGGCATACAAATACAAATAAATAAAATAAAATAAAATAAAATAAATAACCATAGATTAGGATAAAATTCTTCAAACATTCTTTGATGACCTGAGGATTCATCTGCAGGAACAAAGTAGTACATTCTGCAGACAGAAAGTTGTTGGTTTTGTTGTTATTTCATACTTTTCAGATTTAGCCTGTCAGCCATATAGCCTGAGCTTTGGTTCAAATTGACCTCATTCATTTTTCCTTCCATTTATTCTTTATCATAAAATTACTTTTCCTTCCAGCAAATAATTGGTGCAAGATATGATCTTGGATGATGATTTCAAGCATTCTACTAAGACTTTAAAACTTTAAATGAACAGTTAAGCCATTAATGGCAAACATGCATTTACCTGCTGTACGAAGATAAACGAAACATTGAAATGCTGAGTATAGAAAAAGGAGTTCTTTTTGTTCTTTACATAGGATTAACTATATAAAGGACAAGTTAAAGAAAACTACTGGTCAAGAAGGAAAGAGAATAAACCCCCAATGTATTGTACAAACTATAATTGAATTCAAATAATCACTGCATCTGTTTATTAAATAGATCCATGTCTGGCTCCAACAGATGCTGGGTTCTTTGCATAATAAAAATAAGTCAGCATAATAAAATAGGTTTATGTGAGATTACAGCCATGCAAGGCTCTTGCTTCTTTTCAACATTGAGAGAGTTGTCTTTCCCTATTCTCCAACCTCAGAGACTCATCAGAATTGACACACACAGAAGCATGGTTATACAACAGTGTTCTTTTTCATACATAAAAAGAGAGGAAATATCTTCTGTATAACTATGACCCAACCATTATTTTTAAAAGCACTATATATTATCAGCATATTCTTGTAGTTCATATCAGCATGCACTGATTTTGATAAACCTCAGAATGTTCAAGGGCAGATGTAGCCATATAGAAATCAAGTGAATTATGACCATACTTAAGGAAAAAATATATTATTTTTTTCTCCATTTGTAATATGTTGTTAGCTGTCCAGATTCACATTTGTAATAGGGATGGCAATATAAATCAAATAAATAAAATAACAGAACAATAATAGAGTTGGAACAGATCTTGCAGGTCTTCTAGTCCAACTGCCAACTCAAGCAGATGACCAGATCTCATTCCAGATAAGTGGCTGTCCAGTCTCTTGTAAAAAGCCTCCAGTGATGAAGCACCTACAACTTTTGAAGGCAAGCCATTCCACTGATTAATTGTTTTCACTGTTAGGAAGTTTCTCCTTAGTTCTAGGTTGTATTTTCACTGTAAATGCAAATCTGTTTTTGCTGTGCTAACATGTATTAGAACTATGAGCTAACATGTATTACAACTATCTGTAACTCTGTTTATCTTTGAGCACATTAGCATCAGCAGAAAATTAATCTAAAGCTTAGAGAAATTTATGGAGATGGTACTGTACTAGCTCCATGTAGAGTGTGTGTGTGTGTAAAAGAGGAAACAATTATGTTTATTTCATATGTAGATGGCCCTTAAGATGAAGTCCTGGTAAAATGCATCAGGGAAATTCAAATAAAAAGCAGGTAGAGCAGATACAGTACTAAAATGTTAGGATAAATTATATAAGGTACTGTGATTCTCAGATATATTTAATGTTATAAAGGTCGTGGCTTATGCAGAAGTAAAGATGTACATGAGATTCTGCCACATATAAATCAAGCTCGGTGCCAGCTTAAAACGAAAAACGGCATCCAAGTTAAACAAATATTCCCTCAGATGATCCTCTTTAAACATCAAGCATAGTGTTTCTTCAGAAAGCACAGCCTGTTATGCCCACCCTTTTGTATTCCTGGAAAAGGCACATCCTGCTCACTTGATAGTAATCCTAACCACAAAAGTGTTCTTTGTTTTTCCCTCTCAGAAAAGTAATAATGGTGGATGTCATTTCTGGCTCTCATCCCAAACCTGAAAAATTCATAGGAATTAAAACAAGAGCCAAGTAAACGCCTGTGTTTTTTTTTTTTTGTCAAAGAACCATTGGTTCAACTAGTTGATGGTATGCCTAGATTAAACAGTCAGTAAGAGTAAGCAACACTCAAGACAAACTTTGATTTCAACATGTCATTAGCATCACTGAAAAAAAAGGAGGTGCTAGAGACAACCCCACCTTCTGTTCAAGAAACGGAAAATTTGGGGTGAGTTTGCTAGAGTTACAAAAATGTTGCTTTGCAGCAGTGTTTATGCCCATGCTCCTTTGCTGCTTACTTTATAGAAAATCTCAGAAGATACATATTTAGCCCATCTTAAAGAACTACCCTCGCTTGAGAGCACAATGTCTATTTCTCACTGCTTCCATCTGATGCATTCCAGGTTGCCTGATTTTGTGCTATCATTTGTTGAATCCATCCTACTTCTGGTTGAAGTTTAGAACAAATTGTGGAGATTGCCACTGCTATCTAACACTGCTTTGTTAGAATTACAATAATGTGTTTTATGTAATTTTATTGCATTATGCGTCTTTTCTTTAAAAGAAGTTTTATTAATAATAATGACAAATGTATGTATTTTATTGTTTTCCTATCTGGTCTAAAGGCTGTAATAAAAGTTTGATGATGATGATTGAGGATGATGATGATGATGATATTGCTTCAAGGAAACAAAGTGTATATCTATCCATTTCCTAGATATCAGACATCCAGGTTCAAATCCAAAGCATCAAAATCAGAGTATTTTCTACTTCTGTGATGATTGAATGATGCTCATTATAAATTGTCTGTAGCAGAAATTCACAGAAGAAACTCAGACCTATCTCAAAGCATTCACCCTTTCATTTTAAATGGAATTTGACTCACCACCTACTGCTGCAGAGCATAAGCAGCAAAATATATAGGATCAGTTGGTGGGCAGGAGAAGCAAAGAATGAAATTCTTGCTACTCTTAAGTAAGGCATCAAATCCCAAAGGTGCTTCCCCCCTCCCCCAAAGAAGCAACTGAACTTTCTGTTTTTTTAGCTTCTCATCCAAGAAACTTCTTCAGCTCTAACTGGATGGTGGGAAATGGAAGGATTTATACTCCTTGCAGACAGCTGGTCAATTGCATTGTTTTAGTGCAGGGGTCTCCAACCTTGGCAACTTTAAGACTTGTGGACTTCAACTCCCAGAATTCTGGGAATTGAAATCCACAAGTCTTAAAGTTGCCAAGGTTGGACACCCCTGTTTTAGAGGGTTTATCTGGAAGTTTATCTGTGTCATCAGGGTCACCTGAGTGTTGCAAATTGGTATGGAGCCTTCTTGGAACTGTTGAAAGGACTATGTTGTAGATTGGAAGTAGATGATGTCATGTCCCTCCCCCTCTGCTGATGATGTCATATCCCTCCCCCTTTGTTGATGATGTCATGTCCCTCCCCTTCTGTTGATGATGTCATGTCCCTCCTTCTCTGTTGAGAGATGTTCAGAAAACTATGTTCAGTTTTGACATAGATGGCCTCTTTCACCCCACTTTCAAACCAGCAATCCTCTCTCTCCAAAATATAGACTTTGTTGTCTTCAAAAGAGTGGGCCGTGTCTTTTAAAAGCATCGAATGCTAATGCATCGAATGCTAATGTCTACAACATTAATGAACTTTGATACTGATCTTTAAATGACTCTTGGTTCAGAAGACTCATTACTGCAGCGTTTCTTCATAAGCTTGCTCATGGAACTGCCATAACTAGCTAAATTCTATATGCTGCTCCTTGGATATCATTTCTGATGTTTGTTACAGTTTGGACTGACCTTGTTTCAGTTTTTCATTCCATACTTTTTTTTTGTAAAAAGTTTTTTATTTTTTAAATTTTATACATCTTTTCACGTGAGCAACATGTTTCCAGATTATGACACTTGTACATAGTCATACTTTCATTTCCATTAATCTTATATAATATTAGCTCATATTATTATCCATTTCACTCATCTTTAAATAAATTTGCATTTCACATTTCAGTTCATTAATTCAATATCAATATCATTTCATCCATACATAAGTTTTCAATCCTTTATCCCCTATTATTTCCATGTTCAGCTTACCACCTATTTTATTTTGCATTACACATTATTGTCCTTAATTTTCTCTAAGCCGATATATAATAATCTGAGCAATCTGAGAAGAGTAAAAATATAGTAAAGCCAATATATTTAGGATCCACATGGTATTTTCCATTCCCCTACTTATTTAGGATCCACATGGTATTTTCCATTCCCCTACTTTAATCATAATAAAATATTCTCATTATACACTTCTAATATCCATTTAATAATCAACTGTATATAGAGTCAACTGTATATATCCTCTCCAGTAAATCACAAAAATAGCTTCTTAGTATATCTCATTTTATCTTCACTTTATTTATAATCATTAATAATCATATTTTTTAAATTCACTTCCATTTCCTTGTTTTAATTCTCCAAAAAGAAAAGGGTTCATAACAACACATTTTATATATATTCATATATATATATATATATATATGTAATTATACATTACTAAGATATTTCCCAGAAAGTTTTAAGCTAAATACCAATATATATTCTATGTGATATCCCCCTTATAGAATCCCTAACCCTTATCTCTGAATTTTTTGGCTTTATTGTTTCTTGTAATTTTAACCAGCTTTCCCTTTTCTAAATTTCCCTGGTCTTCCTTCTTTCCTTCTAGTATTTTGCCCATCTTCTCCCCCGCTTTCCTGTTCTCTTTTGTGAAACTTCTTCTTGTATAATTTCTTCTTCTTTTTTTCCTGGGAGTGTTTTCTCTTTTATTTATTGACTCTGTCATCAATGTCATAGTTTTAAATCCTTTAGCGTCTTTTGGCAGTATCTCTTGTTCTCCATGTCTATCTGAGCCTCTTTCTTCTTCCTTTAACTCCGCCTCTCTGGAACTTCTTTGTTCTTCTTTGTTCACCATTATTTTCTTTTCCAATGTTTCCAATAATCCCCTTCTTTCTTTCAGCATTCCTCTTACAATTTGCAATTCCAACTTAAAGTCTTTGCTTATTTCTTCCATTTTTTATAATCAGTTAAGTTATTGATATTCAAAGTCCTTTATTGCAGTCCTTGCCAAAAGTCTCCTTTTATCTTTGTTTCTCTTGTTAATCCTTCTGTCTCTTTGTCACAATCAACACCCAACAGTCCCAAGAAATTGCATTCGTATATCTTCTTAGTAGAATTTCTCCCCCTTTTTTAAATTTCCAGGGTTCTTATTATTTTAATTGTCTTTTATTTCATAACAGTTATAAGTCCAGTAAATTTCCATAAGATTTTGCAGGAAAAAAAGTCTTTGACCATTAGATGATGCTCTGCATCACTTTCCATTTTTCAAAGTTCTTTTCTTTTCTCTTTTAATTATATTAAACATTAATTTCCAACCATTTCCATGATTAGTTTTCTTAATAATAACCAATTCCAGGCAAGTCCAGTATTTTATCCAATACCTAATTAATGCCAATTTATATTATTCAAAATTTAGTCTCTAATTTCATTGTAGCTTTTTATATTTCAATTTTGTTTACCTTGTATTTTCCTCTTATTTTCTGTTCACCGCTGTGATACTCTTACACAAAGGCTCTATCTTTCTACTTCTTGGGATTGTTAAGAAAAAATCAAGTTCTTTTATCTAGTTACATGTCGCTCACCACTTCACCGCTCCAGTGCACACTTAGGTCCTGGCAGCTTTCCGTCTTCAGGGCAGCCATTTTAGACTGCTGTTTATCCCTGTCTTCCAGGGGAGTAATACCTAGCTAGGGAGGGGAGATGCGGCTCCCCTTGACCCAGCTTGCGGTCTCCCCATCTTCCCCCACCCCTCCAAGTTGGGTCAGATGACTCCGGTCCTGTAGGGACCCTTCCAACAAGGTAAACACGGATCAAAGCCACACACAATCACAGTCTCTGATCCATCATCGATGGAAGCACCACCTCGCTTTTCATTCCATACTGATATAGTTCTGTAAAGAGGGATACAGGGATAGAATCGGGGTGGGATTCAAATTTCTTAACAACTGGTTCTGTGGGCATGGCCTAATTTGTGCGTGGTGGTCATGTGACTGGCTGGGCGTGGCTTGTATATAAATATTGTAAATATACATGTAAAGATTGAATTTTTTATTTTTAAAAAAAGAGCAACTTTTACCCAAAATCAAGCAAAGCAGGCAGGCAGACTGAGCTGCTTGCAGAATCACAGCTTCACTCCCAGTTCTACCTTTCTGCAATCTGCTGCCTGAGTCTGCACTGAAAAATAGAAGCTTCAATCCTAAGGAAGGTTTGGGTCTGCTCTCAGGCCACTTCTCTCTCCTGCAACTCCCTGAATAGCACCCCTGACTGGGCCTCAGGGAAGCCTCCTGGGTGGGGTGGGTGGGGAGGGGAGGGGCCAGCCAGTGGTGTGATTTGCCAGTTCTCTGAACTGCACAGAATCCCTGGATAGAATCAAGATCACGTGAAGTGTTAATTCCACTTTATAATGCCTTGTAAGGCCACTCTTGGAATATTGCATCCAGTTTTGGTTGCCACGATGTAAAAAAAGATGTTGAGACTCTAGAAAGAGTGCAGAGAAGAGCAATAAAGTTGATTAGGGAACTGGAGGTAAAATATATAAACAGCAGTTGCTGAAACTGGGTATGTCTAGTCTGATGAAAAGAACAACTAGGGGTGACATGATAATAGTGTTCCATTATCTCAGGGGCTGCCACAAAAAAGAGGGAGTCAAGCTATTCTCCAAAGCACCTGAGGGTAGAACAGGAAGCAATGAGTAGAAACTAAGCAAGGAGAAAAGCAACTTAGAAATAAGAAGAAATTTCCTGACAGTTAAAACAATTGATCAGTGGAACAACTTGCCTCCAGAAGTTGTAAATGCTCCAACATTGGAAGTTTTTAAGAAGAGATTGGATAACCATTTGTCTGAAGTGGTGTAGTGTTTCCTGCCTAGGCAGGGAGTTGGACTAGAAGACCTCTAAGGTCCCTTCCAACTCTGCTATTCTATTCTATTCTATTCTATTCTATTCTGTATTCTGTGTCATGATACAAACAGCTAATTCTGCTTTTGGTGAAGTTCTCCACAAGCAGGATACCATTTGGCCAATAGGAGCTTCCACACATATATATGGCCTAGCCTTCTAAAATATGTGCTTCTCATAAAGCTTTTGTTCCACTGGTGATACTTTTATCAAAGATAGAAAGAGTTGGTCTTTCAGAGTAATCAGCTGCTGTTAAGATGCTAAGAGTACTTGACTTTTGCATATAATGCCTATCAATCATCATAGTGGCTTTTTAAGCGTGCTAGCAAAAGGTAGCACCAAATTCATTTCCATATGGTTTAAATGACATTTTAATCAATTCAATCTCTTTTGGGTGCATTTTATAATTATTAGAGAAGGTTCACCCAAAGTGGAAATCATTATTATCACCATTTGTACAGCCACATTATTTGAGTTCCCAAAGAAATTGCCAGATATTCTCAGGACTCACAATTAAACAGTTTATATGTCCTTGTTCCCTTCTATTTATATCCCTTGTAATTAAAATGTTGATTTGGTAAAATGAAATATATGTATCTGATTTCAGATTGGACTCAAATGTATGGACTGAGATGATTGCAATAGTTCTTAGACACCAGTTAAGTATTAGCTGGACAATTTTCACAGATCTCCATATTCTGAATCTTTTACGTGCAACACAGGATATTGGTTACATTATTCAGTTTTTAATCCAATATCTTGAACAGTATAAAAGATACGAGCTGCAATTTAAAATCCTTTGTTCACGGTGGCACCTGCAGACAATTTTACATCCTCAACAATCTCCTTATTAAAGCAATGGCCAGCCTTGTCAGTTCTGACAATTCTTATCACCTTAGTGAAAAATAGAAATGAGAGAGTCAAATGTTAGTTTTATTTTTCCAGCAGAATTATTTCATACCTGCCGTTTCTTAGCTGCTGATTTGTAGTCTGAAGACAAGTTTTTAGGAACAGAAAGAAAGGAAGCTTACAGAAGGGTTATTCTTAGTAATACATTTCCAAAGCAAGTATCAGTCAGTGAATTGCTACTATGCGAAATGGCTTTTAGACACCATGAGAAAGTATTCGTGAGAACATTATTTTAGAAGCAAAGAACTATAGGCAACATTTATACTAAAATAAAGCCAAAACCCTGTCAGGTTCATACCCTGCCAGGGCTTGGACAGGTATTTTAGGCAGTCAGTTTGACCAGGCAGTCCGAAGGAAAATGTGAGTTTATATATCTAATGTATATTAAAATAATGGTATATAAACACCTAATAAAGAATTTAAATTCTGCTGATTCTGTTGATATAATAAACTTTAATTTACATAATTGTAGTTTATGAATGAACATTTCTTTCAGTTGTAGATTTTTTAATGTAGATTTCTTTATTTAGTTCAGCTGAACACTGGACATAAAGTTGTACTGTTTCAATTCTGTTCTGACCAGAAATGTAATTTTTAGTTTAGTTTTAGTTTAGGATTGTAGCTGACACAATTCATTCAATAAAGTTTATGATATTATTTTTGATAAAATGGTAAAAAATATGGGCTATAAGATACTACTAGGGGAATTCAGTATTGGCTAAATTATTGTATCCAAATTACACTAAAAATGGGTCAGCTTAGTATACTACCTTTGCAATGCTGGTCCTATGCTTTGTGTGTTGTTCCTATTTTATTTTATTTATTTTATTTTATTATTTTATTTTACTTTAGTTTATATTATATATTATTATGTAATATATTATGATATAATATATTATGATATGATATATGATATATGATATGATATATGATATGATATGATATGATATTGGTTTGGTTTCATTTGGTTTATTACCAAATATTATTATATCATTATTATTATTATTTTAATTACATTTATATGCCGCCCTTCTCCAAAGACTCAGGGCAGCTTACAATTTTTGGGATACAACCCAATGCGCTCAGCAATAGCCTTCATTCCATTGTATATGCCTGCTTATTACTAAGCGGCATTTTTACAAAGTCAGCTTATTGCCCCCAACAATCTTGGGTCCTCAATTTACCTACCCTGAGAGGATGGAAGGCTGAGTCAACCTTGAGCCTGGTGGGATTGCAGGCAGCTGGAACTTAAGTGCTAGGCATTTAACAGCCTGCACCACCAAGGCTCCTTAATTTTGAGACCATCCATCTCATTCCCAGAGCAACTCTTTATTACCAACCTGGAGAAAGAGGCTGAAAGGATGATTATCAGTTTAGCAATTGATACTAGGGAGTGTAGCTAACACTTTCGAGGAGAAAGATGTTTATAATGTTTTTATTAAAGTGTGTTATGAGATAAAATACTAATAATAAGAAAGGTTTAAAAAAAAGGTTGCAGTTGGAAAAGAGGGGTAAGAGTAAGGAAAAAGCACAAAAATAGTGATTTCTGACTTTTTCCAGAGCAGTAGAACACAAGAAAAATTACATGTTTTTTACCTTTTGCTTTACATGGCTATTGCTGAGCACACTGGGTTGTATCCCAGAAATTGTAAGCCGCCCTGAGTCTTCGGAGAAGGGCGGCATATAAATGTAATTAAAAAAAAAACCATGTCTAATTATTTCAAACTATTTCCACAAAATCAAAGTTAATCTAATCATCAAAGCCTAAAATTAAAGTTTATTTTTTTGAGGTCAAGGTCTAGAAGTGGTTTCCACATGGAAACAAAACTAGTTAAATTTTTCTCTTTAATTAAAACAGTTAGTTTCTCTATCATCATCAACTGTATCATCTTCACCATGCATTCTTCCATTGTAGAAATTAGTGTATCTTTCCATCTTTGTGCATATAAATTTCCAGCCACTGTCAACATATATAATAACAATGTTCCAAATTTTCTTTCAAGTTCTTTGAACCAACAACAAAAACTTCTGGTTTCAGCTGTATATTTATTTTAAGAATCATCTTAATCAAAATTAAACTCTGGTTCAGTATTTCTTCACTTTGTCACAAAGTTCACAACAGATGACAAAAATTATCTTCTTTACATTTGCAATATACATTTAAAATTCCTTTATTCATCTTTGACAGTCCCTCAGGTGTTAAATATCAGAGATACATCATTTTATTTAAAAAATTATTTCATATTATAATTCAGTGTAAACTTCAATCCATTCATCCACATGTTTTCCCATTGATCAATCATATTATCACCAGAGTTCTTTGCCCCTTGAATCATACAATCTTTAATATATTCATTTTCCATATTTCAACAACAGTTTATAAACCTTTGCAATAACACATTCATCATTAGCACACAATGTATTTTCAAACTCATTTTTTGGAGACTCAAAGCCATGTCTTTTCTTATCTATATTAAATCTTTCTTTTAATTGTAGTGATGTGAGCCGGTGACAAACAAGCCCTTCTAATTCCAATTCTTCTTTCAGCTTCAAGTTCAGTTCACTTTGAATAAAACATTATTTCACCATAGGTCCATAATTTACTGTCATTTCTTTTCTACAAAAAAAGGCTCCTTTTCATAGAGGGTTTGCCAAACAAAGATAAAAATTTATCCTGCCTTTAAAAATCCTTCTTAATATCATTCCAAACAGCTACAAAATTATTCTGAAATTATTCTGATGTTAGTGCCCATGGTCATTCTGTTTCTCTAATTTGTTAAAGGAGTATGGCTGAAAGGATCAGTGGGTCATGATTCTCTGGTAAGGATATAGAATCCAAGAAGTAATTGCTTTACAAAAGACATCAATAGAAGAGCAGTTTCAGAGGAAGATGCATTTAAATTTTGGGAATCGATGCCCCTTACAAAACAAAGAATAAATTATGTCTTGTTTTTATAAAACATTTTGCTTTCATTTAATTGCTTAATTATTTCTTAGATTGAAAAACTATAATTTGAATATGTCTCATTTATATCTGAAAATTTCTGTGTTGTATGAAAATTATTTATTTATGTCTATATGTGTTCCTTGAATTTGAAGATGTCTATGTCATTTTTACATGCCAAGGCAACAGATACATCGGCACAGGTAGACAATATTTATATCATTTACATTGTTTTTAGTATGCAATGATGATGTTTGGTGGCTGTTTCAAACATTTGCTTGTCTCACTTCAGAGAGTGAGTATGAACTATGAACATATTTTCAACAGTTTATCTTGATCTACTGAACTAATGTGAGCACATTTCCACATAGCAAACATACCCTTAAAAAAACCAAACAAAGAAGATAGGTAAAGCACATAAAATGCAGGCAACGTTTTGTTCACACTGTTGTTATCTTGACTTCTTTGATCACACATAGCAAACATATCTTTTGAGATTATACAGAATGGGACAAAATAACTCCGTTAAAGGGAAGAAGAAAAAGCTGAGTCATTTCAAATTATTTTGGTAACTGCATATAGGCTGGTAAACAAAGAAATGTAATCGAGGAATATGATGATTTTTTTCTGAAATGTTCTTCACTGCAGCCTTTCCCCTACCTGATTGGATCTTGCTGCCTGCTTCTTCTCCTATACTATCAGACCATTTCTATTCTATTAGTTATCCTCCTGATGGACAGACAGTCCCAAGCCCTTTTATATAATACATTTTGTGGCCTTGCAAAGAATAAGTAAACAAAAAATAAGTAAACAAATAAAAATACTCCCATAGAATACTTGTTCCAAGATTATTTGAACTCGACATTGGGGGCTCTATCTGAGCCATTCTACATTGGGCTACCCTTGAAGAGTATTGAGAAGCCTCAACCAGTGCAGAATGCAATGGTATAGCCAGTTATGTGCGCCCCTAGAATGGCACATCTTACAACTTGACTCCATTAGTTGCATTAGTTACCAATTAGGTCCAGTTCAAGGGGCTGGTTTTGACTTTAAAGCCATTCGTGGCATGGGGTCAGGTTATTTGAGGGACTGACTCCCTTCAATTACATCTACCTATCTCATCAGTTCCAGCAGAAATGGCATGTTGTTGATCCCACCTGCTATGGAGATATGTGGTAGTACCCAGGAGATTAGCCTTTAAATCATAATATTAATATTTTTTAATTGTTGTCTATCCGTATTGCTATTTTTTTTTTTAGTTTTTATTGTACACTGCTCAAAGTCACATTTTATGAGATGGATGACCATATAAATCAGGGGTAGTCAACCTTTTTATACCTACCGCCCACTTTTTTGTATCTCTGTTGGTAGTAAAATTTTCTAACCGCACACCGGTTCCACAGTGATGGTGATTTATATAGTAGGGGACAAAACCCCTACCACCCACCATGAAAGCTGGAATGCCCACTAGTGGACAGTAGGGACCAAGTTGACTACCACCGATATAAATGAACAATTAATCAGTGGAACAACTTGCCTCCAGAAGTTGTATATGCTCCAACACTGGAAGTTTTTAAGAAGAGATTGGATAACCATTTGTCTGAAGTGGTGTAGTGTTTCCTGCCAGAGCCGGGGTCCCTTCCAACCTCCAGGGTCCCTTCCAACTCTGTTATTCTATTCTATTCTATTCTAATTCTATTCTATTCTATTCTATTCTATTCCTATTCCTTTTTCATTCCATTCTATTCCATATATAATGAACAAATAGACAAATAATAATTTTTATTCCATACCTTGACTCCTTTTACCTCTTTCAGTGCACAGACACCATATGTTAATAGGAATGCATGTTTTCTTAATAGGACAGTTTCCCCCATTACTAAAAAAAATACAGCTCCACAGCTTTCCTCTGATCCCTCTTCACAAAGTAATTTGATAATGTTATTGAAAACAATATGGATGGAAAGTGGTGTTGATAACACTGTTGTAATTATGCCTAACTTTGAATACAGAACCAGGAAGAAGTAACATTTCTGTCAATGCTACAGCAATGCATGAGGGAATAGTACAACTAACTTCACTCCATGGCAACAGTAAAAATCAGTAACTTAGGGTGAAGCAATATCAACCATGGTCAACCAGCCAGGTAAATTAGTTGGTAACACTTCAACACATATTTAGCAATAAATCAGATTCTAGACTACTTTCAACAAGAATGATTTTAATATTCATAGTTGTTGTTTGCTTACTTTCGGTTTGATTTTAAGGGCTTCCATCCAGCTAGAGTATACAGCTGGAGTATTCCAATAATATGTCATTTTGTAGTCTGTCGTTCTTCATATATTTCAGCAGGCCGGCCTGGATTGACCCTGGGGTGGGTAGTTTTAATTTGTTTGTTTATTTGTGATTTTATTGTTTTAACTCTTGGTAATTTGGACTTGTTTTTAGTTGTGTTACTGTATATCCTTTTGTATGTTCGCCGCCCTGAGTCCTTTGGGAGTAGGGCGGCATACAAGTCTAAATAAATAATAATAATAATAATAATAATAATAATAATAATAATAATATATTGGATAATATTCAAATATAATGCAAAAAAAAGGATTTGGAACAAAATGTTGCAGAGTGCATCAGTCTGAGCTATCAGATATCATTTCATTTTTGTTTTGTCTTAATATATTTAAAGAAATTAAATGCAGTTTAAATAAAACATATTTAAACTTCAAACGAAATAATTTTTTTTTATTTCTTTTGAACATAGAGCTATAAATTAGGGCTGGGCAATCCATATTCCAAAGACACATGCAGTCCCCAGCTCTTTTTTAAAGACCTTGGAGATCTCTTAGTTTTTGTTACTAGATAAAAGTGATGCAATTTCCTGCAAATATTTGATGTGAAACCAAAAAACCCAGATGTTTTATTGTTAAACTTTTGCTAGACTTAACACATCTATAGAATTATAACATCTCCCCTTCCCCCAAACAAGCAAATAAACAAAATGGAAAGGTAAGTCAAAAAGTCCTTAAGGCTCCAATACTATTTAAGTTGCAATAGTATTGATATGTATACATCCATCTGTATATGAAACCATGTATGTCCCATAAAAACTTACAAAAAAGAAAACACAGAAAAGTATTATATAAAGGGAAAAGGAACAATATCTGTCACCTCCACTGACTTCTAATCTGCCTCCAGATGTGTTTAAGAAAAATGATGTGATCTTTTAATAGAATCTTTTTTATCTTGATCCTGATATAATCCTAGGAAGTCCTTCTCCAAATGTCTAAATGTTTTGGGGAAAGTACAGGTAGTCCTCTCAACATACAACAGTTTGTTTAGTGACCGTTCAAAATTATACTGGCACTGAAAAAAAAAGGTTGCAACCAGTTTTTCATACTTACAACCACTGCAACATCCCCATGGTCATGTGATCAAAATTCAGATGTTTGCCAATTGGTCCATATTTATGGCAGTTGGGGCATGTGATCACCTTTTGCAATCTTCTGACAAACAAAGTCAACGGGGAAGCCAGCTTCACTTACAACCATGGTACTAACTTATCAACTCCAGTGATTCCCTTAGCAACTGTGGCAAGAAAGGTTGTAAAATGGGGCAAAATTCATTGAACAAATGTCTTACTTAACAATGGAAATTTTGGGCTTCATTGTGGTCATAAGTCAAGGACCAACTGAAATTGTTTGGGTTGGGGTACCTCATCATGGGATGCCATCTATGAAACTATATGTTGGTGACATTGTAGGAACAGAACTATGGTACTTCTACGGTGGCAAAAATGAAGAGAGACTGGAATCCTCTTTTCTGATGAACAAATGTTATTAAAAGGCACAAGCTTTCATGAGCTTTCAAGTATTGACAATGGTTGCTTTTCACAAAACCTTTTCAGAGCACTACCTAATAGCATACCAGGTATGGCTATAAATATCAGTAAGCCCAAGGAGAAACAGACCCTCATTAGCTATAAGAAGAAGCAAGTTCAGCCATATCAGCTGAAGTTTCAAGAATATTGAAATTGTGTTACTGCATATGGATCCCCCTGCTGGATTAGGAATACTTGTTTAATTAAACCATATAAACCTTAAAAGACAATGTGTGTCTGGGGAATGAACAAGGGTCATTTGTTTTATTTATCATTTCCAATTTTCCCCATGATATTTATGAAACGTTTTGGGCCTCATGGAGGCAGTTAAGAAATTTTAGGGTGGACAAGAAGAAAGTAATATGATGATCAGGACATAATGTTGGCAGACTTCCCTATGCATGAAGTGCATTATATAAGATTGGGTTAATACTCTGGATACCAGTCTCTTCACATCAACAAACAGGGAGCAGCAGTGTTCACAGTTTCGAGGCGTACAATTAAGGGATAACAAACAACAAAAGCAATGACACATCATTGAACTACAAGCTCCATCCCTTTTATACATGTCTTGTGGTATTCTAAGAAAGAACAGCACTTGCATTACAATGTGATGATGCTTTGAGCATTTTGACAATGCTAGTCATCCTCGACTTACAATGAATCAGTTAATGACTATCTGAAGTTATGGCAGACTTGAAAAAAAGTTACTTATCATTTTTATCCTCAGAGTTACAACTACTGCTGCATCACCCCTCTGACATAAGGTTGCATTTTGGCAATCAGCTTGCTTTCATGACCATTCGTAGCATCCAGTCATCCCCTGATTGTGTTTTGCATCTCTGTTCTGCTGATATAAAAGGGTTCAATTGGAATGAAAAGAGATGACTATTTTTGGAACTGTCCATGTTACTTATCCACAATTTTGATTCCAGTTGGGTCTGTAAACTTTATTGTGTTATAGATGAAAGAGAGAAAGAGAGAGAGAGAGAGAGAGATGATAGATGATGGATGGATGGATGGATGGATGGATAGATGTTAGATAGATAGATAGATAGATAGATAGATAGATAGATAGATAGATAGATAGATTGACAGACAGACAGACAGACAGACAGACAGACAGACTTGATGTCTATTTCTAAAACGGCAAAAATGAAGAGGAGACTGGTAATAGCTTTTCTGATTAAGAAATGATATTAAAAGGTAAAGCCTTTTAGCTGACAAAACCATGGAAAGATGTCTCTCTATTTCTCCATGGTTTTGTCAGTCTTTTGTCCTATTTTTTTCAGCAAAATATTTTCATGTTTGCTGATGCTCAATAAATAAGCCTTAAACCTTTTTTGGTAGCTAAACTGAGTTGATGTGTGTTCTTTCTCTGATCTGGACACAGGGATTTCCTGAGAGTGTATTAGATTCATACTGACTTGGAAATTAGTAACTTTCCAACATTAAAAATAATTCTGATTACATCAAAAAGCTTCCAGCACTATAAAGCTAGCTGATAGCCATTGTCCTTAAGGTGGAAAATATTCAGTTTCAAGGACTGAAAGCATTGTAGAGCTGTTCAGTCCAAGGATGATTTAAAGATAAAGAAGTGAGATCAAAGCCTTTAAAACTCTCCTCCAGAAGTGAGTAATTGAGCAAATATACAAATTGCCTGTCATAGTTTTTTCTACTATATCAGTCTGTTCTATTTTTCTCGAGCATATGTTTCTAGAATTTGCCTGTGTACATGTAAATTAATGTATATGTATTTTACATATAGCAATGTTTTGTTTGGAAGGTATGGTACATTTGATTTAGATAATGCCCATGAGGACACTTTAAAATTTGATAATGCTTATCTCAAGTTCATAAGAGTAATAAATTACTTCCTCCAAACTAAATTTTTCTATGTGTTCAGCCTTCCTGAGAAAGAAGGTTCGTGATTGTATGTCATTTTCAACATGAGTAACTTGTGCTAAATAATGAGCATAGTGTTATTTGTATAACAACAGATGACATATGTGACTCCATATAATATAATATTTGGTCTTCTGCTTGTAAAATATAAAATATACAGTGACATACTTGAAATACATTATATTTTCCAATTAACTACTCTAGATTACCATCCTGATTGCCTGGAGATTTGTCATCCCAATAATAATCATGCTCAACTCCATTTAGCTTCCAAGTGTTGTGGCCCACCAGTGGCCAGCAGAGCTGGCAGCAGACTCTGTCAGTGAGGAGGTTGGGGAGCACCATGGGCCAGTCCTGCAGTCTGGGGAAGGCTCTGATAAGTGCTTTGTGTTGGAGGCAGAGATGGGGCCAGGGCTGTCCAACAGTTATCAGCTACCTTTGGCGTCAAAGATCAGTGGGGCAGAAGAACAGCTGGAACCTGTTCCCGATGTGTGCATGCACAGAGCTGCCAAGAGAAGGGAACAGTTAAGAAACAAGGGTCGACTTGGGAGTAAAGGCACAGGTGGATGGTGAATGCCCCTCCCATAGGGGACAACGAGGAGCAAAAGGGGAGAGGTGTCTGCAGGAGACAATTAGTTCATTGAATTAGTGTGAAGATTTGTTTGTGACTCTCAGAGACTCAATGCCAAGTATTTTCTTGTACAGCTTTACACTTGGAAGCTATCATCCTGGTGACTCTCCAAGCCTGATAAGGTCTGTAGTTGTAATTCACCCTTGAAAGACTTTGCTGGATGTGAATGATACGAATTCACATTAGCCTAATAAAAAGGGGTTTTGCTGGGACAAGGAGTCTGCTTCGTGATTTTGTGAAGCCTAGGTCAGAACACCAAGCCTAAAAAAGGTCAACCATCTATTTCCACTCTTGTGAAACCTAATTAGGGAAAGTATATATGCCTTTTGCACTGGAAAATGATAGCTATTTTAAAAGTATTGTTTTGTAATCCAAATTGCATAACTGATTTAGATAGAATTAATTAATAAGTCTTTCAAATGTAGTGCTCTACAAATTAATAACTTTGGCAGACTAGGGTTGGTACATGGTTTTGCAAAACCTAGAAATCCCCCCCCAATCTGTTCTATTTTAAAGATATGTCATTGCTCATTATTGGAGCAGTGTTTCTTCCTTAGTCTTCTTCCTCATTTCTCATTCCTCAGAAAATTATGACTGTCCTTCAGCTGAAAATGTTATCTTTGGGGGTATGCATTAGTCAGAGATAGTGTCTTGAAAGTAGGTTATCATCTGCTCAAGATAACAGTGATACATACAAAGAGATGTGAATTAACCATTCACAATAGTGGGTGATTCAGGTATTTACAAACACAATTGATGAAAACATTGATTTGCCTGCATGTTTACACACAGGCACTAAAATGACAGAGAAGCACATTCAAAATATATAATGCACGGAAACATTAGTAAGACATCTCTATTGAATTGTAACTGAGATTTTAGATTGATTTTAGATTCAAGTCATCAATTTATCTTGACATATTACCAAGAATTTCATAGCCTCTTTAGGATCTGTTGTCTTCAATATAGATCATGCCTGTTCTGTACAGTCCTAAAGTTCTTAATTCAGAAATGCCTTAATCTTAAGTGATACGGTGAAAAGGAAGATGTAATTAAAATGTAGTCCTTTCTTTGGTCTAGCTTTATCATGTGATTTTTCTAAAAACCAAATGCAATAAAACATTTTTTAAAAAATATAGCCTTATTTGATGTTGTCACATCCAGGTTGCATAAATGTAAACTGGACAACAGTCAACCAATGATTCTACAACCAAAATTCTGTGACCTTAACTGGGTGGACAAGAAATATGTCTGATCTGGGTCTCACTGTACTTATTTATTTGCACATACAAGTCCTTCTTCCAGAGAAGCACAGTGAACAGATGATTATTAGAAGGCAAACCTGGGGATTTTTAAGATGCTCTGTTGGGGTTCAGCAATATCTTATTTTCCTTTCAATACATGAAACTCAAAGGTTCCATTTATATATTTTCTATTTATTGTTTAAATAGACAGTGACAGACTAAGAAAGTACAGATCTAATCAAAACTGAAGAGTGTACAACTCCTGCTGGATTGTGGGTAGCACAAGAACTTTACTCCCAAAATAAATGGTCCAGGACCAAAAATGAGTCTAAGTATTTGGGGGAATATCCCTTCAAAACATTTTCAAAGATAGTCTGTATTTCTGATCCTGACTAAGTAGGATTCTGAGAATACAGAGCATAAATAAATAAATAAATAAATAAATAAATAAATAAATAAATAAATAAATAAATAAAAAAATAGGATGGGGTTCAGCAAATAGGGAGGTTATAGAGAATTCTAATGTAGGAGAGCTATGCAGAAATAATCACCTAAAGATTCAAAAAACAGTTCACAGAACACTGCCAGTTCACAAAATTTTACAGATGAACCTTAACTTTTTCAAAACTTTACCTCGTAGGACATAGGGTAATGATATCTATCATGGTTTCTTTTTTTTTTTTATAAGAAGTTTTATTTTTCCAAAAACACAAACATAACAAACAAACATACAACACATAGATCCATATCAATTTCAAGTATGTCGGTCGGTCAAAAATCACAGTGCCTACCCCTTATTATTCATACTCAATATTACAAAAAGAAAAGCTATAATCATTATTATTAATCCTTTATCATATTATAATCTCTATATTGTTTCAACAGTTCTATCTATCTTTATATTCCCAAGAATACATTAACAAACTTTTTGTCTAACCATTGATAGAACATATTCCATATCTTATAAAACTGCTTTTCTTCTTGATCCCTAATTTCAAATGTTAATCTACTCATTTCGGCACAATCCAAAATCTTCTTAATCACTTCCTCCTGCGTAGGTGTCTTATCATTTCTCCAGTTTTTAGCAAATACAATTCTAGCGGCTGTCAATACATTAACAATCAGATATTTCAGTTCTTTGTTAAATGTCTCTGGTACAATTCCCAACAGGAATATCTCAGGTTTCAAGTCTATATGTTGTTGTGTCATTTTTTCCAACCACATGTGGATTTTCGTCCAACCTCCTGATGTTTTGTGTTGTGATCTCCTGAGTTCTGTGATGTAGTATCCTGGGTGGAAGGCTGTGATGTGACATTCTGGGCCTTGGTTTGGCTCCGAGTTTGAGGTCTGGTTATGTGTTTATAGCGTGTGTCAGTTTGCTTAGTTTGGGGGTCGGAGGGGGGTGTAGCAGCTGGTGTTGCAGCCATGGTCTGGTTTCTGGATAGTGGTTGCCTTTCATCTGTGGCGTGGGCTTGGGTTTGAGTCTGGTGAAGGAGATTGGTGGTGGCATCATGTGTTATTTTGGGTCCGTGTTGGTTTTGTGGCTGGGACTCGTTTGTTGATTAGGGCTAGTTTCCAGATGTCTGGTAGGCGGGAAGTATCATCCTGTTTATTCATGTTATGGGGGTGTTTCTCTATTTCGATGGCTTCCCTAATTATTCTCTTGTTGAAGTGTTCAGTATTGGAGATAAGTTTGGATCCCTCAAAATCAATTTCATGTCCTGTGGCTTTAAGGTGCTGGAAAAGGGAGGAATCCACATAGAATTCTATCAATTCTATCAATAGGAGAAGATGCTCATGTAATAAAAACATCTTCTGAAAAACTCAAGCCATTGAGCACGGAGGAAGAAACGTGGGAACTGGAAATCATTTGAATGGTTTGTGGTTGTCCATTGCATTACAACTTCATCAGTAGTGATTTATTTTATTACTTTAATTTAACCTTGTATTGTGTTTACCTCTAGTAGAATACTTGGAAATATATCTAAGTAAGGGTGGGGTTTAAGAAAAGTTAATGTCTTGGCACAAAAGTAAAGTCACCAAATGAGGGCATCCAACCACATGAATCTGGAGTAAAGTTTCTGTAGATTTTCATCTCACCACCTCACAGTTGATTTGGATAAAATGAGAGGAGATTTGCATGCAAGCTATGAAAGTTATCCTGAGTTCCTTTGAGGAAAGTTGAAGTACATATGGAAGAAATTGGCTTGTTGGGATGATGATGGGGATGATTAGCAACTTAATCTTGTTACACTGAGGCTATCCTGCAGCTATTTTTGTTATCATTTGAGATGCCCATATAAACTTTCTTGTCACTAGTGCATTAAAAAGGAACACTGAACACATAAAGCTAAGATAGTAATACCACAAATACAACTGAGGAAAAATTAGTTGCTGAAATAAATACAAGCTGAAAGCATTTAGCAGTGGTGCAGTGGAATATCTGCAAGAGATATTTTCCTATAAGCATGAACTGGTGGAGCCATAAAATAGACAAAGTAATAGTAAATGAAGCTAAAGTGCTCTAGGATTGAATTTGGATTATTTGAATTAAATTTCAATGAGCATCTGCTACAAAACACCCCAGACTTAACAATTGTTGATAAGAAAGACAAAAAAGTCTGGATAATGGACACTAAAACTGGAGACAGTAGAACAGAGGAAAAAGAACTGGAGAAAATCACAACATAAAAAGACCTGCAAATAAAGCAGAACAATTGTAGCAAAATAAAGTAAAGATAGTACCAATGAAGCAAAGATAGTACCAATAGTAATAGGCACCTTGGGCACACTTCCAAAATGTTAAATCCAAAATGTCAAATCCAATCTAAATATCTGGCTTATTGTGTTACCAACCATAATAATAATTTATTAAATTTATATGCTGCATGATTCTCAGAAACTTTGGGCAGTTAATTTGCTTAGACCTGCCTCTGCTATGCACAGAGTAATAGCAGATTTTTAGAAAAGGCAAATGCTATGTCTACTAATACAAAAATAACTTGCAATGTTTAAAAACTGATGTGTTTAGGTTTTAGCAGCAATATAGTTAGATTTTTGACCCAACGTTCTTCTTTATAAGATTGGTTTTATTTAATGATTCTGATGTTTCAAGATGATGTGAGCAGTAATCCAAGATACCTGGAAGACACAAAGTTGGGCTGGCCTAGACTACTTCAAAAATGAAGTGCTTTAAATGGAAAAACATTAGAATACTTCAAACTCAGTTTCTTCCCATTAGTGTTGTGATTTACTATAATTGACAAAACTGCTTACAATGATCAAACAGAGTGACATTTTACAGCTGCATCAGAAAGAACATTAAAATGACCCTGTTAAGCAGATGAGCTGCTTTAATAACATAAGTGGCAGGACTTGAAAGAAACATGCAGGAAAATTTGAAACTGATATGGCTTGATTAATTTAGGTGCCCTTTTTGAAAGACAGAGTCTTCATTATTATTACAAGACTGCAACCATTGTTATTGTTTAATTAGTGGAAAATGAAAGTGTTAAGTTTGCATGAAGAGACAGACACGGAGTGCTTCAAGCTCTTAGTTTATTAGTTACAGCTCAGAACGGACCCAATTTGGCTGGGCTGCGGCTGCTACTTATAGCCAGCAGCCACAGTTGCCAGCCAATCAGAGTGCAGGGTTTTCCCACACTTTTTAAACCAATCATTTCCAACATTTTACAAGAACAGTTCAAACTAAACCAATGACTTCAAACCTACATACATAGCACCCCTCCCCACTAGGTTCAGTCCATACTCAAACCCCAGCCTATCTAATGTATTCTTTTAAATAGGTGGGGCTCTTACGTGTACGTTGAGACTTACGTGGTTCAGATGTTTTAAGGTTCTCACCTTGTGAGAGAGGAAATGTGTCTGCTGACATTTCCTTACTTGGACTTGTAGTAATGGTAGAACCTGTTTGGTTACTACAACCTGGTCTCTCCTCCCAATCCATCTCCAACCCAATGTCAGCACCTAAATCAGGTAGTGATGTGCAATCTTCCATTTGTGAAAATGGTTGTTGGTATTGTGACAGGTTTTGGGATGGTTCCTGTCATGTTAGCTCATTACACATGGGGTTGATTCTTACTTGCTGATTACTCTCATAATCCTCCCCTTCCCCTAGAAGAGGCAGTAGGTATGGGAACCAGAGAGGAGCAAAAGCAATGCTCCTGAGGCAATCCGGATCTTAACTGATCAATGTGCCTGCTCCAGAGGACACCATCCTCCGTTTGTACCCTGTAAGACCTGGGGCCTGTGATTTGGGTTATCTCAGCAGGAATCCATAATGGTTCACCCATGAGGTTCTTAGCATAAACAGAATCACCCACAGTGAAAGTGCGAATTTTACTAGTGGAATCCAGTGGTGCGTGGGTGCATACATGGGATGGAGGCGGTCAAGGGGAGACCTGAGTTTCCTACCCATCAACAATTCAGCTGGGGTTAAATTAGTTGAGGGGTTGGGAGTGATATGCTGGACACTGAGTAGTTTTTCAACTTTCTCAGTGATGTCCCCTGGACCCAATTGCTGAAGCTTTTCCTTGGTAAATCGTACCATGCGTTCAGCCCAGCCGTTAGCCGAAGGATGCCCAGGGGCTGTCAGGGCATGTCTGATACCCTGTTGTGCTAGATAGGATTCAAAAAGGTTGGATGTAAATTGAGGGCCATTGTCAGAGACAAGAACATCAGGTGGGTTACAAAAAGCTTTTTAAGCTGCTTGATGACAGCATCAGTTGTGGTGGATGCCATAGGGATAACCTCCAGCCATTTGGAATATGCATCTACTATAATAAGGAATGTATGCCCTCTGGTAGGGCCAGCGAAATCAATGTGAATCCTGGACCATGGGCCCCTAGGACATTCCCATTCCTGTGGGGGGGCGAGAGGTGGGGCATGCCTGACTAACTGACAGTTGGGACAAGATGCAACCCAGTTTTCAACCATTTTGTCAATACCTGGCCACCATACATAACTCCTGGCCAATCCCTTCATTCTGACAATTCCCGGATGACCCTCATGTAACATTTCCAAAACCTCTTTTTGTAGTTTTGCAGGAATAACCACCCTGTTACCCCACAAAATACATCCTCTTAATACAGATAATTCAGTTTGCCTGGATTTAAAGGTTGGGCGAGTTGAGGTAGATCTTGAAGTGGCCAACCTTTCTTAATCCAGCCTATGACAGGAGCCAATAAAGTGTCTTTGGCAGTCTCTCTGGCAATTTGAGCAGCATGTACTGGAAGTTTGGCAACAGTTTCTAGAAAAAAGGTGTGAGTCTCAGGAACAGGGTCCTCAATGTGTGAAGGAAGTGGGCAGCGACTCAAAGCATCTGCATGCCCAATGTCTTTACCAGGTCTGTGGATCAGTTTGTATGAATAAGCAGCAAGAAATTCAGTCCATCTCAGCATTCTTGGTGACAGGATCGTGGGCGTTGGTTTGTCCCCTGCCACAATGCCTAACAGAGGTTTGTGATCTGTGACAATAGTAAATGTTCTCCCATATAAATACTCATGGAATTTCTTGACAGCTGCAACAATTGCCAAGGTTTCCTTGTCCAGTTGGCTGTAATTTCTCTCTGCTTTAGTCAAGGTGCGAGAGTAAAATGCAATAGGAGCTTCCCTCCCACTGGGAAGCATGTGGCTCAAACCCCCCCCCACTCCAAAAGGGGAGCCATCACAAGTCAGAACAACAGGAAAGTTCTCAGAGAACTGTATCAGCACAGCATCAGACGTGATTAGTCTCTTGATATTGTTAAATGCAGCTTGTTCCTTCCTCCCCAGACCCAAGCAGATTTTTGTCCAGCAACCTATGTAGGGGTTCTGCACTGGTTGCCTTCTGAGGTAGAAACATATGATAGAAGTTAATGAGTCCCAAGAATGCTTGCAAATCTGTTTTGCATTTTGGCCTGGGGGCTTCTTTGATTGCCTGAACCTTTGTCTCTGTGGGGTGGATGCCATGTTTATCAATCATGTAACCCAAGAATTCCACTTTATCTGTTCTAAGTGTGCATTTTTCTTCTTTGACTTTTAACCCCGCTTTTTTTAATCTAGTTAAGACTTCCCTGAGTCTCTCGTGTAATTGAGTGTCATTTTCAGCAGAAATTAAAGCATCATCAAAATAGGGCACCACCCCTGGCAACCCTTGTAACATTCTTTCCATAAGGCTTTGGAAGATGCTTGGTGCCATGCTTACTCCAAATTGCAATCTTTTGCATTTGAAGGCACCTCTATGGGTCACAATGGTTTGGGCTTCAGCAGTGGCATCATCAACTGTTAATTGTTGATATGCCTGTGCCAGGTCCAACTTGGCAAAAATGTGCCCTCCAAGAGAGTGTAATAAATGATGCACTACTGGAACTGGATATGCGCTCTGTTGTAGCGCATGGTTCAATGTCCCCTTGTAGTCTCCGCAGATTCTCACAGACGCATCAGCCTTGACTGGTGTGACTATGGGTGTCTCCCACCTGGAGTTATCAGTGGGCTCTAAAACCCCTTGGGCTATTAGTTTATCTAATTGTGCATCAATTTTTTCCTTTAAGGCAAATGGGACCCTTCTGGGTTTTAAACAGATTGGTTGTACCTTGGGATCTAGGTTAAATGTGAGGGCGGTCCCCAAGTACTTGCCTAATCCGTCGCTGAAGACCTCTGGAAACTCAGACTTCAAGGCCTCTTGCCACTCAGTGTTGCTCACGTGATTGATGCCAGTCACCTCGATGCCCAATGGGTTGAACCACTCAAGGCCCAGCAGACTTGGGCCGTCCTTGTCCACGATGATCAGTGGTAGGCGTTTGGTGTGGCCCTTGAATTTCATGTTGAATTTTCTTGTTCCAATTACTGGAATCTTGTTCCCTTGGTAGTCTTTAAGAGTCAATGCTTGCTTCTTGAAGTGCTTCTTCTGGATGTTGGGAAGAAGTCTGTGAATAGTGTCCCATGACACCATAGATAGGTATGAGCCTGAGTCCACTTCCATTTGGCAAGGCCTTCCTTCAATAAGTACCTTGACATGCACTTTTCTGCTTCTTAAAGGTGATGAATGACCAATAGTTACTGTTTGATGAGTTTCATTCTTCCCATTTGCTTCTGTGCTGCGCCCCATTTTCTCACTGCGATTGTTGGGCCTGAATTTTTTGTCCTTGCTTGTAGCAAACTTTCTTCTGTTGGGTGGAGTTCTGGATGATTTGCAGACTCTTGCTAGGTGTCCTTTTTTATCACAACGGAGGCAAATGGTGTCTAAAAACTTGCATTCAGTGCGAGGGTGGCTGCCCCCACAACATCTGCAGTAGAAATCTTGCCTCTTTCTTCCCAGGTCTTTCTTTTTCCGCTCAATTCTGAGTCTGTAAATTCCTTCCTCCACCTCACTATAGTCTGACTCAGAATCTATTTGCTCACAATGAGTTGTTGTGGACTTTTCCACATCAGGATGACTTGTGGCTTTGTTGATTTTCTTCATGGCTGCTTTCGCTTTCCCCTTGATCACAACGGTAAAACTCGTGTCTCTTAATGAGGCATGATACTTGTGGCGCGTAATGGGCTCTTAACAGTTTTTCTAAGTCAGGCCATTCCATTACTTTCACGTCTGCAGCTCCCGCCAATGCTTTCGCCATCTTGAAAACTGCCGGATCGCAGTGCGTGAGAAAGACCGCCCTCTTCCGCTTCTCGGAAATGTCAGCAAGATCATTTCCCTCCAGATACATTTGGAAACGATCTGCATATGACTCCCAGTCTTCTGCCGTCGGATCAATGGGCTGGGGGTGTTCAGTGCAACCATCTCACTCTCCTTCTGTTCCACGCCGCTCTTCTTCAGGGGAATCCCACCTTCGTCGCCAGTGTTAAGTTTGCATGAAGAGACAGACGCGGAGTGCTTCAAGCTCTTAGTTTATTAGTGACTACAGCTCAGAACGGACCCAATTTGGCTGGGCTGCGGCTGCTACTTATAGCCAGCAGCCGCAGTTGCCAGCCAATCAGAGTGCAGGGTTTTCCCGCACTTTTTAAACCAATCATTTCCAACATTTTACAAGAACAGTTCAAACTAAACCAATGACTTCAAACCTACATACATAACAGAAAGGATGGCTCATTTGCTGGATGAAAATATTCTAACGTAGAGCATAGTAGGTGTGATTTCATTGCAATTCAGGAATATAATAATGTTTTCTTTTCTTTCATTTTTTCTTCATCCTTTTTTAAAAAGGAAAGTTGCATCTCATGTGCGGTTTTGGTCCGCACTTGGAAGGCTGCTCATTGGTTGCCAATGCATCAAGAAGACTCCACGCAGGTTCTTTCTCGGATGAGCTGACCCTGACACAGAGTCCGGGGGGGCTCTTTTATTGGGTGAGTATAGGCGGGGTTAGTAGAGCATACTTTGAGTCCGTTTTTCCATAAATGCAGGTGCAAAATTTGTGCGATCAGCAAGCAAAAGTTTACAGTTTGTGGTTATGTGGTTGGAATAGGATATGTAGAAACAGACAGACAGTGCAGCTACATTCTCCACTGCTAACTTCCTGTACATGGTCTGACTCTGATAAGAATTTACACATACAGGTCACACAAAGGTTATATGTCAAATACAGAAGCAAAGGTTATATGTCTAATACACGAGTAACTAATGGATCCTTGTATGTGGTTCAGCTTTTACAGAAGCCTGCACACACAAGTTTTAATGGCTAAAACAAAAGCAATTAATGATTTTATAGCAACATCTCCTCCGTTTTTGTTTTTTGGAAGGTAATCAGCACTGACCTATGCCTAAGGATCCTCATGAGACCATACACTCTCCAGCGCATGGTGTCAGAGCAGACCTGACGGCAATTCAGTCAGGACCTTCCTCATCAGAGGATAGGCAATCACAAGGAGGTTTCAACATGGGGGCAGTTAATTCATGCTGAAGCAGCTGGACAGAAGTGGAGGGTTAGGTAGGCCTCCAGGACGTAACCATAGACACAATATTGGGGATACATTGGATACAGCAGCAGAGAAGCACAAAAATCAAGGGGGTTTCAGCAGGGAAGGGGGGCCAAATACATAAAATTCAATAGCAAAATAAGTGTGATCAACCAAACCAGAACATACATAACGTCCAAGTAATGGAGGCATGCTGAGAAAAGAGAGATAAGCCGTACAACAGCCTCCAGGATTGAAACAGCAAGTCCACCTGGAATAAGTCACGGTGTAAGATGATCTAGGCAACCATCCGCGGGGGCCTGACCAGTTCATGCTGCATACTGGGCGAGCAACGGTGCAGTGGATGGAGACAGTAGAGGGCTGAGAGGTCCAGATGGACAAGGTCGACCAGGTGACTTCCTCGGTTCCTAGCTTGAAGGAGCATGTGGAACAGGGTCAGCAAGCAGGACAGCAGAGGAGACCAGAAGGCACAGGAGCACAGGAAGCATCTCCGCCAAATGCTGTGGCTTGTGGCTCAAGGTTACTTCACAAGGTAGGGTCTGGTGTGTCTGGCAGGAACCCAAAGCACTCGGTCAGGTAGTTGGATGGCTGCGTAACCTCGACCCAAGTGATGAGATCAGCAGGTCCTTTCCATGTCAGGTCAGGTAAGCAACGGTAGTATACCTGTGGTTTGGGTAGATCTGCAGATGAGGGAGAGGAAAAGTGTCACTCTGCAGCGGTAGTTAATGGATGTCCAGTTAAATTTATGAAATTCAGAGTATATAGACAAAGATTTAAGGTATTTTGTATCGATGGGAGGCCGGGGGCAGTTTCCCCTGTTTCAAATATCGATCCGAGTGCATGTTTAAGTGTCTGGTTGGCGCGCTCTGCCAAGGCCTGGCCTTGGCTGTTGTAAGGTATTCCAAATTTATGGATAATATCCCATTGGGTACAAAACTCTGACATGGCAGAACTTGTGTATGCGGGACCATTATCAGTTTTTAGCTCTTTTGGGCGTCCCAATGATGCAAAGGTTCGAATACAGTGATTGATCACATGCTTAGAGGCTTCGCCTCTCTGAGGAGTGGCCATAATAAACCCTGAAAATGTATCTATGGAAACGTGGAGATATTTCCAGGGGCAAAAGGAGCGTATTGGGTAACATCCATTTGCCATATTTGGCAGGCCTGTGTGCCTCTGGGGTTGACCCCCATAGGAATAGCAATAGCCTGCTGACTACAAGTGGGGCATTGCTGCCGGATGGCCGCTGCCTCAGCAGCTGTAATACCAAATTGTTTAATGAGCGCTTTTGTATTTTGGTGAAAGTATGAGTGGCTTTCCCAAGGTGTTACAGGTTGTAAAGGCAAGATCAAATGTGCAGCTGCATAGTCTGCCCTATTGTTACCTTCCTGGAGCACACCAGGGAAAGGTTGGTGGCTCCTAATATGAGCAACAAAAAATGGACAATTTCATTCTGCAATTAGGGACTGCAGAGTACAAAATAATGCCAATAAATCAGGTTCAATAGATGGTGATAGCTATGAGCCAAATATTGTTAAAACAATTTGAGAAACATACAAGCTATCGAGAATCAAATTAATTGGGACTTTAGAAAAAAGCTGAAAAGCCAAAATTGCAGCGGCCAACTCAGCACGCTGCGCAGATTTTTGTGGTGGCGTTTTTGTCTTAAAAGGATTAGAGAGGGGGTTTGGAGATAGCTTGCAGGTATGGTTTCAGGAGAAAGAAAAATAACACATCAGTATTGCAGTTACTAAACAGATAAATCAGTTTCAACAAAATGGAGACACAACAGATGAGAAAGGGAAAAAACTGGATTCAAATGCTTCAGGAAAAGGATGAACAGGTAAAAGCATTTAAACACACAGTAAATGCAAGAATGAAACTTTTCTTGTAAATGAACTTAGAACATTCGTTAATAACCCTGGGTTTTTCTTAAAAGCACAGAGAGGAGAGAAAATTTAACTCTGTTCCTCATCCGGTCTAATTGGCCAGATCAGACCGGAAGAAGACAATCTCTCAGTGTTTTTAATTCTTAACAATTTAAAATTAATATCCGAAGGGATCAGAGACACGTAACAGTTGCAACAGTTACCTCTAGGACACACAAAGTCTTAGACACACACATGTGCACGCACACACATACCCACACACAAAGACAAAGAGGAAAACAAAACTTTTGAGGTTTACACACACACACTGATCATTCCCACAATAAATCTCTCAGTTAAATTGGGGAAGGCATAGATCTTAAGGAACATCGAATTTATGGTGAATCATTAGACATTCCATGACCACGCACCATGTGGTCAAAATTTGGATAGGGGCTCTAGGGGCCGAATGGAGATATTCCCCCAATTCAGTCCAAGTGGGGATTTTTAAACTTCCTTTTTCAGAATAAGACGGGCATTGTTTCCAAATGAAAGTTAACAGAGCAATCAAATCTTTGGTTTTTTGGGTGGGGGAGAGCCCCATTAGTCACCAATTTGCTGGACATTTCGGTTAGCTGTCTCAATTCGTGCAGGTGCACGACCTGCTGCTGAGAAAACTTTCCGCCCATACTCACTGATCCAGTCGTATTTCAGACAGGATGAAGGAACCCTGTCGTGTTTCAGACAGGATGAAGTGTGCACAGCCTCTCTCCGGGCGATGAGTAAGTGACAGTCCAAAGGGTTGATCTGGATCCAGCGTAGCCCACAGATCACACCCGGTCCAAGACAAGCCACTTTTTGCTGATCACGTTGGGGTCACCAGATGCGGTTTTGGTCCGCACTTGGAAGGCCGCTCATTGGTTGCCAATGCATCAAGAAGACTCCACGCAGGTTCTTTCTCGGATGAGCTGACCCCGACACAGAGTCCGGGGGCTCTTTTATTGGGTGAGTATAGGCAGGGTTAGTAAAGCATACTATGAGTACATTTTTCCATAAATGCAGGTGCAAAATTTGTGCGAGCAGCAAGCAAAAGGTTACAGTTTGTGGTTATGTGGTTGGAATAGGATATGTAGAAACAGACAGACAGTGCAGCTACATTCTCCGCTAACTTCCTCTACATGGTCCGACTCTGATAAGAATCTGCACATACAGGTCACACAAAGGTTATATGTCAAATACAGAAGCAAAGGTTATATGTCTAATACACAAGTAACTAATGGATCCTTGTATGTGGTTCAGCTTTTACAGAAGCCTGCACACACAAGTTTAATGGCTAAAACAAAAGCAATTAATGATTTTATAGCAACACTCATGCTTTTTCTCATCATTCTACTGAGATGCATTCTGGGTACATTTGCTAATCACGAGAGGACTCATCCTACTGCATTTGTGAAAACTAGGGGAAATGAACTTGGCATATGGGCAGTATTGTGCAGCTTATACACAGTCTCTTTAAGCCAGTGCTGGACATCTTTGTCCTAGAATTCTAAAATCTGTCTCAGGACAGCAAGGACTATCATAGAGTGCGAGTTTCAGAACTCTCAACTTTTCTGTAATCTGTAGCAGGATATCTTTGATACTACTACCATAGACTTGATATGCAATTAGGAGTAAAAGACTCAAGGCTAGAACAGAGATTCCTAACCTTTTCTTGTATGCGGATCTCTGTGTCTTCACTGAATCCTTTTGGAGACCAACATGCATGCCATCATATTAAGCATGCTATCTTTGGAGTGTGTCAGATAAGTTATCTGTTTTGAGGTCCTACTTTCAAGACTACCGATCCACTGGTTCATACTGTCATCACCCCAAAGTTCCACTCTTTAAAATTAGGGAATGTAACATTATTAAAACATCCTCATGAAACAAATAATAACAAGTGGAAATAATAATGTAACATCAAACAATAGATAGGAAAGAATATCATAATTGTCACCTCCCCACTCATTCCCCAAGTAATAGCCTCCTGGACCATTATCAACGACCATAGGCTACAAACTGGGAAGCATCAGACCGTAAGATTGTTGCAAAGATATATAAACTCTGACCACTTCTTTGAATGTATGATTTTCATACGTTCTTCAGTTTTGCTTTGCCCTTCCAGTACTAGTTGTTGATACTTCTTCTTCTTCTTGGTCCCAAAAAGATTTCAGAAGAGAATAAAACCTAGCAGGTTATGCAAGACTTCATAGTTCAGCACTGAGATCTCTACTGTGGAATAGAGCATATGGCTAAAACGGCTAACTGGTGGAGTCCAGTATAATTCCCTATAGATAGAAGTCTGGCTGCCCTTGTCACTCTCATCCAGTCTTATAGGCATTTAAAGGGGTTTTATTTAGGAAGTTACAAACCTGTAGAAGTTTGTAGGCATGATCAAGCTTTGGAGAGCTATAGACCTGCTGAAGTCTAAACAAAGCGGACAATGAGGACTATAATGGGGAAAATAATGATGCCAAACTGACAGAGCTATGTTCCACATACAAAAAGAGTTCCATATTTCTGGCAATTTTTCCTGGAGTTGAGAAAGGTCTTTGGAAAAATATTTTTAAAAAATAAAACAGTTTTCATTTTTAAAAACACTGTTTCTACCTGTTCAATCACCCATGTTGGAGATTTTATTTATGTATTTGAATTTATTAGCCACACAACTAAAACTATAATTTTTATGCAACTCCAGTTTCAAGTCAGTGAAAACCATCTTGGTGATTTTCTTTGGTTGTGTAGAGAAATGTGTTAGGAAATACAAAAAGGTCCTCTAGAGCTCCTCTGAAATTCCAGGTTGCCCACCTCTGGTGTAAAGATATTGAGAGTCATGATATTGGGAGTCATGTATAGGGTTGACATACATGACCATTTACTAGATTTTTACTTATTCATAATATGTGAAAATCGTTCATGAATTTGCCTTAGGATATGGAAAATAAAAAGGTCTGTTGGCTATCTGAAGTGAATTTTCTTTTTCCTTTTCCTACCAGCCAAACAAAATAAATCCAGTTACATTGCTAAGTGATCTCCAGAGTTTGAGCTTCTGGCAAATCCAATATTATACCAGGCTGATATTATCAGAGTAAAAGTGTGGTTGCTGTTTTTAATTTTTTTCATCCTTGTGGACGGAATAAACATTTGAAACATTTGATTCTACTGTCAGTTTAGTGAGCTGGGAAAATATAATAGCCTAAATGCATTTAGTGATCACATATCACAAATGTCTTCTCTCTAACAATCTATCTATCTATCTATCTATCTATCTATCTATCTATCTATCTATCTATCTATCTATCTCTATCATATCCAAAGTTCTTATTGCCATGCCTCAATTTGAGCTTTCCAACTATAGAAACAGCCATTCACAGAAGCTGGCAAAGAACTAATTTTAGACTTGTCCCTCTATATATGAACCCCTAACTCCAACCAGGAGTCATAGGATTGCATCCTGGAAGGCTTTAGTAAAAACACTACCAAAACATTATCACCACCTAAGATTTTCAATAAATATGTGAATTTAGTGAAAGTTTTGAGTCAATACATTTAGAGTCAGGCTGTTTACACTGTCGTCCTACTTAGTTCCATCTTTTCTTGTGGACCCTTTGATTGGTTTCCAGTACAGTGCCTTCACAACTGATTGGCAGCAATTAGCAAACAAATCTTTTCATAAGTGGATATATCACTTGCTAATTGTCTTAGATCAAGAGTTGGTTTGAAGCATATACACAAGGGGTAATTCAAAAATTGGCAAGCCTAAATCAGACATTATTTGAAAAGCAGATAATGTTGGGGAGTGAGATTGGGGAAGAACCTGGGCCATTCCTGGAAGCTGAGGAAGGCTCAATGAAGGCTCTGCATCAGAGGCAGAGATGGGGCCAGGGCAGGCTGGCAGTTATCAGCTGCCTTCAGGCTCAGACAGCAGAGAGATGGGGAACTTCTGGAACCAGTTCCCAGCCTGTGCATGTGCAGAGCTGCCAAAAGGAAGGCACAATTAAGAACTCGGGGTCGACGTGGGAGTAAGGCCACAGGTGGACGATGAATGGCCCCTCCCATCAGGATTAAAAGAGAAGCAAAAGGGAAGGGGGCTTTTGCAGAAAACAACTCACTCATTCGTTCATTTGTTCATTCCAGCCTCATAAAGATTTGTCTGTATAACCCAGCCCTTCCCAGTCAGCACTGAGTGTAGAATTTTACTGGGCAGCATTCCAGGATTGATAAAGGTTTGAGCTAATTAAGTATACCTTTGCAAGTCTGTTTTCCAAGCCATTGGCTGACTGTGAATGAAATAAATTCACATTAATGTAATAAAACAGGTTTTTGCCGGGTCTCAGAATTGACTTAGTGCTTTTTGGAGAGGCCTAAGACAGAACAGTGTCCCAGAAAGGGTGGAGGTATCATCGATCCTGTTACCTAACAATTTCTTTTCATAACCTAGTAGGAGTAATCTTCTGGATTGGATTACTTTAGGGGTCTTGTCCTGTGGGATTTCACTGTTTATACTGAGGCTGCCCAGTCAAAAACATCTCTATCCCACTTGGTATCTAGTCATGTCAGCCCTTTAAGGTTGTCCAGATCAGGAAACGGACTACACAAAAAGACTAGGAATACACTTGACTTATAGTATACGGTAGTAGCAGAATCTTGTAAGTCTATTTGCTTTTTCCTTCCCCCTCTCCCTTTTGCTCTCTATCGTGTTCCGGGGGACCAGGCTAAGTTTTTTTTTTCCAAATAGGTTCCCTTTTCCCTGAGCTCAAATCATGTTTTTGCACATTTTGTTTTCGTAACAGTTTCTAAATAGTTTGTTCAAGGCCTGTCACCATGGCTCTCTACAGGCCCCATGCAGAGAGCAGGACATATATTGGATTTAGCTTTCTGTTCAGGGAGAAGGTGAAGGAGACTTGTATGATTTTCTTGTCACGACAGATGGGCAAAAACACTTCTCTTAACTTGGCTGTGGTTTCCACCTGCGAATACAACAGTTGTCCTGAGTCCAGAAGGTCATCCAAATTATAGACTTGCTCCCAGAGAGACTGTCAAATTCAGTCCAGAGTTAGAATTGGAATGGCAGAGAATCATAATCTGCCTCATCCAGACACCCACATTACTAGATACTGGGTCAAGATCTCTACAGTATCTTTTGCTTGATCTAGTTTGGAGATGTGTAGCTGCCTATCATCAGCATTCTGATTATACCTCATCCTCAACCGAAGAATAACCTGTCCTGCTGGTTTCATACACATGCTGAAATAATAGTGTAGAAAGGAATTAATGCTATAGAAGTCCCCAGAGAAGTACCATTGGACCAGTTTCTCATCCCCTGACACCGAATAATCCTGACCATTTTGGAATGAACAGAATCTTTGCAAGGCAGTGCCTCCAGCCCTCACACAGTGTTCATAAAAATATCCATGGCCAATGTTATTGAAAGCACCCAGGTCAATTAAGACTACTGTAGGCGGAGTACATTTTATGGGTTTATAGCTGCTATGAATTATTGCAAAGTACTTTAAGGGGGCTACTCTTGAAAAACATCTGGAAGGAGCAGTGGTAAAAAGTGCAGCAGCCAAAAGTTCATATAAAGTTTGTGTGGAAAGATACCTGCTGGTTGCCATTTTCTTCCTGGCACAAACTGAAGTTTGATATTTAAACTTTAAATGGCTGAAGGATTGGAATGTCTTCCCTTACAAATCTGTTGAGTTGTTGGCTTTTACTGGATGAGCTCTTTTGAAAATGCTCTCCCCCAATGCACTGCCATCCTGCCAATTGGTCACTGTATCTTATAAGAGGACTGAATAAGCCAGTTCAGTCAGGGGCTATTATTCTTGAGACTCAGTATTATCTCTGGATCAGTGGTGGGATTCAAATATTTTTACTACTGGTTCTGTGGGCATGGCTTGGTGGGCGTGGCAGGGGAAGGATACTGTAAAATCTCCAGTCAGAGGTGGTATTTTCCAGTTCTCCGAACTACTCAAAATTTCCACTACTGGTTCTCCAGAACTGGTCAGAATCTGCTGAATTCCACCTCTGGGTAGCATGCCTCCAAATACCACTTGCAGATGAACAAAAGCAGAAGGGAAATATACTGTAAGTACCTCAGATATTCTTGGTTGGTCCTTACAAAAAAAGAAAAGCTGGACTAAGACGGATTTGGCCTGGAACAGCAAAGCAATTGTCTTTGTCATAGACAGAATAACAGAACAGCAGAAGAGCAGAATAACAGAGTTGGGAGGGATCTTGGACATCTTCTAGTCCAACTGCCTTCTCAGGCAGGAAACCCTATACCACTTCAGACAAATGGTTGTCTAATCTTTTCTTTAAAATTTCCAGTGATGGAGCACCCACAACTTCTGAAGGCAAGTTATTTCACTGAATAATTGTTCTCACTGTCAGGAAATTTCTCCTTAGTTCTAGGTTGGTTCTCTCCTTGATTAGTTTCCATCCATTGCTTCTTGTCCTGCCCTCAGGTGCTTTGGAGAATAAGTTGACCCGTCACCTCCTCTTTGTAGCAGCCCCTTAGGCAGGAGAATGTTCTCTCTTAAAAGTTGTAAAAGTAGTCCTCAACTTGCCACCACAATTGAGCCCAAAATTTATGTTGTTAAGTGAGAAATTTGTTAAGTGAGTTTTGCCCCATTTTACAATATTTTGTCACATTTGTTAAGTGAATCATTATAGTTGTTCAATTAGTAACACAGTTGTTAAGTGAATCTGGTTTCCCCATTGACTTTGCTTATCAGAAGGTTGAAAAATGGGGGGAAATGACTCCAGGTCGCAGCAATCATCATAAATGTGAATGTTTTCAAACATCCAAATATAAATCACATGACCATGGGGATGCTGCCATGGTCATAAGTGTGAAAATGGTCATCAGTCACTTTTTTCTATGCCGTTTTAACTTCAACTGGTTACTAAATGAATTGTTGTAAGTCAAGGACTACCTGCAGAGTCCCCACTGTCTCAGGGAATAGATTTTGATGAAGATGCATCTCTTTGACAAGATTGCTGATTGTTATTTGATTTTAGTATTCATTTTATCATTAATTTAATTTGTATTTTTGCTTATTGTTCTTTTTTTTAATCTACTAGATCTTTGAAGGCTGATAGAGCAAAAGGCTAGGGTGTGAAGCAAATGAACAAATAAATAGATATGTACTGTATAAACATATGGATACAGGGAGGATCAAATACTCAGCAGCTAAATTAAGAGCCTGTAAAATAAAAATATAAAAGCTCAGATTGTGACATAAGCAAAGCTTTATAACCCACAAAGTATGTGGTTCTTCCTGAAAATCATTTCCTGGGTTCAGAGAAATACTCCCGCCTACCCAATCCCCCAATATTTTAAAGAAAAGCCATCACTACACTGGAGGCCAAGACTTGCACTGAAGAAGCTGTGTTGGTATGATCTATCCATAGCTCCAGCTGAATTTATGGGTAAGAGCCTTTGTGACTTCATTCAATGCAAATTTCTCTCTGTCTTTCTCTAATATTTTTTAAAACCTGGACTAGCCATTCCATTGAGTACTTGGACTTCTTCCCCAGATATGAAGACACCACTTTATCATTTGCTGAGGATATCACAATGTTGCCATGTTTTCATTGCCAATCTCCTGCACCTGCTAAGGCAACCTGAAGATGGTTTTGAATCCTTTGGTGTATGCATAGTATTTTCCATATTTTTCTAGCATAAGGCAGCTCATGTATCCAGTCTAGTATGAACAGTTTAGTGTCTGGACAAGGGGGCTTGTGAAGTCTCAGAGGAGATTGGCAAGTGAAATTGGTCCAGCAGGTCTGTTGTGGGATTGCTGCCCTTGTGTATGGTCTCTAGGCTCTAGAGTGTTTTGCAGTGCTGCTTTGGCTGTGATGGAGTTTGGAATTGATCAATTGATTTAAAAGTGGTTTTTTCATTCATTATTCAGTTTGGAGTCCACTCTATACTATTTATTTATTTAATTTATTTATTTATTGGATTTCTAACCCACCCCATCTCCCGAAGGACTTGGGGCACGTACAATCATACAACAATACAAAATATACAATTAAAAAAATATTAAATGAGAAACCCAATTAAAAGCTAAAAACAATAAAACCATCGTCTAAAACTCCCTTCCCCACCCTCAGCCCAGGTCAGCATGTTGGAACAACCAGGTTTTGAGGTCCCGGCGGAAGGAGCAGAGGTCAGGGGCCACCTGAAGCTCCAGGGGGAGCTGGTTCCACAGGGTGGGTGCTCCCACAGAGAAGGCCCTGCCCCTAGGGGTCGCCAGCCAACATTGTCTGGCTGACGGAACCCCAAGGAGGCCCACCCTGCGAGAGCGCACAGGACAATGGGAAACAGTTGCTGGCAGAAGGGTCTCCTGTAAATATCCCGGTCCTAAGCCATGAAGGGCTTTGTAGGTTAACACCAGCACCTTAAATCTGCAACATATAGCATTAAAAGCAAGAAAATAGTAAAACAACGGGCACGCTTACCATGTCTAGAAGACAGAAGATACTTAACTGGATAAAATTCTAGTGTCTTGATACCATCCTAATCCAAGGCCTGGGGAACAACCAAGTTTCCAGTGTTTTTTAAAACATATTCAAAGCCATGCAGATATCTGCTGTTCTTGACCACAGGCACTGCAGCAGAGAAAACTGTGCTCTAAATAGATGATGGGGACTTGGAATTCACTATCTCTGCTTTAGATGGTTCCTCAAATGTCACAGGTGTTGCCTTGACCAAGAGTCATGCAACCTAAACCATCTGACAAATGTAGAGTGCATATTTAGCACATCTGCTTTCAAATACCAGTCTAATTCAGGTCATGCTCCGAAGGAGGCAGCCTGAGGGGGCTTTCTGGATGCGTTGGGGGTGGATGGTGACTATGTGGCATTGTGGTATGTTTGTCATTATTCTGGAGCGAGGCCAGAAACCCTGTTTCCATAAACAATTTGGTATACTTTAAAGCAGGGGTGTCAAACTCAAGGCCTGGGGGCTGGATCTGGTCCATGGGGCCACCCTGGAAACAGTGAAGGACTAGCCCGTGGTGCCTCTGCCAGTGAAAATGGAGCTCAGGAGGGCCACATGTGACCCTCCCGAGCTCCGTTTTTGCTGGCAGAGGGTTGCAGAAGGCATTGCAGTCAAGAATGGAGCTCGAGAGCCTGTTTTCTCTGGCAAAGCGCTCAGGCCACCACAGAAATCCCCGAAATGAGTGATGTTGAGCTGGCCACACCCCCCACACCCCCCTGAGGTGAAACACAATCCTGATATGGCCCTCAATGAAATTGAGTTTGACATCCCTGCTTTAAAGGGTGGGTCTATTATTTATCTATATTTATACAGCCGAGTGCATTTCTCAAACTCTTCAATTAAGAGTTTGAGAAATGGCTCAGCTGCATAAATCCAAATGACCATAAGACAGTAGCCAAGGGATGCAAAACTCTAACCCTTTGCTGAACAATATCTGTCACTGCCTTGACAGATCAAGTTGTACAATACAGCCACAAACCATGATTCCATTCTAGATGTGTAGTAAAGCCCAGCTATAATCGCAGCAAGATTTAGGGCAGTAGAAGTTTCTTCAGCTTCCAAGTTTAAAAGGACATGGGGCAAAGACACTTGTGAAAGAAGCAATGAAGTGCTAAGCAAAAAAGAGAACTCAGTGCTGAGAAAGCAAAAACAAATTCAATCAATCCTGCCTTGATTTTGTCTGGTATAAATTAGTTTAATCTATCTGTTACAGTAAAGACCCAA
This sequence comes from Naja naja, assembly GCA_009733165.1. Taxonomy (NCBI): domain Eukaryota; kingdom Metazoa; phylum Chordata; class Lepidosauria; order Squamata; family Elapidae; genus Naja; species Naja naja. The sequence continues at coordinate 161,453,318 of CM019151.1, forward strand.
CCTTTGAATTTCTGCTGCTTTTATTCCTTGACTTAGCTTACTGTGAAGGCTGGGGAAGCACCCTTGAAAAGGCTTGGAAGCAAATTTTAATTTCTTCCACTCTCATTTGCTCCTTGTTGACCATCAAGGAAATCCAAGCATAGAAATAATTTTTGAGTTCGTATTTTTTTTAATGCATTTATTTCTACCTCCAATGATAGAGATAGATCTGATTTTTAACCTTCTATGAATCCAGGTCACTATTGTTTGTGGGATGCATAGTGTCTTGCCCACCAGTGTCAGCCCTCAGGGGTTATCCATACCCGCATCTGATAGTGATGAGAGATGTGGTCCAGAAGACATCTGGAAAACTTCGGGTTGAGGAAGGCTTGGCAGGGCAGCTGTTGTGCGCCTCTGTATTTCCTAAACGTTACTTATCAGCCAGAAAAGGAAGGAAGGTGGATGAGCAGAGTGCTCCCGATTCTCAGGACAGGATGATTAAGCTCTGGCCCCCAGCGTGTCCTCGTAGGACACTTCCGTCTCTTGGAGTGGCTGCTTGATTTCTCAGGGGAGGGTTGCCAAAGTCTTCCCCCTCCCTCTCGGGTTTGCCCTGTGGGGTTGTCCTTGTTAGGGGGAGGGCGAAAGGCTCTTCGTTGAGGTTAGCAGGAGTTCCTCTCTGAGGCCCCCAGAATTGCCCGCACGGCTCCAAGGAGCCGGGCACTGAGGCAGTCCCTTTTGGCGGGAGGCGGGCGTGCAAGGCAGCGACCCGCTCAACCTCTCTGCCCCTCCGCTGTGGCGGTTGCAAGCCAGCCCACTTCGTCGCTGGCTCTTTTCTCCTGATCAGCTTGCTGGCACACAGGAAGCGAGCGAGTAAAGCCAGCGATCCCCGGGCTTTTAAGATGCCTCGGCTCCTGGCAAGACGAGCAGCCTGAACCCTGCCCCGGGGGAACCCCTGGAGCGGAGCAATCCCCGCCCGCCCACCGGCCCGCTTGCCGGAGCGCCGCGCCGACGCTTCCCTGGAGCCTCCAGGCCAGCGGCTTCTCAGCGCCTGGAAGGTCCCACTGACTGCTTCCCTCGCCTTTTTTCCCCCCTTCATTGGTCGGTGATGTATGCATTTACATCGCCTCCGAACTTTTCCGAAGAACAGCTTGGTAAGTCGAGGTACCGAGCGGACAGTGTAGAAGTGGGATCCGGAGTAGGGAAGCAGAAGGAGAACCGGGGAGGTGGGGAGTTCTGGAGCAAGAGGCGGAGGGATGTGTGTGTGTGTGGGGGAATGGGACTTTAAAGTCACAATGCCAGAGGACAGAGGTGTGAACTGCAGGGAAAGGCATCCAGAGCAGGGATTGGGGTATGTCACTTTTCCTTTGATTGTCTCTTTGTAATGAGGAAGAGAATGGAGAAAAGTATTGAGCGTGTGCAGAGTTCCTTCTCTTCACCCACCGCCCCCTCCCTTCTCATCATCGCTGTCACCTCTGAACCTAAGTTTCTTTTAAAAAGACTTGGTGAAAGGGAAGCTGCGGGGACCATGGCCAGAGTTAAAAAAACATTGCCTTTTACAATAGCCTCAAACCCCCGTTCCTTTCCTGGACCGGTTGGCTTAGTTTACAGATTCCATGTCTAAACTTTGTTTCATTGAATTTAGCTGGAGAAAAGAGGAGGAAAGCAAAGGCTTTCCAATAGAAAATGGAAAACTAAAAGCTTTCTAGAAAAGGGAAGAAAAAACTAAAAGCTTCTCCCTTGTCTTTTATGGCTAAAGCAGGAAAAACACTCCCCCGAATTTAAAGTGCTCCTGATATAAAATGTATGGGCTGTTGCAGCGTTACTTGCTTTGCACATGGTTTTATTTCTGTGCACATTATGTTTGGTTGCCTGGTCCCCATTGTCCTGGACTTGCAAGCTATCAGCGAGTTTTGGAACAATGTGATTGCTGTTTAACTCCCAGGGAGTCCATATAAGTGGATGAGCTCTCACTTCCTAATACAGTAGCTCAAGTAACACTATGTGTTCAAAAACCTCCTTCTTACCTCAACAAGCTTAGCAGAGGCTTTTCAAACCTTCCAGAAACAAGAAAGGTGGTGTTTGGTATCCCATGTCTATACTTGTCATAGGTTATTCATTAAGATGAAAGTATCACCCCTGCGATCTTTGTATCAACTTTTGGTAAATGTGTAATGCCTTCCATGAAACTGTTATGTACAAAGAGATAATCTGAAGAGAGGGGGAATCTTGCTATTGCTGGTTTTTTTTAAAAAAATGGTGATCTCTGCCTAAGACCCAATTAAGAGTAGGTGTTTAATTCCCATCCTAATACTGCTAGCTGGGGGTAATGGGAACTGTACCTCCCTTTTGGGGATCCCAGGTAAAATAGAGGGGGAAGGGGGAGGAGGGAGAGGGGGAGAGAGATGATAGATGGATGGATAGATGAATGGATAGATAGATAGATAGATAGATAGATAGATAGATAGATAGACAGACAGACAGACAGACAGACAGACAGACAGACAGACAGACAGACAGACGGAGTGGGTGACAGATGGACAGACGGAGAGGGAGACAGACAGACAGACAGGCGGAGAGAGAAAGAGGGGTGGGGAGAGAGAGAACTGGTATTCTGGCAAGCAAAGATTGCCACAGATGTGTTATGGAGGTATTGTGGAGATCCCCATGCCAGCAACTTTGGGTTTTTATATAAAAAAGTGATTTTTTTAATTAAAAAAAAATAACAGATAACAATTCACTACAACCATGTGCTATAGCTTTTATGGGAATGGAGAGCCTGTGGCCTCCCAGATGTTGCCAAACTACTATTTCCAGCAACTTCACCATTGGTCATGCTAGCTGGGGCTGCTCTAGCAGTATCTGAAAGATTTTAGACTCCCCGGAACTCCTGAAGCAATTTGAATAACTTAATAGATGATCCTATACAGATGATCCTATATAGATGATCCTATTTTGGAAGTGTGATAAATGTGCATATAAATATACAATATACATTGTTTTCTTACTTATAAATCATGTGAGAGTCCAAACTGTAATGGCTTTTGCTATCTTAAGTAAGACAGCAGTACATTTCTGGGATGAATACACTTCTTTTAATGCATGTGATAGTAAGTTGTTTCTTCTAACGATTCACAATTCACAGGTCCCTTCTCGTTGCTTATTACCTTTAATCAGTGTTTATACTTTAGATCCAGGAAGAGCTCCTGTGCATTTAAACTGAAAGAAGTGAATTAGAACAGGGTTGCTATAGCTTCCTCTTTGATAAATCAATTAATGGCCACAAACAGCAACTTAAACCTGTTACACTTCTAGTTCTCGTGATTTTTCTCTCTCCTTGGAATGGTACATCTGATGTGTCTGTTAGGATTCAGGAGTGCCTTTGATGTGTTAAAATAAGACCAGTATCTGCTAGTTATGTCAGTTTATTTCCAAGGCACACTTTACTGCCAAGTCCTTATCTCTGAAACAAAACTGAAATACTCCGCCCTTCAAGGACTCCTGTGAGATGCTTCTTATGCCTTTTGATATACAAGAAGTAGTTAGGACTAATTTATTTTTAGTTAATAAATGTCCTCCACATGCATCTCACACATTTTAGCCTACCATCCACAAGTATTCAGATGATATTTTCCTAAAAAACTACCATTGTTGAAGTGGCAAATATGTGAACATCTTACTCTTTTCTGTTGCTGATGCTGTTTTGCCCTTCTTAAATGTGTGATCTGCTGTACAGTGCACAAAGCTTACACAATTCAGTTGTACAAAGGGTCTTTCTTCTCGCTGAATAATGGAGGCAGGCAGGATATCTTAACCAAATAATGTAGCAATTGGTTCTTCCTATCAGCCATACCTGACACTAGACTGAGTGTATTAACTATAACATTCCTAAGATAGATGCATCTCTTTCTGGATAAACTCAGTCATCATTTAGAGAAGGAAATCTGCCCTAAATACTCTTCTTATAGTTTATTAAGAAGTCAAAACTTAGTAAGTATTTGGGAATAAGTAATTACTGTGATATTTGGAATCACTCAATCAGTTGCATTTGTTTTGGTGTAATCATTCCCATTGGTCTACATTCCTATATGAGTTAAAATGATAATTTTTAATTGACTGATTGTAAGCTACCTAAAGACATTGGCGAGATGAGTGGCATATAAATTTAATAATCAAACAAATAAAATACAATTATTCTGGTAACTTTGTTACTTAAAGTACACAGTATTTAAGACCAATAGGGAGAAGCCACAAAATTAGAAATGAAAAATAAAAAGAAAATGTATTTATTCCCATGTTGTTTCTTATGCTTTCAGAGGGCAAAGGGCGAAGACATTAGGAGAAATAGAAATGAACAATTTTACCAGCACTGGTTCCTCTAATTCTCAGGACTTTGTGGTGCATGCAAAGTACTTACAAAGTGACATATACTAGGACATACCCTAAGTCAGTACTGCAGACTTCATTGGTTTTCTTTGATAAGATCATAGGTTTGAACAGATCATAGGTTTTCGTTAAATAATAGAAATATTCAGGCAGCAATATAAAGGCTAACTCCTTTGGGAAAGTTGTGCTGACTTCATAAAGCAAATTTGCATGTCAAGGGAGATCATTCTTGATGTGCTAATAAATTGTAGTTTAGGAATGGTAAAACATTTTACCATATTAAGAAATTGAACCATTTTCTAATCTTGACAATGGACCATACTACATTTGAAGATTCTTTTCATTTAGCTGTTTATTTATGTGAACAAGGTGGGTAAGATTATTTCTGAAAGTATTTATCTATATTTTTACAGTAAAAATATTAATTTAGATACCTTAAAGTGGGTACTTTTAAATCAGGCCTTTTAAATTTAATGTTTAATAAATTAAGGAACATTTCCTTTGATCTTGGGAAAGAAGATGGAATTTTATATGACAGAAATGTTAATCTTTCTGGCTTGAAAATGAAGAATACATTTATTAGTTAGTTAGTTTTCTTTTTTATTCCTATATTTATATCCTACCTTTCTTTTAAAGAACTCAAGGTAGCATGCATGAAGCCATTTCTCAATTTATTCTCTCAACAAATAGATGAAACAGGTTGAGCTGACAGAAAACGATTAGCCCAAAGTCACCCAGTCACCCACCTTTCATTGTGTCTCCCCAGTCCTGGTTTATTTATTTTGGGTCTTCATTATTTCATATAATTCAGCAAAGAAAACATAAAAGGTGGCATTTCTATTTTAATAGTTACTACTGGATAATTATTTTGCTTTGTTACAATAGTTATAAATTATCTTTAGTGTTTTCATGACCACTTGAACTGTAATATTGAAATTAATTCAATAGAATACTATAGCAGTAAGTGTATATATATATATATATATATATATATATATATATATATATATATGTAGGTCTTGGTGTATTCGGGTCTTGTCCCGTGTAAGATTGAGAATACCTTGGCAACGTTTCGACGAAATCTCATCCGTCATCTTCAGGCTGGTGTCTTCAGCTTCGTTCTCCTGGGAGAAGTGTGTGATCGTGGCCGTTTTTCCCTTTTAAACTCTAGAGTTGGATGTGTTGTTACTTTTTGATTGGTTTGTGGAGTTGATGTATGCAGATTGGATGGCTTTTTCCTGAGACCCTGTGTGGCTGAGGTGCTGGCTGTGTGTCTTTCAGCCTTTTGTGTTGTAACGACCTGGGTAATGGGCTGTGTGATGACTTTCTGAGTTCTATTGTTGTGATGTCCTGGGTGTGGTGCTGTAATCTCCTGGGTCGTTGTCTGTGCTGCAACCTCCTGATGTTGTGTGTTGTGATCTCCTGAGTTCTGTGATGTAGTATCCTGGGTGGAAGGCTGTGATGTGGCATTCTGGGCCTTGGTTTGGCTCGAGTTTGAGGTCTGGCTATGTGTTTATAGCGTGTGTCAGTTTGCTTAGGGGGTTGGAGGGGGTGTAGCAGCTGGTGTTGCAGCCATGGTCTGGTTTCTGGATGGTGGTTGCCTTTCATCTGTGGCGTGGGCTTGGGTTTGAGTCTGGTGAAGGAGATTGGTGGTGGCGTCATGTGTTATTTTGGGTCCGTGTTTTTTTGTGGCTGGGACTCGTTTGTTGATTAGGGCTAGTTTCCAGATGTCTGGTAGGCGGGAAGTATCATCCCGTTTATTCATGTTATGGGGGTGTTTCTCTATTTCGATGGCTTCCCTAATTATTCTCTTGTTGAAGTGTTCAGTATTGGAGATAAGTTTGCAGTAACTCTCACATAAAGTTTTATAAGATACACTATCATTGTTTATACTGCATGCTGATAAAAATTAGATCTGAATTAAACATATCTTAGTTTAGCTTTCTATACTGTCATCAAAGATTGGTGTTTTTGAATTTGTCTTGAATTTTCATTAAATTTGCTTTCTACTATCCATTAATAGCAGAAATCTTTCTTTCTGATCATACAAGTTCCTAAATAAAAACAAACAATGACTTTGCTGCCTGAACACAATTTACAAACTCAGTTCTATAGATTTTACTCCAACAACATTATTCCTTCATATACTCTTCCAGACAGGAATGGTAAACTAATATTTTTTATAGGCTTAAGGCAGATATTTATGTTATCCATATGTAGGAAGCTACATCGTATTTCAACTGTGTTGTGATGTTAGATGAATTTTTTCACATAACCATGATCACTTCCCTTCATGTGAGTTTCATGGCTAAACAGAAATTTGAAACTTCCTACCTGGATTAAATGTTTTCGCATCCAGGCTAATATTTCATACTAAGCCTGATTTGACTATGGTATATGGATAAACCAAAACTGGCTTGATGCACATATAATGTTATGTGATAAAGCATGATTTGTAAACCGGAATGGCTGAGTTCTCCAATCTGTTTACTATACTAATCTGTTCACTAAACAAATCATGTTATGGTTTGGCACAAAATGTGAATCCAGCCCAAGTTTTTCATGTTGCTAATGGACAACATCAAGAAAGTTTTTGTGGCCTGTTTGTGGTCACCTGATTAGCTATTGTGGAAAATAGAATGTTGTAATATTAGCTTGAACCAGGATAACTTGTCTTGCATGCATGTCAGTACGTTAATTAAAAAAAAACACCAGCAATATCACAAGGCCAAAATGAAACCCAGGAATAACCTCTGAGAGGGCACACCCACAAGACAAAACAGTACAGCATCAATTCTTTTCACTTCTTTGTTCATTTTAATATTCATTCTTTTACAACTTTTATTGTTACCATTTTTTTCTGTTCTTGTTTGTAACTTATTAGCTGCACTATATATGGATTTTAGATCAAACCAAAACACTGATTCTGTCACCACCCTCATCATTAGGTTATGTTTTGCTGAAGTGCCTACTTAAAAACAAAACAAAACATTTAAATATTAGTGCAGAGCTAATAAAAAACTAAAGAAGAACCAAAGATCACTATGATTCAGTATTGCGTTTCTTGTAATGGACACTGATATACAAACAATATATCACCCCTGTCTACCACATTTTGGGAGGGCCTGGTTACTGTTGTTTATTGGCTTATAGCTTCAGGTAGTAGAGTAAAACTGATGTATAACCACATTATAAGCCATTAATAGCAGTAAATATTTGGATTTGTCTAATCCTCATTAAAAGTCAGATGAATTCTTGGAATATCAATATATTTTGGCCATGTTTGAATGACTATTCTCATTTGGAGTAATCAATGTAATGTGAATTAGTAAACCAAAGAAAGTAAGGAATGAGATGAGGGGAAAAGATCCAATAAATATCAATACCATTCACCTTACCATAACTTTCTCTTCTTGCAAACTATCTTTTTCACCATATCCATACAGTGCTTCATATATCTCCAATGAGCACACCAAATGACATCATAAACATACTTTATGATGCATTAAATCACTATTTGCATCGAATAAACTACACACCATAAATTCTAGTTTTACTCAGTGTTCAACCACTAAGTTTGAATTTATTCTCATACATATTTTACATTCATAACATATTCTTATCATAATCATCAACCAACCTTCAACTTCATAGTTACCAAAACATTCCATAATTTAAATCTAATAGACAATCTAATTTCAATTCGGCTTTTCAATGTCATTCCGCATACAAATAACTGCAGCATTCTTTCCAGCATTCCATTATTTCAGTTTCATCCCACATCATTTCATTATTTTTAATTATTACTTGTTTCTTTCCTCCCACTTTCAAAACAATTTTTAAAAAACATCCATCAAAACAACCCTCCATTTTCACTGTGTCTTTTAATTGTTCCTTGTTCTTTTTGACTACACAATTTGAAAGTATCCTTTTTGTAGAAATAATACATTGTAATATCCTTTTTGTAGATGTAACATGTTATATAATATAGCTATAGCACTTAGACTGATATAACACTCTACAGTGCTTTACAGCAGGGGTCCCCAACCCTCAGTCTGTGGACCGGTGCCGGTCCATGGTGTACCAGAAACCAGTCCGCACAATCAAAGGCCCATCCATGGGATGCAGGCAGCACACAAAACCATGCCCAGTCCAGTCTGTGGCAAAACCTTTCTATGAAACCAGTCCCTGGTGCCCAGAAGGTTGGAGAAGGGGCTGCTTTACAACACTCTGTGAACAACCATGTCAGCATATTGCCCCCAACAATTTTGGTCCTCATATTACCAGCCTTGGAAGGATGGAAGGCTGAATAAATCTTGAGCTGGTCAGGATTGAACTTCTCGCTGGGAGCAGAGTTAGTCTACAATACTGTATTCTAACCACTGCGCCACCATGGCTCATATTATTCTCTTGTTCTCAATTTCTGCAGCAATCATGTTTCTTGATGTATCCATAGACTCTTTCACTATATTATTCCACTGAGCATCCTGTTTCACATTTCCCATCATGCAATTACCTAACACTTATGTTTTTCACTCTCTTCTAAGCAATTTCCATATCCTCTTTCTTTATGACAACTTCCCATTCATTTTTGTGCAGTATTTCTCCTTTTACTTTAACTTGTTACCTCCTTTCCTTTTCTAAGTTTCACTAAAATCACTAAAAATATTTTGTCTCATATTTCAAATATTTCATCCTCTTCATAAACACCTGCAATATTTTATCATATACAAAATGATTAATCAAAAGTAGATATAAATCTACTTTTTAGATTTATATTCATTCCTTTGCAATGTATTCCCCAAGCACTCCAGCATTCTCATTGATTCTTAAATATCCAGTTGGCCCAATCTCTTCTTCGATATCATTAATTTCATTCCCATCTATCTATTCATTAATCCAAAGGATATCTCCCAATCATTTTTATTCAGAGTGCCATACATATTTTCCAAATCAGTTGTTTACAATAACTCATCATTATAATACTCATCAGTATGTTACAACTATATTAAAATTCATAATATGTACATAGCAACTACTACCAGCCTTTGAATTTCTATTTTCATAAGTCCCCACAACAACACAAATGTTATGGATTCATACTTTCTGACATATATTTTAGCTTTTCATGCACAATTAATTCTACATCTTCACTTTAATGCATTCGTATTTATTAACTCCACTTCACAAAACCAGATCCTCATTCAGATCTATTACATCTTTTTTTCCTTTCTCTTAGTTTTATTGCTAAAAAAATTACCTATTTAATTTATTTCATTAATTCATGTTTTTTATAATGTAGTCCTTTCATGTCATAGTCTTCTATGTCATCAGATTGTGGATAAATGTTGGCCATCATGGCTTTGGTCAGTTGATACTTTTATGTAGCACTTTTTAGTAATATGGAGAGGATATAGAATAGGTTACCAATATTAATCAGATATATGCCATATGTTGTATTTCTTGTTATTAGTAAGAAAAGTATTGGTTACTTTAAGCACATTTTGACCAACATGCCACAACAGCAAAAAAAAAACCTATGATATTCCAAGCATATTTATAAAATATACACATGCTAGGATTTCTAATTTAAATATTACTTACTAATCAGTCTAAATGATATTAATTTAGTCACTTTCTAAACAAGACAGAATGAAAACATTCCAATGCTAATAGAATCTGGATTTGAATTAAAAGGTCTTAACCACTAGTCAAGAAAATATATCACTAGTCAAGGAAACACCACAGTGGTGGGATTCAAATTTTTTTACTACCGGTTCTGTGGGCATGGCTTGGTGGGCGTGGTGTGGCTTGGTGGGCGTAGCAGGGGAAGGTACTATAAAATCTCCATTCCCACCTCACTCCAGAAGAAGATTACTGCAAAATCCCATTCCCTCCCTGTTAAGTTTGCATGAAGAGTCAGACGCGAAGAGCTTCAGTGAAGAGTTTATTAGTGACTACAGCTCGAATGGACCCAACTTGGCTGGGCTACAGCTGCTACTTATAGCCAGCAGCTGCAGTTGCCAGCCAATCAGAGTGTAGGGTTTTCCTGCACTTTTTAAACCAATCATATTTGACATTTTACAAGAACAATTCAAACTATACCAATGACATTCAAACCTACATACATAACACCCCTCCCCACTAGGTTCAGTCCATACCAAACCCCAACCTATCTAATGTATTCTTTTAAATAGGTGGGGCTCTTACGTGTACGTTGAGACCTTCGTGGTTCAGAAGTTTTAACATTCTCACCCAGTGAGAGAGGAAATGTGTCTGCTGACATTTCCCTACTGGGACTTCCTGTGAAAGAAGACCCTGTTTGATTGTTAGAATCTGGTCTCTCCTCCCAACCCATCTCCAGCCCAATGTCAGCACCCAAGTCAGGTAGTGATGTACAATCTTCCAATTCTAAGGATGGATTTTGGCATTGTGACAGGTTTTGGAATGGTTCCTGTCGTAATGGCTCGTTACACATGGGGTGGATTCTTGCTTGCTGATTATCCTCCTGCTCCTCCCTTCCCCCTAGAATTGACGTCAGGTGAGGGAACTAGAGAGGAACAAGTGCGATGTTCCTGAGAGAACCTGGATCTAAGTTGATCAATGTGCCTGCTCCAGAGGACTCCATCTTCTGTTTGCACGCTGTAAGAACAAGGGCCTGTGATTTGAGTTATCTCAGCAGGAATCCACAAAGGTTCACCCATAAGGTTCTTAGCATAAACAGAATCACCCACACTGAATGTGCGAACTTTGGAAGTGGAATCTAGTGGTGCGTTGGGTGCATAAGTGGGATGAAGGCGGTCAAGGGAAGACCTAAGTTTCCTACCCATCAACAACTCTGCTGGAGATAAGTTATTAGATGGGTTAGGAGTGATGTCCTGAACACTAAGAAGTTTTTCAACTTTCTCAGTGATGTCCCCAGGACCCAGTTGCTGAAGCTTCTCTTTGGTAAAACGTACCATGCGTTAAGCCAGGCCATTAGCCGAAGGGTGCCCAGGGGCAATGAGGGCATGTCTGATACCCTGTTGTGCTAAATAGGATTCAAAAAGGTTGGATGTAAATTGAGGGCCATTGTCAGAGACAAGAACATCAGGTAACCCGTGGGTTACAAAAAGTTTTTTGAGCTGCTTGATGACAGCATCAGTTGTGGTGGATGCCATAGGAATTACCTCTAGCCATTTGGAATATGCATCTACTATGATAAGAAAGGTGTGCCCTCTGGTAGGGCCTGCGAAATCAATGTGAATCCTAGACCATGGGCCCCTAGGACATTCCCATTCCTGTGGGGGGGCGCGAGGTGGGGCAGGCCTGACTACCTGACAGTTGGGACAAGATGCAACCCAGTTTTCAACCATTTTGTCAATACCTGGCCACCATACAACCATACATAACTCCTGGCCAATCCCTTCATTCTGACAATACCTGGATGACCCTCATGTAACATTTCCCAAACCTCTTTTTGCAGTTTTGCAGGAATAACCACCCTGTTACCCCACAAAATACATCTTCTTAATACAGATAATTCAGTTTGCTTGGACTTAAAAGGTTGAGCCAGGTGAGGTAGATCTTGAAAAGGCCAACCTTTCTTAATCCAGCCTATAACAGGAGCCAATAAAGTGTCTTTGGCAGTCTCTCTGGCAATTTCAGCAGCATGCACTGGAAGCTTGGCAACAGTTTCTAGGAAAAAGGTGTGTGTTTCAGGTTCAAAGTCCTCCTTGTGACAAGGAAGTGGGCAACGACTCAGTGCATTCGCATGTCCAATGTCCTTGCCAGGCTTGTGGATGAGTTTGTATGAATAAGCAGCAAGAAATTCAGTCCACCTCAGCATTCTTGGTGACAGGATAGTAGGTGTAGTTTGTCTCCTGCAACAATGCCTAACAAAGGTTTGTGATCTGTAACAATGGTAAATGTTCTCCCATACAAATATTCATGAAATTTCTTGACAGCCGCAACAATTGCCAATGCTTCCTTGTCCAATTGGCTGTAATTCCTCTCTGCTTTGGTCAAAGTGCGAGAGTAAAATGCAATAGGGGCTTCTCTCCCACTGGGAAGCTTGTGGCTCAAAACCCCCCCACTCCAAAGGGGATGCATCACAAGTCAGTACAACAGGCAAATTCTCAGAGAACTGTATCAGTACAGCATCAGACGTGATTAGTCCTTTAATACTGTTAAATGCTGATTGTTCCTTCCTCCCCCAGACCCAAACAGACTTTTTGTCAAGTAATCTGTGCAATGGTTCTGCAATGGTTGCCTTCTGAGGTAGGAACATGTGATAAAAGTTAAGGAGTCCAAGGAAAGCTTGCAAATCTGTTTTGCATTTAGGTCTAGGGGCTTCTTTGATTGCTTGGACCTTGGCATCTGTAGGGTGGATGCCATGCTTGTCAATCATATAGCCCAGGAACTCAACCTCGTCAGTTTTAAGAGTGCATTTTTCTTCCTTGACCTTTAACCCCGCTTTCCTGAATCTGGTAAGGACTTCTCTGAGTCTTTCTTGTAACTGAGTGTCATTTTCAGCAGAGATTAACACATCATCAAAGTAAGGCACTACCCCTGGCAGTCCTTGGAGCATCCTTTCCATAAGGCTTTGAAAGATGCCTGGTGCCACGCTTACTCCAAACTGTAACCTTTTACATTTGAAGGCACCTCTATGAGTCACAATAGTTTGGGCGTCTGCAGTGGCATCATCAACTGTTAGTTGTTGATATGCCTGGGCCAGATCCAATTTGGCAAAGACTGTACCCCTGCCAAGTGAATGTAATAGATGATGCACCACTGGAACTGGGTATGCGCTCTGCTGCAGTGCATGGTTCAGTGTCCCCTTATAGTCCCCACAGATTCTTACTGACCCATCAGTCTTGACTGGTGTGACTATGGGTGTCTCCCATCTGGAGTGGTCAGTGGGCTCTAAAACTCCTTGAGCTATTAGTTTATCTAATTGTGCATCAATTTTTTCCTTTAAGGCAAATGGGACCCTTCTGGGCTTTAAACGAATTGGGGGCACCTTGGGATCTAGGTTGAAAGTGATAGGGGTCCCCATGTACTTGCCCAATCCTTCGCTGAAGACCTCTGGAAACTCAGACTTCAAGGCCTCCTCCCATTCAGATTTGCTCACATGATTGATGCCAGTCACCTCGATGCCTAGTGGATTGAACCACTCAAGTCCCAGCAAGCTTGGGCGATCCTTGTCCACGATGAGCAGGGGCAAACGTTTGGTGTGGCCTTTGAACTTCACGTTGAATTCTCTTGTTCCAGCTACTGGAATCTTGTTCCCTTGGTAGTCTTTAAGAGTCAGTGCTTGCTTCTGGAAATGTTTCTTCTGAATGTTGGGAAGTAGCCTGTGAATAGTGTCCCATGACACCATAGATAAATAGGAGCCTGAGTCCACTTCTATTTGGCAAGGCCTTCCTTCAATGAGTACCTTCACATGTACTTTTCTGCTTCTTAAGGTTGAAGAATGACCAATGGTGACTGTTTGATGAGTTTCATTCTTCCCATTTGCTTCTGAGTTGCGCCCCATTTTCTCACTGAAGTTATTGGGCTTGAAATCTTTGTCAGGAAACTTTCTTCTGTGTGGTGGAGTTCTGGATGATTTGCAGACTGTTGCTAAGTGACCTCTTTTTTCACAACGAAGGCAGATGGTATCAAGAAACTTGCATTCAGTACGGGGGTGGCTTCCCCCACAACCTCTGCAATAAAAGTCTTGCCTTTTTCTTCCCAGGTCTTTCTTTTTCTTTTCCATTCTGAGTCTATAAATTCCTTCCTCCACCTCACTACAGTCTGATTCAGAATCTATTTGCTCGCAGTGAGTTGTTGTGGACTTTTCCAGATCAGGAAGGCTTGAGGCCTTGTTAATTTTCTTCATGGCTGCTGCTGAGGACTTAGTGGCTTCTGCTGAGGAGGCCTCTTCTATGGCTTCCTTCAACGTGATCTTAGGTTTTAATAACAATTTTCTCTGAAGCACCTTGTCTTTGAGGCCTAGAACAAATCGATCGCGCATGGCCTCCTCCAAGCTGTTAAACTCGCATGCACCCCCAATGTCTCTTAAACTTGCCACGAAGTCGTTTACGTTTTCGCTTTCCCCTTGATCCCGACGGTAAAACTCGTGTCTCTTAATGAGGCACGATACTTGTGGGGCGTAATGGGCTCTTAAAAGCTTTTCTAAATCAGGCCATTCCATTACCTTCACGTCTGCAGCTCCTGCCAATGCCTTCACCATCTTGAAGACTGCCGGACTGCAGTGCGTAAGAAAGACCGCCCTCTTCTGCTTCTCGGAGATGTCAGCGAGGTCGTTTCCTTCCAAATACATTTGGAAGCGATCCGCATACGATTCCCAGTCTTCTGCCGGATCGAACGGGGCTGGGGGGGTGTTCAGCGCAGCCATCTCGTTCCTCTGCTTGTCTTCCGCGTCGTCTTCTCTTCAGGGGAATCCCACCCTTGTCGCCAGTGTTAAGTTTGCATGAAGAGTCAGACGCGAAGAGCTTCAGTGAAGAGTTTATTAGTGACTACAGCTCGAATGGACCCAACTTGGCTGGGCTACAGCTGCTACTTATAGCCAGCAGCTGCAGTTGCCAGCCAATCAGAGTGTAGGGTTTTCCTGCACTTTTTAAACCAATCATATTTGACATTTTACAAGAACAATTCAAACTAAACCAATGACATTCAAACCTACATACATAACACTCCCCACCCCACTAATCTGCTTTCCAGCTCAGTTCTCCTATGCAGGGCAACAAAAGAAGATTCAGCCAATCATCTGGACTCAGGAGGCAGAGAATAGATGGAGGCGGGGCCAGTCAGAGGTGGTATTTGCCAGGTCTCTGAACTACCCAAAATTTCTGCTACTGGTTCTCCAGGACTGGTCAGAACCTGCTGAATACCACCTCTGAAACACCAATATTTAATGCAAGTAGAGAAAAAAGGTTATTCATTTGTTTACAGTTCTCATTCAGTTAAGTGAAACAGAATTTATTGTTAAAATTTCCTTCATGGTCCTGTCTGGAAAAACAAAATAAGTGTTACATTTACACATGTCTTGCACTTACATAGTTTGGAGATGGGTCAGGAATGATTGAGAATGACCCTGCTTTTATTGCACTGTCAGATGTAGTCTCTCAGAGCTGAAAGAAATCTGAATGGCAATAACAAGATTTTCAGTTTTCAGTAAAAATGTGGAAAAGAACAGATATTACAGAAATTTAAAAAAAGATTTTGGGGAAAATAACTACACAATTAGTTTCTTTGTGAATTAAAAGAGGAAATTGTTAGTCTAATGTAGTCTAAAGGCTATGACAGAGGAAATTTTTTTCCTGTCTCATTCATCGTTACCATGCATAATTTTATATGCCATGTATTTATTCACTTCTTTCCTGAACTAAAATGTCTTAAATATTTTAATCTTCTTTAATAGTGGGTTTGTTTCAATCTCTCTATAATTTTGCAGAGTAATCTCTGGGCCAGTTTCAGCTGTATAATATCGTTTTAAGGTCTGATAACTTACACTTCTAAAAGAATTCCAGATGTGATTACATTATGACATTGGTATTTTATTTTCAGTTATTCCCAATATTTAGATTTACATTTATTTAAAGTATTTGTAAGCTGCATCTTAAGCCCCTTAGAACTGAAAAAAACAAAATTTGTCACTATCCAAACTCAATTAACATAATAACAAAATAATAAATAAGATTGCAAACTAAAAAGATTCAAGCTAACCATTTCACATCCCCGCTGAGCTCAAACTGAATTACAGACTCATTTTCAGATATATATATATATATATATATATATATATATATATATATATATATACATACATACACATACATACATACATACATACATACATACAATGAGGGGGGAAAGTGTATAATTTACTCCTTTCAAAACATTCCAGGTGTGTCAAAAAGTTCAAACTGTACAACATTTGAAATGTGAGTGTTGGAATGTTGAGTTTGGGTCTCCCATTTTCCCCACATGTAATCATCTTTCATTCTCTCATTTGTCATGCTTTGATCACACATAGGTATATATAGGATGGAATATTCTACTGATTGTGAATCTGATAGAAAATTAGCCAACACGATTATAGTATTCTAGTTTACAGATTACAGTTATTTTTATTGCATAGAAGAAATGATTCTTATAAACATTTAAGAATTTGTGTTCGGTCTGCATGAGCAACCACAGAATTGAGCTCTGTAAAAATTCAATAGCAGCGGGTTCATCTAATAAGTACAGTTGTTAGAGCATAACAGCAATGAAAAAACAGTTCGCTGACTATTTATTGCATTTGGTAGTATGCAAATAAAGCTCGAAGCATAATAGCATGAACTATAAATCCATATGTAGATTGCACATTTTTGCATTTGGAGATCTGCTTGCAAAGGTCTATGGTCTGCATGGACTCATGATTTCTTTCCAGGCTTGTCAGTGGCCGTTCAAATACTTAAGAAGAAATGGGAAAGTAGGAAATATTGGAATCAGAAATTTCTTGAAGATTACCATCAATTTTCCACAATCAGTAGCTGAAATCTGTTTGTCTATAATGTTCACCATTACTTTTAGTCCTTGCATTTGTGAGAACAGTGCCCAATTTGTATCTACCATACCAGGGCTGGTGAAATAACAAGAATCCTAAGAAGTTTTGATAGTGGGATAGATAAATCCCATAGTCTCCCAGTATAGTTCAAAATCAAGGTTGCAGTCTGAAACTTCAAATGCTATGCCACCCATCTTATGCTATCATGATTATTTTATTCCACATTTCAAGAAAACATTATGGGAAGGGAATAAAATAAATTTTAAGGAGCCATAAGGTGGAAAAAACTGACAACAGACCAGCAGTCTTATTCTGAGTCATAGAACAGATCATCTAGGTCAGTGATGGCAAACCTTTTGGGCTCAGCGTGTCTAAATGTGAAAAAATGCCTAATTTCACTCTGCTGTATGTCCCTTCTCCCCAAACAAAGGAGAAATAATTGCCTATTTCTCCCCCCACCCCCATGTCAACCACTCTAAACAGCAGCACTTGGCAGCAGGGCCAAGGCTGGGCCTGAAGTAGAGGCCCAGGCCTTGTCTTAAGTCCTAGTGCCACTGCTGCCAATCAAAAAGGACATCTTGCACTGTTCCCCAAGGTGCACAAACCTTGGAGATCATTGTGGTTGCTCACATGGCCCAGTGCTCCCCAGGATCTGCCACAAACTGCTTATCTTCAGCCCCTCTTCCTGTTGACAGATTCCTGTGGCCTACCTGAGGTTGCTGTTATGTATGCAGTGTTTGAAATCATTGGTTTAGTCTGAATTGTTCTTGTAAAGTGTTGGAGATGATTGGTTTAAAAAGTGCGGGAAAACCCTGTACTCTGATTGGCTGTCAGCTGCGGCTGCCGGCTATAAATAGCAGCCGCAGCAAAGCCAGTCAGGTCCGTTCTGAGCTGAAGTCACTAATAAACTTAAGAGCTGAAGTACTCCACGTCTACCTCTTCATGCAAACTTAACAGTTGCTCCAAGTTGCATGAGGCTTCCTTTCTTCAAGCAGCTTTGGAGATAATGCTTTTCTGAGGCTTCTGCAACTTCTAAAAATCGTGCAAAAGCCTGCCCCAATCTTGCATGAATTTTGGAGGTTCCAGAGGCCCATCTGAGCAGAGCCCATTCTTGTGCTCCCTCAAAATCTCCACATTGCATGAGAATGGGGTATGGTTTTGAGAATAGCTGTTGTTGGGTGTTGGTAAATCCGGGCATGTCACCCAAATTATCATGATGTGTCACTTTTGAGAAACATGTAATAGGTTTGCCATCACTATCCTAAAACTATCATTCGTTAGCCATTTTCAACACAGGTCTTGATTTACTTTTGACTAAGTCTGTTTGAGGGGAGTGTCATAAAAACTGATGGATAACACCAAGACTCATATTAGTTCAGAGTGCGCATTCAAATGTTGCAAAGAAAAAGTGGAGAAATATCCCTTTCCTACAGCTATATAACCCTGCAAATGATATTTGGAAGGCTGTTTTTCCAATCTGGAGAAAACTTTAATCCTTCAAAATAGCCTTGGCAGAATTGTCCATTATGAATTTGTCCAATCCTCTTTTAATGCCATCCAAGTTGATGGTCACCACCATGTCACCTGCTAATAAATTTGATGGGTTAATTCTGCACTTTATTTAAAAAATTGCTTTCTGTTCTCTGTTCCAAATTTTCTTCTAGTGAGTTACATTAGAATATAGAATAGAATAAAACAGAACAGAATAGAATTCTTTATTGGCCAAGTATGATTGGACACACAAGGAATTTGTCTTTGGTGCATATGCTCTCAGTGTACATAAAGGAAAAAAAATACATTCATCAAGAATCATATGATACAACACCTAATAATAGTCATAGGTTACTAATAAGCAATCAAATCATACTAGGAAAAAAATAAAACAATATAAATTGTAAAGATGCAAGCAACATGGCTATAGTCATAAGTGGGAAGAGATAGGTACTAGGAAGCATTATTATAATCTAGTAGTAGAGGAATAGTAGAGTAAATAAGTTGACAGTGTTGTGGGAATTAGTTGTTTAGCAGAGTGATGGAATTTAGGAAAAAAACTGCCCTTAACTCTTACCTCGAATATTCTGATTCAGAGAGAAAAACTTCTCCCTATTATTTTCTCTGCCATATATAGGTAGTTCTATACACTTTGATAGTGTCATATGTGGTTCTATACACTTCGATAAAATTTCTTGCCCCATCCCATCACTTTTGTTTCAGAGTTTCAAAAATTCTAGCTTTTACTTGCAAGGGTAATGCTTGGGGCCTCAATAATTTTGCTTGTACTCTTCTGTGCTTTGTCCAGCAATGTTATATCTTTTTTTTTCTTCCAAATAGGTTATCCAGAAAAATGATCAGAATTTCACTTAGGGCTCTGCCATAGATTGATATAAAGGCATTACAAGGTTGGCGATCAAATTTTCCATCCCGTTTCTTAGCATGGATTCTTCTTGTTCTCTCAGCTGACACAAATGAAATCAACATCTTCACTGTGCTGTACAGCTTCAAATCCAGATGTGGTATTCAGCAGGTTCTAACTAGTTCTGGAGAACCAACAGTGGAAATTTTGAGTAGTTCAAAGAACCGGCAAATACCACCTCTGACTGGAGATTTTACAGTATCCTTCCCCTGCCATGCCCACCAAGCCACGCTCACAGAACTGGTAGTAAATTTTTTTGAATCCCACCACTATTCCAATCTATATCTTATACCCGAGGGAGTTCCTTTTTTTCCGTTTTTCTTTTCTTAATATTAAAATAAAGTCTCCTTCAAATAGAGCTCAACTCCTACCAAGTTCAGGAATGTCTATGATATTTTTTTGGCAGCACCATGGAAATAGGATACCACTGCATTCTTTCAGGATTTTTTTTACCTTTGTTTTACTTCCAATTTAACCTACAGCTCCGATATTCCTCTGAGGTCTTCCATCCAAAGGTTAACTAAATCTCTTCCTAATTAACTCTCAAGTCCAGAGCAGCTTCCCATTTGTCTTAACCTAACCCTAAGCTACTGAGATGGTTGTATACTACTGGTAGTAGAGTAATAAATTAAATCAAAAACTTTTGAAATATTATTGTCAAAGGAAATATAAAATAAAGAGAAGAACCAGTGGCACAGAGATATAGTTGTCAATGGTTCTCATGTTTACAATTAGAAGATTCAAGATTTAAAGCTGCCCAGAGTTAACTTGATGTAAGATGGGCAGCCTATAAATGTAATAAATGAATGAATGAATGAATAAAACAAAATAATCCATGGTGTTGAACTTTGTAAGACTGAGTTTGAAACAGAATTGTGTACAAGTGATAAATATGTAATTGCCAAAATGTCTAAACTTATTGAAATTTGAAATTTGGGCTAAAATTTATCCCATTTTAAATATAATATAAAGGTGGAATAATGAGAAAAATGTGGCTGAAAGGGCTAAAATATACACTATGTTGTAATCTTAAAGAGTACTTTTATCAAGTACTGTACCAGAGTAGTTATATATTACAGCATATGTTACCAGAGAAATTGTCTAGAACAGCGGTTGCCAACCAGTGGGCTGCAGCTGGTGGTCTGCAAGAAAATTTTGGTGGTCCGCAGAGAAATGTCAGCCCCAGAGCACCCCCACAAACTAGAATGTATAAAGAGACTGTATAAGTTTATGTTGGAAATGTAAACCAGAAGGGGAATTTTATCAACTTTTGTGGATGTGTAAAAAAGCTAGAAGATTCTGGATCTAAATACATATACTAATTCACAGATGCTTAAAAATTAATACATAATTGAAACAAGAGCTTTCTTTGGGAATGATGGAGAAACAGCTGGAAAAAAGTCACGGAACTTTTTTTTAATACATGAAAAGTTCAGGAAGATCATTGTATACATAAAGGTTCAGGACTAGGAAAAGTTGATGAAGATGATGGCTAAAATGTATTTGATCAGAGAAAAAACAGTATCTATATTTATTGCTTACTAAAAATCTATTATATATTTTTCAAATGAAACAGGAAAAAATGAATTCATGATTGATGGTTTTGATTATTAAATTATGTAGTAGCCATAGAGTAAAAGGCAAATTTATAATTGTATAATTGTACTTACAACTTCTGTAAAGCAGATCAATATGCACTTCTCTGTATCTTTGTTCTTTTATTTTACTTTTACTTCTCTTTCTTTCTTGCACTTTTAGTTTTCTTTTTATTTCTGTTTCTTTTCTATTACTTTACGTTAGTTTGTATTAGTTACCTTTTTAAAAATCTTTAATAAAGGTTACAAATAAAAATTCAATTAAAAACTCCTGTATTAATTGCTAAAAGGATTTGAAAATTGCTGAGAGGCAAAATGAAACACTTGTTCATTGGCAAAGAATCAAAGATTGAAAGGTTAAGTTAATTTTTATTCAAACAGAGCTGCATTTCACTTACTTGTGAACTCTTTTACCACTGGACTACAATAAAACAGATATGTGGGCAATAAAAGCAAGCTGACATTTGTTTTTAGTCCCTTTTTGGCCTTACTCTCTACTTGTGTAGGGGCACCATTATTCTGTGGATTGTAAGTAGCAAAAAATACCTCAACTTACTATGTTGAGTGGTTCTTTTAAAAAAAAACTACACCCACAGTATTTTCTCTTCCTCCTTTGAAAAAAAAGTGATTAAGAGGAACTAAAGATTTCCATTCTTTTACTGTTTCAGTCACTGGGCTTTGTCCTCTTTTTCTTGCCAGACTCTACGTTATGGCTAAGTCAGAAAGTCAGATGGATATAACTGAAATGAACTCCCCAAAACCAAAGAGAAAACTGCGCTGGAGTCCACTGGAAATTGGACTTGCTGCTGTAGTGCTGCTTCTTGCTGTAGTGGCCATCACCATGATCATTCTGTATGCAACTTATGATGGTAAGTAGAAGCCCCTCCCTAAACTTAAAATGTCAGTAACAAAAATTGAAAACATTATATTATAAGGGAGGAGAGAAAATGTCACTGAATATAATTTCCTAGAAACAGATTTGATTACAATACCCTAGGCAGAGCAATTTGATTAGAATGATTGAGCTCTAGAACTGTTGAAATTTTAGCTACTAATCCATATTTTGTTGTGATGTAGTATGATTTAATGGCTAAAGAGTAGGACTAGAACCAAGAACACTCAACATCAACTCCAACAGTAGGTATAGGAACTTACTGAGTGACTTTGGAATAATAATTCTTTCTTAGCCCAACCTACATCAAAAGATTGCTGTTGTATGAATACATGAAAATAAATCATCTGTAGATATGTTTGAATTGTTGGGGGGAAAACAGGAGATGAATCTCTCCTAATTTATGTCTTACAATCTATATTGTCATTTTTAATAATAAAATTTACTGATTGATAGATCTTTATTTGAATCAGGCTTCTCAAAGACAGCTAAGTAGGATTCCATTATCAACTGGACAGTCAATGTAACATAGTGAATATAGTTATATAGTGAATATGTCACACTCAAATTCCCATATTTGGTCTAGTCATTCTGTATCAAACCAAAGACACAAGACTGATGTTGTGGCAATAAAATGGAAATCCTTCCCCCCATCCCTGCAGAGCAATGAACTCTGCAGAAAAAAAGAATGGATGAGTAATAAATGTAATTATACTGTAATTATATTTTAAAGAATATTTGTCAACATTACACTAATATTCTCCTCCCACGCCTTTTCTGAATGTTAAAAATGTCGAGGAGTCCTCCACTTATATATATCACTTGCCAGTGGAAAATGGTAATTAGAAGTGAATTGGCATTTTTTTCAATATTTGACTTTTATTTACTAACAGATTAGTTGAATAGAGTAGCAACATGAATGTTAAGTATGCATTTCAGAACTCTGTATCTGAATCTGATACTTCTCTGAATGTATCTCTGTATGTGACACCTAGAGAAAGGCAGATTTCTTTCAGAACTTATTCTCTTTCTTTGTCTCCTTATCCATTTCTTACCTGACATTTATCTCTCAAGAAATGCCTATTGTTCTGCATTGGCTTTGTTCCTTCCCTCTGGGTGGTGGAGAGAATAAACCTGAATTATCTATATTTCTGGGGTTACTTCCTAGTCTTTGGGTCAATTTCCTATAATTTTTGTAATAGAAGATATGATAGGTAATTTTATCACTGACTAATAAGGAGTACTTGCTGCAATTATTTTATATTCAAATTCAATCCAACCTTATTTCTTCAGAAAAAAATCCTCCAGCCATTAAAAAAATTAACACATACATGCTTAACACACTTAATTCAAATTCTGTTAGTCATTTCCTTTTCACTGTGGGAAAAATGTTTCTTTTTCTGCAGCTTCAAAATCTAGTTCTAGAATTAGATTATCCTTAGGTCCAAATAATGTAGTGTTTTTCATAATTTGGTGAAGATTAAGAATGTGCATTTCATTAAAATGTGGGTGGGTGGCAGAAAAGAGATTGAATCTTACTTTTTTTATAATAGTTACATTACGGAAAGGATGTTCACCTAAGAAATTTTCAGTTCCGTTTTCATATAAACTGCTTGTGTTACTGTAACTCAGAGATCAAATATTTCTTCCTTGTCATCTGAAAACACATATATGGAAACAAATATCAGCAGTTCCAATTTCTTGTTGGACATTATCACTTACTTGTCCTTAAATGAAGCCTAACTATGTGGGCTGGAAAAAATCCAGATGACCATTAGAGATCAGAAAGACATCAGTAAGCTTCTACCAACTGGATTGTTTTCACCCCCGATTTGGCAGCTGCATCCTAAGCATCCCAAAGCTCTTTCTGTAGATAGGTAGGTGGGATTTTAGGTCCCTAAACAGACCTAAAACATCAGTAAATATATGGTTAGCCACACACTTCTACCCACACTCCAAACAAGCCTATTCTGGGTGTCTTTTTGTCTCAGAGAGGTATAGTAATCCATATTTGAAATAATCTGTCTTGCTGCATGAGGGACCTCAATCCAAAATGTTAAAATTTCCAACCACAATGACTCTCAGTGGGAAGTAGCAAGAAGAGAAAACCATGAAAGAAAGAAATTGTCTCTCTTTTCTTTCCCAAAAACAGTGCTATAATTAATTTAAAAAAGAGCCCTGAAATCATTGGGAAAGTATTGCTTCCTCAGGAGAAATGCCATTGATTTAAAACTTTTGCGCATAACTTTCATTAAAAGTCTTGTATTGGAAAAATTGTCCATCTTATTTTCTGATCTAAAATCTGATGGACAATCAAACAAGGGTTTGTTTTCAATTTTCAATAACTGTTTTGTCCTCAAACCAATCTCAACCTTTATTCCATACACATTTTTAGTTTTTCGTCTAGCATGTTTCCTTCCTCAAGTCAGGCATAGAGATGATGAAAAAAATAAGTCTTTCCCCTCTCAAACAATACTTTGTCTTTCCCTTTGCATTCATGCATACTGAGAACTTCACTTTCTCCTGTCCTAATTTCAGTATACTTATTTTATATTGATGAAGCTTCTATTTTAATTCTTTGCTGTCAGAATAGTGACCTAGTACTAGGACAAACCCAAATGTCTTGAAGAAGCAGATGTCTGCATTATATAAATAGACACACAGTTTATATCTATTAGGGATGAGTCTCAACATTTTAAGTACAATGACGTTAATGTGCTATGAAAAAAAAACATCCTAATCCATCCTTTTTTTATTCCAGATGGTATTTGTAAAACTTCGGACTGTATAAAATCAGGTAAGATAGATAGAATGTCTCCATTTCTTTTACTATATTAATAAGGAGTTTCTGAAAATAATGTATTCCCAGAGACATGAGCACAAGCCAATTTTTTGTGTTGTGTCTCTTGAATTGTACATCTGTTTTACACTTCCACTCTGTATGACAATCTGTTTTTGAAAGTCAGAGATATAACAATACAATACCACAGTGGAAACTGTAGAAAGTAACTGCAGGTAAGCCAACTCAAGAAAGATATATTTATTCTTTTAATCAAAGAATTGTGATGTTCTTTGATTAAAAGCAAACAAAATAATGGAATCACTTGCAGCTGTACAACATCAGGCTTTGTATTACAGCACTCCTAAAATTAACAGACCTCTGCAAATACAGAGCCTTGTGATGAATGATTAATAGATTTCCTTCAAACTGTCTTGGTCATCCCATGAAATATCTCTATAAAATGCCTAAGTTTAAGGGAAGTGGGTCTAGTGATTCAAAATGTGGTGTTTTGTTTGTTAATGAGAGTATATAAGATGGTATGCTGACTTAATGGCATAGGCCAGGGGTGTCAAACTTACAGTGTCACGGCAGCATCACATGATGTATCAGGACTTTTTTCTCCTTTGCTAAACCGGGTGTGGACGTGACCTGCGTGTGACGCATCCAGCCCATGGGTTGGGAGTTTGACAGCTCTGGTGTAGGCATAGACTCAACCATGCTGGTTCTAATATATAGAATCAATCTGTGAATCTACCGATGTCAAGGTTTTCTTTTTATTGTCTTGAAATGACAACAGATCATTTCACAGGGAAGGGGGAGAAGGCTTGTAATTTTGCAATGTTTATATGATTAGCTCATTAAAATACCTCTTAAGGCACAGTAACTATGCTGATCATTGTGCTAATCCTAGTCACATATAGTCATGCAAAGAATGTTGGAACCAAAAGGGTAAGGTGGTTGAATTGAAAGGGGGAAGCGTTCATTAAAGCTTTGAAAGGCCCAGAACAATATCTATGTTTTCAACAGTTTGTTGGAGGTCCTACAAAAGGGACATATTTATCCTTATACAGGCATAATAGAAATACATTCCCAGTGCAAAATTAATTAGGCTGGTGCTCACTTTCTTGCTGTGCTGCAAAAGGATGAGCAAAAACAGTTGACAATCCTACTGCAGTGTGGTATGACAAGCTAAGAAACATGTTTTTAGTTGTATTGACAACCAGGATCTTTTCTTCCCACCATCCATTTAGACTGAAAGCAATTCATTTAGTTTTATGCATTCTCAGTGGTGTATGTATGCAAGGCTGATTCAGGAGCATCCATGGGGCGGAGGGGGAATGAAAAAGGTAAGTTGGCTACAAATTATCGTGTATAAAAAAAGGACAGGACTTCAATTGCCTGCAGATGCCCCTGGTCTAATCAATTGCATCATGCCAAGATGTCATATGGCACATGATTATCAGGGATAAGTTCCTAAGGAGGAAGAAAATAATGGTAAATCATAACCAGATGATAAAGGCTACAATCGCCAGTGGAAAAAAGTAGATTAGCACAAAGGTCAAAAAATTCCGTTATTATAGCTGACCCAAATGAAGTTTTTTTGTCATCTCACTTGTCCAACATAACAAGCAGTTTTGCATTAATAACTTTAGCTGTGTGAACAGACAGTAAAGTAAACTGGTTTCTTTTCTGTGTTACCTTTTCTGCCCTGACAGGCATGGCAAGGAGTGGAGTAGAGATGGGAAGTCACCAGGCCACAGTCCATTTAACTTTTGAAACATTTAAAAATATATTGTCAGAATTCTTGGTATAAGGGACAGAAATTAACAAGATGAAAAATTACAAGACTAGTGGTCTTTTTATCATAATGACTGAGTTCATGTGCTGCATTGAACCAAAACAATTAAAGACTTAGTTATCTATATCACAATGTTTGAAACTTTGTTGCTGTTAATTGGGGGGGGAAATTGTGACACAGAATACAAACCTGCCAAGCTGGTTAGTTTAAGATTCAGTGTATTATGCAACCTAGAATGTGAATTAATTAAGCAACAGCGATAAGCACTAGTGTGGATGCAGTCAAGTGCATGATACTAAGTTTTCCTTTAAACTTTCGTTGCACGTTTTATAGTGTTCTGGATTGTACAGAATTCTGATTTGTGGGAATAGAGATAACATGAAGGTGAAACTTTATGAGTAGCATAATTGACTCCTGTAGTGTCTTGCATGCTATTTGTTTAAAAAAATGTTCACTTATCAAGATTAATGTCTAATAATTAATATTTGCTTTTCAAGGTTTCTAGTTAATAAAATATTTTTACTATCCAAGACCAATTAACCTGGAGCAGAATGTTATGCTTACTTAATCAAAATACTTTTTAGTTGCTGGATCATCTTCCTGAGGCACATTAAGGAAACTGCTCTTTCTGATATTGAAGAAAGTGCTGAATAATATACTTTCCTTTAAGCTAGTTAACAATTTGCAGTGGTACAATCTTATGCTTATATATTCATTTATTTTTATCCCACTTTTATTATTATTATAAATAAGTCAAGATAGCAGACCTGCCTAATACTCCTTCTTCCTCCTCCTCCTATTTTCCCTACAACAACCCTGTGAGGTAGGTTGGGCTGAGAAAGAGAGACTGGTGAAAAGTCACCTAGTCACCCAGTCAAGACAGAACCAGAGCTCACAATCTTCAGGATTCTAGCATGACTCTTTAACCACTCTTGATAGCTATGTAACAGATTTGTGTCAGATTCCATTCTCTAGGAATTCATGAAATTGAAGGGTTTTTTTTAACATAAATTAAGTGTTAGATGTTTCCAAGAAATAAATACTGTGCTGAAAAATGACTTTTGATAACTGACTGTGACAATAATATCTGGTGTTTGTGATCCTCTTTTGTATTTTGGGGGATTCGAATTGATTTTTAAAAATAGTTTAGTTTGCAAATATAGTCATTAAAACTATCAAACCACAGCTGTGAGTGAATGCATTTCCAGGTAAAGATATACTGTATCTGCACTTTCTGCTTGGCCAATTGCCATGATGGGTCCCCCACTTCCCCTGAAACAGATGTCATCCTCCCTTACTCACAGCCTGTTGCAAATGAAACCACAGTCTTTGCTGGTTTCGATTTTTAAAAAAATACTCTTTTCTCATCAGAGCAGTTTTAAACCCTTCAGGGGCAGATGTTCTTTAGCAATTTTTTGTTCTGATCTTCTGGTAGCTTCAGCTCCAACTGACTGCAGTATTTGTCCTCTTGCCACCTCTCAGGGGCTGGTCACTTTGCTATGTAGACAGTCTCCATATGTTTTTATAGTCTTACCGTTAAGTCAATGAAACTTTTCTCATCCCTGGAAATTCATGTTCCATTCAAATCTTACATCTTTCCGTGGGCATCCAGCAAGTCTTGCCTTCCTTACATGGATGATAAGGACAAGAAGTCAGAGATGGGCAATCAGATCTTGCAATGGCCATAGTCCACATAGCACAGCACAGACCTGTTAATAACCCATTTCAGTCCAACTGAAATTTCCGAAAATGCCGCAGGGAACAGCACAAGACAGAATTGTCTTAGGATAGATTGAAGAATTGCTCTAAGTCTGTTTTCTGCTAACAGCAGATTTAGGAGATTGCATCCCTTTAAGCAATTTGATTTCAGAATCCCTGAACAATGCTCTAAGTTCGTAGAACGAAATATAAAGGAAATGAATGGATCTCCCAAAGATTTCTGAATTTCAAGGACAACAATGCAATTTCAGGATCAAGGATCATCTTGGGGAAAGGGGAATGATTTGCTATCAAGTCAATGTTGATTCTTCGTGACCACGTAGATAGATTTACTACACATCAATCTATCCATAACCTCAGGTCTTCCAATA
Source organism: Naja naja (assembly GCA_009733165.1). Taxonomy (NCBI): domain Eukaryota; kingdom Metazoa; phylum Chordata; class Lepidosauria; order Squamata; family Elapidae; genus Naja; species Naja naja. The sequence goes on from CM019151.1 coordinate 161,481,788, forward strand.
ATGCATTCATCATCATTATAACTGAGTCTATCCAACTTGCTTTTTGTTGCCTTTTCTCTCACCTTTCCCAGTATCAGAGCCTTCTCCAGAAAGCTAGGTGTTCACATAATGTGTCTCCAATAGGGCATTCTGATCCTGGTCATTTATGCCTTGTATAAGAACTCTGGATTCAATAAACTGTTTGTTTATTTCCTTGGCTGTCAATGATATTCTTAGGAACCTTCTCCAACACTAAAGTTGGGCTGGAGGAAAGAACTATTTTCCAAAAAGAGGTGGGCAGGGACAAGACAATAACAATATTTGATTCAATTTAATTTACATTTAATTAAAATTAAATAAAATTAATAAGATTATCCTCTTAACTCATCTAATAATTTCTCTCTGTCAAGTTACAATTTGATCTTGACTTTGGGAAATTTGGATGGGGTCCTGTGATACTCAGATTTTAAAGTGTGAAACTCTTTTTTGGAACTTAGAGAACCTTAATGGCATTTAGATATAAACAAAGTTTACAAATAAGTTTAGAAGAGACAATAAATCTATCACTAATACATCTGGTGTGGTATCATGGAAAAAAGAATTGAACTCAGATTTACTCAGTTAATCAAATAAAGCAATGAGATTTAATCATGAGGATGGTGAAGTCTGAATCTCCTCAAGTACTATAGTATTACTATATGTTTATAGCCAGCTGACTGCCTTGCCTTATGTAAGTCCATTAGATCTGAAAATCTACTTTGCCAAATGCTGACACTAGCTTAAATCTGAAGTTTGAAGTGGGTTGCCCCACTACTTCAGCTTGGAGAGGTTGCATAGCACTGACATCTATGCTGTAATATGCTCTATTGGGAAATCAGTGAGTAAGAGGGAATAGATAGACAGATAAGGCTGTCTCCAATCTTGCCATTGCATCATGTAGGGACTGCAGTTGCTAAATTGAAGACAACACATTTGCTTCCTCATCATACAATATATCATAACCCTAATTATTATTTTAATGAAACATACTTTTACAAATTTAATTTAATTTTATTAAGGTGATTAAATGATTTTAAGGAAATCAGCACTAGTCTAAACAAAACAAACAAACAAAAAGCTACAATGCTTGATATAGTAGACCAAGGGTGTCAAACTCATGATGACACATTGTCATCATGTGACATATCACAACTTTTTTCTCCTTCGCTAAACCAGGGGTGGGCATGGCCAGCGAATGATGCATCTGGCCTGAGGCCCATGAATTAACACCCCTGTAGTAGACGAAGGCACAAAGACTTCATAGTTTAGCCTATATTTATTTTTTCTTGTTAACTCTTTGGGTGGTAATTAGAATGGTAGATTTCAGTGCAAAAATACAGATTACTACATGAAAACAAAGAATTAAGACATCTTGGTATCTCATTGCTGGGATTTTTGCACCCCAAATATAACAGCCATAATATTTAGTACATTAAGTATGCACTGGGTCTTTAAACCTATCCCTGTCTCTATAATAATTTTCCTCCCTCCTATTGATCGATAAAAAACCTGGTTGTGGACCTGTATCAAATACTACTAAAACCTAATTGTTTTATTGATTTAATACAAATTAGGAAAGCTTGCACATATGATCAAGATTCACAGACAAGGAAACAGTTTGGGGGGGAGGCAGAAAATAATATGTTTTATATCATATCATATCATATCATATCATATCATATCATATCATATTATATTATATTATATTATATTATATTATATTATGTTTTATATGCTTTTTCATAACATCACCTGTCTTTAAAATTACATCTCTCATGCCCTGATAACTTATCTGCTTTGTTAAATCTATATGTTTGATGCAGCACTTTGGGAACATTCAGCTTCTTTGCAATTACCTTTTGAGGCTTTCCCTCCTTTTTTTAAATATTTTTTTTATTTTTTGAAGACAAACATAGACAAACAAATACATAAAGAACATAAAACATCTTTTTTTGAGAACAGTGTGCTCCTGGGTTGTCACTTCTCCATACAGACATAAATTCAATTACATATTCATCTTATGTATTCTAATCCATATCTTATATCCATTTTCACAATTTTTTCCATAGCTTTTCTATTTCTCTACTTTCTATAATCTTATTTTTAATTATTCTAATTCTTTTCTAATTTCAATTACATTTCTTTTTCTAGTTTTCCATATCTTTCCATTTAATATTTTAACACTTCCATCCTGTCCTGTTTATAATTTCATACTCTTTTTCCTTATACATATTTTGGCCTGTAGTTGCTAAAGCTGGAGTTATACCACCTTGATATCTTTTAACTATTATCTATTCAATTATTACTCAACACTTAAAGTACACCTTCACAAATACAACATTCATTTTCTAACATAACTATCAACCGAATTCTGCTTGATACATTCCCTTACAAATACACATTAAATTCTTTAATGAGAAACAAAAAAAGAAGATATACATATATGTAAAATACATATTTCTATTTCAAATTCAGCTCCACCTTTAATATTAATATCCATCTTATTAACAAATAACATCAATTATCATTCATTTGGATCATCTGTATTTCATATTAACTTATTATTATATTAAAAAAAACAGCATTAAAACCTTTCATGTTTCTTTTAAATTTTTAAATTTTTAAATCATTAAAAACCTTATTCTCTTATCCTCTTTACATCATTTAGTTACTAAGAAAGAATATTCCGTTACATCTAACACATTTTCTAATAATATAGCAATATTATCTCATGTACCCTTGCAGAATTGTCTTTTTAAATTAAACTTCTAACCATTGTCTCTGTGTCTCTTAAATAAATTAATCCCTTTAATCCATGTACGCTTTTCCTGTCTCTTTTTATCTTGTTCCAATCTTTTATAGCTTCTTTCCTTTTCCACCCCCCCTTCTTTCCCCTCTCTTTTTGTTCCCTTTTCTGTCCAAATCTCCCTTCTGAGATCCCCCCTTCTGCTTCTTTCTGGCATTATAATGACTTTTCAAATTACACTTTTTTTTTGGTTGTTGCTTCAAATCTTAACATTTTAACTCCCTTTCCCCCCTTCCTCTTTTTTACCACACTTAAAACTGCTTGGTCATTGAAGATGGCTTCTTCTTCGTCCCACCCTTCTTGTTCAGCAAATGTTTCTTGTTGTTTTCAATATTTTAAAATCTCCATTTCCATAAATTGAAATGCGGGGCAAAAAGTCTCTCCTTTCATTTGTGCTTCTTCTTTATGGTCTTTAAGTATCATTTTTATGATGGTGATGGCATTTTTTATGAGTGATGGCATTTTGAAAAGTTTTTTGTTTTTTAAACAACCCCCAATTAATTTTAGTCCATTTCACTAGGATCCACTGCCAAAATTCCAGGAATCATACAATAGTCTATAGTTGTTTCTTGCTTCTTTTCTCACTTTCTCTTTCAGAGGATGTATCCTGTTAAATTCTCTCAATACTTTTTAGCTCCAGGTGGTATCCTCCATTTTCCAGATTCCAGCTTTCTTTCTCTCTTTTTAAAAGGCTTTTTAATTATTCAAGAATCTTTATCCCTTTGACACTTCATTTTCAGCTAAGAATAGCCTATTGATGTCAAAGAGGATTAATATCAATTCTTATTCAAATCTCTTCTTCTTTTTTTAAGGTCTATTAGAGCTGTCAATTTTAAAGAGGAAGAAAAAACAATTCTTTTTTCTTTCACTTTCCTTTCGCTGCTTTAAAAAGTCTTTTTTAGGGATAGTATTATTCTTTGTTGCTCAAATTCCAGGTACCTTAAATGGGTGCTTTCTCTGTTCATCCCAGTCAGTCAAACTTTCTCTTTCCAACTTCCTCCTGCACGATCTTGTCCGGTCAGGTTCTTCTTTGAGGTGGCCATTTCTGACCACCACTGCAGCCGCCTTCGGGAAAGGGAGTAAAAGCCAGCTGGGGAGGAGAGATGTGGCTCTCCTCAACCCTGCTAGTGGTCTCCCCCGTCTTCACCACCTCTACGGGGTGGCTTAGCCCTGAAGCCAGCTGGCTCAGGGCGCTCCAGCAGTGAGCACAGATTGAAACCGTGCACAGTCGTGGATTTCAGTCTGTCTCCGAAGAGTCCCAAACCGGAAGTTGAGGCTTTCCCTCCTTATGGAGGGTGTCAATGATGGTTTTCTGCACAACTGTCAAGTCAGCAGTCTTTTCCATGATTGTGATTCCTACTGAACCAGACTGAGAGACCATTTAAAGGCTCAGGAACCCTTTGCAGGTGTTATGGCTTAATTAGCTGATTAGAGTGGGACACTGAGCCAAGAATATTGAACCTTTTCACAATATTCTAATTTTCTGAGATTGTGGATTTGGGTTTTCATGAGCTGTAAGCCATAATCATCACAATTATGGCAAATCACATCTTGAACTATCTTGCTTTGCATATAATAAGTCTATCTCATATATTAGTTTCACCTTTTAAGTTGCATTACTGAAATAAATGAACTTTTGCACGATATTTTTTTGGGTTTCACCTGTATGTTTTTTTGGGTTTTTTTATTCATATTTATATGCCGCCCTTCTCCGGAGACTCAGGGCGGTTTACAATTTTTGGAGCACAACCCAATGCTCTCAGCAATAGCCTTCATTCCATTGTATATGCCTGGTTATTACTAGGGCTTTTTGGGCCCCCCAAGCGGCATTTTTACAAAGTCAGCTTATTGCCCCCAACAATCTTGGGTCCTCAATTTACCTACCCCGAGAGGATGGAAGGCTGAGTCAACCTTGAGCCTAGTGCGATTCGAGCCTGCACTAATTGCAGGCAGCTGGAACTAAGTGCTAGGCATTTAATAGCCTGCACCACCAAGGCTCTTTTGGTCTATTAAGTTGTTTTTTCCCCCAAGGGAAAACAGGTTGATGAAGGTATTTATGGTGTGCTGCAAGTAAAAGAAACCTTTGTAGGCTGTTCTATGCAGTTCAGTATGACAAGAATTTTTGGGTCTATTCAGCCAACACATTGGGCTCACTTCATGAAGTAGTTTGTGGCAAGGGGCAATTCCCCATTGAAAATGCTTAAAAGAAATGACAGGGATGTTAGTTTGATTTCAACAGCACTTTTTCTATTACAATATTCTCAATATCTATGGAGATTCTTAGTCATCCAGGTCGTGGTGGTCCCAAAGGTGCTTTTTTCAAGAGGCAACTGGACTTTCTGGCAATTCTTTCTTGAGGAGTTAGAGCTGTGCTTTCTGCAGGATGCTCTTTGCTCTGTGTCCCTTCACTGTTGAGCACAGGCACAGACTGTTGGGGATAAGTCTGTCCTGTCTGCATCCCAAACTGAAACACAAATGGTTCTGGTAGTCTGCAATTTTTATGGGAATCCATTCGCATTCCCACGCTATTCGAAGGGTATTCATCCCAAAGTGTATTGCTAAACGTCTACAGAGATTCTCAATCATCCAGTTCATGGTTGTCCCAAAGGTGCTTTTTTCAAGAGGCAACTGGATCTTCAGAGCTGAATAAGCTTCTTGGGTGAGAAGCAGGTAATCAAAGTTGGAAGGGACCTTGTAGGTCATCTAGTCCAACTCCCCACCCAAGCTGGAGACCCTACACCATTTCTGACAAATGGCAGTCCAATTTCCTCTTGAAAGTCTCAAGTGATGACGCTCTCACAACTTCTGAGAGCAAGCTATTCCATTGGTTGACTGTTCTCACTGTCAGAAAGTTTCTCCTTATTTCCAGGTTAAATCTCTCCTTGTTCAGTTTCCATCCATTATTCCTTGTCTGGCCTATAGGTGCTTTAGAAAATAGCTTGACCAAAACATTTTCAAAGAAAAACCAGGAAGTCCAATTGCCTCTTGAAAAAAGCACCTTTGAGACAATAATTCTCAGTATATGTACTGACCCAGCCGTGTTGAACAACTTTAGTCCGGTCTCCAACCTTCGCTTTCTAGCGAAGGTTGTTGAGAGTGTGGTGATGCAGCAATTGCCACTTTTCCTGGAGGAAGCGGACTACCTGGATCCATACCAATCGGGCTTCCGACCCGGGTACAGCATGGAGACAGCATTGGTCGCGCTGATTGATGATCTCTCTAGGGCTTGGGACAGGGGTTTTTCCTCTGTCCTGGTCCTGTTAGATCTCTCAGCGGCTTTTGATACCATCGACCATGGTATCCTGTTGCAGCGTCTCGGAGGGCTGGGAGTGGGAGGCACTGTTTTACAGTGGTTCTCCTCCTACCTCTCGGGACGTTCGCAAACAGTGTTGGCAGGGGGGCAGAGGTTGACTCTGGGGTCTCTCACTTGTGGCGTACCCCAGGGGTCGGTCCTCTTGCCTCTCTTGTTCAACATTTATATGAAGCCGCTGGGTGAGATCATCCGTGGTTTCGGGGTGAGCTATCATCAGTACGCTGATGATACGCAGTTATACATCTCCACCCCAGACCACATCAGTGATGTTCTTTCTGTGATGTCCCGTTGTTTAGAAGCGGTGCGGATCTGGATGGACAGGAACATGCTTTGACTCAACTCAACCCAGCCAAGACAGAGTGGTTGTGTATACCGACATCTCGGTCCCATTCGGAGGTTCCATCTTTGGTCATGGGGGAGGAGGTGTTACCCCTCGTGGACAGGGCACGGAATCTGGGGGTCCTCCTGGACTCACGGCTCAAGTTGGAGGAGCAGGTAGGAGCCGTGGCCAGGGGGGCCTTTGCCCAGGTCTGGCTGGTTCGCCAGTTGCGCCCATATCTGGACCGAGATGCCCTGCGCACGACCACTCAGGTGCTTGTTGTCTCCCGACTTGACTACTGTAACGCTCTCTATTTAGGACTGCCCTTGCATACCACTCGGAGGCTTCAGCTGGTGCAGAATGCGGCCACGCGGGTAGTGATGGGAACTTCCCGATACTCCCATATTACACCCCTCCTGTGTGGCCTGCATTGGCTTCCAGTTGCCCTCCGGGTGAGATTCAAGGTTTTGGTGTTAATATTCAAAGTCCTACATGGCATAGGTCCAGGATATCTACGAGAACGACTCCTCCCAGCATCGAATACCAACTGCCCTGTACAGGCGCACAGACGGGGTCTTCTCAAGGTGCCGTCCGCGACTCAATGTCGCCTGGCGGTGACCTGGGGGAGGGCCTACTCTGTGGCGGCCCCCACTTTATGGAATCTTCTTCCGCCGGAGCTCCAGCTGGCTCCCGATCTTCGCACCTTCCACCACGAGTTAAAAACCTGACTGTTTTTACAATCTGGGCTGTGCTGACTCTTTGGGGTTTGTTCATTTTAATTTTGGGGGTTTTAATTCTAATTCGGCTTATAATTGTTTAATATGTTTTTAGGTAATTTATTGCTATTGTTATATTTTAGCTGTGAGCCGCCCCGAGTCCTTTCGGAGAGGGGGCGGCATATAAGTCGAATAGATAGATAGATAGATAAATAAATAAATAAATAAATAAATTAATTAATTAATTCACAAGTAATTATTTAAAGGAAAAAATAGTTGTATTTCTGATTAAATATGCTATAGATATTTGAGTGCTATCTGAAGACTTGAGTGCTTTATGAAGACTCAAACAAGAATGAAATCTAAGTTTTCTTGTCCAATCTAAGATGAATGAGGACAGGGAGAAACATGTACAGATATTGGGAGAAGGATCTCTAATATTGTTGGAAATATTGTATGTTATCAATGGAGTATAATGCTTAAACAGAGTTAATATTATAGATTTTTGTGGCTAGTCCACTATCCAGTTTTAATTTCAATGCATTCCATCAATGCGTTCATGCAAGCCTCATTACATTAAAAAATGTGATGCATTTTTAAAAAATACCTTCCCATTTTCAGAAAGAAAGTTGCAATATAATTTACATCTTACTGCATTCATTATCTCAATGAAGGAATATAGTCAGGTGTAATTTTAAAGAACAGTGCCATTCAGAAAGAGGAGCCTCATCTTGACAATTGGAATCTGGAGAACAAAGTTAAATAAATTAAGTTTTCATTAGGCAACACCAGGTTGCAATTCAGAAGTGTGAATATCCTGGTATCAAATAGTATTTTTATATTAAATTATATGATCATTTGGTCTTAGATTAGCAAACAGATAGCCATGGTAGATAATAAATTGCATGAAGTAACATTAGATAGACAGACAGACAGACAGACAGACAGACAGACAGACAGCTAGAATACTGTATTGGCCAAGTGTGATTGGACACACAAGGAATTTGTCTTGGTGCAAATACTCTCAGTATACATAAAAGAAAAGATACATTCGTCAAGAATCAAGAATCATAACATACAACACTTAATGATAGTCATAGGGTACAATCAGCAATCAAATCATATTAGGAAACAGTCAATAAAAATCATAATGATACAAGCGACAAAGTTACAGTCTTACAATCACAAGTGGGAGGGGATGAGTGATAAGGAGTGATGACAAGATTAATGGGGGGGGTTTAAATATGTTTTTATGTCTAGTTTTTTATGGGTTTTAGATAATTGTTTGGCTTGTGGTTTAATAATAATTTTAATAATTTTTTTTTGTGTTTTTATGATGTGAGCCACCCTGAGTCCTTCGGAAGATAGGACGGTATACAAGTCCAATCAATCAATCAATCAATCAATCAATAATAGTGCAGACTTTGTAAAAGTTGGACAGTGTTGAGGGAATTATTCGTTGAGCAGAGTGATGGCATTCAGGAAAAAACTCCCCTTGTGTCTCGTTGTTCTGGTGTGCAGGGCTCTATAGCGTCTTTTTGAGGGAAGGAGTTGAAACAGTTTATGTCTGGGATGTGAGGGGTCTGTAAATGTTTTCACAGCCCTCTTTTTGACTCGTGCAGTATACAGTTTCTCGATTGAAGGCAGGTGGGTAGTAATTGTTTTTTCTGCAGTCCTAATTATTCTCTGAAGTCTGTGTCTGTCCTGTTGGGTTGCAGAACCAAACCAGACAGTTATAGAGGTGCAGATGATAGACTCAATAATTCCTCTGTAGAACTGTATCAGCAGCTCCTTGGGCAGTTTGAGCTTTCTGAGTTGGCACAGAAAGAACATTCTTTGTTGTGCTTTTTTGATGACATTTTTGATGTTAGGTGTCCATTTTAGGTTTTGTGGTACGATAGAACCAAGAAATTTGAAGGTCTCTACTGTTGATATAGTGTTGTCTAGTATTGTAAGAAGTGATAGTATGGGAGGGTTTCTTCTAAAGTCTACCACCATTTCTATGGTTTTGAGTGTGTTCAAATAAAATAAAACAATAACACTGCTATGCAAAAACAAAAACAAAAATTAGAAAATAACCAAACAATTAAAACAACACATAAATACACAATGGCAGAATAAAATGCATGGCTGAATTCACGTAACGTATTAAGCTGTGCTTTGTTGAAAAACCAATGCTTAACTGTCATATATAGCTGTCCATGAGACTTGGCTTCATCTATTGCAGTCAAGTGAAATATCTTTCACTTGATTGCAGTAGGTGAAGCCAAGTCTCATGGACAGTTATATATGACAGTTAAGCATTGCTTTTTGTTTTTTGGCCCATACTGTAATCTAAAACAAGCAGGTATCAGGAAACATAGTGTGGTTCAGGAAGGGGACCACTGTGGTAGCAGCTGGTGTGCTTTAATATGTCATTTATTGGGCAATCCCTGGCAAATAAAGATACAGTATATATAGTTAGATATAAACATGGATAAAAACATGGACATTAATTTTCATGTACCCTCAGATGAAGGGAGTTATGTTTCAATCAACTCGTGTTCTTGGAACAGAATCTCCCACCGAGCCCAAAATATTTAAAGTAGTGCAAAATTCAGATGTTATTTATGGCAGTCTACAATTCTGTATTTGGATAAGTTCTATTAGTTGCAATAATACTGACACCCAAATAACTGTGCTGTTGTATAGTGGAATTCTATATGTGTGTCTTCAAAAGTAATTAATATTCAGCTTGGCTTAATTCAAATGCTTGAGGGTTACAAATCTCATCTTACAAGATATTAATGTTACTATTTTATAACAATAAAGATAAATGTAAACTATTTAAAAAATACATTACCCTTAACATGTCTTTATTTTTGTTTTATGACAGCTGCCCGAATCATTGAGAACATGGATACAGCAGCAGAACCTTGCAATAATTTTTACCAGTATGCTTGTGGAGGATGGTTGAAAAAGCACATCATACCAGAGACAAGTTCCCGTTATAGTAATTTTGATATTTTAAGAGATGAATTAGAAGTTGTTTTGAAAGGTCAGTAGTATAAATAAGTTATTCCAACTTTTGGATCATTTTGTTTTTTTATATACATTCCAATTTTGTGACAGAAGAGCAAGAGATTTATTCTGGTTTATCTAAGACCAATCTTAAAGATTTGCTAGCTTACATGCAAGTTTGTAAGGTCATATGTTTCTTTAGTAAACAAAAAAATAAAGAAGATAATACATAATAGCAGATCCCAACAATGTGAGGCTGAAAAAGCTACAACCAAAAAGAACATCCCCAGCAAAAATCCACATCAACAGTGGGTCAAGAGTAAACATATCTGAGTGAACTTGGTCTCATTTAGTGGAACAGACTCTGCATTGCATTCTGGCTCTTGCATCATCTGGCTCAGTGATCCAAAAGAAATGAACAGTTGTTCTAAAAATGACAAAAAAGATAGTTAGATTAAGAAGTTGAATATACTGCTCAAAACATTGATAGTCCAAACTGGTCGGTCTTACGCTTTATATTTAGATACAAACAAATGGCTGTAGTAGAAGCATCAGAAAGTGTCAAATTTTATGAGAATTAGAAAAATAATTTGGGAACGGAGACCCCATAAAACATTAACTGAAACAACATTACATTAATCTTAGAATATTTACAGAGGGACGAAGCAAACGTCCAAAATGGAACAGAATCTGTGGCAGAGGTAGCACCAATTTCTAAACTCTGCTGAGTTTGCACTGACCAGGTTAAAACATATAGTATAGTAGAAAGTGTTCTGGTCTTGGTTTTGCTTCTTTTATTTTCCTTCCTTAATAGGGCCTATAGGAAGGGGAATTCCATTGGTACTTCTAGGAAAGAAGGACCTGATTGGAAAAGCACCTTTTTAATTTACCCCCTGTGGTAAAAAGCAGCTATGCTAGCAGAAATCTGCTCCACAGTGAAATTTTAGTAGTGGCTCTTTCTTTCTTGAAATAAGCCTCTCCCTTCACCATGGAAATTTGGTTCATCATTCTGCCAGAAACTCTAAATTTGGATTATAGGGGTTTGAATTCTGTTCTCATTTTATTTTTTTATAAGGTTAAAATGAGTGAAATGGGTATCATTATGTGTGCTTCTGCATAACACCTGTAGAACATAACCTACATTAAGTATCACACTTGGTAATATATGTACCTTTATCATTTTCAGATGTTCTTGAGAAGAAAGACAATAATGATATAGAAGCTGTTGCAAAAGCGAAAATGCTGTATAGATCTTGTATAAATGAAAGTAAGTTGTTTGCTAAATTACCACATTTAAGAGTAATGAATATAACCTTGTTCTGATTGATTGATTGATTGGCCACCCATCTTACCTCAAGGTAACTCTGGGCAGGTTACTAATACTACTTTTTAGTTGCATTCTTGCAACTGCTTTATAGGCACCATAGTATGCTTCACATATTTAAATTCACATGTATGAGGTTAGTATCAGTATATTGAATTCTGTACATATTTCTTAGTTAATTGTTTCAATTCTTGAGACGAATAGTACAGTTGACTAATTTAAATCTATTTTGTAGATACTCTGTAGAAGGTCATAGAAAAGACTGATAGAATGTTTCCATTTGTGGCATCTATAAAGGATATGGCTAGCAAAAAAAGAAAGAAATATTGGAGAGATTATTTTATTCATATTAGACATTACTGATCCTTAAATTATTTCCAGTGCACTAAGGTTTGGGTTTGGGTTTGGGTTTGGGTTTGGGTTTGGGTTTGGGTTTGGGTTTGGGTTTGAGTCTGGTCTGGTCTGGTCTGGTCTGGTCTGGTCTGGTCTGGTCTGGTCGGGTCTGGTCTGGTCTGGTCTGGTCTGGTCTGGTCTGGTCTGGCATGCCGTTGGAACCCAGACATTGTTATTCTGTAAGCCACCCAGAGACATTATTGTGAGACTAGCAGTCAGACTGACTGACTGGCTGGCTGATTGACTGAATTACTCTTTTTGAATACTTTGCACAGATGTGCAGTGTTTACTAATGCTACATAGGTAGGCTCAATACCTCTGTAAACCATAACTACAAACCATAATTGCTGTCTTCCCATTAATCATAAGATAGAAACAAATCATTTTACGGCTTGGGCCATAGACCAAAGGAGGGAGGGAATGGAATGACATTATGTGACATATTATGTAAGTTGTTTCATTGCTGTGATGACATCATAACATGTGTAACATTGTTGTTACTTGTGTCACTTACAGACTTATTAAATCAGACACCAAAGATTCAAGTTACTTCCATTTATTTGTTTGTTCTCCAACTTTTTTTGTGAGATATGATTCTGCAGAAAATGTTTGTTTGGAAATATAGGACCATCACCATACATCATTGTGATAATTGAATGGTTTAAGAAGTCTGTACCTGTAATTAATGGAATTCATGTTTATTTTCACAAGCTGCCATTAACAGCAAAAAAGGGAAACCACTAATTAACCTAATGACCAACATTTCAGAATGGCCTATAGCAGCAGACAACTGGGACCTGAATCATGGTAAGTGAATTCAGGTCATTTGTTCATTATAATTTTCAAATGTGAAAGGGTGGAATTAGAGTTATCTTTATCCGACACTGATTATACATTTTTACTACTTTAGGCTCCACATGGAGTGCAGAGGAATCCATTGCAGAGTTAAATTTTCAATTTGGAAGAAAAGTCATAATTAACATGTTTGTTGGCACTGATGATAAAAACTCCTTACAACATATACTTCATGTAAGTTTGTTGTTCTTAGAAATGTCTGAAAATGTATTTGTTCTGACTGGTATAGTTAGAGAAACTAGGGATTTTAAATTGTCTATCCATAAAGACTTGTATTAATACATATAAATAACTCATATTGCTGCTGTAGATTCTTCAATATGGCTCACAAGCAAGGATGCAACAGAATGATATTGCACATGTAAATCCCATTTCATTTCCATTAAAAATGTTTTGCTAAATATGTCCTATGCAGTCAGGATTCATTTCCTGTGATAATTGAATTTAAATCATCCTGCCACAAATTGCTTGATTGTGTATGCTTGGGAAAAGTAATCAACTTTTCTAATTTTGAACAGAATCTGCCTGATTAACCTACCCATTGATTCTGTGATCCTCAATGATGGAATATCCCTTAAAACTGATGTTCAGATTAATGTAACAGACTAATAATTACAATGTGTGCAGGGTTAGGAATACAGGCAATAAAGAACAGCAGCCTTTGTGAGGACTTGGTAGGAGCCAAGGGACAAGCTACTTGCCCTATATTTCTTTCTCTTGTTTTTAGTTCTATATAGGTTTCTTTCCTCCAATAAAAGAGCAATTGCTACATTTTCTAACTACTAATTACACTTGGGATATTAATGTGTAGTCACACTCCTATGATGCTGAAGTTCTACTTTTGATTGTGTTTTATGACATTTGCTACTAAGAATACTGAATCCCCATTTCTCCTTTGACACTTAAGCAGTAATGGCTTCTTTCTACTTCCACAGATGCTTAGAAATTGGCACCTATTTTCTCTTATAGGAAGTATAGCGGAGTGAAACTTTTATGTCTTGATACCACCATCATATTTTCTTTTTCTTGTCACAGTTTTTGGGAGTCAGGCAGGGTACCAATTTTAGTCTTCCTCCTCTCCTCTCCTCTCCTCTCCTTTCCTCTGATCTCCTCTCCTCCCTCCTCATTTTTTCTCCAAATTTTTAGCCTTAGATTCTTGTACTTAAAAGGTCTCACTTTAGAGGCACTTTGAAAAAAAATACTTAGAAAAAAGTAAATATCACTGCTTGCAATCTTCTATCTGCCAACAAATTGTTGTTCTATTTGTGGCCTGATTATTTTTAAACTTGGTTTTGTAGGTTGATCAACCTAGACTTGGACTTCCTTCCCGTGATTACTATGAATGCACTGGACTGTACACAGAGGTATGTGCAGGTTTAGAAATAAGCAAAAGTTTCCCATAAAAAATTAGACTTTCAAACAGCCTTCATTAAATGCTAATAAAATGACAAAAAAGAAAATAAGAGTATCCATACATATATATGAACTGTTTATAATAACAAATATATTTGCTACAGATTTTTATAGCCCAATTTCCATTTGAAAGATATAATGCAGTCTTACTACTCTACAAAAATTGTCCAGCATATCCCAAAACTGTTAAATTTCTGTGTGTGTTTATTTGTACAAGATGGACTGTGATGGCTCGGTGGTTAAAGACACTGAGCTTGTCCGTTTGCCCCAGCTCCTGCCCACCTAGCAATTTGAAACCATGTAAATGCAAGTAGATTAATATGTACCACTTCGGTGGAAAGGTAGCAGCATTCTGTGTGCCCTTAGCGTATAGCCATGCTGGATACATGACCACCGAAAATGTTTTTGGACAATGCTGGCTCCCTCGGCCAAAAACAGAGATAAGCACTGCATCCTAGCTGGACAAACTGGACAGGGAAATCTTTATCTGTATATTTATTGTATATAAAGGAAGAATCCATGCCACTTTTCTGTTTAACATTTTTTATTGAATTGTAAGATAAAATAAGATATAAAATACGAAAGTAAATAGGAAAGCAGTCAGTAGGAAAGGAGGGGAAGAAAAGTGAGGAAGAATTAAGAAAAAGAAAAGCATTAACTCTCTCTGTTGCAGTAAAGTAAGGCATTAACATCAAATCACAACTTTTTGTTTTTTTAATAATAATATAAACTAGCCATTTCTATAAAGATCTATCAGTCTAATCAGTAAAAACCAAAATCAAAGTTTCATTCTTTTCTACTTCAAGCACAAAGTTCTCCATGTGGAAACAAAAATACTTATATTCTTTTCTTTAATCAAAATGGTCAATTTTGCCATTTCAGCCAACTCCATCAGCTTCTGCAGCCATTTGTCCATGACAGGACTCAAAGTGTCCTTCCATTTTTGTGCATACAATAGTCTTGCTGCTGTCAACATATATAGTAACAAAGTTCCAAATTTTTTCTCCAAGTCTTTTTCCATTAGGCCCAAAAGAAATGTCTGGTTTCATCTTTGCCTTCATTTTCAAAATTTTCTGTATTAAAATATGAATCATACTCCAATTTTTTTTTTGCTTTATCACATGACCACCATAGATGATTTTAAAAAGTCCCTTCTTTACTATTACATTTCCAACATTCATTTGATGTGCCTTTATAAATCTTAGATAACTCATGTGGTATTAAATAGCAGCAATACATCATCTTAAAAAAATTCTTTTAAATTGTAATTTAATGTAAATTCATGCCACTTTTCAAACAAAGCAAAGACATCCCACATAAACATCTATTGAAAATTTTAGCCAATGCAAATTGAGTGTATATAAGCGCTTCAAATAGAATATGTACTTTGTCTACCAGTCTATATCCTTAAAGCTGATTTTCTATTATGGTTTTCTTGCCTTGACTGATGACAGATTGATATGCTCTAACATCAATATTAATTTCTTATACAAAAGGCAGTATTAATGAAGAAAACCGTCAGGTGTTAAGTTGACCCAAATATGGATTGTGAGTATACAAATTCCAGCATCCCAAGGAGAAAAGCTAATTAACAAGTGGCAAAGTACTTATGGAAGAGCTTCCTTCAAATATTTAGAAGCTTAATTACAATGAATACTTGTTCTATAATTAATGCCTTATCCCAACTCATGATTTAATGCAATAGTTTAGAAACTACTACGACTAGTTAGTACTTCCACAGTACAAATTATAGGATTAATTAGATACTATAAATCTAAAATAATACTCATAGTAAAATCTTCATGCAGTATTATGGCTGATGTTCATTAAAGGTATACGCTAACTTACCATAATACAATATTTTAAAATTATTTTAGGCTGTTCTTTTTATTAACATTTTAATAATTTTTATACAAGTTAATCATAGTATTAAAGCAAAACATTATTTTTTCTATAGGCCTGTTCAGCTTATATTAGTTTCATGACTTCTGTAGCAAAGTTAATTCGCCAAGAAAGAAAACTCTCCATCAATGATACTGAAATTTCTACAGAAGTAGAAAGAATAATGGCTCTTGAGAAAGAAATTGCAAGTGTAAGTTGACTCTCCTTTTTTATATACAGAATGTTTTGTAAGAAGAAAAATGTACGGCTTCTACTTCTTTTCTTCATTCCCAAAATTATACTATTAAATTAGGGATTTTAGAGATAAATTTATACATTAAAAAATATTTCTATTTCCTTCTGTTTGGGGGATGGGATGCTCCAGGGAATACAAAAAATAATTCCATTTTAATTCTAAATCAGGTTGATCTGACTGTTCCCACAAAGGTATGGTCCAGAAAAGACTTCCAGAACAGAAAGTGGTTCATGGTATTTCAGATATGGTCTGAAATACAATGGCCAAAAGGTGGCTGGATTAGAATGGAAAATGTTCACAGATAATAAATTCCTTATATCTATTTCTATTTCTATTTTGACATTAGTGCATCACATGATAATCCTTCAATACTTATTAGTGGTATATATTAATACTACTATAAGAGTACTAATAAAAATAGCTCATGTACTCAAAGTACAGTTCTTTAGTAAAGAGAAAAGACTGAATATTTTTATATGTATGACTCTAGAAATACACAAAATGCTGAGTATTTAATAAAATCTACGTACAGTATTATATTGCCACATTCTCTCACTGATAACATTTTGGATTTCGACTTTGTCATATTTTGAGTAAACATATTGAAATCAGTGGGATTTTGATTAGACATAACAAGTCATGTTGATCTCAGTAGTAATTCTTATTCTAAGAGTGATCACAGAACCTATAAATCAGGGCTATATGATATATCAAAATGACAGTCTAGTTAATAGCGTCTCCACCCACTTCTTGTTCTCATGCTAAGAAGAACCTTTCGTCCTGCCCAGGATCTATTCTGTTACATTCTTTTGAATCTCAGTGTTCCGAGATTGAGGCTTTATGTTCTTGGAAAGTTGCATGATGTAGAAGCTGGCATGAGTTGAGATAGGGGTATTCAAGGTCAAATTCATCCAGGAGCATAACATAATCCCCAGCTTCAGCAAGAGAATAGAGAGGACTTCTGTGTTTCCTGGGATCCTATCCCATAGACAATAAGTTCATACTTTCTTCTACCTTTTATATACTAACAAGCCAGTCATTTATGCCTTTATCTCTTTGATTTGAAGGTTTGCTTTTCCTTTTGTATTAAGGCTTTTTGTCTCTGCTGTTCTTTCTTCAAAGCCACTCCTTTTTATAGTATAAATTTGTTTTTGTAGATCACAACCAAAGATGAAGACAGAAATGACCCACTTTTGCTATATCACAAAATGAAGCTGAGCGATCTCCAAAAAAATTTCTCCTTTGAAATCAATAATCAGGTACAATATTGCAAACATGTTGTTTCCAGCTTCTGCCATTGACTGGCGATATAACCCACTTTTTTTTTAAAAAAAGTAAAGTTTAAGATGACACTTTTGAACTCAAAATACTAAGCTAAATATACCAGCCTGATGTGTATCTAACTGATAGCAGAGAAAGAAAGCAATTACCCTAATAAAACTTTTCATAGGACATAAATTTCCTGATAATTAACAATCACATGAAATAGTTATTTGGTGGTAAAGATTATAACGTGACTATGTTCCTATGAAATCGTATGAAAATTGTGCTTGTTTTTTGTTCTAAAGAAGACCATCAGTTCAATCACTGCTTCTTCTTTTTTCAACCAGGGCTATGTATATATTACTGGAATTGGAGACAAACCATCTGAAAAATAATCATATAAACCTTTACTTCCTTTCAGGCTAGAAATATATATACCCATGATGGCGAACCTATAGCATGTGTGCCACAGGTGGCATGCAGAGCCCTCTCTGTGGGCACGCAAGCCGTCACCCCAAATCAGCTCCACTGCGCATGCGCACATACCTCCCACCAACCAGCTGGTCTTTGGGTCTCTGCCGCACATGCGTGGGGGGTGGGGAGCATACATGGGAGATGTGCGCACATGCATGGGAGATGTGCGCACATGCATGAGGGTGAGGCACATGAATGGGGTGCGCATGCATTACATTTTGGGGATGCTCACACGCTTTGGGCACTTGGTGCTGAAAAGATTAGCTATCACTGATATATACCAAAGTCTGCATCTGCCTGCATATCTTCAGTGAAATTAAGCTACAGTTTATTGTTGCAAATCAACTCTTAATAGCAGGACAAAGTTTAGTGATATAAATTGTTTCATTAGCCCAACAAACTGAGATGTAATCATATCTGCATTTTATGGCAGATATGATGTTTGCATGATATTTAATAAGGATAAATTTGTTCATGTGACAGAAGGCTAGGAACAGAACCTACGTCCCAAGGCTAAATTCTTTGGCACTAAGTTCTAATAAGATGATACGTCAATCTTCTGATTAAAGAATATCTTTTGTTGACTTGTTCTTTAAGCTTAATAAACTGATTTATATTATCAGTAATTTCTCAACATATATAATTTTGAGACATATTGAAGAAAGTATGAAATAAATAAAACCTTTAATTTTTTTAAATTTAAACAGCTGAAAAAGTCTATTATCTGCTTGATGGCCTCCTAAAATAATTTGTCTGGATACCATTAATATTGGGTTTAAATTGTAATTTGATCTTATCTGGTTTTATTTTTGTGCTTCTTTCTTTTTTTACTTTAATCTGCTAGAATCCCACAAAAATCATTTCAAAGTCAATAACTTTTCATTTAATTGTGGAATTATGAAGTCAATTACTTCATAACTTTACCATTCAAACTAGAACCCACTCAGAATGGCATTAGGTGAACTTTAGGGTTTTCTGTATCTCTTGGAAATCCTCTTGTAGTTTTCTGGATATTTGCAGACCAGACAAAGTGGCCCAAATCAGGTTCATCCAAATGTACAAAAAGCACAGAATACATTTCCTGCATTGCTCCCAGCAGGATGGGATGAGATTCTGGAAACTAGATTTTGGGGCATGCGTCATACAAGAAACTTCTCACAAAAGGTGGGGAACCCAGCCAAATATCAATTTCTCAAGCCACAATTTAATTTTCAAATGTCCTATGGTGATGTCAGTCTTCAAAATCCAAGTCAATAAACTATAAATATTACTGCTAATCAGGGTGACAATTCCTTTCATTTTGTTCCTAAACACATTTGGCATAATCCTTAAACATATCTAAGACCTCTTGAAACCACAGCTGTCTCTCTGATTATAAGAATTACCATCATGTAAATGCTTTTAGAACTATAGTCCTTTGATTGTTTTACAGCTCATTAATTTTAAATTAAAGCTATTCAACTTAATTTATTGCCTGTTGGCCAAGAGTTTCTGAGCACAGCTAAACTGCTTAACAGTGGCTTATTGTTACTATCAAAGGTTTGGGGTTTTTTTTCCTCTTATGAGGAATTTGTTTACAGGAGCAGTCTGGCTGTAGAAAATCAAATGACAAAAAATGAAGCAGTCAATGCAAATTATTTTGATAAGCCAGTTGTTAAGCAATATATTGCTAACATTCACTGAAATATATATATTTTTGAAAAGTTAAGTTTCAATTAGACAACCCATGCTCATTGTTTCAGATATATTTCCTTACCTAGACCGATATACAGAATTACTAAGGGAGGGCAAACAGGCAGTGGGAGCAGGAGTGAATTCCAACTTCCTGCTTGCTTCCCCCTTCACTTTGCATCAGCCCTCCCAGGTAAACCAGAGAAACACGAGAAAGTGAACTAATTTCTACTGTATTGTAAGGCTCCATTAACAGAGTATCGCAAGTCCAAAAATGCAAACTTCCTGACATCACTTTTGAACTATTTGATCCATTAGGACAAGTTTTTCCTAAGTTTCTTCCTCTGACCACTAAGCCACTGGGGGCTCCTGCCTCTATTCCAATTGTTTCCTCGGTAATATCTCTTCCCTATGTAGTATCCCACATTCCCCAAGGTCATCCACACATTCCATTACACTTAGCAGGGAGTTTCAGAAATCACAATCACATTACTACAGATGACTACGGTGGGATGGCATTGCTGAAGTTTGGACATAAGTTTGCCATTGTAACTGGTTTGAAGATCCTTCAAATTTCAGGCCAATGGGAATAATGGGTTCTGAATTTTGGATGCATTCCTTAAGTTAGCCCATTTGAAGTAGCTTGATTCAAAAAATGTTGCTTTGTGATGCCTCATTTCACCCAATTGAAGGTTACACAGAAACAATCAGATAAGAAAGTCCTAGTAGTATATAGATAGCTTGTACCACTTAGGTATTAATCCATCCAGCCACTAAATGTGGATGGGTCCTTGGTGCTGTCTGAACTTGCTTGTTTTCTTGCAGATGTTTCATTACCCAAACTAACATCAGCACTAGTGATGTTACCTAGTTTAGGTAATGAAACATCTGCAATAAAACAAGCAAGCTGAGAGAGCCCCATGGACCCCTCATTTCAACCCTGAGCTACAAATATTATCCTTTATTGGTATTAAATGTGGAGTCAATACATTGTCTATAGAAGGGAGTGTCCATATTTGAGGACACATGGAGGGCAAGATGTATATAACTACCTCAGTCTTTCTGTAACATTAAATGATAGCATTTTATATACAAACTTATGTTACAAACAAAAGAGAATATATGTAGCTCGGGGTTAAAATGAAGGGTCTTTGGTGCTCTCTGAGCTTGGTTATTTTCTTGCATACATTTCATTATCCTAATTAGGTAACATCATCATCTAAGTAATTTTATACGTTTGCTTCTACCACACGTTATGTGATTTACACATGCCTACTTTCAAACAGTGCATAAAACATCCCAAGCACTGGGTAAACTATTTAATTTTTGAAATAGGAATTATTAAAATTCAAATGTATTGTATCTGGAAGTAGGAGTCACTCATGGTGTGAAATCTAGACATAGTAGCTTGTGGCTGAGAAAACAACACTTGTAACATTGTCAGATGCTTAGAGCAGAGGTGGTATTCAGCAGGTTCTAACCAGTTCTGGAGAACCGGTAGCAGAAATTTTGATTAGTTCAGAGAACCAGCAAATACCACCTCTGACTGGAGATTTTACAGTATCCTTTCCCTGCCACGCCCACCAAGTCATGCCCACAGAACCAGTAGTAAAAAAATTTGAATCCCACCACTGGCTTAGGGCGTAGGGTATTCGATAAAGTTCTGTTCTGTGAATGCACTTCCTAAAATCAATATCTGGATTTAAATCCTTAAAACATTTGGGAATGAATCCCAGTTTAATAAAGTAACGCACTACAATAAAATAGTTTTGCAATGAGTCTGGCACGGGTCATCCCACTCCTATATGTCATTTCTGAATGCTGTTAACAACTGTGCATGGTTTTCTTTTATTTCCTTATATATTGTAAATGTAATATAAAGAAGGGTTATAATACAGCTAAAAAAGACCAACAGTCTTCCTCAAGCATATAATGTATTTGGCTGAATCAATGATAAAGACTTAATGCTAATAGTAATATTGTCTAGTGTTTTATTCTACCTACATTTTTTTCTCCCCACAGACATTTGACTGGCTAAAATTTGTAAATTATATAATGAAAACAGTGGCAATTGAAGTTAAAAATACAGAAGACATAATTGTGTATGCTCCAGAATATTTAATCAAGCTGAAGTCTGTCATTTGCAATTATACTGCCAGGTATGCATGCCAAATGCATTTTAAGTTTTTATTTTTTGAATACCCCAGTGTATTTTGTAGTTCTACAAATAGCAACAAATGGTGCTTCTTGTTGCTTTATTATGCAGAGAAATTCAAAACTACATAAGTTGGAGATACATCATGGATATGGTGAGCAGCTTAAGTCGCGACTACAAGGACACAAGGAATAATTTCCGTAAGGTACAGAAATCCATAAATTCATTTTTTACACTTAGCCTTTGAATATAACTCCTAATATTTCTGTGGGCACCCTGATAGTTAGACAGTAATTTGAAAATATGGGCTGCTAGTTCTAAGTTGGCACATCCCTTTCATGTTTGGACAATTGTAATGTTGGTTCTTTGAATTCCATCAAAGATGAAAAATAAGCAATTATGAATTTATTTGATCCTTTTTTTTTCAAAATATACTTGGAATGAGGACTCTGATTCTCCAAATGTTGTTGAACTTTGCCTCCCAACACTCTTCTTCCTTTTCAACATTATGAAGAAGTCCTAGAGTTGTAGATCCGTAACCATGACCCATTCATAAGTTTGTAAATGCTTTCCTCTAAATTGAACAGGATGGATAGATTTCAGAATGTATAGGAATGTATAGGACAGACTAAATGATCTTTAGAATTATCTCCAGCTCAAACATTCTGTGATTCATTGAAGTGCTGGATCCAATTCAACAAAATGAAGTACTTATTATAAGTGGAATACTGTTTTTTTGCAGACGAAAAAAGCTTAACTTTGGCTGGAATATAGTCTCCACTCTCTCTGACTCATGACATAATTGTAATTATATTTTGAGGAAAATTAAATTTACAAGCTGGAAGATGGTGTTGTTCTGTTAAATATTCTGCGGTATATCACAAAAATACAAAAAAAAAATGAACTGAAGTAAAATAGAACAGGCAATGCCATCTTCAAGAAAATTTGTGTAGGAGCCCTAATTGTTCTTTTGAACTTTGCTGATAACATTTCTCTGAAGTTCTTTCATCTTTGCCATATTATTTATATGCTTATTAAGAAACAAAATAACCTGTTCCTTTTCATACTATTCTGTACACAGAGCAGAATTTAATGACTACTTAAATCTGTTCACATAAGATTAAAGGAACAGGAATAAATAGATGATAGGTAGATTATAGATGGTGATAGAGTTACAGTGTCAGTAGTGAAGATAGTTTCTTCAACCAATATCCAGCACACACAAAGAAAGGGTATACAACCTGACATACAAAAGCCACATGTCACCTTTGAAAGTCTTGGATGTAGCTTCCAGATCACCCCCCTACCCCATAAAAAGTTGAAATATTTATTTTATTTTAATATTTATCTAATTTATGTCAACTTGGGCCCAACTCAGGACAGTGGTCAGCCATTGGATATTACTGCTTAGTCGGAGTAATGGCAATATGATCTGGTGGGGGAATCTATCATTATCCCTCTGTCATGGTCAAATCATACCCTTGTGACCTTGAAATTCTCTTATGCTGTCCCAGCCTCCATCTAGGGATGCTAGATCCATTTGAGCAGTCCACCCTAGCAAATGGGTTTCAGAGGGATTTAGAGATATCCAGGGAGTACTTGCTGCACTGTCCTGCCAAAGCTCTAGTTACATCCTAGAACCAAAGGGCAGCCAAGGCTTTGTACACGATTGTACCTGTGCAGCCTCTCCTGACTGTTTGCTGTCAACCAATTGCTTCCAACATTCCCTGTGGTTCATGGAGGAGCTGCGTGTTTTGAAAAGGGCTAGTCAGTGGGTTCAGGCAGTGATAAATTCCTCAGAACAGGACAGGACATTTCTGGGAGCTTTCAAGGAGGCCCTGGTTTGCCTCCCCTTCAAAAAACAGTCACTTGATCCTAGCTATCTGGACAATTTCCATCCAGTCGCTCACTTCCCTTTTTAAGGAACATGGTAGAGAAGGTAGTTAATAGAATAGAATAACATAGTCCAACCCCTTGCTCGAGCAGGAGAGTCTATTCCAAATATTAGCCTCTACCTAGGATCGAACTCACAGCCTCCTGATTGTGAGAGCCAGAGCTCCACCTCTAGGCTACCGGAGCTGCCTAAGAGGACTGGAGACTCATGGCAGCATTACAGGGCCCTGGATGAAATGGATTATTGGACCTCTTTCAATTCAGGCCAGTTATGGGACAGAAACAGTATTGGTCGCCCTTGTCAATGATCTCTGGTGAGAACAGGATGAGAGTAGTGCCTCCATTCTTGCTCTCCTTGAACTCTCAATGACCTTCAACACTATTGACCAATGGTATCCTTTTGGGCTAAGTTAGGGGTTTGGAGCTAGGTGGCACAGTTTTACACTTGTTCGGGCTTCTCCAAAGTCAGTCTCAATCGTATTAATAGGGAGTGAGGGTCCAACCTATGGTACTGTGCTGCAGGACTCAGTACTTTCTGCACTCCTTTTTAACATCTACATGAAGCCACTGGATGAGATCATCCACTACCATGGGATGAGGTACCATCAGGATGCCAATGATAGTCAGGTTTACATCTCCAAGCTAGGTGACCCAAGTGATGCTGTCACTAATCTTTTGTGGTGCCTGGGTTTCTGGATGGGGGACAACAGGCTCTGGATGAATTTTGGTAAGACTGAGTGGCACTGGCTATGTGGAGCTCCGGGCAGGTGGCAATTGTGGCTAGGAGAGCCTTTGTATACAACTTCATGTTGTATGCCAGTTGTGCTCTTTCCTGGATCAGGAGTCCCTGTGCTCACTCACCCTAGCCCTGGTCATCTCATGACTGAACTATTGCAATATGCTCTACATGGGGCTACTCTTAAATACTATCCAGAAATATGATGCAGAATACAGCTGCATGTGAAGTTCTTGGGGCCTCTAGGATGGCCCATGTTACACTGCTGTTCTGCAAGCTGCATTGGTTGCCAGTTTGTTTCTTAGTCCAATTCAAGGTGATGGTTATGATGACCTTTAAAGCCTTTCGTGGCATGGGTCTAGGGTACCTGAGAAACTAGCTCATCCCAATGAGATTAGCTCACCCATCCACACCAGCAGAAGAAGTGATTCTAGCAGGCATACAAAATTAAATACATATTTAATTACATTGATGTAAACGTTCATGAAACAATCAATATTTATTTTAACAAACATCAATTGAACAAATAAATTACATAAATCTTTACTTACTTTAAAAAAAAATAATTCCCATCACAGGCCTCCTCACTTCATCCTAGTCTACATTGAGTTTTCTTGGGGAATGGCTTCCAAGATATGACTCAAAGAACAGCTATGGGCCGTTATCTAAAAAGGTTGCATACTGTATGTCCCTTACAAAAATAAAATGGGTTGCAACAGAATTGAAATGAACCATGATCAAAAGGCTTATTAAATTACAAAATTATACCGAGGTTATAGAACATTGTGTTTCTTAAGCAGAGCTCTGATGCTTCATCCAGGGAAGATGCAATGTTTCGCTTTGATCAACAGAGTCAGTTTGGAGCTTGGAGGGACCTCAGTGAGGTGTTGTCTAAAATGCAATGATTTGCCCCAGAGAAGCTGTGAAAATCCTGCAAGCACTTGCCAATATGTCAAGGCGGGAAGCTTGGCTCTAAAACACTCTCATTTTGGATATAAATTTTATAAATTATAAAACCATTCCAATATTAGTGCGGGCTGTTGAAATGGACAGAAACAGCATATGCTGCTGCTTATCCTGTAGAAAGGGAAATGCATGTGGAAACAATTTTCATAATGTTTTTGTTTGAAATATCACAGCAGGTCACTATTACCCATTTGGTAAGATAGAGAAAGATTTCACCACAATCATGGTTGACTTTTTGATGTGCACAAATTACAGGCCAGTTGCCCACACTTAGAAGAAAAATGGCCTGTTCCTCCTTGGATGTGTATAAATGCACACAATATAGCCACAATATATGTTGTGAAGGCAGGATAACCCAGAATGGCCTCTTCATAGTAACATAATTTTCAAAATTCAAAACAAAATATCCAACAAAAATGCTAATGTAAAACTCTGCTGGCCAGAAAGTGATTTAATAACGCTACAGTATTACATTTCTGTATCACGGCCTAGACTTTCAGTCCTTCTCCAAACCTAGTGCTAAAACACCATTAAAAAATAAAATCCAGAAAGCAGCTTTCATTGATTTTCAGGTTTTGCCAGAATTCATCTACCGTAAAAGATTGCAGGCAAATCTTTGAAACTGTCTGAAGCTTTTTCTGCAGGGGAATGCTATAAAATTAATATGGCTCCTCTTTCCCCTGAGAGCCAGTTCTTTGCTAAATGTCTGGCTATTCCTTGTTTCCAGAGTGTTGAGTTTATGACTAAGCCCTATTTGCTTCATATCATCTTTCATATCTGATGAAGAGAAAGAAGTGAAGAAGTGTGATAATATCAAAAAGCAGAATAAATATTCCAGAACATGTAAAAATCATGTTATTAGCTAGTCTGCTGAGGCCTTGATAACTTTTATCTTTATAGGAGTCATTTCCTTTCTTCTAAGGAGAGCTATTATTGCCTGAGATGGCTGTGAGGCAGTACCAAATAAAAGATGCTTTCCTACTGGGCTCTCTTTAAGTTTTCAAGAAATTGTACTTAAAGAAAAAGAAGCACAAATAGTCTCACCCTGCTGAGATTGAGTCTGCTTGACATTCTCCAAACTCCTGAAACAATGCAAAGAGCAATATGTTCTCACTTTACTATTCCACTTTTTAAACATCCCTTATTCACAAACATTTTTCATTAAACGTTGATTAAAAGCCTTCAGGGAGGACATGAACTGTTTTGAAACTCATGTGTTTTTGCTTGTTGCCACATGCTTAAGTGATTTGTGTTTATGCTCTACAGGTTTTATATGGCACAACCTCAGATGCTGCAATTTGGCGCCGTTGTGCAAACTACGTCAACAGCATTATGGGGAATGCTGTGGGAAGGCTTTATGTCCAAGAAGCTTTTGCTGGAGAGAGTAAACATGTGGTAATTATCATTAATATGATATTTAAGGAGGTGTTCGTATGAGTGGGTTCATATGAGTGGCAGGGATATCGCAGTAGAAGTTTGGAAACCAAGCCAGGCATATTAACAGCAGCTTGGAAAGATACTGTAATTCTGTTTTTTAAGACAAGGCAAGAATGACAGTATCCTGGGCTCATACAGTGGATACAGACCAGAAAGAAGGGAACTGTTATCCTTCTGACAACCAGTTTAGCCTGTGTTGAATCTGACTATAATAGCTGACCCATCTGCAGCACCAATATGCTTTGGACCCTTTACCCCTGCCATTTACCACATCAGAAGTTTAACTTGAGACCAGGGTTTTGCTATTTTTAATGTGTTTAGTTTTATAGCTATAGTGGCTTATATGCTGTTTTAATTTTTGATTGGAGCTGCCCAGAGTTGATTATAAGGCAGCTATATAAATGCTTCAAATACATAAATAAATAAAAACTAAAGCACTTTGGGCAATATTACCTGCAGGCATGAGGCTTCCAGTGTAGGCTATCCCCCAAAGAGAGCAAAAAATAACTTGCCATCTGCAGGAGGACAGTGGTTTCTTTAATGGCTGTTGGAAAAGGACCCATCAATTTCCACATGATGATGCTCCTTCGTATCTATGGCCTGTATTTGGGAAACCAAGCTGGGTTTGTTCAGTTGAAATGGATCTAAAATTATTGAAATCTCTGAGGCATTACAGTAGCAGCAGCTTTCGAAAATGTGACTCCAGATCAGAAGGCATACGATAAGCAATTGCTGCAGCATCTGCGGCTTTTGCAATAACAATATCAGATGTGTATCTTGTAACAGGAGAGAGGTGACAGGTCCTAGAAAGGCCAAGTGTTTGGGAGCATCCAAAAGCATTGCAGTAACAAGTTCTTCCTGCTGTTGCTGCTACTGCTATGGGTATTTGGTTTTTATTTCTTCAACGGTCTACCAGGCAACATACTATTCTGACCTACGCTTCCCAAAAGCATGAAACCAACTCCTCGTCCAGATAAAACCCTTGTTCCTTAGCTCTTCCCTTCTCCTGGCAGCTCTGTGCATGTGCACACTTGGAACAGGCTCCAGCTGTTCTTCTTCCCCACTGATGTCCAACTCCGAGGGCAGCTGATAACTGTCAGATGGTCCTGGCCCCATCTCTGCCTCCAATGCAGAGCACTCATCAGAGCCTTCCCCAGATTTCATGACTGGCCCATATTCCTCCCCAACCTCCTCACTGTTGAATCTGCTGCCAGTTCCGCTGGGCGCTGGTGGGCCACAATACATACACAGATTCAAACTTCCTGGATATTTGTTGTGAGTTTGTCTTCCTCTTCAGCCCCTTGAGAATGCTCTTTCTGCTGTCTTTTTCCCAGGTTTTGCCCTGCCTTTAATAAACTAATATTGGAGAATCTTACCTTACTCCTTTATGGTGGGACAATCCATTCTTAGTTACTAATAGTCAGTTTCACAGTGCCTATAGGAAACTTCCAGGTTTGGTTTTCTATGCTTATGCTTCTTTATTTTGCTAGTTTAGTAGGATCTTTCTGGTCCTAACATGGGAAACCTTTCTGTTTTAAGGGGAAATTTTGAAAGCATAGAGCAAACTTGCTCACAGCACAGCTATCTTGGAATACTTGTAAGTTCCAAAATGGCTACCATAATTGGCATGTCCAGTCAGAAAACACTCATGTGTCAGCAAGGAGTAAAAGTCCCCAGGAAGCTCCATACTATTTCAGTGAAATGTTATGGGCTCCAAATAATAAGTGCAAATCATAATGTTGCCTTGCTTTGCACCATGCCAGCTTTTTATTAAGGATTTTTAAAAGTTGGGGTAGTAAGGTGTCTTGTAAGCATGGAGAAGTCCTGGGCTCTTTGTTGCATACCCCTTACCTGGACATGATAATGCTGCATCTTAAAATACATAGCATTCAGCAGCACACAGAAGCCCTAAGTTCTCCCCCAAGTGGGAGAAATAGATCTTTGGGGGACAATATAGTCAATTCAGTGAATTGAATATGCATGTGTGCAAATACACTAATGAGATTTAATTGATATACATTTTATAACAGTTTCCCAAACTTGGTATTAGATAGGGATTGGATAGCCAATACCCCAGAAGATAAGCTCAGGATCCAAAAAGATCTTGACAGACTTGAACAATGGCCCCTATCCAACAAAATGAAATTTAATCTGGAGAAAAGCAAGGTTTTACACCTAGGCAGGAATAACCAAAGATACAAGTACAGATTAGGCAAAACATGACTGAAAAACAGTAATTGTGAGAGGGACCATAGAGTCCTAGTGGACTATCACTTAAACCTGAGCCAGCATTGTGCAACAGCAGCCAAAAAACATGACACAATCCTTGGTTGTATAAAGCAGAGGCAGAAAATCAAAATTGCATGAAGTATCAGTACTGCTTTACATAGCCTTAGTATGATCTAGAAAACGATGAGACCCTTCCAGGTCTATTCTATTAATTTTAGAGTTCTTCAGTGCTGAGCGCATTGGGTTGTATCCCAAAAATTGTAAGCCGCCCTGAGTCTCCAGAGAAGGGTGGGATATAAATATGAATTTAAAAAAAAATAGAAAACACAAGAAGGATACTCTGCAGACAAAAACTGAATGACACATTATCTACTAATAACAAACTGAGGAGTTGGTTGCCCCAAAAAGAAAATATGTAAATATTTTTTAAAAAACATCTTGTACATAAAATGATTAAAAAGCAGATTTAAGCAGCTTAGTAGATATCAATATCCTTTGGCAGCCAGACTAATAATGGGTATGTGTTGCCTTCCTAGGACAATAAGGCAAATTATGCCTTTGCAGATCATCTATATTCAGATTGTATCATGCTGTTCTAATGGTTAGATTGATAGGTCTTGGTTTTTTGCATACCTATATTGCAATCCTTTAATAACACAATTCAGTTGTGCAAGTATTTTATCCAGGAAATTGGAACCAAATTCAGTCTATTTTAATAGGGATTTTCTGGACTGGTTTTTAGTATATACATTTAATAAATAATTTTTCTCAGAATGAATTCATTGGCATTATGTTAAATTTGTGTGTGTGTATGTTTTCTTAAGTTTTCACGGGTATTTATATGTAAGGTATTCAGCTTTGTTCGGGTATTTTCCCACGTCATTATGGCAGATGAGATTCTGCCGAAAAGTTGCTACAACTTTAAAAGCACAACTATAATGATGTGGGAAAATACCCAAACAAAGCTGAATACCATATATATAAATACCTGTGAAAACTTATGTATGTATCTATGTATGTATCTATGTATGTATGTATGTATGTATGTATGTATATGTATATATACTTTATATGAGGAAAGTTGGAGCTTTAATCCTAGAATCTCTAAACAGGTAATAAAAAAAACAATTATCTGGCTGTAGGATATTATGATCTCAAGTTAGCACTAGCTTTCATTTAAATATATGAAAATTAAAATTATTGTTTTGGAGACCTATTCCACTTAATTAGTTTAGTTTTGCAATTATAGCAATTTAATTTTTTGCCATTGTCAACTTTTTTTTGAAAAAAAAATATAGTATTTCTGGCCACAGTTGGAATATAAAATTTCAGAACATGATCTATGACTAAATTATAGTTAAGAGTATTACATACAGAGATATGTCTAGTCAGAAGAGAGTCTCACTAACTTTATTGGTCTTCCTTTCAGTTAAGCAAGTCTAGGATTTCAACCTTAATCTTATTATACCATATATTCCCAGGTTCAAGAAATGATTACACAAATCCGTGAAGTTTTTATTAAAACATTGGAAGAACTCTCTTGGATGGATGCAGAAACCAAAAAAAAAGCAGAAGATAAGGCAAGATTCATTTAATGGTTATCTTTTAATTTGAGAATACTTCCTTCATTTAAAATTTAAACAAAACAGGCTATCTAGCAAAAGAGTAATCTATGTTTGAGAGAGAGAGAGAAAGCAAATGTATCATATGTCAGGTAAATTATTGGCTAATTCCCAATTGTCACTTTTTCAAGCTGACATAAATAAATATTGCCAGTACTACAATCCATTAAGTACAGGTTGCAGTTGTGCACTCACCTATGCATTGTTTGTCAGAGTGCATTGTAAAATGAAATAGTATATGGATGCCTCAAAGATGTTTTATGGTGAAATGAGTCTTCGTTATCCATAACATATGATAAGAAAAGCTTCAGATACCAATATCTCCATCTTCCATCTGAAAACATTTTTGATTTTCCCTTACTGCTCTCATTATTTTTCTTGTTAGGGAAAAAGAAATTTTTAAGGAGGGGAGAAAAGGAATAGATACAGAAGAACTTTTGATCAGTAGTTTTAAAAACCTGGTGGTCTGGAAGCATCCTAAGAGCTTGTGTTTGATGGTTTATTTTTAGGCTGTGGCAATTAAAGAACGAATTGGCTACCCTGATGAGATTCTGACAAATACTGAGAAATTAAATAAGGAGTACCAAGGTGTAAGTATTCATTAAATGTATTGTAAACAATAGATAATATTTACACCATATTGATGGTGTAAATTTTTTAAAAAATCTCATTTGACAGGAAGATGTCCTGTTATGATGTTTTTGCACAGACCTTATTCATTGCAAAATCCTGCACAATTTTAGTAACCATCCACTATTCTGTACATACACAGAAATAGAATATATGGCTACGGTATTAGGAGTTTTAAAATGACCCAAAGTTCAATGTCCTTAAATATTGTGGTTTGCCTGCTCCCTGCTTACTGAGGACCTATGGAAGGATTCCCCCAATAATAATTTAATTAAATTTAAATTAGAAAACACAAAACCATGACTATTATTTTATGAAAGCTACATTGGTAGAGGCATCTCTGATAAAGGATTTAATGGGAAATATGCCCTTGCTATTTTTTAAAGTAATTTTTTTTTGTTTGATTAAATCAAGAAGTAAAAATCCAATGCAAGATTAATGCCTATTATTAAGGGTTACAGAAATTAGACAAGTAAAATAGTTCTACCAGATAGCCAGATATGATCTCATGTTGAACAGTTGCCACTTTCTATTAATTAGGAGGTGTCTGACCCATTTCACCTTCATTTGGCAACTGTTTAAAATGCATTTAGATCATCTTACCAGCAGTGACACTTTTGTCCTGGAATGTGGTGAAGTTACTTTTGAGATTACAAATAGCATATTTACCTTCCTGGATGGAAGATATTATTGGAGTACCATGAATATTACTTAAGAAAATTTTACAGGAGGCAGTGTGGACAGATATAAAGTAGAGGCCCTAATGGAACCTTTGTTTTATAATATTTTACACCCACAAAGTTGACTTAATTACAAATTCTTATGGATAGTTCTTAAAATCTAGCCTGGGTCAATTCAGAACAATCTTACTGCTTTTTCTAAAAATCTGATTATGATACTTAGCTAGGAAAAAGCTTCATAAACTTCAGTCAATCAGGCTACAAGATCCCATTAGGATGAGTTGTATTTACATACTAAATAATAACTGAAATTAGGAAGATAAAATATCAAAAAGATGCATTTTGGAAATTAACCTTGCAAAACTTAGAGAATATTAAAACAGATTAAATGGTCTGAAGGATACAGACAAATATTGCTATTGTTACTATTAGAAATCTAATCAAATAAAACAATAAAAGCCATTTTCCGTAGAATACATCATGATAAGGAATTGATAAGAATAAACACAGATCACAATTTTCACCACTGTATTCCAAATAGAACCCTATTCTGGCTCCACCAGCTGTTAGACTGTTAGGCTCCATCAGCTTTATTAGTTGCATATTTAATTAGACTGATAGCTTTGGGACTTTGTTTCTATTTCTATCTATTAACTCTATTGATTGATCAATCAATCTATTAAAATTAACCCTTAATTTATACCTTCATAATGTGTTCTTCTTTTATTACTATTCCAGCATTATCCCTTTAATGTAGGACAGGGGTGTCAAACTCACGGGCTGGATGTGTCACGTGCTGGCCCCACCCCCATCTGGTTTAACAAAGGGGGGAGTCCCAATATATCACATGATGCTGCTGTGATATTATGCATTTGACACCCTGATGTAGGACATTTACAATACATTTGATCAACTGGGGTTTGTGGCGAAGTGAGTAAAGAGTTAATTGTGCAGACATTTTGCTCAAAAGTCTTATTCTTCTCAACTGTGCAGAAATGGGAACATCAGTTTTTTTTTTGTTCACCCATGTTTCTTGCTAGCTCCACTTTATTTGTTAGAAGGAGAAACAAGGGTAACATGTAGGCATACTCAGAATAACTCAGTGATTAGGCAGAAATAAAGTTTCCTTTAAATTAAGCTCAGTTCTTATTGATTTCATAAACCCTCTTTGCAGTATTTTGGTAACAGTCTCAAAGGGGTTTTCCAGTGACTTTTTCTGAGATTTCTTTTTAATTACTTCCCAATCTTGGAACTCACAACCACCACCCAAGTATTGATTCAGTCCAACCCTACATAGCTTTTTGAGATCATCCAGGTTTGGTTAGATGCTGCTGCCTGACAGAATGCAGAGAAAAAGGAAGAAAATAAGAGAGCAAAATAAATCTAAATGGAAGCAGCAAGAAGTAAACCAAAAATCCAATAAGCACAATATCTATAAAATGCTGATAATCTGCTAGAGAGTGAAGGAAGAGAATAGTATGGAATATCCTGAAAGAAGGATATACTTAATCAGCTGAAATTTTGTACAGAACAAGCCATAGTGATTACAGGTAAAGCATGATATATAATACTATTTCCATACCCGTGCTTTGCTATGAACCTATGTGATCGGGCTTAGTTTTTGAGGAGGATAATAAGGAGAAAAAAATATGCCTCTGCCTACCAGAATCCATTGGTATTTTTTTAAAAGAATTTTATTTTTTAAGACAAACATATACAAACAAAACATAAAAAACATAAAAATCCATCTTCCATTTTATACACATACAGTGTGTCAGTTGGTTACAAATCTTTGGTGCCATCTTTTCATAGTCATCACTCACAGTTTATATAAGTTCTCACATTGTCAATCCAACATATACTTATATATTTATCAATTATTAATCATTCATGACTAAACTATTTACTTCATCATTTATATGAGATATTCTGAATTTTATTTAAAAAATTATATTACGCTTTCATCCAATGGTTATATATATTTAAATTACATTTTATGTCGATCTATTGAGCTTCTATTACAAGCTTTCCTAATCTATTACATTACCATGTCTTTTTATCCAACCATTGATAAAACAAATCCCATATCATATAAAATTGTTTATCTTCTTGTTCTCTAATTTCAAATTGCAATTTACTCATTTCAGCACAATCCATAATTTTCTTAATAACTTCCTCCTGTATAGGTATTTTTTCATTTTTCCAATTCTTAGCAAATACAATCCTAGCTGCTGTCAAAACATTTACAATCAAATATTTCAATTCTTTATTGTATATTTCTGGTATAATTCCCAATAAAAATATATTGCATCCATTGGTATTCATCTGGCTAGCATCCTGTCAGTGTGTGAGAGAATTGAGTGCTGTTTGGAAACTGAAGCAGTATTTGCTGTGTGAGCAAGAAGACAGCAAGGAGCCTGGGCATGGCTTAGCTCAACTGTTCTGTACTAAAGCTGGTTGCTGCTCTGAAACTGAAACTCCTCACCTCTGCTTGTGTTTTGCATTTGGAACAGATTTCTTTTCAGGTGGGGAGGAAAAGTAGAACTCCTTAGCATCAGAGCATGTTAATAATAATATATGAAATACTAATGCTTTGATGGTCATTTCAAAAAATCCTTTCTTAGTGAGCACCTAGAAGCCAGGAAAGACATACATGCCAAATTTCAAGTTTGTAGGCTTTACGTTCTGGAGATTTTGTGATGATGCATGAGTTGTACTTCGCTTTTATGTATATAGATAGTTGCTCTTCTGTGTGATAAGATAGAGGAGAAATTGAGAATCCTCCAGGAATGTATAGGGCTTGCACATGCTTATACTTCAACTATAAATATACTGTAAGTCCAATATTCGCCTCCCTCTTACTCGCCAATTGTGATTATACAACACTTTTATTCATAGTTAATTGAATCAATATTTATTAAATGAATTATATTGCCTTGGTTTGCACAACACAGTGAACTGCAAGCTAGCCACAATGACTAGGTTTATATAACACACCTAACTACAAACTAGCCAACCATATTTTGCCCTAATATTTTCCACAGCTTCTGTGCATCTTTCTGTGTGCATAATAAATATTATTGCTTATTCTCTCATATTTTTATTTAAGTTGACCTACAAGGAAGAAGAATATTTTGAGAACTTGATTGAGAACTTAAGATTTGCCCAGAAGGAAAGGCTAAAGAAACTTAGAGAAAAAGTGGACAAAGATGAGTACGTATTTACACAGTTTGAATTTAAATATGGATTGTTGAGTATTTGTAAGAAGCATCTGTTTGTAATCAAAAAGACTACCAACTTTATGCTGTAGTAATCATTCCTTATGCTAAAAGGGAAATCTGTTCCCCTGGAATGGATGGCTTCCCATAATTAGGCTATGTCCCTCCACTTTGCATTCCTTCCTCAGTCTATTCATTGTTGCTGCCATTACTGCCAATTTCTTCAGTGTGTTTTTCAGAAAAATGTTTGTGCATTCATACAAATATATACTTGTACAATTCCCAACCTATCATTCACTCCTGAGTGTGGCTGTTGAACTAAAAATAGTACCTTTCCCTGTTGTAAAGAAATATTTTGAAACTCCATCTGTAGCACTAGAAGAATCTCTATGAGCTGAGATAGTCTTCTGGGGTCATTTTTCTATATTTTTTCTCATATCTGCCTAGTTAGTTCTGTTACCTGACAGATGTGCAACAATGAGAGAAGAAATACACATGTTGAGAAAAATCCATCCTAAAGGACCTATTATAGAACGCGTCATAGTACAGTTGTGTGATGTGAGCAATTTCTATTTGATTAAGAATTCCGAATGATGTGCCTCCCAAATAATATGCAATCTACAAACATTAAGACTGGAGACTCTATAACTTTCAACAGATTTTTTGCGGACCATCATTCAAACCTTCCTTCCTTTCCCTAGAAGGAAAAAAAAAGTTTTGCAGAAGGGGGGATGAATAGTAAATGAAGGAAGGTTCCTTAAACTGTAGAAGAAGCTCAAAAGCTTTCTGATTGGATGGGATGCTCTGATAGTCTTCTCCCATCAGTAATGAGAACAGCATCTACAATCAACCATGTCATTTCCAGCTCAGACCCTTCATATGCTGATAGAAAAGCACTTCTTTTTCTCCTTTGAGAATGGAAGTGAAGATACAAGGCTATTTGAGCCAAGGCAGATTGAGGCAAAATCCTGAATGAGTTGGATTGTACCAATAAAGCACAATATTCGTAGCTCAGGGTTGAAATGAGGAGCGCTTGATCCCAGAGAAACCTGTAGTCATAATCCCTAAATAGGGATTATCCTCTGATACTTAACCTCAGCCTCCAAATGTATTTGGACTAAAACTTCCAGAATTCCCTACCATCATGGGGAAAGCTGCCCAGGGATAACAATTGTAATAAAATTATGATTTATGTGGTATTCCTGGCTCATTGAATTCCTATTCCATTCCTTTAACTGTGATGAAGTTATGTTTGCAGTAGTCCTCAGAGATTAGCTGGGACAGTATATCCTTTTTTTAGCTAGTAGTTGATGGGGTGATCTTCAGAGCAGCCAGTATTACTTTATCAGTAAATGGTTTCATATTTTGTTATAATATTATAACACTAATTAAACAAAATCAGCTTTTGACAAATGATGCGATGTGAGTCTAAACAACATATGTGAACTGTAGAACAGTCATAATGCATCAACTCACCAAAGAACTCTTGTATTTATAGTATGGTACAACAATGAAAACTATGAGAAATAAGTATTAATAGTGCTGATATGCATAGGAGTAAATAGTGTCATGGAATAAGTCCAAAATATTTTCGAGGAAGAAATGTGACCTTGAGTATTTCTTACATGAAAAATGTTGTATAGAATTAAGTGTATGAAACCAATTGCACAATTGTAAGGTACCAAATTAATCAAACACTTTTTACAGTGGAAAAACAAATTTGTTATCTTTATTAGGAGAAGATTGAAATTCATGTACATTAGCTTCCATGCAGGCCATGGGGAATAAACAATAAAGTAATCCAAAGAATGCTTATTCAAGGTCATAATTAAAAGTAAGCTAATAAAAATGTTTATTATGAATAAATGGTATAACTAGGTTGAAATAATAGCTAAGTTGCTCTTGTATTTATTTTATCTTAACAGGGCACAATTTACTCAGCAATTAACCAGGCAAAACATTGCTTATTCTTCAAAGTAGAGTACATCTTTAAAATGTATCTGTCAATATGACTTTGATGTAATTCCCTAATTATGAAAGTAACATTTAAGTTACTTTATTTCATAAGTAATCCTAAAACCAAGAATTGGGAGCAATGTTTATTCAGTTCCAAGATATTTCTGGAACATATTAAAAACATTTCAGGTTTTTTAAGGCCCAGTCCTTCTCTTCCATTATTAACAAATATAATGGAAAGCTAACAGATTTATGTGATTACTGCATATACAGAGGAGTGCCTTAGGAAAAACAGAAGAACTCAAGGTTCATTGCAGGGTTACATCATAAACATTAGCTTGTGGCTTATTTCATCTCAATGAGGCTCATTTATATGTGAAACAGTTGAAAGATTTGCTGCAGGTTGATCCAATCTACCACCCCAGCCAAGCTAATAAAGAAGCCCACTAGCAAATAAAATGCTGTGCAAAGATGAAGTTTTGTCATGGTGCTTCTTTCAATCACTAGAAGTGTGCCATTAATATGTTGTTTTTTAATAATATCCCGATTTAGAGGAATTGAAATCTATTGTGTTTCCTCCTCCCTGGATGTCAACTTTAACATTTTCATGCATTAATTAAATTTTCTGCAGATGGATAACTGGAGCTGCTGTTGTCAATGCATTTTATTCACCTAGCAGAAATCAAATTGGTAAGTGAATATTGCTTAACTTAGCCTTTTCTACCTGCTGCCCTCCAGATGGGCCATCTACAATCACCCAATCAAGCTGATGAGGAATTGTTTGTTAGTCTAGCACATGAGGAGGATGTTAGCTTGGAAGGAGCTGATCTAATCACTTGGGAAGGACAAAGTTATTTTTAGCCTCCCATCAAATCCCAGCATTCATATGAATCAGGATTGGATCAGGATTTGGAATTTATCTCCTTTCTGTCTGCTCCTTTATACTTTCTATACTGAAGCTCAGATACTGTTGCGTGGTTTTTGGACATCTCATATTTGTAACCAGAAGCTCAATAACTTGCCATGTAGAATGCAGTTCTTATCTGAGATGGTTTTATAAACTTTCTCTCTTTTGTGATTTGCTTTGGCTACTTACTTTAAAGGTCTCAGTTGGGAAGGAAATGTCTATTTAATTTTGTTTTCCTTTGGAAATTGTGAAATATCAACCTGATAGATTCAACAGAGCAAAAAAAAAAACAATTGGAAAGGAGAGACCTTCATTTCTCACGTTAGAGGAAGACAATCCTTTTTAGCCTAAAGGCAAATAACATTCCCAAATGAAAATGGGACTGAAAATCTGGAAGCTGTTTTTTGCAGGAGTCTTGGGAGTTTAATAGTATTCAGACTATTCCCAACTTCTTTGTATGTGAAAAAAAATGTTGAAAACTAGTAATATTGCTACTCAGTCTCCCCAGCTGAATCTCTGAATGTTCTGGGTTTGTTTATCCCTGTTTTAATTAAACAAATTTAGAAGAGCTAATGCTGTTATGTAATCACAACACTGATTGATGTTATTACCTCAATTTCAAACATACTCTGGAAAATTATAAAATGCTTTTTATAAGCCAAAGAGCAGTTTTAAAGAAGAAATGAATAACTAGGGATGGGTGTTTTATCCAAAATTAGCTCACGTGTGACATCAAGAAATTGAAAAATAAAATTTAATACTAATTAGTCAGTTGAAAAGAACTATTTTCACCAATGGCACTAAGGAGGAGGGAGAGAGAATTCTTCATTTCATCCAAATGTATCCTTATAATTTGTTTTGAAGGAAGCTGGAAAGAAAAACGGAAGATGAGAAAATTCCATAAATGGACTTTTACTTGAATAAAATTAAATTTTGCCATAGTAAATTCATGACAGAGGCAATACTAAAATTTCATACTTCATTTCAGTCTGTAAAGAGTATTTTCAAGGTCACATTGAAAATGTGTCTTCAAAGTGGAGAAAAATGAGAGATTTTTAAAAACACTTCCTTTGGATTGAAAACATACTTTATTCATATATATATACTTTTATGTATCAGAGCCACAAACGTGGCATATAACTTACCACATCATTGAAACATTGCGGTCATATCTAAAGTACTAGTTAAATCAGAAGTTAGACTTTAGATATTTTAAAAATGAATATGTTTTCATTTAAAAGATATATACTGCAACTCAGAGTTCTCTAATCTATTAAGATTGTTTTGAATTTTGTTTCTGTTTTTGAGAATATTAGGTCTCATTCCTAGTTTTGTTTCATCTTCATAAGCATTCCCTCCACTTCTTCCAATTCCATTAAAAATATTGAACACTATGGAATAACAATTTATCATTCACATTTGATAACGAGCCAATAATGAGCAGTTTCTGACAAGGTGTTTTGCTGTTCATTTCATACTTAATTAGTATGACTAATTAGGTATGAAATACTTTGTCAAATGCTTTGCTAAAATCAATATATATTATGTTCACAGGTAAAATCAAGATATATTATGTTCATAAACTACCTGCTTAAAATTTAGATTTAACCCAAATTGCCTACTTTAAAAAATGAAAATATAAATCAAGTGTTAATAGTTCAGTTGACGGAACAAGTGTCTGTTACTCCCAAATACCCATTAAATTGCATATTGCATCATGTGGTGATTTGCTTAATTGAGCAACTGATGTAAATTGACCTAAATGGCATAATGTTTATTACGGCATCATTACATAAGTAACATAACTCACGACAAATGTAGATGCAACAGACTTGTTTATTATTTGTAGGAGTGGGTATGTGCTATCTTAAATGGTTCCACTTAATCTGACATCCACTATAGGTAGTTAAAATCTCTTTGTAGATTTCTCTTGCTTTGGATGTTTATTAAAAACAATTTTGTTTTCAGAGAGCTTATAGATTGGTTGCCCTATAATATATTGTAGAATCTTCTAATATTCAATGATCTAGTATCATTGTCATGCTTATAGTCCGTAGATCATTAGACCTTATTTACCCCCTTTTTTGGAGACAGGGACAATATTTAACCTTCTCTAGTCTTTAGTACTTCACTCATTTTCTCAGATTTCCTCAATGATAATACTTAGAGATTCAGTCAGATCACTGGCAAATCACTTCATATTCTAACATAAAATGTGTTTGCCCTACATATATAAATTCATTCAAGACCACTGTGTATCTATTAAACTGAATATAATCCTTCTCCTTAAACCAGTTCTTTGCATTGTTCAATCCCCTCCTTAAACAAAACATAGGCAAAATAGAAATTGTTGTTTGTTAACAGTTTTTCTTATGCCATCTTTAATTTCTGGATCCTGTTAGGTGACATAGCAATTGACAGGATCAAGAGCCATTATACATTTATGTCTTGCCATAATAAAAATGACTTTCAGATGAATGTAATCACAATGCAAAAAGAGCAATAACTGAATTTGAACTCCAGTTATTTCCTTGCTAGAATTTATTCTGCTTTAAAGTTCTGCAGATATACAAGTTGGTCTCATCTTTCTGTATAGTTTTTCCTGCAGGTATTTTGCAGCCACCCTTCTTTAGTGCATCACAGCCTAAGTCCCTGAATTTTGGTGGAATTGGCATGGTCATTGGACATGAAATCACCCATGGCTTTGATGACAATGGTAAGACCAAAAAAAAAGTGCCAAGATTTCATAAATGTTGTACATTAAGAATTCAAGAGGAAAAGAGATATTGCTGTATTATTTTTCAATAACATTTGCACTAGGGGAAAAAGAATCAATCAATAGGACAGCGACGGTAGGCACGTTGGTGCGCTTATGCACACCCCCTACAGACCTCTTAGGAAAGGGGTGAGGTCAATAGTAGACAGTCTAAGGTTAAAATTTTTGGGGTTTGGGGAAGAAACCACAGAGTCGGGTATCGTATTCCAGACATTGACCACTCTGTTGCTGAAGTCGTATTTCCTGCTATCAAATTTGGTGCAGTTAACCTTGAGTTTGTATCTATTGTGTGCTCTTGTATTGTTATGGTTGAAGCTGAAGTATTCATTGACAGGTAGGACATTGCAATGTATGATTTTATATACTATGCTTAGATCGGACTGAAGGCGGCGTAGTTCTAGGTTTTCTAGGTCTAGAATTTCAAGTCTGGTGTATTCTGCAATGAGTAGAGGAATGGAGAACTCTTCTTGTGAAATATTTCTGGACTTTCTCAACTGTGTTAATATCAGATATGTAATGTGGGTTCCAGACTGATGAGCTGTATTCGAGAATTGGTCTAGCAAATGTTTTGTATGCTCTAGTTAGTAGTGTAATATTACCAGAGAAAAAGCTATGTAAGATTAGGTTAACAACTCTTAATGCTTATTTGGCTATGCAGTTACAGTGGGCTCTAGCACTTAGATCATTAGAGATTAGTACTCCAAGATCCTTGACAGAGTTTGGATCATCAGCAAGGTCTTGACTATTTAGCCTGTATTTTATTTTCTGATTTTTGTTGCCAATATGTAAGACGGAGCATTTATTTGTTGAGATTTGAAGTTGCTCTTAATATGATCACAGAGGTCATTTATGTAGAGTATGAAGAGAGTTGGTCCTAGAACACTGCCTTGGGGGACACCACAGTTGACAGGTACAGAATTTGATAGGACACTCCCAATTTTGACCATTTGTGGTCTGTTTGACAGGAATGCTTCTATCCAGTTATGCAGGTGTCCAGAGATACCATAAGATTTTAGTTTTAGGAGTAGTTTGTCATGTACCAGTAAATCAAAGGCTTTACAGAAGTCTATGTAGATTGCATCTATTGCCTTGCCCTGATTGAGTTGTGTAGTCCATATGTTTTTGCAGTGTAAGAGTTGTAGATTATAGGATAGTTTTTTTCTGAAACCAAATTGTTTATTAGAGAGTAGGTTGTTTGTCTCTAAGTGGAGGATAATGGATTGATTAATAATTGATTCCATGACTTTACAAGTGATGCAGCATAAAGAGATGGGTCTGTAATTTTCAACTAGACTGGGGTCTCCCTTTTTGAAGATGGGGAATACCATGGCTTGTGACCATAGTTTTGGCAAGGAGCTGGTCCTAAAAGATTTTTCAAAGATTATGCTTAGAGGTTCGGCTATGGCAGTGGATAGCTTTTTTAAGAAGTAGGCACATATTCTGGACTTCCGGTTTTGAGCCTCCCTGAGGACGGACCTCTCTGCGATTGTCCGTGGCTTGGTTTGTGCTTCAGCGTTGGAGAGCCCCGATCTTTTAGATCTGGGGCAGAAGCTGCCTCGTAGGGGTGGCAGAGGAAGGGGAGACCATCAACCAGGTGGAGGGGAGTCACAAATCCCCTCCCTGGACTGGCACAGCTCCCTCCCGAAGACGCCAGAAGCGGTGGTCCAACATGGCCAACCCAAAGGGGAGGATAAGACTAGAAGAAGCATTGGGCAGGAGAGAGTTAAAGAAGCAGACAGCATGAAATACGGGAAGATACAATTAAATGGAAATTACCCTCTGGATTAACACTACAAAGCATTCTTAAGAAAGAATTTAGCTGTGAACTGAAAGAGGTTTTAAAAAAAAGGTGTGAATTCTTTGTGACAGCGACGGAGCTGGAGCTTTGAGCCAAGAGAGGTAGAAGCTATAAAGGAATTATACAGCTATTCCGGATGAGTATATTTTGATTTCATATAAATATTAATTTAAGCTGAATCATAGATTGTTAAAGACTGCTAAGGAGGAAATTTATACCAATTGGATCTTTTTTGTGGATTGTGTGGCTTGAAAACCTCTGAATAATTGGGAAGGAAAAGAAAAGAGGAGCTGTGGATTTGCTAGAACAAAGAGTGCCATCTGAGTCAAACTTAACTTGACTTTTTTCTTTAAAGAATCTGTCTCCTAAAAACACAAAGAAAATTGACATAATAAGAGTTTTTGAAAATTGAAATATTGAAGTAAAGAAAGATATATGAAGATTTTGCTTTTGGATTAATTGCTGATTTCGTTATGGACTTGGTATTGGACTAACTGAGGACTAAAAGTTGAGAGGAAAGAAACAGAAGCCGGGTTTTTTTGGGAATTAACTTTAAAGACATTAATTGGATTAAATAAAAAATTGTAAAATGGAAATATCCTTTCAGGCACTAAAAATGGAACTGGGTAAAATTAAAAAAACCTTGTAGGAAAAAGGTGAAACCTTTGGCCCCATTTTTAAATTTCTTGAAGAGGTAGTTGCAGAGTATGAACAACAAAGTACAGAAGAAAAGGTGGAGCAAATTCCAGAAGGGGCCATCTGTAACTACTGTCATCGAGAACAAAGGAATCCAGAGGGAAAGAGGAAAAGAATTGGGAAAAAAT
Source organism: Naja naja (assembly GCA_009733165.1). Lineage (NCBI taxonomy): Eukaryota > Metazoa > Chordata > Lepidosauria > Squamata > Elapidae > Naja > Naja naja. The sequence continues at coordinate 161,525,317 of CM019151.1, forward strand.
ATCAGAGGGTTGAGAAACTGAGTAAAGAGGGAAATATCCAGAAAATAAAAAGGGGGAAAAGAATCAGCAGAAATCTGAAGGGTGGAAGTCAAAAAGAGAGAAGGGGTTAAAAATTGGAGTGAAATAATAAAAGGGGAAATGTTAGGGGATGGAAGGCAGAAGAAACAAGATCTGGGAATAAAGGAATATGGGAAATTTGAAAAAATGGGAGTAAATTTACACAGAGACAATGGCTGAATAACTTTGGGAGAGGGGGTTCTGCAAGGTGTTGGGGAACAATATAGATAAATTTTTAGTTGTGAAAAGGGGACATAGAAGATGGATAATAGAATTGCTACTTCTTGGTAAAGCTCTCCTCTATGTATAAGAAATAAATATGATGAACATATGGAACATAATTATTAAATGTATTGAATTTTTTTTGAGGATTGGAATGCTGATTTTCTTTTTCATTTCTCTTGATTTAAGTATGAATCAAATAATTAATAAATGTAATAATATAGGAGGAGATTTGAAGGTGAAATTGGCATTAGGGTTAATTAATTGTTATTTTTTTGATAATGGAATTTTATGTTCTTTATTACACATAGAGATAATTGTAATAAATAATGAAATATTATTTCATTTATAAAGGGCCTTGGTGGCTCAGGCTGTTAAATGCCTAGCACTTAAGTTCCAGCTGCCTACAATTACTGTAGGCTCAAATCCCACCAGGCTCAAGGTTGACTCAGCCTTCCATCCTCTTGGGGTAGGTAAACTGAGGACCCAAGATTGTTGGGGGCAATAAGCTGACTTTGTAAAAATGCTGCTTAGTAATAAACAGGCATATACAATGGAATGAAGGCTATTGCTGAGCGCATTGGGTTGTATCCCAAAAATTGTAAGCCACCCTGAGTCTTCGGAGAAGGACAGCATATAAATGTAATTAAAATTAAAAAAAATGTTTATTGAACATATTGAAATATCTTAAATATATTAAAATAAATGAAATGATATAGGAGGAGAGATGAAATGGAGTTAACATCAGGGCTATTAAATGAGTAGATTAATATGTCCTTTTTTTCTGAAACTGTAGATAAACTTTATGAAATTAAAAAGGGGAAACCATGCAGAACCTGATTTATATGTGTTATATAATCTTAAATGGGATTAGTAATTTTAATGTGTTAGGTAATAAAATGTTAATATTTAATGGGAGAATATGTAACTCAAAGGTGGTGCACTTAAACTATTTTAGGGGGGAAACCAATTTATAGAAGGAGTGTTATAAATCAGAATTTAAGAGGAATATACAAATGTGACAGCCAAAAGTATTAAAATATAATAATTATGAAGTTAATATATGTGAATTAAATAATGAGATAAGCATTTGGAACAATATAATAAAATAGAAAATATATAAAAACATTGTTAAGATAAGAAATTGAATACAAAAATTGAATGTAGTTATGGTCATATTTGTATGTATATGTCAAACCTGTAATCATGCTGTTTACTGAAAAGAGACATTAAAATGTGGAAAACTGAATAAAACTTGTTCTAAAAAAAAGAAGTAGGCACATATTCTGTCCAGTCCAATAGATAGAGATGGTTTTAGATTGTGTAGTGCTTTTTCAACATTGTCTTCTGTAAAACAAAGTACTTCACCAATTGAAGGTTGATTGACTGATTAAGTGAGTGAGTAAGTGATTTGATTTATATACTGCCTTTTTCTTCCCAAATTGAAACTCATTTTATCTGAGCACCTTCCTACATTTTATCCCCACAACATGCCTATATGGTAAATTGGACTGAGAAATAATAACTGGCTCCAAAGCAATTTCAGTGGATGAGGATAGACTAGAATGACTAGAATGTCCTATGCTTGATCCAACATCTTAACTACCATGCTATATTAGTTTGATGTAACAGTGTTAACTTTGCCTATTATTATAAATAGCTATTCATGTGCCTGTCAAAAGAGCAACAAAGAAACAAATTACCAGACCCATGCTTCTTGGAAACCCTTCCATTATATTAAAATACCAATCAAGTAACATAAGAGCTGTGGTAGCACAGTGGTTAGAATGCAGTACTGCTGCAAGCTACTTCTGCTGACTTCCAGGGGTTTGATCCTCACTGGCTCAAGGTTGACTCAGCCTTCCATCTTTCCGAGGTCGGTAAAATAAGGACCCAGATTGTTTGGGGCAATATGCCAACTCTGCAAACCGCTTACAGAGGGCTGTAAAGCACTGTGAAGAGGTATATAAGTCCAAGTGCTATTTCTATTTCTATACAAAATATCATATCAAGAACATTGATTGCAGTTAGCAATTCATAATAAAGCAACTTATTGAAATGTTAGTCCTGTCATTCATATATCCCTATACACCTAAATATGCATCCAGACACTTACACCTTAACAATTGGGACTGACAACTCCATCACTAAGTGGCACAATCAGTAAATAAGGTTACATGTGATCATTACAATTTATAACATCCATTTGGGCTATAGTCATTAAGCATGTCACTGTGGGTCATTAAATGTGACATCACATAACCACACCTTGCAACTTCCTGCTGGCTTTCCTATTGATTTTGCATATGGGGAGCCATCTATGAAGGTTGCAAATGGTGATGCTGTGACCATGGGACATTGCAACCACCATCAATGCGTGTCAGTTGCCAACTGCCTAATTCCTATCATATAACTGGAGATAATGCAATGATCGAGGAGTGGTCATAAGTCTCCCTTTTCAGCACTGTTGTAACTTTGAGTGGTCACTGAAAGAGTGGTCAATAAGCGAGGATTACCTGGGTTTACATCTGGCCAGAGATAGAGATGATATAGAAAATAGACATATTTAGACATATTTAGCATTGCACTGTACTTTATTATGAAGCAATGGGGAAGCAGCAGAAGGCAAGTTCTGCCAGTCATTAGATGCACAAGCAGATGGAAGCTTAGGAGAGACTCCGTAATCCAAACACTCTTCTATCTGAAGCCTGAAAACTCTCTGGGATAAGATTAAGCCAATGGAAGGATAAATATCCTATGCTTCAAATCCGTGGACTAAACAGCTCTTGGAGAGGGTGAAAGCTTCACTCATTCTCTTAACAACAGAATTAGTTAACTACTACTAGATGCCCCGATTTATGTTGCATCACTGAAAGGCATGCTGGCTGAATACTTCGACAATGAGTCAGAATGATAATGTACATGAGAACTAGGTGTGATTTGGATAGTTCGAAATACTCATAAGCAGCCACAGTGATGTTGCATTGCAGCCTGTGTTCTTTATTAATTTTATAAATTATAAATTTATAAATTAAGAGTAATTTCCCAATAGAAATGTGAAAGAATGGAGCTCATGTCATCTTATTACTACACAGGTTTCTCATTTTGGCTTCATTATAGTTAGGAATAGATACCTTTTTCCTAACAAGTTTTCTTCCTTCTTTTCTTCCTTTTCCAAGCTGTGGGTTCACAACATATAAATCCCAATATAAATAAATAAATAAACATATTTACTGGTGCAAGGTGAGCTTGAAAATGGGTGCGGCAAGGCAGCAAACTAGTTACTTTTTTTAAAATATAGAAAAGGATGTGGCACAAGGCACAGCTCATGGTGGTAGTGCTCAACTTATGACCATCTCTTTGAAGTGACAACTGTGCTGAAAAAAGTGACCTGCAATTGTTCCTCATAGTTACGACCATCGCAGCATCCTTATGGTCACATGATCATGAATCAGGTGTTTGGCAAGTGACTTGCAATTATGAAGGTTGCAGCATCCTGCAGTCATGTGATTACTGTTTGTGACCTTTTCACCTGGCTTCCAAGAAGCAAAGTCAATGAGAAAAGACAGATTTGTGTAACAACAGTGGCAAAAAAGGTTGTAAATTTGGATATAGTCACATAATGACTCACTTAATACCCATCATTTAGCGAGAGATGTTCTGGTCCCAATTGTGAACATAAGTTGAGAACTACCTGCACAGCCATTCCTACTTTGCATATATTGGAACCTACCTTGAATTCTTTAGGAAAGTTTTCTAAAAGAAACCCTACACCCTTGGCATATGTAACTGTGATACAATGAAGTTTTTATTATCTATGTCTTTTTCATTGTTATTTATGCATATTTCATTTGTATATGCATTATTTCAGGTAGAAATTTTAATGCAGAAGGGGACCTCATAGACTGGTGGAGTCAAGAATCTGCAAACAATTTTAAAAGTCAGTCTCAGTGCATGATATATCAGTATGGGAATTTTTCATGGGATCTAGCTGCTGGACAAAACGTATGTGGTTTCTTTTAATACAAAATTTATAATGTATGTTTTGGGTGTGTCCTTTTATTTCATTATGCAACAAAGCATATATAATTAGGGAAAGAGGCTGGATTTCTGTTCAGTAAATCTAAACATGTACGGACATTTGTGTCACCTATCAAATTGATTCTCAAATTTGTTTCCTGAAAAGTAAGTTCAACATTTGGATGGTTGTCACTTCTCAATGTTCATCTGCTAGAATTCAAAGATAGCATAGAAAAATGGACTCCGGATTTGAACATAATATTAAACTGATGCAGGCTGAGATTGTCAGGGAGATTGGCATACAGATCTGAAATATGCATCAACACACAAACACAGACACAATCCAAAATTTTAGCTTCAAGCTGTTTTGTCCTTATCATCTCACATTCCTAAAAGGAGAAGATGGAAGCTTGTTTGCTTTTAAATGAACAAAAGATTTATCTGAACTGGAGAACTCCTGCCTTATTTCAACTGTTTTTTTTTTTAACTAGTCTAATCCTTATTTGTTAGCCTAACTTAACTTTGGTTACCTGGCATAATTGAACATTTCTGCATTATTGTCTAGATTTTTTAAGGTAATTAAGAATATGTGTTTTTATGTATTAAATGTATTTAGGATGAATGTTATGGAATTTATTATATATTTTAACTGTAATTTAAAAATAAGGAAGTGCTCAGGCATTTTGATTTTAAGTGTACTCAATCTCTGAAAGTTTTAGTTTTAAACAGGACAAATGTGGGGTACAAAAAAATTACTACCAGGTTCAGCTCTCAAACATGCTGTGATTAATTAAATATAAAATTTTCAAGCTTCTCTGCATAGGAATATTGGAAAAAGTAAAAAAAAGAGCCCATGGAAGCAAAATTTTGCTCACATGGGCAACACACAGGGCTCTAGGGCTGTGTGTAAGCTCTGATCTATTCATCTTGTTTTGTTTTGCAATTGTGGATAAAAATCAGAGGCATCATTTTCTACCATTTTCTCACAAAACATTGAGAGTGAGTCCAAAATTAGCTTAATTTTTTTTATTTTTTAAAAAAGATTTTCCCCGATTTTTCCCCTTCTACACACAAAAGGAACAAGCAGGAATCAAATCCTACCCCTACCTTCATATACAGGAAAGCCTTGTCTGCTTTCTTTATGCCTCCCGTTTATTACTAAAAGTGGGTTACCCTCCAGATTAGTAGAGAATCAAAGTATCAGCAGTTCAATAAAATAAGGGTTATTCGTTTCAGTTCATTGGATTTCACTTCATCTAAATATATTATACAACTATACTGTTCTCCCTACAATAGAAAATATTGATCAATTAATTTGCTTATATGCTCTTAATAGTTGGGGTCTTTTATTATGGGAATATGTAAATACAATTAATATGTATTCTCAAGGCAACAATGTTAAGTTCCATCATTTTCATTCCATTAACAGCCTATAAATGTACATCTCTGCACTTAAATAGGGTTTTTATTTTGAATTTCAAATCCCTTCATTTTGGCTGCACAGTAACTGCATACCTTTATAGAAATTCCTGTTAATGGGCTTCCAGAACCCTAACAGCTATTTCCCAAAATTCAGCTTGAGATCTATGCAATATGGATTGTTTATTTTGTGCAAGCAAAGGACCAATTTTTATAGAAAATGGAATGTGGGAAGAAGGAAAATATACATGTTGTGGAGAATTTGAACCAGGTATGCAATAGATCATATTACAGACCTTCCTTTTTCTGTGGGATCCCTTTCACATAAATCAATAACAAAATGTTTCCCTTTTAGATTTCATAATTTTTATTCCATTTTGACCTTGAAGACATTCATTGTTCTTCTTGGAACTTGATTGTTTTTAGTTAGTTAGATAGTGAAAGAAAAGAATAAAAAGGAAAGAAAACCAGGGTCAGTTTTCAATTCTTTGTTTTTTTTCCTTTCAGCTCAGTGGAATCAATACTCTTGGTGAAAATATTGCTGATAATGGTGGCATTAGACAAGCATACAGGGTGAGAAATGGCTACTTTCTTCACAACTAGATTATTTCTTGGAATTTATTCATTGAAATGCAGGTTTCCAATGTATTTCTTTGAGACAGGTCTAGTTTATTAAACCTCTAAAGTTTTTTCCTCCATATAAACTTATATACATCGCCTTTTAATGTATAATTGGCAATCGTATCCCCCAATTCTGCTTTGTCTCCAACTTTTCTCTCTTTCTCTCTTTAATTTCCATGTCTTTCAGAAGCTCTTCACCTCTGGTGCATGTCACCATTATTTTTATTGTGTAGTTCTGCATATAATGTATATAATATATATATCGGAATTCCACACTTATTTCCTCAGTTAGTTGCCCTCTTTTAAATGTTGTAATGCATTCATCATCCCCAGCCAGGATAAGAAAGATAGTACTCTGCAAACCCATGAATTTGTATGTGTTTAATGGGCCCTCAAAGATACATTACTCCATTATTTCACTAAACATCTTCCCAACATTGCATCATGTTCTTGTTTCTTAATATTTAAAAGCTGCTAGGCTACTTACAGAATTAAACATTCAATTCAGAATTGCTACTTATAAAAAGTAATCAGTAGATTTGAGGTTATAAATAATAAGTTATAGTGAATTAGGCAAACTACTGGGACTTTTTACTGAAATATCATTTGATTGAATTCTAAATGATGTAAAATTTCTTAGTAATTGAAATGGAAAGGTAGTAATAGAAAAAAATACTTCCTGCCTAATATTGCTTTTAAAATTTTAATTAAATGTGTACATATTATCAATTTAATCAAATGTTTAGGGTAAAGTACATTCCAACAAGGATCACACTGTTTTATCCATATAGAGAGATTAAAACTCTTTTATTTTTACATGACATTTTGATACTTTAAAAGAATTTTTTAATCAGTAAACCATGACGAGTTTTACCAAAATAAGATACCTAAAGGTTGTGATTTTTTTTCTTATTAATTGTATATTTCAAACTAGTGCAAAGTGATTCCTATAGGCAATTTTTACTAATGATAAAATATATGAGTTCATTCATACATTCATTCAGTGTACTTGCTTTTACATTTAACTTTATACTTTATGGAAGGAGTTGTGGGACATCACACTCCATCAGATGACAAACTGATAAGCATAAAGTTGTATTCTTTCTCAGTATGATCCATCATAGGCTGGGGGATCAAATTGGAAAGACAAGATATAAAGATTGAACCCAAATTTTGATACATTGGAGATGTGAGCTGATCTGGGGGAAAAAAAATCTGATGATCATAAAAGTTGTGGCAGAGCTCCACAATCCACAAAATGTAATTTTCATTGCCAAGTAGAACAAACTCACATTTTAGAACAGATTGAAAACCATTTTATATTTTATGTGGCATGCCAAATTGAGAATGAGAGAGGCAAACTCCCTAAGACCCGCAATGAAATTCTCTTGAGAGAGTGACTTCCAGTGGTATTATGTTGGGTAGGAGTTTCACCATCAGTCCTTTAGTTTTTAATCTGGCAAATAGCATACAACAACCTGAGTAATCAAGGTGCCCCACAATCTTATTAATATAACAGGGATGGTATTCACGATGGACATTAAGAGAGAAGGTTTTAACCTTTTATTCGTCTATTGGAACCAGACATGTCAGAAAGTAGAACTTTCTGGAGTTACTATGCAGTTTACAAATTAGTAGAGTTTGATGGGGTGATCAAACCTACCAATGACAGGGTGGCATTGAGCACCTCACTGTGATACTGTAGGACATGCCCCTAAGTATAAAAGGGGCTGTCAACTGTCATTTTCAAAGAGAAAGAAAATGAGGAGATTCTAAGGAGATTCTGTGGAGACTCATTTTGTCTGAGGAGATTGGAGATACTGAGAAGATCCAAGACTCTGAGGAGATATTAGGATCTGACAGACTGAGGTCTGTGTATGAGAAGATATAGAAAACAGATCTGAGAGAAGATCTATAACCTAAAGAGAAAGGGACTTTCTAAAGAGGTTAGCTATATCTAAGAAGAGGTTATGAGAGGAAGAACTGTGAATCTCTCATAGAAACTTCTAGTTCCTTGAAGGACTGTTTAAAAGGAACGAAAGAAGAAAAGACTCTGTATATATTTAAGAATAATATATTTATTGATTGTTCTGTTATAAATAAATCTGTTTTGATCTGACACAACTTGGCATTGCAATTTATTGAATGACTCTGTGAAATAGATATAGGTTTAAAGATCCAGGCCAAATTCAATTAATATTATTTAACAAGACAGAAAGGCCCTTTTAAAGGGACACTAACTTTCAGAATGAAATTTCAAAAGGATTTTGAAACAAGCAAAGATAGAAATGGAGTTTGGAGAGATGGCCATTTAATGTATTAAATGTGGTAGTAAAATACTCATGTGGAATTTTCTTCTGAACACATTATCTACCAGTATCCATGTTTATATATGTTTGTGTACCAAAACTAGCTGGCAGTACAAGCAGCCAAAAAAAAAACCACTGACAAACTTAGTGTTAGGTTTGAATGTCATTGGTTAAGTTTGAACTGTTCTTGTAAAATGTCAGAAATGATTGGTCTAAAAAGTGCGGGAAAACCCTGCACTCTGATTGGCTGGCAACTGCAGCTGCTGGCTATAAGTAGCAGCCCAGCCAAATCGGGTCTGTTATGAGCTGTAGTCACTAATAAACTCTTCCCTGAAGCACTCCGCGTCTGACTCTTCATGCACATCTAACACTGGCGACGAAGGTGGGATCCTTCCCAAAGAGAAGACAACGCGGAGAACAAGCTGAGAGAGATGGCTGCGCTGAACACCCCCCCAGTTCCGTTCGTTCCGACGGCAGAAGACTGGGACTCGTATGCAGATCATTTCCAAATGTATTTGGAGGGAAACGATCTCACCAACATTTCCGACAAGCGGAAGAGGGCGGTCTTTCTCACCCACTGCGGTCCGGCCATTTTCAAGATGGCAAAGGCATTGGCGGGAGCTGCAGACATGAAGGTAATGGACTGGCTCGACTTAGAAAAGTTATTAAGAGCCCATTACGCGCCACAAGTATCGTGCCTCATTAAGAGACACGAATTCTACCATCGGGATCAAGGGGAAAGCGAAAACATTAATGACTTCGTGGCAAGTTTAAGGGACATTGGGGGTGCATGTGAGTTTATCAACTTTGAAGAGGCCATGCGCGATCGATTTGTTCTAGGCCTAAAAGATAAGGTTTTGCAGAGCAAATTATTAATGAAACCTAAGATCACGCTTAAGGAGGCCATAGAAGAAGCTTCTTCAGCGGAAGCTACCAAGTCCTCAGCAGCAGCCATGAAGAAAATTAACAAGGCCGCAAGCCATTCTGATGTGGAAAAATCCACAACAACCCATTGCGAGCAAATAGATTCTGATTCAGACTGTAGTGAGGTGGAGGAAGGAATTTATAGACTCAGAATGGAGAAGAAGAGGAAAGACCTTGGAAGAAAAAGGCAAGACTTTTATTGCAGAGGTTGGGGGGGAATGCACTGAATGCAAGTTTTTTGATACCATCTGCCTCCGTTGTGAAAAATGAGGTCACCTAGCAAGAGTCCGCAAATCATCCAGAACTCCACCAAGCAGAAAGAAGTTCAAGCATAACAACTTCAGTGAGAAAATGGGGCGCAACACAAAAGCAAGTGGGAAGAATGAAACTCATCAAACAGTCACTATTGGTCATTCTTCACCCTTAAGAAGCAGAAAAGTACATGTGAAAGTACTTATTGAAGGAAGGCCTTGCCAAATGGAAGTGGACTCAGGCTCCTATTTATCTATGGTGTCATGGGACACTATTCACAGGCTACTTCCCAATATTCAGAAGAAGCATTTCCAGAAGCAAGCACTGACTCTTAAAGACTACCAAGGGAACAAGATTCCAGTAGTTGGAACAAGAAAATTCAATGTGAAGTTCAAAGGCCACACCAAACGTTTGCCCCTGACCATCGTGGACAAAGACCACCCAAGCTTGCTGGGACTTGAGTGGTTCAATCCACTAGGCATCGAGGTGACTGGCATCAATCATGTGAGCAACACTGAATGGGAGGAGGCCTTGAAGTCTGAGTTTCCAGAGGTCTTCAGCGACGGATTGGGCAAGTATATGGGGAGCCCTATCACTTTCAACCTAGATCCCAAGGTGCCCCCAATTCGTTTAAAGCCAGAAGGGTCCCATTTGCCTTAAAGGAAAAAATTGATGCACAATTAGATAAACTAATAGCTCAAGGAGTTTTAGAGCCCACTGACCACTCCAGATGGGAGACACCCATAGTCATACCAGTCAAGACTGATGGGTCAGTAAGAATCTGTGGAGACTATAAGGGGACATTGAACCATGCGCTTCAGCAGCGCATATCCAGTTCCAGTGGTGCATCATTTATTACATTCACTTGGCAGGGGTACAATCTTTGCCAAATTGGATCTGGCCCAGGCATATCAACAACTAACAGTTGATGATGCCACTGCAGAGGCCCAAACCATTGTGACTCATAGAGGTGCCTTCAAATGTAAAAGGTTACAGTTTGGAGTAAGCGTGGCAGCAGGCATTTTCCAAAGCGTTATTGAAAGGATGCTCCAAGGACTGCCAGGGGTAGTGCCTTACTTTGATGATGTGTTAATCTCTGCTGAAAATGACACTCAATTACAAGAGAGACTCAGAGAAGTCCTTACCAGATTCAAGAAAGCGGGGTTAAAAGTCCAGGAAGAAAAATGCACTCTTAGAACTGACAAGGTTGAGTTCTTGGGCTACATGATTGACAAGCATGGCATCCATCCTACAGATGCCAAGGTTCAAGCAATCAACGAAGCCCCTAGACCAAAATGCAAAACAGATTTGCAAGCTTTCCTTGGACTCATTAACTTTTATCACATGTTCCTACCTCAGAAGGCAACCATTGCTGAACCATTAAACAGATTACTTGACAAAAAGTCTGTTTGGGTCTGGGGCAGGAAGGAACAATCAGCATTCAACAATATTAAAAGACTAATCACGTCTGATGCTGTACTCATACAGTTCTCTGAGAATTTACCTTTGTACTGACTTGTGATGCATCCCTTTTTGGAGTGGGGGGGTTTTGAGCCACAGGCTTCCCAGTGGGAGGGAAGCCCCTATTGCATTTTACTCTCGCACCTTGACCAAAGCAGAGAGGAATTACAGCCAACTGGACAAGGAAGCATTGGCAATTGTTGCAGCTATCAAGAAATTTCATGAGTATTTATATGGGAGAACATTTAGCATTGTCACAGATCACAAACCTTTGTTAGGCATTGTGGCAGGAGACAAACCTACACCCACTATCCTGTCACCAAGAATGCTGAGGTGGACTGAATTTCTTGCAGCTTATTCATACAAACTTATCCACAACCCTGGCAAGGACATTGGACTTGCTGATGCCTTGAGTCGTTGCCCACTTCCTTGTCACAAGGAGGTCTTTGAACCTGAGGCACACACCTTTTTCCTAGAAACTGTTGCCAAGCTTCCAGTACACGCTGCCGAAATTGCCAGAGAGACTGCCAAAGACACTTTATTGGCCCCTATTATAGGCTGGATTAAGAAAGGTTGGCCGTTTCAAGATCTACCTCACCTTGCCCAACCTTTTAAGTCCAGGCAAACTGAATTATCTGTATTAAGAGGATGTATTTTGTGGGGTAACAGGGTGGTTATTCCTGCAAAACTGCAAAGAGAGGTTTTGGAAAGGTTACATGAGGGTCATCCTGGTATTGTAAGGATGAAGGGATTGGCCAGGAGTTATGTATGGTGGCCAGGTATTGACAAAATGTTTGAAAACTGGGTTGCATCTTGTCCCAACTGTCAGGTAGTCAGGCCTGCCCCACCTCTCGCCCCCAAACAGGAATGGGAATGTCCTAGGGGCCCATGGTCTAGGATTCACATTGATTTTGCTGGCCCTACCAGAGGGCATACCTTCCTTATTATAGTAGATGCATATTCCAAATGGCTAGAGGTAATCCCTATGGCATCCACCACAACTGATGCTGTAATCAAGCAGCTCAAAAGCTTTTGTAACCCACGGGTTACCTGATGTTCTTGTCTCTGACAATGGCCCTCAATTTACATCTAACCTTTTTGAATCCTATTTAGCACAACAGGGTATCAGACATGCCCTGACTGCCCCTGGGCACCCTTCGCTAACGGCGGGTTGAACGCATGGTACGTTTTACCAAGGAAAAGCTTCAGCAATTGGGTCCTGGGGACATCACTGAGAAAGTTGAAAAACTTCTTAGTGTTCAGCACATCACTCCTAACCCATCAACTAACTTATCCCCAGCAGAGTTGTTGATGGGTAGGAAACTTAGGTCTCCCCTTGACCGCCTTCATCCCTCTTATGCACCCAACGCACCACTTGATTCCACTAGCAAAGTTTGCACATTCAGTGTGGGTGATTCTGTTTATGCTAAGAACCTTATGGGTGAACTTTCATGGATTCCTGCTGAAATAATTCAAATAACTGGCCCTCGTTCTTACAGGGTACAAACAGAGGATGGTGTCCTCTGGAGCAGGCACATTGATCAGTTAAGATCCAGATTACCTCAGGAACATCGCAATTGTTCCTCTCTAGTTCCCATACCTAATGCCTTTTCTAGGGGAAGGGAGGAGCATGAGGATAATCAGCAAGCAAGAATCAACCCCATGTGTAATGAGCCATTACGACAGGAACCTTCCCAAAACCTGTCACAATGCCAAAATCCATCCTTACAAGTGGAAGATTGCACATCACTACCTGACTTGGGTGCTGACATTGGGCTGGAGATGGGTTGGGAGGAGAGACCAGATTCTAACAATCAAACAGGGTCTTCTTTCACAGGAAGTCCAACTAGGGAAATGTCAACAGACACATTTCCTCTCTCACTGGGTAAGAACGTTAAAACTTCTGAACCACGAAGGTCTCAACGTACACATAAGAGCCCCACCTATTTAAAAGAATACATTAGATAGGTTGGGGTTTGAGTATGGAGTGAACCTAGTGGGGAGGGGTGTTATGTATGCAGGTTTGAATGTCATTGGTTAAGTTTGAACTGTTCTTGTAAAATGTCAGAAATGATTGGTTTAAAAAGTGCGGGAAAACCCTGCACTCTGATTGGCTGGCAACTGCGGCTGCTGGCTATAAGTAGCAGCCACAGCCCAGCCAAATCGGGTCTGTTATGAGCTGTAGTCACTAATAAACTCTTCACTGAAGCACTCCGCGTCTGACTCTTCATGTAAATCTAACACTTAGTTTACTATTTTAACTCTGATCTATTGAAACAATGAATGTATGAATGGTGTCTGCTGGCTTATGTTTGCCTCTCAGCATACCAATTAAGCATGGCAGGAAGAGTTCCTGAGCTCTATTTGAACATTATCCTCTGCCCATGTTTTTGAAGGAGAGGGAAAGAAGGCATTTTTAAAGGAAAAGCCATTGATCATCCCATACTGGACTGGTTTTCTTCTTTCCTGTTTATTAAGTGGTCATTGATAAATATAATACCCTTGATTCTTATGATAGCTCAGACCTCTTAGACTTCTTTCCTATGCATATTTACCTGGGAGCTGAACTCAGAGATGTTTACTTGTGTTAAGGTTGTCTTGTGTCAAAACAGTAAAGTCTTTCCCTTTCCTCTTTATTTGCCAGGCCTATGAATCTTATGTACAGAAGAATGGAGAAGAGAAACGGCTTCCTGGGCTTGACCTGAACCATAAACAACTATTCTTTCTGAATTTTGCACAGGTATTATGCTTGGGCTTGATTGAAAGCTTTGCAAATTATTTTGAGTTACAATTTCACAGTTAAGTTAGAAACAGCAGGCTGGCTCTTCTCTTTCTAATATGAACTGGCAGGATTGCTAAGGCGATGGCCTTCATGGCTGTCAGACCGAGAGGTGTGTGGCCTGTCAGATTAAGTTAATCACTACTCTGTGAATGAGTGCATTCTGGACGTGAGCCAAGGAAACCAACTCGCCTGTGACCCTCTACTTCCTTTTTAAAGCACTTTGTATCTAGAAGTTGTCTAACAACTTTTCCGCATTGCAGATTTAAGCAGCTTGATTCCTGTCCATAAACCATCTGATGATGAAGTTGGCTTAGGATATCCCTTTGCAGATTCCAGTCCTTTCTTTCACTTTGGTCAGGATGATGTTTTCTAGGTGTACTGTGTTTCCAAAGGTCCATAACTGGGTGGGTTCCCCTGGAGGGAAGGGAAGAGGATTGGGAAAGGGATTGATCAATGTTCTGCAAATATTCAAGTCCCTTGGAACAGAATAACAAAATGGCAGAATTCCACTCAGTTTCAAATCCTTCCTTTCATTGCTTCATCAATGAGCTTATTAAAAAAAAACAAGGCTAGGTTTTCATCATTCCACTGGTGAACTTGGAAAAAATAAATGTCTATGGAGGAAAGGGAACTGGAGGGGAGGGCACTTTGCAATGATATAAAGCACAGCAGGTAAACCAGACTGTGCCATTTGAGTTGTCATAACTTGAAACATTCAACTTCTGATGAGTAACAAGAACAGATGGGAAAGGTTGCCTTCCTTGTGGTCTGAAGGCAATGATCCTGAATAATGATCAAGAAATGAACGGTAGTTCATACTGGCAATGGGACAAGCTGTGTGTATAGATCAACTCCTATATTAATATTCCACACACTGTCTCAATTTTCTATTCCATGTCACAGCCTCGGCCTCAGAAAAGTTAAAGAAGCAACCTCAATGAAATCATATTTTCTGCAAACTTTTTTTTCCCCCAAAGGTATGGTGTGGGACATACAGGCCGGAGTATGCTGTCAATTCTATTAAAACTGATGTACACAGCCCTGGCAAATTCAGGTAAATGTTCAAATGAACCTTTAAAGACAACGCTATTATTTATGTGCAAATCAAAGTATGTCCCTTGTCTTCATAGATTAATGCCATGCTTTATGTGTAGGGCTTTGTAGCACCACAATGCTGTTTTTATTCTTCATTCTTTTCTTTTTCTTCCTCATTCAATATTGGCTAGTTTCCTCCTCCCCCTTCTTCTTCCTGGAACAATTTGCATTCCCAGTGCACTTAATCAAGCAGACATAATCTCCCAAGTGCTCCCTCCTCTTTAGTACAGCCAGTGCCATTCTACTAGCAGCAATAGACAAGGACATCCTGCAGGGAGGGAGAAGTAAAAAAAAAAAAAAGATGACAGTAACAACATATTGACTTTTTTGAGCAGCATCAACACCACACAATAAGGGACCTCTGACATTAAAAAAAGCACCACATAAGTAAAGTAAAGCACCACAAGTAAAGTTTTGGAGGACACTATAGGATTTGGGGTAGAGGGGAAGAGATGTGATGGAAGTTAGGCTGTCAGACTTAACTAAGTTCAACATTTTCTCAGCTAGTACAAATGGACTGTTTGGAAAGTCTATCCATAACAACAGCCTCCACATGACTATTTGAAAAGCAGCATTTTCAGTTCTATTGAATTAAATGGTCTAATGAGAGACAATATGTTTATCCTATATGAACCATCGACAATATTTCAGAACTGGATAAAAATTTTGCTCTGTTTTATTTCAGTATCGAAAGTGAATCATTTTGTTTTATTCATGCTTCATTATGTAATGAAATGTTTCATGAAAGCAGCATGAAAATTCTGAACTGGCATTGTTTGTTTTTTTTTAAATATCTCTCTTAAATCTAATCTGGAGGGTTTCCAGATTAGATTTCAGTTGGAGCAGATCTTTATCCTATTATTGGCAGCATCATGACATGTTGGGAAAGATCACATCTAATTCTATCATAACTTGGAACATATGTCCACTTTTTTTCCAGCCAGTTATGCTACAATCTGTAAGTGCCTGTCTTAGCCTACAAGGGCAGTTTCCTTTTAATTTGGATGTATTTTATAATCAGGTATCCAATGTATGATTTGTGATCAAGCATCAGAGATGTCATCAAGACTTAGATTGTACTCAGTACAACATATGAAATGATAGAAATGAAATTTAATTTGCTACACGCATGCTTTTAAACGTCCTAGCATTCAGAAAATGGAAGAAATCCAGCATGACATTTTTCTTCTTCTTAAATGTTGATCTTTGAAATACCAAATTGTGTTTTTGTTTTTCTTGCTCTAAAGGGTTCTGGGATCACTGCAGAACAACCTGGAGTTTTCTGAGGCCTTTAAATGTACTGATAAAGATTACATGGATCCTGTGAAAAAGTGTCGTGTTTGGTAACAACGCTGCACACAGTAGAAGCCAAGAGGAGCAAAAAAATCTGGAATGTTTTAAGCACAATAGAAGTGACTTTTCTGCAAAACAGACCATAAAAAGGATATATCAGGTGCACTAATAAAGTGGAATTTTTAGGAAAGAGAACAAAAAAAGCCTTGCTCAGAAAGCATCACCCAGAAATTATTCTGATTAAACTAGGAAAATGATAAACTGATCCAAGTAGGAATTACTTTTTCTTTTTTGAAGATCCTTCCTGATTTCCATTCAGTGTTCAACTTTTACATTTTGATTTGTTCATTAACACTAATTTCAGTGGAACTTACTTTCAGGGGTATGTGTTCAATTTTAACACTCAAAGTCACATAAATGCATTCTTAAACTTTGAAAACAGATGAAAAAAGGGAATACCAAACAATACAAAAGCTTGAATGTGAAATGTAGTTAAGTGTGAGATTTAGAACTTTAGAACCCATTTTTCATCACAGACTTGTTTTTCAGAAATGGCCTTAGGAGCTTTAGCACCCAGAAAAATTGGCATGGGCCTTAAATTAATGTACCCTGAAACCCATTGGAATCTAGATACTTTCTTATGGCACTAGTGGTAGCAGCTAAATAGAGTCATCCGTAACAAATTTGGCTCTCCATATAGTCTACATATCCTTCTTACAAAAGAAGATGTACAAAGTCAGAAGTTATGGATGAATGGGGTGTGCAATCACATGTGTGATGACAATGTGTGCCTATCACAACCTGTTCTATGTGCCATTACTTTTTGGGTTGGAGATTAATTGTAGGCAGTGACCCATCACTGGATGAAAGAAAAATAGGCAAGCACTGTTGTCTTTCAACCTAATGTCACCTATTTTTATACTCATAAGTGATGAGTCATAGGGTAAAGGATCTGTTGCTTCTTCTGAATTGTACACTACGTATGGGTCTTCTTTTTCTTCCAGATGGACGCTCTCTGTATGCTCCATTTTAAAACCTCTTCTCTGCCTGGCTCTCCTTTCTATTTGAATCTGTGTTCATCAAAACAATCCAAAGACAACTTGATAACTCTACGAGAAGGGATTAAACTATTGACCAAATGTGTTGCTTGTTGCTTTCTAAAGCCAAACAATACTGTAGATAATTTATTAATTTTTTAGCATATCTTTTAATTAGTGCAGTTGTAATCAAATTCCTCCATGTTTTTTCTAAGATTTTCCTGTTTTTTCTCAAATTTTAGCCATTTTTAAAAAAAGACAAACATGTTTGTAAAATTATATAACGTAATGCTCTTTTATATTTAATTCTGAACTATTCTGGTTCTGAATGGATGCATACCATTGGAATGTCAGGGTACAAGCATTCTTCAAATGGTTAATTTTCAATACAAAGTCCTTAAGTAAAAGGATGTGTTGATATATGGACTGATTTTGAGATAAGCTTTCAAGATAATGAAACATTGGGACATAAATACCTAATACAAACAATGTTCGTGGTTGTTCTAAATCAGCAGAATCTTTGCTTCAGTAATTATGTTCATATGCGGGGATGTATATATCTGGATTCATAATAATAAAAATACTTTAAAATCTGCTGACAGGCCCTTCTGCAAACAGCCAAGAAACATATTGCTTCTGATATTGAAGCGAACCAAGATTTCCAAAACAAATGAATAAATACCAAAATACCTCAGATGACTTGACTGAGTCTGTTTCTGAGCACCTAAAGATTTTATGTGCATTTGAATTTTCACATTTGTCATCTGATGAAGCATTTTGATAATTAAATTTAAACAACATTTATCTTATTGTCTAAAACAGTTGTAATGTGTGTGTGTTTTTCTTGAAAAGGGTAACATAGACATGGAAAGATAGGCTTTCATTCAGGACCAATTAAACTGATCAAATATAACTTTTGTAGAGAATCACCAATATAACCAAATTCAGTATAGCTTTCTTGTGGTTAAAAGAGAATTTCACTCATAGCTGACATTTTTATATTATTATATACAAAACCTACATTCATAGTGATTATAACTCTATGATTGCCTTTTTTTTCCTATGCAATTTGGGCAGATTGTTTTCGAGCTTCTTTTTCTCCTTAACATGGCAAGCTATATTCTCCAGAAGCATTTAAGATGCATCCATTCTTATGCTTGAACTCTTTTAATCTTCAAAGACATCTTTATCCACTTGGGCAGTCTGATTTTATAAACAATGAATTTATGATATCAAAAGGGAGGATCTATTTCGCAGACCATGAAAGTTGCCATGTCTGATATATCCAGGTAATCCATACACTTTTAGCTGCTAAAATGCTTGATTTGTTAGTAACTTCTGATTTTAAGGTAGGAAACTGTTTTTGCTCATTTCTGATACATTCACCATGTTGGAGTAAAACACACACAGTGTTATTTGAAACAAAATGATCAATAAAAGAAGAAAAGAGTTAACAAGAAGAATCCTTCTTGATTATGTCAAGAGGAGAACAAGAAACTTTTACTAAATGAATTAAGGCAGTCATTATTCCTCTTCTGATAACACCCTTTTGGTGATCAAAGGTGCTAAACCTGCAGAGTTGATGAATGTCAGCTGAGGACCCTAAAATATTTTCTTGTTTGGTGCTTCTTAGAAGTCAGATAAATGTTTAATTTTATCCATTTTTATTCTATCCAAGAGTCCTTGAAAAATTAGACCTCTAATAATCTTATATGCTCCATTAGATGAACCCAATTCTTACAGTTTCAGAGTGTTACTACATCAATTGGTACTAAATTATGGGTCAACCTTCAGAATCCCAAAAATCTGCTCCTATTCTGAGATATACTGAGGATTGGGAATCAAAAGGCATCTGTTGAAATATATTTAGTGAAACCTTCTGAAATAAATTGGCCTGCAAAGAATTAGAATAGTGAGAATTTCTTATTTTCTTCCATCCCATTTTCTAAACAGTTTTAATTAAACTTTATACCACATGATATATGTTATTCCTGCCAAGACATCCCTTTATTGGACCTTTACATTACTTGTTCTAACCACTAGATATTTCAAAAGATACTGAGAGATACATGAATCCAGCTACTGAGAAATAGTGGCGATAATGCTAAAGACAGGTTCTATTTCATCCTTGAGCTGTGGAAACATACTGAGTGATTTGGGCCAGAAACTTGTTCTCAACCCAATTTACCTATTATGGAGATAAAATGGAGATCATTGCATAAGCTGCCTTGAATTCTTGCAAGAAAGGCAGAATAGAAGTTTACCTGCATTGGTCATTTCATCAGCAGTTCAATAGGATATTTCCTTGGTCATTGGGAGCATGACTAGATCAGGGAAGTGATAGAAATAGACCTTCATGGAAATTTTATTTAAGAAGGTCTTTAAGTCTCTTATTCACATTTTCTAAAATGGGGTCAAAAGGTTCACAGCAGACTTCTTAGTGAAAATGTATAAGCAACACCTTATTTTACCTCATGACATGGGTATTTCAATTATTGTGTTTAAGTTGACCCTGCAGCCCAAAGCTTGAAGTTGGAACAAGTAAGTTGGTTTGGAGATTGAGATTTGCTTATTCTCATATAGTTTTATATAAAATCATAGAACCAATCAGAGCAAGACTCCTGGAAACTTAGTGCTGTAGTTATATACAGTATAGCATCCATTTCACATCTGCAATTACTTGGTTTTTTTATCACTGTGGAATCAGATCATCAAATTTTCTTCATGTGGTTGTGAGTTGCATATGGAACTAGAAGAAAAAAATCCAATAACATTTGAAACACTTAAAATGAAAAGTAAACAAAAAATAACAAATGAATTCTGAAGTATTGTTTTGGAAAAGAAACACAGAAGAAAGGAGCATTAGAAGAATTCTTCTGATTTAGAGATGTTAATGCAAGTAAAACCAGGTGGAATCTCTTGGACTTTTTAAGCCAAACCCTGTGGATACTCCTTGGCAACACACAATACAAGCTGGCAGCATTGTTCCATGCAGAGAGCATCTACTTGAAAACAACTGGAGCACTGTATCAACATATTCTGCTTTGGCACTAGACTTACGTCACATGTTGTATAAACAAACCATAACCATGTTTTACAAAACAAATTTCTAACTGAAGATCCACACAGACTGGTATATTAGGGCCAACTGAATTCCATGAAATAAGCAGTGTCAAAACATTTGGCCCTGTCCCACATTGAATAGCTGGATAAATTTCTACACAACAGTAAGTCCTTCGAAGTTTTCACCGTGTCTGCTTTTACAACTGTGTGAATTACAAAGTCCCATTTCAGACACAGCACATTAGTTTACAAAGGTTGTAAAATGGTGATCATGAAAGACACACTTGTTCACCAAATAAACTTTTAATTACCTAGCACATATCATTTTAGGCAGATCTTGTTTCTTGCTAGTTCAATTCCATTGCCAAAACCAATAAGATTTTTCACACTACAGTGAAATATGGTTGTTAACTAAATATTCTCATAAAGATAGAAAGTTGCATCAGACAGTATTAGTTAGTTTAGTTTAGTTTATTTGGACTTATAAGCTGCCCTCTGTCCTGAAGGACTCAGGGCGGCATACATAAAAAACAGGCAATACAAAAATTAAAACAAATTAAAAAAATATTAAATTACGGCCAAATAAACATTTCAAATTAAAACCCTGATCCCCTGTCAGTCCAGGCCGGATGGTAAGAATAACCATGTTTTAAGGTCATGGCGGAAGGAGCGGAGATCAGGGGCCAGGCGCAAATCTAGGGGTAACTGATTCCAGAGGGTGAGCGCTCCCACAGAGAAGGTCCTCCCCCTAGGGGTCGCCAGCCGACAGTGTTTAGCTGACAGTACCCCCAGGAGGCCCCGTCTGTGGGAGCACACTGGGCGATTGGCATTCGTTGACGGCAGGAGACATTCTTGCAAGTACCCCAGACCCAAGCCATATAGGGCCTTGTAAGTTGTTATGAACACCTTGAATCTCACACAGAGGGCAACTGGTAGCCAATGCAGGACGCGCAGGAGGGGTGTAATATGGGAGAATCGGGACACTCCCATCACCACCCGCGTGGCTGCATTCTGCACCAGCTGAAGTCTCTGTATGACATGCAAGGGCAGCCCCATATAGAGAGCGTTGCAGTAGTCGAGTCTAGAGGTAACGAGTGCATGAATGACCGTGCGTAGTGCATCCCAGTCCAGGTAAGGGTGCAACTGGCGCACAAGATGAACCTGTGCGAATGCCCCCACTGGTGACAGCTCCCACCTGCTCCTCCAAACTAAGCCGCGCATCCAGGAGGACACCCAAGTTGCGGACCCTATCCACAGGGGGCAACATCTCTCCCCCCATGACCAATGATGGAATCTCTTGGATTACCTGAGATGACGGTACACATAGCCACTCAGTCTTATTCGGGTTGAGCTGGAGCCTGTTCCTCCCCATCCAGTCCCACACCGCATCCATGCAGCAGGACATCACGGAGAGGGCATCACTGAGGTGGTCAGGGGTGGAGATGAAAAGTTGGGTATCATCAGCATATTGATGATACCTCACCCCAAAACCATGGATGATCTTACCCAGTGGCTTTATATAGATGTTGAACAGGAGGGGAGAAAGGACCGATCCCTGTGGCATGCCACAAGTGAGGGGCCTAGGGGTTGACCGCTCCCCCCTGCCAACACTGACTGCATCCGGCCCAAGAGGTAGGAGGAGAACCACTGCAATACGGTGCCCCCCACTCTCAACCCCCCGAGCCGGCGCAGTAGGATACCATGGTCGATGTTATCAAAAGCCACTGAGAGGTCTAACAGGACCAGGACAGAGGAGCAACCCCTGTCCCGAGCCCTCCAGAGGTCATCCATCAGTGCGACCAATGCCATCTCCGTGCTGTAACTGGGCCTGAATCCCGATTGGTACGGGTCCAGGTACTCAACTTCCTCCAGGAACATCGGCAGCTGCTGCACCACCACAGTCTCAACAACCTTTGCCAGAAAGCGAAGGTTGGAGACTGGACAAAAGTTGTCTAAATTGGCTGGGTCCAAGGCAGGCTTCTTAAGGAGGGGCCTCACCACTGCCTCCTTCAAGGCGGTGGGAAAGGATCCCTCTTGTAAAGAAGTGTTGGGTCCAACAAACATGTAGTGGTGCTCAGCCACCGCATGGTCCTGTCCACCATGTCCAAGGAGACAGGTTCAAACTCCTCCCAGATAACGTGAACAAGACTCGACACCACCTCTGTCTCCAACTCTAGCCAGGCGGAGTCCAACCCAGCCTGGATCCGAGCGATCTTATCCAACAGATGTTGACTAAACTCCTCGGCACGTCCCTGCACAGGGTCCCCCCCCGATTAAGGAGGGAGCGAGTGACCCTGAACAGGGCGGCCGGGCGGTTATCTGTGGACGCAATGAGGGCAGAGAAGTAAGCCTTCTTTGCTGCCCTCATCGCCGCCAGATAAGTCCTGGAAATGGATCTTAACTGGGACCGGTCGGATCCAGACCGGGATGCCCTCCACCTGCTCTCTAGGCCCCTCCTCCTGCGCTTCATCTCCCTGGAAAACCAGGGAGCTACTCAGGATCTGCACCGGGTTAAGGGCTGCAAGGGGATGACTCAGTCGAGAGCCCCAGAGGCTGCCTGTTGCCAGGTGTCCGCCAGGGCCTCAGCCGGGTCGTGAGTATGGGAGGCTGGCAATACCCCAAGGGCCTGTCGGAACCTCTCTGGATCCATAAGGTGCCTTGGGCGGAACCATTTGGTTGGCTCCGTATCCCAGCAGTGAGGGGTAGCGTAACAGAAGGCCAGGCGAAGGAGATAGTGATCAGTCCATGACAGGGGGCAAATACTTGGAGATCCCCCACCCACATCACTATGCCACTGCCCAGAGACAAAAACCAGATCCAGCGTGTTCCCCCCTCATGAGTCGGGCCCTGAATCACCTGGGTCAGGTCCATGGCCTCCATGGAGGTCATGAACTCCCGAGCCAAGCCCCGAATCCCCCCCAGGGATGGCAGGTTGAAGTCTCCCAGGACCAAAAGCCTGGGGAACTCCACCGCCACCCCCGAGTGGAGATCAAGCAGCCCAGGCAGGGTCTGTGCTATGCAGCTGGGAGAGAGGTACACCAGCAAAAGACCCAACTGACCACCTGGACCCAACCTCATGAGGAGAAGCTCACAGCCATCTATCTGCTGGACAGGAACCTCCCTCGGATCTAAGGCCTCCTTAATTACAACTGCCACCCCCACTCCCCTCCCCTGAGCCCGTGGCCAGTGCAGCACTCGGAAACCTGGGGGGCATAACTCAACCAGAGGGGCACCTCCCTCTGGTCCTAACCAGGTCTCCGTAATACAAGCCGGGTCTGCTTCCTCCTCCTCTATCATCTCACAGAGGAGGAGAGCCTTGTTCCCAGTGGACCTGGCGTTGACATAGACCAGCCTGAGCTCGGGGCCGAACCTCCCATATCCCAGGGGAGC
Source organism: Naja naja (assembly GCA_009733165.1). NCBI lineage: Eukaryota > Metazoa > Chordata > Lepidosauria > Squamata > Elapidae > Naja > Naja naja. The sequence goes on from CM019151.1 coordinate 161,549,262, forward strand.
AAGCTGAGGCAAGAGGGTCAGAGTGCACCAGCGCTCTAAGATAGCATGGGCGCACTCCCAAAACACGATGTGGCCCTCTGCCTCTTCGTCTTCTGCTGTTCCCAATCACCGTGGGGATGGACTCCCCACCCTCCCCCCCATTGCACCGAGCCTCCTCCTGCAACCAACCCACCACCACCCCCCTCCGACCCGGACTGAGAGAAGATATGACTCGGTGAAGCCCCCCATGCTTCAACCGAGGTCTAACACCCACCCCTCTCCCTAACCCTTTTAAAACTCAATTTAAAATTTTTAACAAAGACAAATTAAAACACCCTTTCCCTTCTTCGTGCACTGCCACCTCTCAGGACCCTGAGGTCCGTCATCAAGGCAGGCCGTTGATAAACCCACAGGCCACACTAAGGACTGGGGGACACTCCTAAGGGCCCGTAGTTCTCCAGCTGTATATGAAATGGGCATAATCTAGGGTAGAGGAGCATTAGAGGAGCATTAGATGGTAATGGCCAGATGGAATAAATCCAACCGTCCAGGCAGGTCAGTGGTCCATAGTAACCAGGAAGAGAAACCCCCGGGGACCCCCTCACAGTACCCTGGGGGATGGTAGTTGACAAAACCCATCACCGGTCCCTCACCCCGGTGTGCCTCCCAACACCAGGATCTCACCAATCCGAGCAGTATGTACTTGACAAAAGTGGGATTATCCAAGCAGTTGCCAGGACTGTTGGCTCAAAGACATCAAAACAAACAAACAAAGTATATTAAAGGTTAAAAGTAAAACGTCATCTGAGTAGAGTTTTAATCTTTGTGACCTCATGGACATACAGTTTTCTTAGCAAGAGTACCAAAAAGAGTTGCCTTTCTTTTTCTTCTGGAATATATAATCTGAGAATTCCTTGATGGTTTTTAACAAAATATCTGCTCAGACTCTACTTAACTTTTAAAACCAGCCAATTGTTGTGAAGTGATTTTGTTCTGCTAGGCAAGGATAAGAAAACATTTGGCTTCCAGATGTTTTGGACTAAGCAGCATAGCCATTGTCAGACCATAAAAGACACATCCAGACACTTATTCTTTCAGAAGGACACATGTACCCATATTTAACTTTTTATGACAACACTCCTCTAGATAAATAGATTCAACTGCATGTATTACAAGATAATGTTTGGTATTCAGTAAGACATGGTAAAAAGATTCTCAGGTTTAATAATAACATTTTACTATTTGATAGATATGCAAAATGTAAAGGATGCATTACAAGTTACAACCTCCAGAAATGTAAGCTGCAAGAATTTCCATGTATTAACAGGAGGTTGGACTTAATGTCTTTAGGGGTTTTTAACTGTGAGATTACATGAGACAGAAACCATTTAAATGGCTCCATGTGGTAGCTATTGTCATACGGTGAGATGGTATTACTGCCAACATGCCTTCCTGCAAAACTACCATTGTGACCTGGCTCACCTCTCTTAGTTCTCCTGACATGAAACTATTTAAAGCAGATGTCAGCATATAAATTTACTCTTAGTTGCAAAGACAGAAGACATAAGATCTCTAGAATTAAGCTAGCAATTCAACATTATCTAAAAATAAAGGACAGGCTACAAGCCAATCATGTGTGCCAAACTTTCAAATTAGCCATTTTCACCATAAATGGCTCTTCTTTAAAATGGAATTATCTTATGACAATTTTATTTGTGTTCTTCTCCTTAGATCTCCTCTCATTAAGGATGCTTTCAAAAATTTCTCCATCTTGTCATCATTTTTATCAGACAAAGTGACAAATCATTCTTAAAGCTGGTATGTCATTGTTATATCCCATGATTAAGTTATTTGGCATAATTTATTAAATGTTAACCCTAAGAAGCAATAGAGTTTGTGCATATGAACAAAAAATTATCACAATTGATGTAATTCAATATACTAAAAATATAAAATACACCGCCTTTATCCAAGAATATCATACTTGGATTTCCTATTTTACAGAAAGGGTTTATTCCACATTCCATAATATGATTATTTTTATTATATTAATACTGCTAATGGTTATTGGCTAAATTCAACCAAGTAACAGTAGACAAATCAGAATATCTCATCATCAATGCATCAAAGTGTATATGATTTTACAAGCAGCACAGCAAAGTTAGGCATATTCATAAAAACTGAATCTAAATCATATTGGTGTTGACAGTTGTACACAGATTAAATAAGAATTGTCTCACTAATTTGTTAAGTCAAGAGTGATTTTTTTTTTGCATCCTCACAAAAATGCAATACAGCAAGACATGGACAATTGATTCAATAGACCCTTTTCCACAAGGACACAACCTTGGCTTGTATGGGATTTGTTTTGTATTTGCCTTCAAGAACTGCTGACAATAATTTGTACCAATCTTAGCGTTCTTTAGAGTTTATGGACTGTTTTATAGTGTAGCCTAAAGAAATGGGCCTATCAGGTCAAGATGATGTTCCTGGATAAGACAATTTGACCCAGTTGCACTTTTAGCTCTTAGGTATGTTGTTTAAGGACAGTAAACATTTGATTATTCTTATTTAGTATTAACATTGGAACAGAATAATAGAATAAGAGAGTTGAAAATGACTTCTAGTCCAAACTCCTTCTCAGGCAGAAAACCATTTCAGACAAATGTGGAGCACCCATAATTTATGAAGGCAAGTCATTCCACTAATTAATTGTTCTAAGTGTCAAAAATTTTCTCCTTAGGAATGATTTTATATTCTGATCTCTCTTTGTAGATTTAGATTAAGGAGTTCAGCCTCATGTTCTTTGCAAGAGAGGGAGGGAGGGAGGGAGGGAGAGGGAGAGAGATAGGAGGGAGAGGGATACATTATTCAACAGTATTGGAATAATCATAAACGCATACTGTCTGGCCTGCAAATAAATGCCTAGTGGTAGGTTACATCTAGGATGGTTGATCATTTCCTCATGAACAGGATTGATTTGATTTGATTGATTGATTGATTGATTGATTGATTGATTGATTTAGACAGTGTCCAGGGCCCAGGAAGACAATCTTTTCTGTCATGTCACTTGTCCTCTGGAACATTATATCCAGAAATTAGACAGCTGTCCTTTCATAAGACCTTGAAGATCTGGTTTTGTTACTTAACCTTAGGTTCCAAGTGTATGGTTGAGTCCATATCATGGTGATGTTAATTGTCTTGGTTGTTTTTTTTTTTAATCCTGGCTGCCATGTAAGTTATTTATTGACATATTTATCAATATTTATTGATACATTGATCAAGTTATAATATTTTTTGCTTTCAATTATTGTGCATTTCCAGAGTTAAATATCTGAGATGGGCAGCTGTACAAATTAATTAAATAGGTAACATTAAATGGCCAAATAAAATAAAAATATTTAAGTAAGTTAGAGAGTATATTTTATAATTTTTCTTCAGGTTTTGTGCTTTTTTTAAAATGCAAGAATAAACTTCAGATAACATGGGAAAATAGTTCATAGTGATATTTAAAAAAGAAACTTGCTAGGGAATATTCTGTGAATGGAGTGGTCCTTCCTACCATTCCAGATTCCATTACAGCATAGAGAACAGCACTGAACAGAAGAGGGCAGCCCCCATATTTCTCTGGTCAGAAATATGAATTAAAAACATGGTTTGAGAGAGATCCTTCTGAAAAAGGATGATTGCGAAAAGATACAGTTACGCAAAAACACACAGAGATTCTCCTGGGGAATTTTATGTAAGAAGAAATTATGTAACAAGGAGCAAGAAAAACCAGAGAAATTTCTTTTATAAAAAGTGGGTTCATGCAATGATTTACGTCAGCAGTTCGGTGGTGCAAGAAAAGCTCTGAATAATAGAGCAAGTTCCAAAGGAAATGGATGACGATGTTGTTAGGAGCTAGTTTAAAATACCCTCATCAGTTTGGAATACGATTCTTCAAACAGCCAAAGCCTTTTACCTTTGCAAAAAAAAAAGTGTTCTGTTTATCTACTTCATTTTCAGAGTGTTTTAAAACTTAAGAAATTCGTGTGGTGTTTTTGGGCTGGCTTGTTTGTTTTGAAATAACAAAACATACTTCTTTTTCTGTCACATACCACATTTAATTAAAGCAAGGGAAGAAAGGGAGGTGGTAAAAGGGATCATCATACAGTGATAGAAGTACACACTCGTAATCTTTTTTTCCATCTCATAAATATGGGCTACGTAAGGGAATCTTGGCCTTGTAATTGAAGAACACTGGAGGCACAAATGTTTCCTGCCCCTGGTTTGCAGGCATATTCCTGCATAATTCTCCTATATATGACCTGTTTGCGATCATTAGATGTATTTATAGTTAAGTGTGTATAATAATATAAATAGCTATAATAAGATAGTAAAGCTGTTATGCCATAAATAACTATAATACATAACAAAAAACTATAATAACATAAATAAAATATTATAACTAGCTACATGTATATAATAAATCACATGAATAACCACCAAGAGATTGAAATATGGTGAGCTCAGTTTCTGTTAAAACAAAATTATCCATTGCAATCCTATCATTACTTAAACCAGTTTGCTGCATAATTGTGTTGCAACAAATTTCAATTCCTTGGGAGCTGGGAATGAAGCAGCCAAAGAGGGCTTGGGAAAAAAAGAATAAAAACAGCAGGCAAAGGCCGAAAGCCAATCATAAAATATACAGATCAGAAGTGATACCAGACTATGAGATCAGGCAAATAACCATTGCTAGTTTCTTTTCTTGTCATGGCTGGGATGTCTTGTGTGGGTTATTCTGAGAAGTTAACAAGGGCTGATTCTGAAGAAATTGCTCAACAATCAGGTTAGTGGGCAGAATAATAGAAGTTTTGCTGAAATTGCTATTGGCAGCCATCAGATGTCGAAAGCTGAAATGTCATCATCATCCCCCTCTGGCTACTGGCAGCCATGTGCTAACAAAGCTCACCAATCCTCCTTCTTCTTGGAAGTTCTGAAAGCCAGTAAAGAACAAAATGCAGAAGTCAAGAGTCCATCCTTCAAACGCTAACAGGTGATTTCAACAGTAGCATTTGAATTCTGTAGCTAGCAAACAAGGGATGATGAACAGCTGAAGAAGTAGAGATCTTTACCAATTGTAGCCTCAATTGCCAGACCCTTTACCCTCCCTCTTCTTTGGGTACAAGCATTTTCAGGAACCAAAATGTGAGCAAATAATCGTAGAACATGCTTCAGTGAATGACTAAGAAAACAGATACAATGAACAAATGTTTCCTTTCCTGGCAGTTCTAAATAAAATGCAGTGTCCAAATAACAACTCTATATTGTTTTAGAATGCAATATTCCAAAGAGTGCCAATATTTATAGAAGAATATTTTTCCCATCAATGTTATTATTCTACTATATGCCCTGCTGTCCCTGATTTTAACAACTCTGAAATAAGTTGGCTAAGAGCAAGTGACTTGGCTTCAAATTGCTTAGGGAGATATGTAGATGTTGAATAGTGACAGAAAACAACCATTTTATGATCATGAGTTGTTGTGTTGCTATTCTCATTTCTGTTTTGTCTTCCATGATTTTAATCACGTTCTCTGTAAATGTAAATATACAGAAATGAGACATTTCATCAGATTGCATAATTGTTGCTGTGAAAAGAGCCAATATATGTGTAGAGGCTATGCCACCTACTGGCTGTAAATGAAGTGTACTGTTACTAAAAGTAAGGTCAGAAACATAGCCGCATCAAGTGGGAAATTTGTAGTTATATTAGACTGCAACAGCATATATTATTAGTTATTACTGTAGTTCTCAGGTTTCATGCAACAGATTAAAAAAGAGAAAATTTGAGAATATTTACTATTTAGTTCTCATTATATGCATGTTTATGTATTGCACCCTTAGTAAATAACCTCACATTACTGCAACATAGATTTTGGAAAAGAAACAGTGGTTACCCTAAATTGAACTGGAGAAGAGCCACCAATGGCCTCAATCAAAACTATGGATAGCCTATTAATTGGATAATATGTATAGTAGATTACAATTCCTCCTTATCATAAGGAGGTTTGTTATTGCTATTACTCAGTTGTACAGTGTGTGGCTGGCCCGTAGATAATTCAGGTTCCATTCACAGGATCTCAGGTTAAAACACTGCACTGATATTGAAAGTATCTACCAAGAATAATGTTAACCAGTATTTGAATATTCTTCAGAATCCTTGTTCCAAATTACATCATAGTACAAATCTAAAAATAAAAAGTGGGAAACAAAAAAGAGATGAAGATAAAACTCTGAGGATGCTGGAAAAATTCAACAGCATGCAGTCTGTTGTCAGTTTACTATACACTGTATCACACAGAGTATTTGTGTAATCTGCAGGAAGAGAAGTACTACTGTTATGCTACTGGTGTTAAGCAAGTAAGGAGTCATTTTTGCTCAATTTCATTGGAGCTATTTTTTCAGATAAGAGTATGTCAGGTTACACCTTAATCATATTCAGATCAAGAGAGTTTACAATGTATAGAAAAATGGCAGTAAAAGTCTAACAGGAGGAATCAGATACACTTGCCAGGGATTGTTTCACCTGTCACATTGCTCCAAAGAAACTCTATAGCACTATACCACTGAAATAATTCATAGAAAAAATTCTAAACTCAATACCTAGGCAAGTCAAGACAGTATTCACACAAGACGTAACTGACTCCCTGCTTAAATTCTCACCAGCTCAAGGACTGCCAATAGATGGTTTACAGTTTTACTGTGACATCTGCTCATTTATTCCACTCCAAACAGCAAACCTAAGATAACCATATATTTTGATGGGCAGGTCATAGAGAAGTCTTCATTCACTGGAATATATTTTTGAATGATACGATATAGGTTGTAGGATGAGTCACACTTTTAAACCTAATCCTACATTTTAGATAAGGCATTACAATATGTCTGTAACAGTATGTGAGAATGACCTTGGGAAACAGGCCGTAAAGCTGCAGAATACATAATGGTCGGACAAGCTGTAGCTGAGTCTATAGAAAGAATGAGGGCATGGTAAACAATCCAGAAGAGATCCTCCTTAGTTTATTGGGCTGTAAAGGTGACAGGGGCGGGTGGAGGGGGAGAAGTGGTATACTTTCAGACTTTATAAGATTCTGTTACCATAACTTTACAATAAAGTTAGAGCTACATATACACATTTGTTATAAGGCTATGTATGCATTTAGATTTACACAAGTGTGATCATTTTTAAGATTTTCTAGTCAAAGTCTTAGAAATAAAGTAGAAGAACCATTGGAAGAAACAGCTATAAGGATCATCTGTCAATCTGCCAAACATTTATGATTCTGATTATTCTTAAAAGTATTATTGACTCAGAAATCAATGAAATATAACCTCAAATATTATCTTTCATTTCATGAAAGTCAGGCTATTATCATTTTTTAATATGCTTCTTATGAAACAAATTAAAAGTCCTCAAATCATATAAAATATTATTATAGAACTATAATGTAGGGGAAACACAAGGCAATGATGACAGCTATGAAGCAATCAATTAATGTTTCTAACTACAAGCAATAAAATATATAAATTTCTACATTGCCACTAAGCATTGAACAAATAACAATGCTTCTATCTATAGATAGCACGATATAAAATAGTGCCAGAATATGGCCCAGTATTGTTTTATTACCAAATGTCTAATGCAATTTTCATTGAAAGTTATATATATGTACAAAACTGATTTGTTTATTTGTTTTCTATTAAAGATTTGGAAGACAAAATGTATAAATTGTATTATATTTTCATTGTTAAGGTTATCAAAATAGTATTTTCTTAAACTAAGAAATAGACCATCTTCATTAGCCTTTAGGTTTGTTTGCAGTCTTCTTTCCTGTATTAAAAAAAGTAGTTAATACATTCTAGTAATGAAATGTGCAGTTCATAATACTTACTATTCTAGATGTAATATTGTCACCACTTAACTTTTTTTAAGAGAAGACATAATAAACCATTAATGCACAACCTGCAATCCAGCCAATCATGAGAAGAACAGGTACAACATACTTGGAATATGGCAATGGCTGTGCCTCTAAGGAGAAAAAAAAAGATTTTATTTACACAATGGGAAAATAAAAATTTAAAAAATATGATTGACTATAAGCAAAATTTGTAGTTCACTAAGATGAACATTTGGGGTGCATTATTTACTGAATAATAGATATGATATATTCTTTGCAAATGTTACACATAGTAACATTTTAGAAACTGCCATTTAAATATATTAAATTAGATGTTCAGAATGATATTCTATTTGTGTATTGAGGGCAGATATCATGCCAGAGAACATATCCTCCTAGGTCGCTCTAGATGACATTACTTAAAGTGATATGACCCAAATACTCTGCCTGATCTCACTGGATAGATAGAAACAACTGGACACAAGAGGTCCATCAAATACCTGGGTCATATATCATGAACCGTTTTACAGGTGATAAACTATAAAGTTTATCTCTGGTCCTACGAGGTAGACTAGAACCAAAAATCCACATAGGAAGGCTAAAATTACTTTTACAGAGATTGACTATACTAACACAAGAAGAAATCAGATTGTTTTATACCCCTTCTTCCTTCTTGCCATTGAGTAAATTAGGGAGGTGTCTATCTGAGCCACTTCTACATGTCATCTGGATGTTCAGGATTTAAAAAATGTTTTTTATGCAATCTTGTGCATCTTTGTCAAGTGCTTGCATATATTTGTCAAGGCCATCCGTATAACCAGCACCTTGAAATGTACCTGAGGCCAACGAGTAGCCAGTTTAGTTCAGAGAGCAATGGAATCATACTGGCACATTGAGCCATGCTCATCACTTCCTCGGCAACTACATTCTGTATCAATGTCTTTTAGGTCATCTATAAAAAGTGTACAAGATCAATGATAGCCTTACAGGCTAAGACAGATAGAATCACAACCAGGTGAGCTATTTTATTGTAATGCTAGATGGACAGAAACTTGCAAGTCTGAAAGTACAATTCTTCCCCACCTTTGTCTCCTTTACTGCCTGTAAAACTAAGAAGGGAACTCTCTTAAGCCTTTTCACCCACTCATTCTCTAGCTGTGGGCTGTGCTGTATCCCAGGGGTCCCCAACCCCTGAGCTATGGCCCACTACCAGGCCATGGCCCACTCACAACTGGGCCAGGAGAGTGGCCGGCAGGCACACACACACATGTGCACAACTCAACTTGTGCATGTTGAGCTGTGTGCGCATATGTGCGCCGGCCTGCTGCTCACATAGCCCAGTTCCCCTCTCCCCTCCTCCAAGCCAGGCCACCATGCTGCAAAAATTGTGGATCACGGCTGTATCTTACCTAACCTGACCATTCCCTTGGCAGCATCTTTTTGCCTATTCTCCCAAAGTTTTTTGCACATTCCATTACATAATTATAGCTGCATTAAAAGAAGTGGAAAAGAAGAGTGTATTATCTGTTTCAGCCCAATATTCAAAAAGCATTAGTGATGAAACTGAAACTGAAAATGACAATCTCTCAGCATTTAAAAAAGGATACATTCAAATGTGTATTGTAATGAATTTGCTAAGCTGTTTTATTTTTCAGAAACCACAATTGCTTAGGGCAATTCCTTGGCATGGTTTTAAACTAAAGGAGCCATCTGCCCATGACATCCTAATTAAGAATAAAGTAAGCTAACTCATTTACTACACTTACAGTAATAGATATTTTGCTTTTGTTAATGGTAAAGAGGCAGTGAGTTAGTTTTGAATTTATAACCGAGAATGCCAGGCTCTAGCATTTATGTGTGTGTTGTATGGTTTTTATATGTGTCCGTGTGTGTGTGTGTGTGTGTGTGAGAGAGAGAGAGAGAGAGAGAGAGAGAGAGAGAGAGAGAGAGAGAGAGAGAGAGAGAGAGAGAGAGAGAGAGAGAGGTCAGTGGATTAATACCAAATACTGTAGCCTGATATAAATACTGAGTGGGACATGAGAGAATGCACCATTAAAATCTACTGGATGTAAAATAACGCACCACACACATATTGTAATATGAGTCTTGAAATGGGGAAGTAGTCATTAAAAATTAAATTCATTGTAATTTAATTTAAATGCAAATGTATCTGTTTCATTTTTCTTATAAGTTGCCTTGAATGCTCTCTAGTCAAAAGAGCGTTACATAAATCCTACCAATACACACCTAAAGAAATGTAAATCAACTACAGAGGATTCTTGTAAATTGTCTTGATCCCATTCAGGCACAAATCAGGGTCACACGTGGATGACTTGCATCAATATTCAATACCACTTATTGTAGTATTATAGTAGGAAAAATGCTGCTTTTAAAGAACAGGGCCAAAGCCGTTGGACATAGATGCAATGAAATATAATTTATTGCCTTGCACAAAGAACTGCAGGAGAGACTCAAACAAAGTAAGGTACAAATTATATATGTTTGGGTTTTCACATTACATAAGTAAAAAATTGAGAATCACAGCTTACATAGGAATGCCTTTGATAAGAGATTGGGATGACCTATAGTGCCTCTGCATTCCTTCATTTTTTAATGATTCTTTCCTGTTAGATACCATCAACATGATCTATAAACAATAGCATTTATTGTAACTGCATAGTTTTTCCTTTCACGCAATTCCATTCACACTCTAAGGAAAGACTAGTTCCTTAGCATTAGTTCCTGTTTTCTTTCTCCACTCCAGGAGCTAGCTGGTTCAATGTGTGATTTTACTACAGTTCTGATTCAAATCATGAATAGGCCATTTCTAAAGGCTAGAAATTAGGAGACCATAGTTCCTCTTTAGGCCTGAAGCCAGATAGGTAACCTTGGGCTGGTCACTGTCTCTCAAACCTAAGAAGCCCATTTCTGAAAAACCTTGCCAGAAAACTGCAGGGACTTGTCCAGGCAGTCTCCAACAATCAGATCTATTGAACAGAAAAGAAAATGATAGAGAATAAATGAAGAAGAAAAAAATTAATTAAAGCTTATTTGAGAGGAATGGGAGACAATATTTTCCTATCTGAAAGATACCAGTCAGTCAGAGGAAAATGCTCAGTATCCTGCTCCAATGTGAGTTTTCTTAGGGCTCCCCTGTACTATTAATATCTTCAGGAAGGAAGGTCACCCATTGATTTAGAGTGAAATGTAAACAATACCTTGACATCAACCAATTGTACATCACTACCATGAGTCAAGCTGGAGATATTTGAAGGGTTTATACTTCGCAAGAGGTCTTGCGAAATCTTGCTAAGATTTCTTCCACCCTCACTTTCTATAGTAAGTGGAGTATAGACAAAGTATAAGGCCTTCTCAGCAGTAGCCTCCAGTTTATGGAATTCCCATAGGTATGTATGGTTTCAACGCTACCAGCTTTTTGCAAACATGTTAAATTTGCTTAATTTAATCATGCCTTTGGCTCAAGCTCACTGGGTTCAGCATGATGTTTTTGTTTTTGAAAAAGAATTTTATTGCATTTGTTGCTTGTTTTAATTGAATCGGTGCTGTTTTATTATTTGCTGCCCAGAATCTGTTGGGAGAAGGTTGACCTAGAAATATCATTAAATAAAGAAGCAAGCTTTTAATAGTACATCCTCCTGCACATTTAAATTTTGTCCTACTGTTACTGTCCTACTGAAACTCAGGGATGTTGTTAGGAACATATCCAGGCCTTAGGAAATCTTAGGTTCTCCCATGGAATAAATTGAATTATTGCCATTTATTCTTATTTTTTTAATATTCTTACTAGGTGCAGTAAGTAAATTCTTGTGGAAATAAATAATATAATTTGGCTTTAATAATCTGATTCATGTATGTCTAGAAGTATATAAAGTCTTGGAGCTGAGTATACAGAAGCCAGCTCAATTAGACAAGCTACCCATCATCATGACATTTATGTACACAAATACCTTAATAGTAGTTAATAGAATAAGAAAGAGCTATAAAATCCACCAACATGCTTTTTAAACAAAAAATCAGTTCAGTGAAAGTCAGATAATGTCAAAGGATCAGAGATATCCTGCAGAGCTTCCCTGTGTCAGGAGCTGTCTGGGGGTGGGGGGAATGATTCCAGGGGAATTATTACAAGCAAGCAAGCAAATAGCTGACTCAAGAACCATCCCACCCCTAAAAGGACCAAATGGGAAAGACTGCAGCGATAAAGCTATTAAGGCCAACCTCTTCAACACGTTCTTCAGTTCAGCCTTTGTAAACAGCAATGGCTCATGCCCCACATTTCCTAGTCATACCACAACTAATTGCAATGATGTACTACATATTGACTTTACAGAAGATAACATAGAAAAGGCATTATGTAACCTAAAACCATCCTTATATATTAGCCCTGGTGACTTATATGCATACTTCTTTAAAAAGCTTTCCACTGCCATAGCAGAACTCCTAAACATAATATATAAGATATCATTCAGAACCAGCTCCTTACCGAACCTATGATCCTTAGCAACGGTCATTCCTATCTTCAAAAAAGATGACCCCAGCCTGGTTGAAAACTGCAGACCAATCTCACTGTGGTGCGTCATGTGCAAAGTCATGGAATCAATCATTAACCAATCTATTATCCTCCACCTAGAATCAAACATCCTACTCTTCAAAAAACAATTTGATTTCAGGAAAAAATTATCCTGCAATCTGCAACTCCTACACTGTAAAAACATATGGACTACTCTACTTCACCAGGGAAAAGCTATAGATGAAATTTACATAGACTTCTGCCAAGCCTTTGATTCAGTGGTACACAACAAACTACTGTGAAAACTAAACTCTTATGGCATTTCCGCGTCCCTTCATAAGTGGATTACTGCATTCCTGTCAAACAGGGAACAAATAGTAAAAATAGGAAGCACCCTATCAAACCCTGCACCAGTTAACAGTGGTGTCCCCCAAGGCAGTGTTCTAGGACCCACACTCTTTATACTCTACATAAATGACCTTTGCAATCACCTTATAAGCAACTGCGTCCCCTTCACTGATGACGTAAAACTATTCAACACCACCACCGACAATGCTACCATCCTTCAAAGTGACCTTGATTATGTGTCTGAATGGTCAAACAATTGGCAACTCCAAATCTAGACCACCAAATGCTCTGTCCTACACATTGGTAAAAATAAGTATTCCAGACATTGGCCACTCTGTTGCTGAAGTCATATTTCCTGCAATCAAGATTGGTGCAGTTAACCTTGAGTTTGTATCTATTGTGTGCTCTTGTATTGTTATGGTTGAAGCTGAAGTATTCATTGACCGGTAGGACATTGCAATGTATGATTTTATATACTATACTTAGATCGGACCAAAGACGGCATAGTTCTAGGTTTTCTAGGTCTAGAATTTCAAGTTTAGTGGCATAAGGTATTCTGCAATGAGTAGAGGAGTGGAGAACTCTTCTTGTGAAGTATTTCTGGACTTTCTCAACTGTGATAATATCAGATACGTGATATGGGTTCCAGACTGATGAGCTGTATTCGAGTATTGGTCTGGTAAATGTTTTGTATGCTCTAGTTAGTAGTGTGATATTACCAGAGAAAAAGCTACATAGGATTAGGTTAACAACTATAAATGCCTTTTTGGCTATGTAGTTACAGTGGGCTCTAGTACTTAGATCATTAGAGATGAGTATTTCAAGGTCCTTGATGGAGTTTGGATCATCAACAACGTCTTGACTATTCAGCTTGTATTTTATTTTCTGATTTTTTTTTGCCAATATGTAAGACAGAGCATTTCTTTGTTGAGATTTGAAATTGCCATTTGTTTAACCATTCTGATATACAGTCAAGGTCTTTTTGAAGGGTAGCAGAATTATCTGTGGTGTTCAATAGCTTTACATCATCAGCAAAGAGAACGCAATTGCTCTTAATATGATCACAGAGGTCATTTATGTAGAGTATGAAGAGAGTTGGTCCTAGAACACTGCCTTGAGGGACACCACTGTTGACAGGTACAGAATTTGTTAGGACACTCCCAATTTTGACCATTTGTCTGTTTGATGGAAATGCTTCTGTCCAGTTGTGCAGTTGTCAGAGATGCCGTAAGATCTTAGTTTTAGTAGTAGTTTATTGTGTACCACTGAATGAAAGGCTTTACAGAAGTCAATGTAGATTGCGTCTATTAATTTGCCCTGCTCAAGCTGTGTAGTCCATATGTTTTTGCGGTGTAAGAGTTGCAGATTACAGGATAGTTCTTTTCTGAGAATAGGTTGTTTGTCTCTAAGTGGAGGATAATGGATTGGTTAATAATTGATTCCATGACTTTACAGGTGACGCAGCATAAAGAGATTGGTCTGTAATTTTCAACTAGGCTGGGGTCTCCCTTTTTGAAGATGGGGATGACCTTGGCTTGTGACCATAGGTTTGGCAAGGAGCTGGTCCTGAAAGATTTTTCAAAGATTATGCTTAAAGGTTCGGCTATGGCAGTGGATAGCTTTTTAAGAAGTAGGCACATATTCCATCCGGTCCAGTAGATAGAGATGGTTTTAGGTTATGTAGTTCTTTTTCAATATTGCCTTCTGTAAAATCAATATGTATTAGATCATTGTAGTTGTCTGTAGTTCGACTAGGAAATACTGGGCATGATCCATTGCTGTTTACAAATACTGAGCCAAAGAATGTGTTAAAGAGGTTGGCTTTGATGGTGTCGTAGTTACAGTCTTTACCATTAGGTCCTTTCAGGGGTGGGATGGATCTTGAGTCTTTTAGTTTCTTGTTTACAAAATTGTAGAAAGCACGGGTGGAATTGATGTGTAGAAGGTTTTCCTCTTGTTTAATGCGATAATTTGTGCATTCAGTCTTTATCTGGTGGCATAAATTTTTGTATTGGCTTTTGAAGTTGGCAACGTGACCAGATTTGTTTTTCCGCCAAAGTGATCTCTTTTTGGATTGAAGTTTCCTTATTGTTATGGGTAATCTGTTTTTTTGTTTGTTTGTTTTGGGAGTTGTTATTGGTACATATAGTTTGATGACTCTTTTGACTTCAAGTAAAATATATTGTAATAGTCTTCAACAGTATTGCATCCAGTGAATAGAAATTGCCAATCAAGTGATGAGAGATCATTGTCTATAAGATCATAGTTGCCTTTTTGAAGTTATAATTGGGGATAACGTTGTTGTGATGATTTTTGTGTGGATGTATGTTGAGACAAAAGTCAATCATGTTGTGGTCACTGTTGGAAAAGGGTTCTTTAATTTGTATTCCGTAAATTGAGTTCAAACTATTGCAGAAGATGAGATTGAGGCAGTTGTTAAGTCTAGTATTGTTGGTTACTAGTTGTTCCAGTCCCAGATTTGTTACAGCATTGTAGAAGGTTGCATGTATGGGTTCAGTATTACATTCATTTAGGGTCCAGTTAATATGAGGTAGATGAAGTCACCAGGAAAGATAAAAGCATGTGGGCAGGACATGTTAGTAGTGAATTTAGCTTGTTTACATGTTTGATGTCATAATTAGGGGCTCTGTAACATAGTAAGAATCGAAATGTGATATTTAAGGACAGTTCACAGACGATAGTCTCAGGAAGAGTAACTTGGATGTTCTTTAGATGTAAGGACTTTTTATAGAAGATAGCAACTCCACCTTCTCTACGGATTTAACGATCTGATTGGTAAACATGATAGTTTCTTACTGTGGTAATGCAGTCAGGGAGAGATGCATTGAGCCATGTTGCACAGACAAATATGATGTCAAATTTAGCCATATTTAAAAGAGGAGAAATTCAGGTATTTTATTCACAAGGCTTCTTGCATTTAATAGTTTGCATTTAAAGCCAGCTGTGGTTGGAATTAAGGTAGTTGGGGGCGTGCGTGCCTAGTCTTGGGTGATGGTGGATTGGTTGAAGTAGGGTTGGATGCTGGGTTGTGGGTTGTGTGGCTTACTTTTGATACAGTCAGCATGGTAGTCAATGTACAGGTCCTTTTCTCCATTTTCTAGACTTTTTTGAGTTCTGTGCGGAGTACACTGGAGCGGCCATGTTGCTGTACAGCTAAGTCAGGGCGAGAACGGAGGTTCTTATGGTTGATGTTGTTTTGGTGAGTGAATTTATAGTATAAATGAATTTACATTTGTTTGATTCATTTTTGCAAATGACCCTGCAGAAGCCGTCTCTGTTTTTGATCTCTGTGCCGATTCGGGAAACATCAAGTATTTCAACAGGGGAGATGGTTGATGCTTGATAGTCACTGATGATGTTGTGGACAATTGTGATGTCATCATTGTCATTGATGTCCTCTAGACCAAATAAGATGGCGTTTGGACATTTCCGTCCACGCTCGACAGCTTCTCTGATGAGGATTGGGATATCATTATTTGTTGGATTTATGATTTTTGTGGATTGGGTTGTGGTTGTTGGGTAGAGATGTGGTTTGTAGTTATTGGATGTTCAGGTTTTTGTGTTGTGTCTTTTTTTTCAAGGTTAGTTAATCTTTCTTTTAAAGAGTCCAGGGATGCTACTATGGTGTCAAGGGATGTTATTCATGTTTCTATGGTATCAACTCTTTCAAACAGGGCAATATATATATATTATTGTGGGAGAGGGATCCACCAATCAGCAGCCATGATAAATATGCTCCAGACCCCATGTCAAACCATCACCATGAACAAAGCTGAGGAAAATGTTGAAGTCCAAAAAAGATTTCTTAGGATTGATTTATTTCTGTCCAGTTTCAAGGGAGTCCAGCAGGTGCAAGATCTCAAAGAATCTTTTGTTTACTTTCCATGTGATCTTCAGATTATCCATGCTGGGCCAGAACAAACAATACCCTATTGAGAATCTATCAATTAACCAACTTTTATATTTCTTACCTTTTCCATTTGTTACATCTGTTTTTCTGCCAGAGCATTCTTGAATGTATGCTTATATCTGTCTCTCTCTCTTAAAACTAATCCATTCATTTCTGTCTTGAAACTTCTTGTAAAAAGATTGCATGGCTCCATCTGACTCATCTTTTTTTAGAGTGAAGTATGCTGGCCACAAAATTTAATGTAGGCATTTCAGCAAGGTACAATCTACTCTGACAATGAGTTGTTCAGAGTATTCTGATCCATGTATTGGATATTTGATTTGATTTGATTGGACTTATATGCTGCCCTTCTCCCTGAGGACTCAGGGCAGCTCACAACATTAAAATATGAATACAAATAAGTTAGATAAAATACTATTAAACATTAAGCCCAATAAATTTTAAAACCCAAAAAACTAATCTAAAAACAGTTAAAAAATCCATCCTTTTAATCTGTGAGCCGCCCCGAGTCCTTTGGGAGAGGGGGCGGCATATAAGTCGAATTAATAAATAATAAATAAATAAATAATGAAATAAATGAAATTAGATAAACATCAATGGCAGCATCTTTTTGCCTCTCTCTTTCATATATGCTTTCAGTAATGCAACAAATTATTACAACTGGCAAGAATATATTTGGATCTTGTGTATTTGGAAGTTTTTCTGCAGCACCAATGACATTCATCTGCTATTTTTTCAAATTTGGGGAAATGTCTGCATTTGATTCTGGGTTGCCCCAAGTTCTTTTTGCTATTTGAAAAAAAGCCAAGATGCATCCCTTTTTTTCTGTGCACAAAAATGAATCATTTTCAACTCTAGGGAGAAATAATTTAAAATGATTCCAAAATTTGGATAGTATTGTATTTATTTATTTATTATTTATTTAGACTTGTATGCCGCCCTCTCTCCCTAAGGACTCAGGGTGGCTCACAGAATAAATTACAATACAATAAATTAACTAAAAAATGATTAAATAGTACAAGCCTAATATTAAACATTAAAACTATTAAAATTATTTTAAAAGAAGCCCCCTCCCCTTGGTTCAGTCCAAGCCGGCCTGCAGAAATAACCAAGTCTTTAGGTCACGGCGGAAGGAGTGGAGATCTGGAGCCAAATGAAGGTCCAAGAGGAGTTGATTCCACAGGGTGGGCACCCCCACAGAGAAGGCCCTACCGCTGGGCACCGCCAGCCAACAATATCTAGCCGACGGTATCCCAAGGAGGCCCTGTCTGTGGAAGCGTACAGGGCGATCGGAGTGTGATGCTGGCAGGAGACGTTCCCGCAAGTACCCCGGACCCAAGCCATGTAGGACTTTATATGTTGTTACTAAAACCTTGAATCTCACCCAGAAGGCAACCGTTAACCAATGCAGGTTGCGCAGGAGGGGTGTAACATGGGAGTATCGGGGCATTCCCATCACATTCCCATCACATTCCCATGGACCTATACTTCTCTCTTTGAGACTGGACTACCTCCCACTGCGGTGAGAGGGCAGTGGGAGGATGTAATTTTTCCCTTGCAGTGTGAGGGCAGGGAATTATTCAGGATTTTTGACCGCAAGTCACTGTGGTGGCAGCACAGTGACTTGTTTTACTTGACTCTAACTGTCGGCAGCTGTGAGAGAGTTGCTGATTGCGGATTATCTCCTGATCATCATTATAGTCCGTCTCCTATTGTATTTCCATCTTTACAATTTTTCTTCCATCTAACCAGCTGTCCCCTGTCCTGCCTAAGATGTACATGTTATGCCTGCCTATTCTCCAGCAGACTTATGGGCCCTCCAGATGGTTCCCCAGTCTGTGGAATGGCCCTGCACTTTATCAAGAGCTTTCCTTAATGACGGATCTTGGGATCCCGAGAGGTGGCATGCTGCAGTTAGTGGGCCAAATTCCAAATTTAGGAGGAAGGGGAAACTTTTTAAAATTTTAATTAGTTGTCTTAAGGGGTTAGGGAGGAGGGTTAATGGGTCTTCTTGCAGCCTGGTTCGTGGTGGGGGTGGAGGTTGGGGCCTGTGGGGCTCCGGGACTGAGGTGGGGGCCGCGATTCCCAGGGTGGTTGGGGTTGGCAGCAGACGCCGAGGCATAGGGCCATATCATGTGTTGGGAGCGCACCGCCACCTCCGCGGTCGCCGCCCGACCCTATGACCTCCTCCCAGGGAGTTCGGGAATTGGGATCCCTGGGCTCAAACTGGTGTATTTTAATGCCAGGTCCATGGCCAATAAATCTGTCCTCCTCCGTGAAATCATTGAGGAGGAGGCTGGACCTGGCTTGCATCACCGAGACCTGGTTGGGCCCGGAGGGAGGTGTCCCTCTAGTTGAATTATGCCCTCCAGGTTTTCGGTTGTGCACCGCCGGGCCCAGGGTAGGGGTGGTGGGGTGGCTGTGGTTATTAGGGAGACCTTGCTTCCAAGGGAGGTCACTATCCCAGAGATAGGCGGAGTGAGACCCTCCTCCTGAAGTGGGGCCAAATGGTCAGGTGGGCTTGCTGCTTGCATACCTTTCTCCCAGCTGTGTGACAGCAGCCCTGCCTGGGCTTCTTGACATCCTCTCAGGGGTGGCGGTGGAGATCCCAGGCCTTATAATCCTGGGGGACTTTAATCTGCCTTCCCTGAGGGTGTGCCGGGATTGGCCCAGGAATTCATGGCTTCCATGGAAGCCATGGGCCTGACCCAATTAATTCATGGCCCTACTCATGAGGGGGGGGAATACTCTCGACCTAGTTTTTGTCTCTGAGTGGTGGCATAGTGACAGAGGGCAGGCCACTTTTACGTCTTTGCCCGTTCCATGGTCTGATCACTATCTCCTATGGCTGGTCTTCCAACAGGCCGCCCCCCACTGCTGGGATGAGGAGCCACGTAGGTGGTTCCGCCCCAGGCCTTATGGACCGAACGGTTCCAGACGGAGCTGGGGCCTTTTCCCTCTTCCCTGACTCACAGCTCTGCTGAGGATCTAACGGCTGCCTGGCAGCAGGCTGCATCGGAGGCCTTCGACAGGGTTGTCCCCATGCGACCCCTTACACGCCGTGGATCCCGAATGGCTCCCTGGTATTCAGAGGAGCTCCGGGAGATGAAACGCCGTCGAAGGGGCTTAGAGAGCAGGTGGAGGGCCACCCGCTCCCAGGCCGATCGAGCCCAGTTAAGAGCCCATATTAGGACTTACCTGGGAGTGATGAGAGCGGCGAGAACGTCTTATCTCTCCGCCTCATAGCGCCCGCAGATAACCACCGCCGCCCTGTTCCGGGTCACACCCTCCTTTGTCCAGAGGAGGGGCCGGACCCGCCGGGAAGAGCTGAGGAATTTGGGCAATATCTGTCAGATAAGATCACTCGGATTCGAGCGGTTGTCCTCTGATTTGCAGTGGTTGGAGGAGGGATACGGGAGTCTGGCCATTACGCTTTGGGATGAGTTCGATCCTGTTTCGAGGATGAAGTGGATGGGATTATGCCTGAGTTCCACCACATGTTTGTTGGACCCGTGCCCCTCCTGGTTGGCTTATGCCGCCAGGGAGGTCACCTGCGGCTGGATCCGGGCAGTTGTCAATGCTTCTTTGAGAGAGGGTGTCTTTCCCTCCGCCTTGAAGGATGCGGTGGTGAGGCCCCTCCTGAAGAAGCCTGCCCTGGATCCGACCGTGTTAGACAACTTCGTCCAGTCTCCAACCTTCGCTTTTGGAAGGTTGTTGAGAGTGTGGTGGCCTGGCAATTTCCGCTTTTCCTGGAGGAAACGGACTACCTCGATCTGTACCAATCGGGCTTCTGGCCTGGTTTCAGCACGGAGACGGCATTGGTCACACTGTTGGATGATCTCTGGAGGGCACGGGACAGGGGTTTTTCCTCTGTCCTGGTCCTATTAGACCTCTCAGCGGCTTTCGATACCATTGACCATGGTATCCTTTGCGCAGTGGGGCTGGGGGTGGGGGGCACTGTCCTTCGGTGGCTCTCCTCCTACCTCGTGGGGTGGTCGCAATCGGTGTTGGCAGGGGGGCAGAGGTCGGCCCCAAGGGCTCACTTGTGGGGTCCTCAGGGTCGGTCCTCTCCCCTCTTATTTAACATCTACATGAAACCGCTGGGTGAGATCATCCATGGTTTTGGGGTGAGGTATCATCAATATGCGGATGATACTCAACTGTATATCTCCACCCCAAACCAGATCAGTGATGCCCTCTCCATGATGACTGCTGTCTGGATGAGGTACGAATCTGGATGGACGGCAACATGCTTCACTCAACCCGCCAAGACTGAGTGGTTGTACATACCGCATCCCAGTCCAGCTTAGAATGTCCATCGCTGACCATAGGGGAGTGGTGTTGCCCCTGTGGATAGGGCGAGGAACCTGGGGTCCTCCTGGATGCACGGCTCGGTTGGAGGAGCAGGTGGGAGCCGCCGCCAGGGGCCTTTGCCCAGGTCCAGCTGGTTTGCCAGCTCCGCCCGTTCCTGGACCGGGATGCCCTGCATACAGTCACTCATGCCCTTGTTACTTGTGACTACTGCAACGCTCTCTATCTAGGACTGCCCTTGCATACCATCCGAGACTGCAGCTGGTGCAAAATGCGGCGGCGCGGGCGGTGATGGGAGTTTCCCGGTTTTTCCCATGTTAGCCCCCTCCTACGCTGCCTGCATTGGTTGCCAGTTGCCCTCGGGGTGAGATTCAAGGTTTTAACTTTAACATACAAAGTCCTACATGACATGGGTCCTTATTACTTAAGGGAGCGACTGCTGCCAACATCGAATACTAACCGCCCTGTACGAAGTCACAGACAGGGACTCCTTGGGGTCCCGTCAGCCGGGCAATGCCGGCTGGCGATCCCCCGATGACGTGCCTACTCTGTCGCAGTCCCTGAACTCTGGAACCAACTTCCCCTGGGGCTCCGCTTTGCCCCCGACCTCCGCACCTTCCGCCATGACCTGAAGACCTGGTTATTTGACCAATCCGGGCTGTGACCCATGGGCGGGGTGGTTTTTAGATTTTGGTGGTTTTTTAAGTTTTGTATTAATTGGGACCATTAGTTTAATTCTTTTAAATGTTTTTATTGTAAGCCGCCCCGAGTCTTCGGAGATGGGGCAGCATATAAGTCCCATTAATAAATAAATAAATAAAATAAACCCACGTGGCTGCATTCTGCACCAGCTGCAAGCTCCAGGTGGTCCGCAAGGGCAGTCCCATGTAGAGAGCGTTGCAGTAGTCGATTCGGGAAGTGACGAGTGCATGAGTGACTGCAGGGCATCTCGGCTCAGGTATGGGCGCAACTGGTGAACCAGACACACCTGGGCAAATGCCCCCCTGGACACAGCTCCCACCTGCTCCTCCAAAATGAGCTGTGTATCCAGGAGGATGCCCAGGTTATGCGCCCTATACACGGGGGGCAACACCTCTCCCCCCATGACCAACGATGGTATCTCCTGAATAATCCGAGATGCCGGTATGTACAGCCACTCAGTCTTGGCCGGGTTGAGTCGAAGCCTGTTCCTATGTATGCTTGTCTGAATTTTCTTCTTTCCCTCATTCTGCTTAGAATTACATATGCTGTAAACAAGTACCTGTAAGTTTACAGAGGGTTCTTCACTGCACAAAAAAACAAAAAACCTTCTACATTTCTGAAGCGAAATAATTGTGTTGCAATCTATTTTCAGTGGTTTTCTCATTTCAGTACATTTGAATATTTTCATATTTAGGAATCAAATATTACAAAACTACTATAAATCTCCCCCAATACTCATACAAATGAAATTTATTTTTGCTATGGTAAGGGAAGCGTGCTAAACAATTTGCTAATACTCACACAGATAACCCTCAAATTGACTTCTACGCTGTTGATAATGGGTGAGAAAATGAGTGCTATTATTAAACACTAAACAAAATTGTGAGAAGTAAATAACATTTATTTGATTCTAGCATCTGAAAATCTATGCATTGGGCAGACCGAGGTTTTGTTTCAATAATCTAGATATGGTTTGAAATGCAACGTTAATTTAACAATTTGCAATCACTGTAAAGCAAGTAACTGCTATGCTCAGGCTTGAAGTTTTTTTTCTTGACAGTATCAGAGATCTCACCTTTAAACACCCTTCCCCCCAAATTCTTATAAAATTACAGTAAAAGTAATAATATCATCAACTGTGTAAGGAAAACAACTTAATTTTGAAGCAGACTGATTATTCAAAACCCATATTTGATGAATGAAACCAACAGAAACTCCCAGACTAAGTGCATAGCTATTTGTATTATATAGTTACATGAATAACAGTTCAAAAATATCTAAGTTTGTACAATACCTGTTCTGGCCATTGTTCTCTTGTGGGTCTGAACAAACCTGATATAATCCTCTGAGGCTGCTGTTGTAACCCTGAGCTTTCGGGCAGCTTTAAATAGAGCAACATTTGGAATGCCCTGCACCTGTTTCTCTTTGGATTGCCAGCATTTCGCATTATCTTTATTCAAGAGTCAGAAAAGATAGTGTTGAGGAAGTTGCTCTTTAAATTCATTATGCCTCTTCCTAATATGGAACAAACCATTAAAAACACAAACCAGTTGTGTGTTGATCAGTTAATGGTCTCTGTGATATCACTGGCAGTTTTCAGGAAGCCAATATTTCCACATAGAGCTTGATTGACATGCTAGAATTAGGTGTGTATAGCTGCAGATGTTATATCTGACTTTTGGGTTTGAGTATAGCTTGGAAGTCCCATGTGAAGAAATTATTCTAAACTTTAATCCTACATCTTGCTTGTGGTTATGTTTTCAAGCTACCATCTTTTTTCAGACCAGCTGCTCCTAATCTTTAATCATAGCAAGCAGGTGCAGGTAATCCTCAACTTATGACCACAATTGAGCCCAAAATTTCTTACTAAGTGAGACATTTGTTAAGGGAATTTTTCCTCATTTTAATACTTTTCTTCTTAAGTGAATCACTGTAGGTAGTGGCTTCCCCATTGACTTTGCTTGTCAGGTGATCTCAAAAGGTGATCACATGACCTCAGGACACTGCAACCATCATAAATATGAACCAATTACCAAGCATCTGAATTTTGATCATGTGACCATGGAATTGCTGTAACGGTTGTGTGAAAAACGGTCATCAATCATTTTTTTCAATGTCATTGTAACTTTAAACTGTCACTAAATGAAGTGTTGAAGGTCAAGGACTACACATATATGAATTTTTGCTTTGCTGAGATTTGCAGACTTAAAGAAAATGGTTGAAGCCTGTGGATGAGAATTTTAGTTGAGTCTGAGCTTTTTCTTTTGCTGAAAGCCTATGATTTCCCAAGAGTTTCCTTTCTATCTTGAGGAAGGAGAGTTGGTTTTCCGTGGTATTCTCATGGTGCTTCACATTTTTTTCCTGATTTCTTCTGGTGATAGTTTTGACCTTCTTTACTGCTTCAAAGAAGCTGTTATTTGGGACTTCGTCTCTTATTCCCTTGCCCTTGCTCCCTGGCTCACCACCCTTTGAGTTATTCCTAGGAGAAATTCCCTAAGTCTATCTGCCTTGAATTTAACTCAGACACAGAAATGAGGGAAATCGATGCATAACCATATGTATTCCTAGTGAAAGTAAAGTGAAGAATCGTACTACTCATCCCCTGAGAATTTCACTGATATTTTTTTTTCTCCTTTTAAAAATAATTTGAAGGCAATTTCATTCTTGTCATGTGGAATGAGAAGGCTCAAAAATGCAGTTTCTTCCCCGCTGCAAATGACTATTCCTCAGAAGAAGAAGAAAATATTAAAAAGCAAATGAAAATGAATGTCTTCATGAAAATGGCATGAAACACATTAAATAATAGTTGAGGTTGATTTCATTCAGGAGATGTACAAAATTTCTCCTTACATGACATCAACTTTCTCCTACAAAATATCCATCTGATGTCACCTGGTGTCTTATAATATGTCAAGAGACAATGATGAAGCAGATTGAATTTGATGCTGGTGACAATAAGTCACTGGGAGTAAGATTTGGGTCATTATACAATGATACATGGTCCTGTTCCTTTTACTAAACAGAAATAGCTATTTAAATATTTACTGGTGGAAGCACTTTTTTCTTTTCTGGAAAACTGTTGCCTGATCAATCCTATGCTTTGGATTTCTGCTAATTATATATCACAAATGCCTGATCTACTGGAAATAATTTCCATCACGAACAATGCATTCCTAACCTAACAAGACATGTTGACCTTTGCAAATTGGTTCCTCTCCAGTCCTTGTTGTTTTGGACAAGGGCATGGCAACAACAGTGTCTCCAGAAGTTTGTACAAGAAACTATTAGATGAAAGCTACAAAAAAATTTCCCCTAAAGGCAGCAAAACTAGACTTGAAATGTACAGTTTTAAAGGCCATAACAAAAGTCATTTTACGAGGAGGATGAAAATTAAGCAGACTTAACTTGCGACAATGCTTGAAGCTGCCTTCTGATACACAGAACTAGGCAGGCAGGAATTGCTTTCATAACCGCTTGAGTATACGTTAGGTGAGAGGTTAAGCCTCTCATGTTGGCTCCAATCTCTAAGCCAAAAAAAGCCTATACTTGGAAAATTGTGGCAGGAATGTATAATAAATTACATATATCAGATATATCCAAAGGGTTCATAAAAACACAGTGACACTGAACTAAAACTACAGTTTCAAATTTATGAAATAAAATCACATGTTTTGACCCATTCAGATATAGTGCTGATTTGTGGTTTGAAAAATCCATGATTTACTTATTATATTTTGAGCAAATTGCAATTTGTTTATGTAAACTTGGAGTGATGAAAATTCAGGCCCTATATATGTACAGTAAATTCAAAATTTCATTATCAGTGATTTAAAAAAAAACCATGTGGCACATGGCTAGATGGGCTAGCAGGATTGAACTCTTCCCTTACTTTCAAATTCTTCTCCTTTTGTAACAACCTTTACCTGCCCTCACAATTCACTAGTGTTGTTACTCATTGTTGCTTTCTATCTCTGTGTAAGCAAACTGACATACTGTTTTAATGAATTTATTTTTATAGGTCAGAAAATAAGGGTAGCAGAAAATCTACCAAGACCTTTATCTTCTGGACTCTCCCATTTTCTGTCCCAAAATTTCAAGATTTATGTTTATTTAATGAAATGAAGCAACTATTTTAAAAATATTGTTTAGGAGACTATTTACCTCCAAAATGTAAGTGAAGTCTCAATCATTCAGACCAAAAGTTTCTTTAAAAAGTTTCATTTTAGGGAGAAACTTCCTGCAGTCTGTATGGCAAGAGTTGGTTCATTCCAATGACTCTCTGATTCTCTGCCTATCAAAAATTTTCATTGAAGAAGTTACTTGGATGATTGAGCAATGAAAAGTCTCAGTTTTAATAAACTTTGGTCCAGTTGACATGATTTAACCTGTTTCTAAGATATTTACCTCCATTTTTGTGTATTTTAATTAAGGGGGAAAGAAAATGTGTAGGTCTCATATAAATCTGGAGTTCTTGTACTCATTTTTCACATGGATGTATAGAGGAAAGATAGCAGGTATAGGCATATGTGCAGGGAAAAGTGACTGGATTCTTAATGGGACTTGGATGTAATTTTACTCTCTCTGTACATTACAAAGGTGCCACAATGCTTTGCTTTCTCAAAAGAGCTGGCCTTTGCTGCCTGACAAGCAGAGCGATATCTGGTTTATCCTGACATCTCTGAAATGGGACATTATGCAATCTTTATTGAACCCATTTCAAACCTGTCTGTTACTAAAGCTGAAAGCCAATTGATTTTTCAGTAAAACAGTGATCAAGATATCCAGTGAATGTATTTAAGAGACATGTATCTATTAGAAAAATAATGAGAACTGAAGTTTGGAGAAATAATAAATTGCAAATGTATATAGAAACAGGTGTTGTTATGACATTATTATTTCATCCAGTAAGATATTTGATATTCAGCTTCAATTTCCCCAAATTCTCAAGAGCTGTAAAGTGTTTTGTTCAGCCAATCTGATCTGGACTAGCATAGGTATTAACTAATGAATTGTCCTGCTAGGCATTTAATGACAAGTCATGTCACATTTGGTTTCTTATTTATATTTGAAGTCCCTGGAAGGTAAAGGCCATTGCAAATTGACAGCACATTAGTCATTATATTTATTAAAAACTAAACTTTTTGGTCCTGCTTTCCCCTCCAAGTAGTTTGCAATTTGTTGGCTGAATAAAAAGGAGATGCAGAAATTATTTTCAGCCTAGTTCTCATTTTTACATTATTTTCCCCATTAGTAAGGAATGACTCAGCTCTGGATTCCATTTCAGAAAATGAGATATATAAAATAATTTTAAAGATGAGAATATTTCTAAACTGTGAGCTTTTGCAAATAACAATTAAGGTTAGGAGAAAGTTAGTAAGAAAAGGTTCATGCTTTCAAACCAGTCTAAACCCAGAATTTCAATTTATTTACTTATTTGAACAACTTCTAAGGCTACCCATGTCACTACATTGTCCTCTAAATTGGGGTAGGATGGATCAGTTTCTCTCCCTCAGTTGGCTAGAGTATTGTGAAGATTAAGAATCACTAATATTGATTCATAGCATAGATGCAATCAGAAATAAATCCTAGCCAATATTCAGTTTTAGGTTCATTGATAGTTTCTCCTGGTTATGTACCAGGACAAAAAACAGAAAAATATATTTATATTTGGCTTTTAAGTTTCAAATCCCACACTCACGCTTTGCCCAATGCTAGGTTCTTGTCTCTGTTGACCTTCTTTAACTGTTTAAATCCAGTCTTTTTCCTAAAACATAGTGAGTCAAAACTGCTAGATATTGAATCTCATGTAGTCAACAATTACCAGCAGTCTGACTAGAGTTTCAAGAAGAAGCATACTGAGATGTTTCTGGAGGTGTTATGGACTGAATATACCACTCTTATGTAATATTTGTGTTCTATCTTTGGGCTATAGATTATCCACTCTCTTCAGACCAAGGCAAAGGTAGATGATAATTTTATTTGGCTCATTTTAAAGGAGAACTTGTCTTAGAAATGTTTTGCAATTATCTTTTAAGAAAGTTATAGTTTCATACATTCAGAAAATGCAAAACAGACTGATCCACGCAATGCAGGATTTGATTCTATAATTCATGAAAGTTTGTGTTTGAATCCCTGTATTCTCAAGCATGATTCTTGTGGGAAATAAGTCTACCCCACAGGATATTCATTGTAAACAACCACACAGTTTCTGTAAGTTCCATATTTCAAAGAGGAAACAGAAAAAACTATTGAAAATGTCCAGAGTAGAAGAATGGAGTGGCACAGAATATCTTTTGAATCATTCTTTTAATTTTTAGAAATTTGCAGAAGCATATTAAGATTAAACCATTTTAAAATTAAATATATGTGTTCATTTGCTTTCTTATTTCTAGCATTTTTATGCCACTCCATTGAAACCAGCTCTGAATTCGTGCATAACACAAGCAAAAAATAAAAACAAAAGACAAACCACAAGATCACCATTCCCCAAAGTCCAAAGTTAGTATCTCCCAAATGTTCTCTTCCAGAAGCATGTTTTCACAAAGTGCCCCAAAATCAGTGATATGGCAGTCTATATGTATATGTATGGAGGAGGGTGCCAGAGCAATTGACTTTCTGGGAAGAAGAAGCTTCTTAGCTCTGAGCTGAAGAAGCTTCTTGGATGAGAAGTGAAATGTCTTCAAAGAAAAACCAGTAAGTCCAGTTGCCTCTTGAAAAAGCACCTCTGGGACAACCATGTCATGACCTAGATGACTGAGAATCTCTATAGACAATGGAGGAGGAATTATTCAGAAATGGTAATACTTGAGATACCGACATATTGAACTTATTTGGGGATAGGATTCCCAGCAATATTCTCTTCATGATCTCATTTCATTCATTTCAGAATAAGATGTCTAGGTCCTTATTAGGATATATGTAGAGTAACCCTTGTGTAACAAGGATATGCACATTGAGGCATTGTGAGAACAGTTATGAATAAATACACATCCACACAGAGATACACCAAATTGTGTTAATGTTTATTCCAAGAAATAGCACAGTCCAAATAAACAGTCCAGGTCATACACGTTTTAATAGTCCAGCAGTATCCAGTTATAAAGTCTTCTTACCCTTTTCATGTCTTTTACAGCAGACAAACCTTTTCACGTCTTTTACAGCAGACAAATATCAAACCATAATACAACAGATAGTCTTCAATATCAACAGATTATCAAAGTAAACAGAGTTAGTCAGTATCAGTCCATATTCAGTCAGAGAGAAAGTCAGTATCAGCATCAAGAGAGATCTTCAGTGGGAGAGAGAGTTAAACCATGATCTATAGCTCCCTCTTATGGCAACTTACAGTATATTCAACCAACCAGAATACAGCATAATACATTACAGTATTTTTCCTTAAAGCTACAGACATATATATTTGTGATTTATTATTGTCAACCCAACTACGTTATGTACATATACATAACAGTCCTGAGCCATGTAGTTTATTGAACTGCAGCAATTGAACTGCATCCAGAAACTAACTAGAAGTCAATGCAGTTCCCAGAATAAAGTTATTACATGAGCAAATGTAGATGCACTTCTCAGTAGCTGGGCAACTGCTTCCTGAATCAGTTTCAGCTTGTACATGGTCTTTAAGAGTGCCTTAAGATAGTCTAGCCATAAGATGACAAGGGGATAAGTGACCATGCACAATGTCTCTTGATTCAGCTTGGAATTGGCACACAAGATGTAAATGTTCTTCTGCTACAGTCTTTACTTGTTGCTCAAATACTGTAGGAGCTGTGGATCTAGGAGACCCCTATATTGTGAACTTTCCAGAACTATAGATGTGCTGTCTTCAAACTTAAAGGGCTTTCAAATCTATAGCCATTTCATTTTGTTAGAATTAGCCTACAACAATTCATTTCCATCCTAACCACCAGGTTTGGGCCAAGTCAAGATCACCCCTTTATCTCCTGCCTAGTTCATTTGAGCTGGTATCATCAATTAAACCACTTCCCATGCTGATAAATTACCTAATAGTGACAAATGAGGTCATTTGCTGTCAAAGACCTCATCCAGTAGTTTCATGTAAATATTGAATAGTTAGGGGGAACTGGCTGAGCCATACATTATATCATAATAAAGCAATCAAATGCTTTATATTATTATATATCATTTATATCATATTCAGCAAGAATATCATTCTTCCATCACTGCCACCATCAGGTACTGATTGTTCAGGAAGGAAATCACAAAATTATCCTTCCCCATAAAAAAAACTTGCAATCAGTCCAAAAGGATATAAAATTGGTAGCATAAAAGGCTGATAATAAGCCAATCAAAAAGTA
This sequence comes from Naja naja, assembly GCA_009733165.1. NCBI lineage: Eukaryota > Metazoa > Chordata > Lepidosauria > Squamata > Elapidae > Naja > Naja naja. Next base: position 161,579,337 of record CM019151.1, read on the forward strand.
GTAAACTCTGAACCTAGCATATAAAGAAACATGTCAAACTATTTGTAGAATACTACTTTAGCAAAAAAAAGTTTATTCTTGTACTAGCATACAGTTTTGTATAAGCATCCATGTGAGATTACACAACCTGGATTTCAGCTGGATAGAAAGAAATGTAAGTCCTGAAAAGTATAAAGTCCAGAAGTGCAAGAATACAAATTTACAATCACATGTTCAGATTCTGTAATGGATTATGTTAATGACCTTGGGGAAAGGAAGAGATTCTGCAATCTCTTGCAATCAGACAGAAAAGACAGGAACTCCAAGTGACTTAACAGTCAGGAAAAGTTACTTAGGAAGGCCCTGTCCTAATGGATCGAGCAATTAAAAGTGGTGGTAGGAACTTTGTACTTTCAGGCCTGAACGGTTCTTTTAACATAGTCTTCTAATGAAGTATAATTAGTTCATTTAGTTCTATTTCCTGTCTGGCTTTCCCAGGAGGCCGACAGATTCCTTGAATCTGGCCAATTTCGAAGACACACCAAAATCATCAGTGTTTCTGAAGCAGACATGTAGAGTGTATTATAGAAATGAAATAAGGCTGTAACTTATATTTGGCCACCAATAACCAGATCTGTATACTCCAGATATGGTTGTAGGATATCCATAATAGAATAAGCTAAAATGGCTTTTAATTTATAATTTATATTGCATAATTTACTAAAAGGCAGCCTCTCAATTTTATTTCTATAAATTTAAATTTATCTCCATACATCTCAAAACTGATCTGGTTCAGAATTTCCTTGTCCACTTTAGTACACTTTGGAAAAAAAGGAAACAACCTCCAATAATCCGTAGGTTTGTCTTAGGTTAAGCTCCACAAGAGTTCTTGAGATTGAGGATAATTTCCCAAAAAGGTAGCAATGTACCATGAAAAGTCTTTTAACTATTCTTCCAATTGAATACCACCCTAGATCATCATCCAGGCATGTAAACACTTTCAGTATCACATCAGCTAAAATTGAACCTAAAAAAATTAGAGAGAAAGCTATATAGATTTCTTTAAGAATAAAATTGGCAGTTTCTATCTATCTCAGAGCTGTCAAACTCCTGGCCTGTGGGCCAGATACATCATGCGCTGGCCATGCCCATGCCCACTTTAGCGAAGGGGGGGAAAGTCGTGATAAGTCACGTGACACCATGACAATATAATTTGACACCCCTGATCTATCTTATTCAAGGTCCTGAAACCCAAAGACATGGGTGAATCTATTTTTACAGTTATATATCAGTCATTTACTGATCCATCTGAGGCCTACCTCAATTCGATCCAACTCTGGCAGAAAAGCTGATTAACTGGATACAATACAATACAATACAATACAATACAATACAATACAATACAATACAATAGCCATGCACGTGGCCCCATTTGTTGGTGTGGTGGAACACAAAATAAATGTATCATGGAGATGGAATGCTGCCTTGTTCTCAGTGTCAAAAACTTTCCTAACCATTTTCGTTTGATGGATCTTATGCACTGGACTCCAAGGAGCCTGCAAGTTCTCAAAAGCCATGTGATTGCCAATTAGGGTATCATACCTCATAAAGAAAATAAGAACAATTAGTATTTGAGCAACAGTTGATGGATCAAATCATTCCTGTTGCATTTTCAGTTTCTTAAAATCCAAGTTGTATCTACCCTAAATCTTTGTTGACACAGAGATGAAATTATTGTGATAAGAGTTATGGGTAATTAGTTTTTCAGGCTGAGTATCAATACATGGGTCAGTGGGGAAAAACAAACTTTGTAATTATTGCTAAACAGCAGTTCATTCATGAAATAAAGGCTCTGAAAATGACTTAAAACAAAAATGATAAAACTGTGTTAGAGATTTGGCATAACTGTAATGTTTCAGGATATCATTTATTTGAACAAACTGTTGAGTGAGATTATGCATTCCACTTTATTTGCTAATTTGTAGTTAAACCAATTACAAACTCATGAGTGAGTGATCTCTTGGAGCTTAAGGAATGTACATAATTTTGGGGAATAATATGAGGATCACATTGGTTGGGAGACTGATTAGGTCAGTCAAGAGGAAAGTTTTCCTGTTTTTTAAAGAGTTTTGAGGATTTTTGTTGCTCATTAAAGTTATGGTAAACCTATTTTAGGGCTTCTGCTAAATTTTTATGAATGTGCTTCATTAGCATGCAATAAAACAACACTATTAATTTTCAGCAACAAAAATCAGTGGAGGCAGAGGGCCCCACAAAGGACTGCACTGTGTGTTCCACTGTTTCAGGAACTACAGGGGCTTCATGAAAGGAATATTTATATATACTTTCACACTTTCCACTTTTTGTACTTAGCAAAAGCGTTTTATGGGATCATCATCTGGAAGGCAGCAGCATTTAAAATTAGTCAGTGTTAAAATAATATGACAAAGAGAAAAGAGGGAAAGAAAGAGAAATGAGCCCAAGAAATATGAAATGTTTCTTGAGAAGTGCTAGGTTTGTATGCAGCTCCACCCTGTGGCAAATATATGAATAATATTTATTTATTTATTTGATTAGTCAATTGCTTACAAGATAATAGGTATAAGTATAAACATAGTTATAAATGCATGGATACATTTAAGAAAATAAAAGAAACAATAGGACAGGGACGGTAGGCACTTTGGTGCACTTATGCACACCCCCTACAGACCTCTTAGGAAAGGGGTGAGGTCAATAGTAGACAATCTAAGGTTAAAGTTTTGGGGGTTTGGGGAAGAAACCACAGAGTCAGGTAGAGTATTCCAGACATTGACCACTCTGTTGCTGAAGTTGTATTTCCTGCAATCAAGTTTGGTGCAGTTAACCTTGAGTTTGTATCTATTGTGTGCTCTTGTATTGTTATGGTTGAAGCCGAAGTATTCATTGACATTGCAATGTATGATTTTATATACTATACTTAGATCAGGCAGAAGATGGCGTAGTTCTAGATTTTCTAGGTCTAGAATTTCAAGTCTGGTGGCATAAGGTATTCTGCAATGAGTAGAGGAGTGTAGAACTCTTTTTGTGAAGTATTTCTGGACTTTCTCAACTGTGTTAATATCAGATACGTAATGTGGGTTCCAGACTGGTGAGCTGTATTCAAGTATTGGTCTAGCAAATGTTTTGTATGCTCTAGTTAGTAGTGTGATATTACCAGAGAAAAAGCTATGTAGGATTAGGTTAACAACTCTTAATGCCTTTTTGGCTATGTAGTTACAGTGGGCTCTAGCACTTAGATCATTTGAGATGAATACTCCAAGGTCCTTGACAGAGTTTGGATCATCAACAAGGTCTTGACTATTCAGCTTGTATTTTATTTTCTGATTTTTTTTTTGTCAATATGTAAGACAGAGCATTTATTTGTTGAAATTTGAAGTTGCCATTTGTTTGACCATTCTGATATATAGTCAAGGTCAAGACTGAGTGGCTGTATGTACCGGCATCTTGGTCCAGTCAGGAGTGTCCATTGTTGACCATAGGGGGAGTGGTGTTGCCCCCTGTGGATAGGGCGCGGAACCTGGGGGTCCTCCTGGATGCGCGGCTCCAATTGGAGGATCAGGTGGGGGCCGTCGCCAGGGGGGCCTTTGCCCAGGTCCGGCTGGTTCACCAGCTTTGCCCGTTTCTGGACCGAGATGCCCTGCGTACGGTCACTCATGCCCTTGTCACCTCGCGACTCGACTACTGCAATGCTCTCTATTTAGGACTGCCCTTGCATACCATCCGGAGGTTGCAGCTGGTGCAGAATGCGGCCGCGCGGGTGGTGATGGGAGTTACCCGATTCTCCCATATTACCCCCCTCCTGCGCGGCCTGCATTGGTTGCCGGTTGCACTCCGGGTGAGATTCAAGGTTTTGACTTTAACATTCAAAGTCCTACACAACATGGGTCCACAATATTTAAGGGAGCAGCTCCTGCCGATATTGAGTGCCACCCGCCCCTTGCGGGCACATAGGCAAGGACTCCTCGGGGTCCTGTCGGCAAGTCAGTGTCGGCTGGCGGTCCCCCGGTGGCGAGCCTATTCTGTAGCGGTCCCCGACTTATGGAATGAACTGCCTCTGGACCTCCATCTGGCCCCTGACCTCCGCACCTTCCGCCACGACTTAAAGACCTGGTTGTTCGACCAAATTGGGCTGTGATTACCTCACCTGGGCCATGGGATAATTTTAAGTATTTTTATTTGGTTTTATTGGGCTTAAATTGTTTAATTCTTTTTAAATAATTACTGTATTGTATGTTTTAATTGTGAGCCGCCCCGAGTCTTCGGAGATGGGGCGGCATATAAGTCCAATAAAATAAATAAATAAATAAATAAGGTCTTTTTGAAGGGTAGCAGAATTATCTGTGGTGTTCAATAGCTTTACATCATCAGCAAAGAGAACACAATTGCTCTTAATATGATCACAGAGGTCATTTATGTAGAGTATGAAGAGAGTTGGATCTGGAACACTGACTTGAGAAACACCACTGTTAACAGGTACAGAATTTGATAGGACGTTTCCAATTTTGACCATTTGTTGTCTGTTTGACAGGAATGCTTCTATCCAGTTATGCATTGTCCAGAGATACCATAAGATTTTAGTTTTAATAGTAGTTTGTCGTGTACCACTGAATCAAAGTATATTGATATATACTTTATACAAATATATGGCAGAGTTTCACGCATCTTTTTCAGGCCTTTATCTAAAATCTCCAAATTAATTCAAGCTAGCCATTTCATCTTGCTGGACTAGAAACAAGAGTATGGAGCATCTCCTGACCCAGGTAGCCATTATTTAAGGAGAATTTCTTCTACCCCTCAAGAGAAACCATTCATTATTTCCTGATGACAAATTTTAGTAAGTACTTTTAAAGAGACAGCTGTCGATGCCAGGCCCTGTTAACTTTGGGGTTGTAAGAATTGAACCACAGCCCATCTGAAAGACATTATAGCTGAGAGGACCCAATCCATGACATTAAACCTGCTTGATTTACAAAATAAACTACAGTCAGAGTTGTTATGTGAGGAATGATCAATAACTATTCTGTTCTAAGCAGCACTTGTAATTATTATTTTTTAAATTGAAGAGATAGACAGAGATCATTAATTACCCCTTAATGATGCCATTTTTAAAAATTTAAATTCTCAGGAGTGGAGATGGGATGGGGAAATAATCTGTAAACATTTTTTAATGTTCTTCTACTGACTAGTCTCTAGCTCCAAATACATCCAAAAAGCAAAAGATTTATATATATAATATAATTAATTATATAAGCACCAGCTCAGGTTACTTGACATCTTCAAGGATTTCAGAAGTGCTGATCCTGGAATTACTTTACACTTCCCAGAAATATATGAAGACATAATTACTATGAGTTTGAGGCCATAATGTTTTGCTGAGTACCTACTAATGCTATTTTCTTATTATGACAGTGCATATTGTACTTGAATTAAAGTTTGTTCACACTCCTATATTCAAATAAATACCCTTAATTAAAAAAAATTACAGCATCAAAATTGTTGTGGAAGATTACAAGAGACTCTGTTAAGTTATTGTTCCCTACCTATTTTAGCAATTTTAATCAAGAAAACAAAGTTGGACAAAAAAGTATCAAATTAAATAGATGAAAGAAACCTCATTTCATTGTTTGGGTTGTTTGTTTGCCAGGAGGAAGACAAATCTTGCATCATTCATGTGCCAGATCACATGCCTTACTTTTGAGAAACACATAAAATATAGATAATTTTAAACAAGGGTTTTTTTAATCCTGGGAAGGCTTGAAATAGATCATACTATTTCCTGGATATTTTCATGCTTTTTGAAATGGATACTGTAAGATTTTCTGAGTGACATAATTCATCCCACATTAAAGTCCTCAACTTAGAGCAAAAATACCATTCTTATATACATACTTTTAAATAAGAGACAAAACTAATACAAACTAATATTAAGAAAAGAAAAGAAGAAACAAATTGAAGAGAAAGCTAGAAGCATATGGAAGAAAAACTAAAAGAAAATCAGAAAAGAAAGGAAAGGTAAGTAGCTTCTGATCTTGTAAACCACTCTAAACAGTTATAAGTACAATGTTAATTCACTGCTTAATCTACCCTGATTCCAAAGGAGGTCACTGTCCCAGAGATAGGCGGGAGTGAGACCCTGCTCCTGAGGTGGGGGCCTAGTGGTCGGGTAGGCTTGCTGCTGACATACCTTTCCCCCAGCTGTGTAGCAGCAGCCCTGCCTGGGTTTCTCGATGTCCTTTCGGGGGTGACGGTGGAGTTCCCAGGGCTTATAGTCCTGGGCGACTTCAATCTGCCCTCCCTGAGGGAGGCATCGGGTCTGGCCCAGGAATTCATGGCCTCTATGGAGGCCATGGGCCTGACCCAGTTGATTCAAGGCCCAACTCATGAGGGGGGAAACACTCTCGACCTAGTTTTTGTCTCGGAACAGTGGCGTAGTGACAGAGGGAAGGTTAGTCTCACGACACTGCCCGTTCCATGGTCTGATCACTATGTCCTGCGGCTGGTCTTCCAATGGGCTGCCCCCCACTGCTGGGATGAGGAGCCACTTAGATTGTTCCACCCCAGATGCCTGATGGACCCTGAGAGGTTCCAGGAGGAACTGGGTTTTTTTCCCTCTTCCCTTGCCCACAGCTCTGCCAAGGATCTAGCAGCCGCTTGGCAACTGGCTGCTCCAGATGCCCTTGACAGGGTTGTCCCCATGCATCCCCTCACACGTCGTGGATCCCAGATGGCTCCCTGGTATACCGAGGAGCTGCGGGGGATGAAGCGCCGTCGGAGGGGTTTAGAGAGCAGGTGGAGGTCCACCCGCTCCCAGTCCAACTGAGCCCAGCTAAGAGCCCATATTAGGACTTATCTGGTAGCTGTGAGGGTGGCGAGAAGGTCTTAACTCTCCACCCTCATAATGTCTGCAGATAACCGCCCAGCCGCCCTGTTTCGGGTCACCTGCTCCCTCCTACGTCTGGGGGAGGTAGTGGACCCATTGCGGGGAAGGGCTGAGGAATTTGGTCAATATCTGTCAGATAAGATCACCCAGATTTGGAGCGGATTGTGCTCTGATTTGCAGTGGTCTGAGGAACGGGGTGCAAGTAGTCTGGCTGATGTGACCTGGGCTGAGTTCGATCCTGTTTCCGAGGATGAAGTAGACAGGACTATGCAGCGTCTGAGTTCCACCACATGTTTGTTGGACCTGTGTCCTTCCTGGTTGGCTTATGCCTCCAGGGAGGCCACCTGCGGTTGGCTCCGGGCAGTGGTCAATGCTTCTCTAAGGGAGGGTGTTTTTCCCTCCGCCTTGAAGGAGGTGGTGGTGAGGCCCCTCCTGAAGAAACCTGCCCTGGACCCAACCGTGTTAGACAACTTTCGTCCAGTCTCCAAACTTCGCTTTTTGGCGAAGGTTGTTGAGAGTGTGGTGGCTCAGCACTTTCCACTTTTCCTGGATGAAGTGGACTACCTGGATCCATACCAATCGGGCTTCCAGCCCGGTTTCAGCACGGAGACGGCATTGGTCGCACTGATGGATGATATCTAGAGGGCTCGGGACAGGGGTTTTTCCTCTGTCCTAGTCCTATTAGATCTCTCAGCGGCTTTCGATACCATCAACCATGGTATCCTTTTGTGATGCCTCGGGGGGTTGGGAGTGGGGGGCACTGTTCTCTGGTGGTTCACCTCCTACCTCTCTGGGCGGTCGCAATCAGTGTTGATAGGGGGCAGAGGTCGGCCCTGAGGGTGCTCACTTGTGGGGTCCGTCAGGGGTTGGTCCTCTCCCCTCTTTTATTTAAAATCTACATGAAGCCGCTGGGCGAGATCATCCGTGGCTTTGGGGTGTGGTACCATCAGTACACTGATGATACCCAGCTGTACATCTCCACCCCAAACCAGATCAGTGATGCCCTCTCCCTGATGACCCGTTGTCTGGATGCGGTACGGATCTGGATGGATGGAAACATGCTTTGACTCAACCCGGCCAAGACTGAGTGGCTGTGCATACCGGCATCTCGGTCCAGTCAGGAATGTCCATCATTGGCCATAGGGGGAGAGGTGTTGCCCCCTGTGGATAGGGCGTGGAATCTGGGGGTCCTCCTGGATGTACGGCTCTGGTTGGAGGAGCAGGTGGGGGCCGTTGCCAGGGGGGCCTTTGCCCAGCTCCGCCTTGTTCATCAGCTTCGCCCATTTCTGGACCAAGATGCCCTGCACACTCACACCCTTGTTACCTCCAGACTCAACTACTGCAATGCTCTCTATTTAGGACTGCCCTTGCATACCATCCGGAGATTGCAGCTGGTGCAGAATGCAGCCGTGCAGGTGGTGATGGGAGTTTCCTGATTCTCCCATATTACCCCCCTCCTGCGCAACCTGTATTGGTTGCTGGTTGCACTCCGCGTGAGATTCAAGGTTTTGGTTTTAACATTCAAAGTTCTACATGACATGGGTCCACGATATTTAAGGGAGCGACTCCTGCTGATATCGAGTGCCAATCGCCCCATGCGTGCACACAGGCAGGGGCTCCTCGGGGTCCTGTCAGCAAGCCAATGTCGGCTGGCGGTCCCCCGGCAACGAGCCTATTCTGTGGCAGTCCCCGACCTTTGGAACCAGCTACCCCTGGGGCTCCGTCTCGCCCCTGACCTTCGCACCTTCCGCCACGACCTGAAGACCTGGTTGTTTGACCAATCCGGGCTGTGACTCTCTCCGGGGGGGGGGGGTCATTCTTAACTTATTTTAAATTTTAAATTTTAGTTTAGCTATTATTGGGCTTGTGGTTTGTTTAATTCTCTTTTTAATTATTTATTGTTGTTGTTTGTTTTAGTTGTGAGCCGCCCCGAGTCTTCAGAGATGAGGCGGCATACAAGTCCAAATAATTAATAAATAAATAAATAAATAAATAAATAAATAAATAAATATTGTTGCAATTTTATTCTCTTTTTTTCTATAATCTATTCTGTTTAATCATCAAAATCATAAACCATATTTGCAGTCACCTTGTAGGGGAGATGTGCATTTTTTCCTGCTTCACACAAAAAGTCTGTAATGGGTTTCCAGTCAGCAATTAATGTAGATATTTTCTCTAATCACAGAAATCAGTTCCAACATTTTCTGCAAGTTCAATCATCTTCCCCAATTATTCTTCTATTATGGGAAACTGAATCTTTCCTTCTTTGCAGGTTGAATACTCTTGCTGCAAATGTTGTGTATAAAAACAACATTCCATGAATTTTTTTTCAACCGTTTGTCTGTCAGTTCCCTCCCAAACCCTCTGGTTTTCAATTGTATGTAAATCTTTAAAATCCTTGAAATTAATGCATCTATCTCAATTCAACACTTTCTGGATTTTTTGAAAGTCCACCAAACAAGGTCCTTTTTGTTATTCACATTTCCAACATAAATTCATACATTCTGGACAATTTCTCTGATAACATAAACCAAAGTTTTTTATAAAAATTCCCCTTAGAATAATAATGTACTATGTATATAAATTTCAGCTCTTTCAACCCCATATTTCCTCATTATCCCATCTGTATATTATAACAAAGATTTTAGCCCACTCTGCATACATTCTGTTCTACATTTGTTTTAAATGTTCACATTTATACATTTTAGCAATAACATGTTCATCAATTATAAACAATTCCATTTAAAACTGAGTTTTACAATGTTCAAAAACATGAATTATTTTATCTACTATAACTTTTTAAATTTAACAAGAAAATCATTACCAAGCATCAATTTCTGCCACCAGATCTCTTATTTTTATCTTACATTCCTATTGACAAAATTCTAATATTTCACAACCAGTTAGTTTTTTGTGTTTGATTATCATTTCTCATATATAAAAAGCTTCTTGTGCTGAAAAAAATTGTTTTGAACACAACCTAGACTTCTATTTATTCCACATTGTCGGAATGGTATACCTAACCCTTTTCAAAATCTCTATTAGCTCTATTTTTATGTTACCATGCAACCCAAAGCTCAGGTTGCATCCTTCTAATTCCAAAAGTCTTCTATTTGTTAGAAAAATCCACTATTTTATCAAAACCAAACAACCAGTTGCAAAATACAAGTTTAACACACAGGTATTCCCACAGATAATAAAATATTTGCAGAGAATTCCATGCTATCACACTTTCCTGAACATAGTGGTCTAATAATCCAGCAAAAATATTCATTAATGCTGCAGAAGAAGAGAGGAGAGAAAAGGAACACTGTAAAAGACTAGTGAGGAAAGTAACTCCTCAGGATTTACACCTATAATATGCATTCATTGTTTGTTCCCAATGTCCAAGTCACCTGTCAAAAAGAAGGCGTTAGAAAATTGTCATGTTTTGAAAACCCTCATAAGTGAAAGGAGGAAAAATGGGCAAACACAAAGCTGTTTTTGCCAGACATGCAAGTTGGTTGAGCTCACAGGATGTGGGGTCCTGCAGGTGACTGAAATAAACACTGTCTGGAGAATACATGGAAGGGTCATCATCAAAATAATTGTATGGCCTCAAGAAGAAACCAACTTCATTCCCAAGGGTTGCAGTATTGGGTATATCCTCAGAATGTGGAATATGTAGAAAACCAGCATTGATCCAGGCAACCAGATCCTATGAAAGGAAAAGGGGCAATATCATTGTGGTATCTTAGATACAACATCTACTAAATAGAAAATGACAGAGGAGCAGATTCATAGAAACCAAGCTTATTAATTAAAGCAGCAGATGTAGTAAAATCTGGGATAATCTAATAGCATAATTTTATATTTGCCCACTCAGAATCTGGGATATGTAGAAGTGGAAAACTGGGAGTACAACATTGTTAGCAAAGATCTTTTATCCATTCTGAAAAATTGTATCAGTCATGGTATTTAAAAAGCCATTAAAAAACAAATGCAATCAATAAGGCATAAATCCCATGCATACAAGTTTGGCTCAGTGTATTTTCCAAGGTCACATTACCTCAGCTAACAAGAATACAAACAGGAAAACTAAGGCATAATACAGGAAGTTTTAATTTGTCATCTGAGCATTTCAGTTGTCACTAAATCCATTTTTTCCCTAAGGGAATGTGCTTCTAAAACCTTTAGCAGCATTAGCCTACTTCTGGACTAAGCTTCAGGTGATAGTCCAACAGGCTACCTTTCTATTCTGATGTCTTCCAAGTAAGTTTGACTTTAACTCAAATGCATTTGGACAGCACCAGATTGTGGGATAATAACCTGCAAGGTGCTTCAGTGCTAGGTGGGATTCACCTTCACTTACCTCATTGACAATGCTCTCGTTGTTTATGAAGTCAGCAAAGGCCACAGGAGGATTCCATGGGTCAACCTGATTGTAGATAGTGGTGCTGAAAGGTTCATTTTCTTTCCTCTTTGTAACGGCTAGCTTGTAACTTATAAGGCAAAACAAGAAGAGTTCAGAGATTGAGGTTTATTCATTATTATGTTTCTTCTTAAAAATCTTAGAAGTTTATGGTTCCAGGAATAAATTCTGCAGCATTTGGCTAGCACTTTGTTCCTTTATATGCTCTATTGTTATATCTTGGAACTGGAAGTGTCTTCTTTAGCAAATATTTGGGCATTATCACTTTTTAAACACTAAGAGACTCAGTGGTGCAGTGGTTAGAGTGCAGTACTGCAGGCTACTTCTGCTGACAGCTAGTTGCCTGCAATTTGGCAGATTGAATCTCACCAGGCTCAAGGTTGACTCAGCCTTCCATCCTTCCGAGGTGGGTAAAATGAGGAGCCAGATTGTTGGGGGCAAGATGCTGATGCTGTAAGCTGCTTACAGCACCATAAAGCACTATAAAGTGGTGTATAAATCTAAGTGCTATTGCTATTCAGTGTCAGCCCTGAAGCTGACCTGACTGAAGCCATTTTTGACCGCTTCAGTGTTGCCACACTAGAGCTGAGGGATAGGGAGGGGGAATTGAGATAAAGGAGAACCTGTAGCCAAAACAACATATTTTTTCTTGGTAACCAAGGACATTCTCACACTGGTCAGAGGAAGTCATGCTATCCGCAATGATGCTATCCGGCTGCCAGCCCATACTGTTTATTTTTATTTTATTTTATTTTATTTTATCAAGCGATTATACAATAACAGGTATAAGTATAAACATAGTTATGAATACATGAAATGGATGCATATAAGAAAAATAAAAAGAAACAATAGGACAGGGACGGTAGGCACGTTGGTAGACTTATGCACGCCCCCTACAGACCTCTTAGGAAAGGGGTGAGGTCAATAGTAGACAGTCTAAGGTTAAAGTTTTTGGGGTTTGGGGAAGAAACCACAGAGTCAGGTAGAGTATTCCAGACATTGACCACTCTGTTGCTAAAGTTGTATTTCTTGCAATCAAGTTTGGTGCGGTTTACCTTGAGTTTGTATCTATTGTGTGCACTTGTATTGTTATGGTTGAAGCCGAAGTATTCATTGACAGGTAGGACATTGCAATATATGATTTTATGTACTATATTTAGATCGGACTGAAGGTGGCGTAGTTCTAGGTTTTCTAGGTCTAGAATTTCGAGTCTGGTGGCTTAAGGTATTCTGCAATGAGTGGAGGAGTGGAGAACTCTTCTTGTGAAATATTTCTGGACTTTCTCAATTGTATTAATATCAGATACGTAATGCGGATTCCAGACTGATGAGCTGTATTTAAGTATTGTATTATAAGTACTGTGATTGGACCATGTGATTGATTGTTTTGAGAAAGTAGAAAAGCTTTCAATCACATGGTCCAATAACAGTATAGGCTGGCAGCTGGGTATCATCACCCCGCCTTCCTCCGACCAGATGTGAGAATGTCCTTGGACAGTGATATCTGGTATCATATCATCTACAATTGGCTAAAGAAAGCAGAGAGATGGTTATATAGATTTCTTTACGATTAAAATTGGCAATTCCTGTCTATCTTATTCAAGATGCTGAAACAGAAAGACATGGGTGAATCCATTTTACTTTTTTTTTTTAATTACATTTATATGCCGCCCTTCTCCGAAGACTCAGGGCGGCTTACAATTTTTGGAGCACAACCCAATGCGCTCAGCAATAGCCTTCATTCCATTGTATATGCCTGCTTATTACTAAGCGGCATTTTTACAAGGTCAGCTAATTGCCCCCAACAATCTTGGGTCCTCAATTTACCTACCCCGAGAGGATGGAAGGCTGAGTCAACCTTGAGCCTGGTGGATTCGAGCCTACAGTAATTGTAAGACAGCTGGATCTTAAGAGCAGGCATTTAACAGCCTGAGCCACCAAAGCTTTTACACTTAGAAATCACTTACCGACCCCAGCTTAAGCCTGGCTCCATTGGATCTGACTCTGGCAGATGGTCTCCAGAAAAGCTGACAGTCTGGATCCGATAGCCATGCTCATGGCCCCACTTATTGGTACAGTTGGATGCAAAATAAATGTATCTGGGCATATCATCATGGAGATGGAATGCTGCTTTGTTCTCGGTGTCCAAAACTTTCCTAACCTTTTTCATTCGATGGATCTTATTTTCTGGACTCCAAGGGGCCTGCAAGGTCTCAAAAGCCATGTCATTACCAACCAGGGTATTTTTCATACCTCAGAGAGAAAACAAGTAGAACAATCAGTACTTGAATAGCTGCTGATAAATGAAAACATTCTTGTTGCATTTTCAGTTTCTTAAAATCAAATTGTTTATACATATTTGCTAACAAAGGGATGAAATTGTTATGTGTACGCATAATTAATTTTCCAGATTTAATATGATCCAAGTAAGTCAGTGTAAAAAATCATTGCAAACATTAATAAACAAAAAATACAAAAATGATAAAGCCAAATTAAATATTCAAGTAATAGCTCATTAGAACAAACCATTCTGTGAGGTTATTCAGTCTCCTTTCTTTATTTGCTAATATGTAGTTGAAACATATTAGTTTCCCATTTTTAAAATATATATTTGCGACTAGCTAACACATTTTACAGATAATCAGAGTTGGAAGGGACCTTGTAGGTCATCTAGTCCAACCCCCCACCCAAGTGGGAGACCCTACACCATTTCTGACAAATGGCAGTCCAATCTCTTCTTGAATGTCTCAAGTGATGGTGTTCCAACAACTTCCGAGGGCAAGGTGTTCCATTGGTTGATTGTTCTCACTGTCAGAAAGTTTCTCCTTATTTCCAGGTTAAATCTCTCCTTGTTCAGTTTCCATCCATTATTCCTTGTCTGGCCTACAGGTGCTTTAGAAAACAGCTTGACCCCTTCCTCTCTGTGGCAGTCCCTCAAATATTGGAAGACTGCTATCATGTCTCCCCTGGTCCTTCTCTTCACTAGACTAGCCAAGCCCAGTTCCTGTAACCGTTCTTCATATGTTTTAGTCTCCAGTCCCCTAATCACCCTAGTTGCTCTTCTCTGTACTTTTTCTAGAGTCTCAACATCTTTTTTATAAGGCGGTGAACAAAACTGGATGCAGTACTCTAGGTGTGGTCTTACTAAGACTTTATAGAGTGGTATTAGTACCTCCCTTGATCTTGATTGTATCCCTCTGTTAATACAATTTAGGATTGCATTAGCTTTTTTGGTTGCTGCTGCACACTGCTGGCTCATATTTAGTTGGTTGTCCACTAAGATTCCATACCTTTCCATGACAATGCCTTTGTATATTAGCAAAGAGGGTTTTTCTGCACATTCATCATCTCTACTTGAGAAGGAACATTGCCTAGAATTTAATTCAGGACCATTATGTTATTATTATAGTTTGTCACACAGTCAACTAGATGTTGAGATTGCATTTGGCACTTTTGTCTACCTATTGAGTCCTTTCCAAGGACCAGGCATAGGTAGATCTGGATATTTGATGGTGTTGCAGATATTGCAGGATGGAAGTTGTTCTGAGTAAAATTACTTTTTGCAATTAATTGATAATTTGTCAATGCCAATGGTATTCAAATGGTACTCTCGTAGTTTTGGGATTGTACCCAAGGCACCAATGACTATTGGGACTACCTTTGCTTCCTTTGTTCTATTTCTATTTGCAGTCTTTGTATTTTGTGATCTTCTCAATTTCATTCTCTTCTTTTCTGCTGCCTCCAGATATTACCATGTCCAGACTTTTGTCTTTCTTATTAACAATTGTTAATTCTGGGGTGTTATATGACAGGTAATTGTCTGTTTGAATTCTAAAGTACTAGAGCAATTTAGCTTCTTCATTTTCTATGACTTTTTTAAATTGTCCCACCAGTTCTTGCTTGCAGGCAAATGATATTTTTTGCATATCTTCCAGTGCAGTATTATTGCTATGTGTTTTACTGCAGATTTGAAAGGAAACTATAGCCACCTATCTCCACAACCCCCCTCAAACACACCAACAACAGCCAAGCCTCCTACAACTGACCCCAACCCATTGGGTTCACAACCTCTGGTGATCACAGAAAAAGAAGTGCAAGATCTATTTCACAGACAAAAGCCAGAAAAGCACCAGGGCCAGACAAGATAACTCCTCCTTGCTTAAAAGTCTGTGCTGACCAATTGACCCCCATCTTCACCCATATCTTCAATAAATCACTAGAGATGTGCTATGTTCCTTCTTACTTCAAATGCTCTACTATCATCCCAGTTCCAAAGAAGCCCTCCATCAGGGAACTGAATGACTACAGACCAGTTGCTCTAACATCAGGGGTGGTATTCTACTGGTTCACACCGGTTCTACAGAACTGGTTGCTAACATCACCGGTAGTTCTAAGAACCGGTAAAACTGACCCCTGGCTGGCCCACCCCTCTCCTCCACTCCTATGGGCCAAAAACTGATTTTTTTTACTGCGCATGTGCGACATTTTTCACACATGCGTGAAAATCCTTGCCTCATTCTCCCCTGCCCACCCTTCCCTTCTCTGGCCCTGGCCCTCACCCCTATCTGCCGCTCCTACATTAAAAACCCAGTTTTATTTTACTGCGCATGCATGGAAATCCTTGCTTCATTCTCCCCCCGCCCTGCCCCTACTTATAGTGCATGTGCACTACCTACAAAAATTTTCCTGGCGCCATCACTCACACCACCACCAGCAGCAGCAGCAGCAGCAACAGCCAAGGCAGCCAGCCAGCCAGCCAGCCAGCCATCACTGCCTGCCTTTTGCTGCATGAGTGAGGGCAAGCTGCAAGCCCCGGTCGCCACCACCACTAACCACCCTCACCCAGCTGGCCTACCTCCCAGGCCCTGCCTTGCCCGGCCTGCCTCCCAGGCCAGCCGGCCTGCCTTTCCTGGACTGCTTCCCACAGTGGCTGCCATTAAAGAAGACGCAAGCCCCAGCCACCACTGCTGCTAGCTGTCCTTGCTCACCCCGGCCTGTGAAGATGTGGATTGGTAAGTACAACCTCCAACCCAGTTGCCTACTTGCCACCGCCAGCCCCGGTTGAGTGCAAACTCCTGGGACACCCACCACCCTAGCCGACCCTCCCTGCTTCGCCCGCCACCATCTTCCCTTGCCCGCGGCCCTCCATTGTTGCTGCCTTGCTTTCCCACCACCGATTGGTGAGTGAGGAGGCAAAGCAGCAAGCCCCACCGGTCCCCTACCTCCTCCTGCCACCGCCACCAGCCGCAGTCGAGTGCTGAATCCCAGGCCGGCCGCCGCTGCCTTGCCCACCCAGCGGCCACCATCTTGGCTAGCCAGCCAACAGCCACCTTCTTAGTTAGGCCAGCTGCCATCTTGGCTAGGCCAGCCACCACCTTCCCTTGCCCACCATGGCCCAAGGGTTGCTGCCTTGCCTTACCACCACTGATTGGTGAGTAAGGAGGGAAAGCAGCAAGCCCCGCCAGTCGCCTACCTTCTGCTGCGCCGCTGCCACCGCCAGCCTGGTTGAGTGCCGACTCCCAGGCCAGTTTTCCTCACCACAATAGCTTGAAGACTGAGGAGGACCACAGCGTAGCTGGCTAGCCAAGTTGCCTGCCTCGTTTTTGGTAAGTTGCTTTTTTTATTTATGTATTTATTTATTGTTTTAGTATCTGTTTTTGTTTTTATTAATCAAAAAAACAAAACAGATATTAAAGAAATAAATAAATACATAAATAAAAATTATTTTACTATTCATCTTGATGTTTCTTTCTCCTTAGTTTTTTTTTCCTATTGGGAAAAAGCAAATCAGAAACAAATATCTATATATAGCATCAATGTAACATAAAATGTTACATTGCTGTTATATATAGATATTCCTTATCATCCATCCCCTCCCACTTGTGACTGTATGACTGTAACTTTGTCACCTGTATCCTTACGATTTATATTGACTGTTTGCTAGTATGATTTGATTGCTTATTGTACCCTATGACTATTATTAAGTGTTGTACCTTATGATTCTTGACGAATGTATCTTTTCTTTTATGTACATTGAGAGCATATGCACCAAGACAAATTCCTTGTGTGTCCAATCACACTTGGCCAATAAAGAATTCTATTCTATTCTATATCTATACTTTGTCCTGCTGTTGCTTCTAGTCAGACTAGACAATCTTCCTCAGTAGCTAACCAGGTGGTCTGCTGTTTTTTCAGCTTCTTTGCAGAGACAGCATTTGCTGTCAGTTGCTGTCTTCACAATTCTGCCTTTGTATGCATTTGTTCTTGAGGCATGCTCTTGTGCAGCCAGAATTAGTCCCCAGGTCTCTTTCTTCAACTTTCTTGCTCTTAGCCATTTGACAGGTCCTGTTATCTGCTTTCCCTGCTTCTTTTTAAGGTATTGGCCATGTAATGCTTTGTCTTCTTTCCTTTCTCTTCTTCATTTGATATTTTTTGTAGGCCTGTTTGGTCTCTTCAGTATGAAGAGTAGACAGAGAAGACTACAGAGTATACTAGAGAAGTATATACTACCTACCAAGGATAATGGGTGGGCATGAAATGTTGCAAGTACATCAGATAGTTGAAGAAGAAAAAAGAGCATTGGAAAAATATATGAATGTCAGCAATGAAAATGCACTGAAGCCGGTATACCAGGAAGGCTTACTGACTAGTAGAAAGAGCAAACTGGCCCTACAAGAAAGATAAAATGAAGAACATAATTCAAACAAACACCTGTCACATAACATCCCAGACTTAACAAGCCTTTTTGAAACTCATCATGACATTCGAATCCAAATGTTTTTGCCAGCATGCAGCACATAACTGAGTGTTCTATTGAAGACACAGGATTGTATATAGTATTTTGGAGTAATTTGAGGAACACATTGGTCAAGGGACTAGTAAGGCCACACATGAGGAGATTCATAAAACATGTCTTGTGAATTTTGTTGTTTCTTAAAGCTATGGTAACCATATTTTGGGGGTTACTCAAGGACTGCTTGTACAATATTGTTAATATCTGCAAGTATTTCAAAACTGCTGATTTTAGAATCATTTCACATGTACAAGTCCCAGAAATATATATTTTATTTTTTTATTTTATTTTATTTTATTTTATTTTATTTTATTTTATTTTATTTTATTTTATTTTATTTTATTTTATTTTATTTTATTTTATTTTATTTTATTTTATTTTGACTTGTATGCCGCCACTCTCCAAAAGGGCTCGGGGTGGCTCACAGATTAAAAAAACACAGAACAATAAATTATTTAAAAAGAGATTAAACTAGAGAAGCCAAAATACAACTATAAAACCAAATTAAAATCGAATTAAATACCACCCTCTCCCCCAGGAGATCAGCCCAGCCCAGCCTGTAAAAACAACCAGGTTTTTAGATCGTGTCGGAAAGAGGAGAGATTGGGAGCCAGCCAGAGCTCAACGGGTAGTTGGTTCCATAAGGCAGGAGCCGATACGGAATAGGTCCTTCCCCGGGGCACCGCCAGCCAACATTGTTGCACAGACGGCACCCCGAGGAGTCCCAGCCTGTGTGCTTGCACAGGGCAACCGGTATTTGATTTCAGCAGGAGATGCTCCCACAAGTACCCCGGACCCATGCCATGAAGGACTTTGAATGTTAATGTCAGAACCATGAATCGCACCTGGAGGGCAACCGGCAACCAATGCAACTCACGCAGGAGGGGCATAATATGGGAGTATCGGGAGACTCCCATCATAACCCGCGCGGCTGCATTCTGCACCAGCTGGAGCCTCCAGATGGTATGCAAGGGCAGTCCTACATAGAGAGCGTTGCAGTAGTCGAGCCGGGACGTAACAAGTGCGTGAGTGACCGTGCGAAGGGCATCTTGATCCAGATAAGGGCGCAGCTGGCGAACCAGCCAAACCTGGGCAAAGGCCCCCCTGGTCACGGCTCCCACCTGCTCCTCCAAACTGAGCCATGAATCCAGGAGAACCCCCAGGTTCCGTGCCTTATCCACAGGGGGCAACACCTCTCCCCCCATGGCCAAAGATGGAATACGTTCACTGGAGCGAGATGCCTGTACGCACAGCCACTCAGTCTTGGCTGGATTGAGCTGTAGTTTGTTTGTAGACATAATTATTAGAGTTTGATACCATCATATTTTACTAAGAAGTCACTGATTTTATCTTTTTCTTACTCTGACAATGCATATTGTATTTAAATTAAGTTTTGTTAGAAACCAAGTAATGAAATAAATATCACGGATTAACAAAAAACTTTATTCCATGGACCAATGGACCACAGAATGGACCAACAAATAAAAAAAGAAAATCACAATTATAAAAAAAGAAATAAATGTTTTAAACAATCTCATCACCTAAAGTGTTAAAGAACATTACAAAAATAATACTTATGTTCCTCACCTGTTGGAATCATATTGTTGAGTCTTTCTTTGTTGTAGTATTTATCATCATTAAAATAATTGTAAGAAAGAAAATTGAGACAAAAAACCTATAATTTCCTTGCAAGTTAGTAACATTTTTCCTACTTACCACCAATATCCAAATCCACCTTGAAATGAATATTATGGGTATGAATTGTTCCCAACACCCATTCTTGGACTCTATTGCCAAAGTTGCTGGCATCACCAAAGTAAAATGAAGTATGAATGTACCCACTGGCATGGACCTGAACACCAACAGCTCCATTTTGATGGAAAATAAAATCCCAGACATAGTCATAGTTGCCAACAGTAGATATAGTCCGAAACACCAGATTTGAATCTGCCAACCCCCCATAAAAAGGAAACTGGATGCTTTCATAATGTCGTCGTATGGGTAATTCAGCATTCTGCTCAAAGATGCAGATAGCCTTTTTACGGCTAACAGGTAACGAACTATCATAAAAAAAGTGCCAGTCTAAATAACTGGATAAATAAGGACAATCCAGACCCTGGGTGAGTGGAAAGATATGGGACCCAAGTCCAAAGCTGGCATCCATGTACCTGGTCAACATGGAACTGGGACTGTTGGAGCCATAGTTAGCGCTCGCTTCTTGCAAACTTAACTCATAGATTATTCTTTCTCCATTAAACCTGACATCAGAGATATGTGGACCCCTGCTTGCATCAATTCCAAATGCAAAATTCCAGTTCAGAAAGGTGACATGATTATTGTGAATCCTATAGCGTGGTCCACGAGGTTCATACTGCAAAGGGCCTGGATCTTTTGGTGGCACCCTCTGCTTCAGTGAAGAGTAGCCCCCATCAAGAGGGGCTTCATTAACCTTGTCTACTCTAACCTTTCCCATATTGAATTGTCTCTCAAGGTCCTCCATATCTTCAAAGTATTGTCCATTATAGAACACTTTAAATACCTTCCACTCAGAAACATCCAAGCTACTATGATCCACCTGGACGTCTAATCCAACTGGATGCAAATGGTATCCAATCACATTCTGGAAATGACTCACCCACATTTTGCGATCTCCTGATTTTAGCCCTGGTGGCATTTGATTGCTATACCGAAAATTGCTTCCATTGTAATTTAGAACTTTTTGCATGAAATTTGGAGCCTTCAGGTATTCATTTCTCTTCAAGAAATCATAGATTTCATGAAACTCATTTCTCAAAACCATCCTTTGAGAATAAGGCAATTTCCTTCCATATTTTTCTACTGTGATATCTTGATGATATGTTGGTTCTGGGAGTGGACCCACTAGATATTCTGTCACATTGGGGTCCAGCTGATTTCCAAAATGGACCACAGCCAGAGCTTCTCGTGGTGGCTGAGATCCTTGATGATCTAAAAATTGTAATACTTGTGTTTTGGGAGGGAGCTGCAAGATAATCAAATAAATGCAGTTGTCTGATGGCTTGGCTTGAGGCGTCTCTACCAGTGGCACTCTCAGGTTGGACTGTAAATACCTCTTTACTTGCATTATCTCTTCTGGGGTTAAATCTTGAAATACTTGACTGCCAATATCTTGGCCACCTTCCTCTTGCCCCTTTTTCTGGGAAGAGTTCTCACATTCTTTGGGTTTTTCTCCTCTATTTCGGAAACTCAAGACTAAGATAATAATGATGGTGATGCCTATTGCTATGAGAGAATAAATCACTTTCAACTTCATCTTCCCAAACCTATGGACAAAAACAGAGGTTATTGTTCAAATTTTTATATTTTTAATCCTGGACACAAATATTAAAGATACATTAAGCAAATTTCAAAAGTATAAATTTCTTGCATTTACAAAACACTGTAGAAATTGTGCAAAGATAGCAATCTTATCAATTCACAAATTCAAAAATTTTACCATCCAGTCAGAATCCTCATTTTTTTATTAGTTAAAACCAGGAAGTCAGAAGAAAGCAATGGCTGCACACGGACTAGAAGTTGAGCTCAAAGCAAGTTGGATTTTACGTTTTTTAGGTTACGTTTTAGGGTTGCAATCTCTTACTATGCCCTTGGTTAATTGTTGGTTATATCAGGAAATTATACATAGATTGAAAGGGAGGGTAAATATTATGCAAATGTTCTTAAAATTATGCCTTTTGATAACACACCATCCAGGAAGTTTCTGAAAGAAGTCTTGAACAGCACTGAGATTTAACAGATTTTTGTCCTGTTACCTTGTCACCCAAATCAGTTATCTCTCTCCTGAACAAATTTCTTGAATCTGTGATATTTATATATAAAAAAATAAGACTTAAATAATGTAGCAAGAGGGAGAAAGCTCAGATTTATTATTTTTCTATATTTATCCCAAACATTTAGTAGGTTATGGAGGACTGCATGATTTCTTAAACTGTGTTTATTTCTATGTGTCTCATTCCAGATATATATATGTATAGTTTAGGAAATTAGTTTAGGAATTCTTCCTTATTTTCAGTTCGGATCACTCTCTGCAGAGATTCACTCATTGTCCCTCCTAACCTGTCTTCAGGATAATAAATCCACACCTTCCTTTCTGTAACAATCCCTCAAATGTTGAAACACAGCTATCTTGCCACCTCTTAGCCTTCTCATCTTTAGGCTAGTGTTGGTGAACAATCTGTGGATCCTCCTGGACTCCAAGCTCCTGATCAATGAGCTGTTTGCAGCCATGGCCCAATAGACTTGCACAGGTTCCTCTTGTGTAGCATTTGCACTCATGCCTGGACTATGATGCCTTGATCATGGTGTCTCATATCTTTAATACCTTCTTTTTGGATTACTATAATGTGTAACATCACTGCTCAATTAGCTGCTGAGCTGATTCCCAATAGGCTTCTGGGTGCAATTCAAGATGTGGATGATCACCTACAAATGTCTCCATGGCATAGGACAAAACTATGCATCAGAACACCTTTCCACTGTAGTTTCTGCTCACCCACCAAATCAAGAAGAGGGGACATCCTCTAGGTACCTTCTATTAAACAACATCATCTCATGGGACTCCAGAGTCATGCCTCCTCAGTGATGGCACCACTTCTTCTAAATATCAGGGAAATAATTAACTTCACTTTGAAATGAGACTCTTATTTCCTTTTTAAAATAGTAATTTTATTACACATGACAATTAAAAAGATAAAAATAAATTAATTTAATCTTAACAAATTAAAAAGGAAATAATAAAAAGAAAGTACATCAATTAAAACATAAGATAGAAAAGAAACACTAAGATTATAGTAAAGGAAAAATGTGTCTCCTCCCTCATACCAAATACAATTAAGTCTAGTACCTCATTGCCTTCTCTTATTGCCTTCTCTTAAAATACAATAAATCTTTTTGTCCCATATTCCATCTCTTATATGTAAACAAATCCTTAAAACCTGTCATTTATCCTTTTGCCAAACTTTTATGATCAGCAAAAGTTGCACTGTCACCAGAGAAAACAACACTTCATCTTTAACCTTGACCAAATATACTGACCTTATATTCCTTCTTTTTACTTTTAACAAACTTTAATCTCTTCAAATAATTTCATGGAAGTTGATTTCTTTTCATTTTTTCTTTGACTCTTCTTAAAGAATTCTTAAACGTTTTAAGAAGTCTTTTTTGTAAATCCAATATAGGAAAGTTATGCAGGTTTGTTGCTTATATATCCCTTTTAATTATTAAGGCTTCATTTGTATGCCCTATATATCATCAATTTCCATATATTCTTGTAGCCTGTAATTTTTAATCCACTTTCAGGTCAGTCTCAGTCTTGTGCAGTTCCTCTTTGATAATGATTCAAAACTGGAACAAGCAGATTTTATATCATGTACAACTCAACAAGAAAAAAGGGGGAAATCATCTGTGTATGCAAAAAAATAAATGCATAACAACAGTTGTTCAGGCATTCTCTTCATTAAAACAAGTTTGCTGAATAGTTCATTGTGAGATTAAAATGTTTAGATATTTCATTGTTTGTGTTCAAGAACATGCCAAACCAGAAACAGCATCTTGTTGTGCTGGTGACAACTGAGATTTTGAGAACATGCTTAACAGACAAAATAGTTGTTGGAGAAGAATAGTGCTTTTTATAAAACATGCTGTATGCTCCATGACTTACAATCACCATAAATTGTCTTTACTACCTCTGCTGCTAATCTCTTCCCTTTCTTTTGAACAGGCATTTTAAATTACAAATGGGATCATTTGTAAACACAAAGGATCTTTACAAGACTCTATACATTCACTTCATTTAGGAAGGATGTGTGGGTCTCAATAGTTGGCTTGTAGCCAAAGCCCCTCTGGAAGAACCACACATAACCTCCTTCTTTCCTAATAACTATCCACTGGTTATGGATGAACTTTGGAACACATTCATACTGATGTAATTTAAGAGGTTCTATACATGTTTCCTCCTAAATATCCCCTAGCTTATTTTACTGGGTGGTTGTTTTTACTGTTTCTGAAGGATACCTAGAAACATGTGTAGCCACCACATGTGAAATCCAATGGTTATTTTGAATTGCAAGTGAATTTGATATTCTATAGTGGGGAATGATGAACTTTGTAAAAGAAAAAAACATTCTCTATATTAATTTCTCCTACTTAGTTGTCAGTAGAATTGTACATGATCAGTGCTTAAATTCCCCTTGCTGGCAGCTTATCTGAAAATCTTTACAGAGCCTGTATGTACATATCTGTAATTAGTTCATCCCTGCCAACTTCAGTTCCTTTCTTGGTATAGTTGTGTTCACATAACAAGACAGGGACTTCTTTCCAGTTCCTTTTATCCTTTTGCTCCATTTCATTTGCACACACTTCAAGATCAGGGTTTCAGTTATGGAGTTCTCTTTTCCCCCACCTCATGCATAAATGCATTTCAGATAGGATGGGAAACCTGCTTATTCTCATGGCCAGCTCCGACTCTTACAAGGAAACCAACAGAGAGTAGCCAATCCCAGAAATGCGAGGCAATCCTGAGCAGCTGCAGGTTATGCTGCCTGTCATCCAGGAGACACCTGTTTCAGAAGATGAAAGCCTGAGATGCCATTCTTTGCCAGTGCAAGTGCTCACCATATGCAAAGGAGAGTACAGAGGTGCTATTCAGCAGGTTCTGACCAGTTCTGGAGAACCAGTAACAAAAATTTTGAGAACATGAATGATGACACCCAACCCATGAACGTGCTGAATCGGAGAATCTGGTTTATCGGCAAATACTGCCTCTGATTGGAGATTTTATAGTGTCCTTCCCCTGCCACACCCACCAAGCCATGCCCACAGAACCGGTAGTAAAAAAAATTAACCACTGGTTAAGGTGCTCTGCAAGACTCCATTCAAGAAAGGAGCCTTATGTTTCCAAATAAGCAACATCAGATTTCCTTATATATAATAAGTGCAGAAAGCTCAAGCCCCTCCACTGGCAAAAATCGCTTGTTAACCTAGATTCCAGGTGCTTTAAACCTTGACTTGACAGCTTGTAACTGTGATTCTGGACCTAGTGTCAGAATTCCAGCAATCGCTCTAATTAAATTATGATTCTCGAGCCAAACTTCAAAAAACTTCAAAGGATTTATTAAAGGCGACATACTGGCACTGCCCTGTATGAAGCCAACTCTGGCGTATGTAATTTACAGTTACCTGTGACCCTGTTTCCCCCCTGCCCCCTGGGTGTCTCATAAACCAGATTTTCCAATTGACATGTTCACCGGCTGGGTGTCATCATTCATGTTCTCCAATTAAATCTATTCGTGGGCAAAATCTCTGGTATTTTAGTTACAATCTTTTAAAGATAAGAGTTGGAATGTACTTTTGCTTCCAAACTGCTGCACTGCTCTTCCAGATTTCCTTCCTTCCCCCCACTTTTTTTTTATGGCAACTACTAAAACAGGCATAGGAATGTTTTATGAGTTGACACCTAGATTGGCTGGTGACAAACAGTTGGATCTTAGAACGTCCCCTGACCATACTTGTTTCCGCTGGATTTGGAGTCTCTTTCAAGGTAAGCTTGCCGGACTTCTGGGGAATGTGATTTCTCTTCTATGTGTGTGTATGCTTGTGTATTTGCATGCATCTTTCCTTTCTCCCTTGCTCATTTGTTTGAAAAGTTCCTAGTGAACTTTCCAAACCTCCCTGTGTGTTTGTGAGTATTTGGATTGAGACAAGACATTTATTCAATGAAAGAGACTGATTGGAGGAACTGGGAAGGAAGTAGTTGTGATCATATGCTAAGAAGAGTAGTAGAAATTTTTGTTGCACTAAATCTTATTAGTTGATTTTAGCTTTAGTAACTGCATAATATTTGTATCGTGATCATACATATATTATTTATTTATTTATTTATTATTTGGACTTTTATGCCGCCCCATCTCCGAAGACTCAGGGTGGCTCACAACTAAAACAACCACAATAAATAATTTAAAAGGAATTAAACTGATCACAAGCCCAAAATAGTAAATCTAAAATTTAAAATAATTTTAAAAAACCATCCCCCACCCCAGGGAGGGGTCACAGCCCAGATTGGTTGAACAGCCAGGTCTTCAAATCATGGCAGAAGGTGCGGAGGTCAGGGGCCAGGCGGAGCCCCAGGGGTAGTTGGTTCCAGAGGTCAGGGGCCGCAACAGAATAGGCTCGTTGCCGGGGGATCACCAGCTGGCATTGACTTGCGGACAGGACCCTGAGGAGTCCTTGCCTGTGTGCTCGCACAGGGCAGTTGGCACTCAATATCAGCAGGAGTCACTCCCTAAAGTATTGAGGACCCATGTCGTGTAGGACTTTTATGTTAAAACCAAAACCTTGAATTTCACCCGGAGTGCGACCGGCAGCCAATGCAGACCATGCAGGAGGAGGGTAATATGGGAGAATCGGGAGACTCCCATCACCACCCCCACGGCCGCATTCTGCACCAGCTGCAGTCTCCGGATGGTATGCAAGGGCAGTCCTAAATAGAGAGTGTTGCAGTAGTCGAGTCTAGAGGTGACAAGGGCGTGAGTGACTGTGCGCAGGGCATCTCGGTCCAGAAATGGGCAAAGCTGACAAACAAGGCAGAGCTGGGTAAAGGCCCCACTGGCGACGGTTCCCACCTGCTCTTCCAACTGGAGCCGTACATTCAGGAGGACCCCCAGATTCCGTGCCCTATCCACAGGGGGCAACACCTCTCCCCCTATGGCCACAGATGGATACTCCTGAGTGGGCCGAGATGCCGGTATGCACAGCCACTCAGTCTTGGCCGGGTTGAGTCGAAGCATGTTCCCGTTCATCCAAATCCGTACCGCATTCAAGCACCGGGTCATCAGGGAGAGGGCATCACTGATCTGGTTCGGGGTAGAGATGTACAGCTGGGTGTCATCCACATACTGATGGTATCTCACCCCAAAACCACGGATGATCTCACTCAGCAGCTTCATGTAGATGTTAAATAAAAGAGGGGAGAGGGCCAACCCCTGAGGGACCCCACAAGAGAGAGCCCTCAGGGTCGACCTCTGCCCCCCTACCAGCACCGATTGCAATCGCCCCGAGAGGTAGGAGGTGAACCACTGAAGAACAGTGCCCCCCACTCCCAACCCCCTGAGGCGTCACAAAAGGATACCATGGTCGATGGTATTGAAAGCCGCTGAGAGATCTAATAGGACTAGGACAGAGAAAAAACCCCTGTCCCACGCCCTCCAGAGATCATCCATCAGTGTGACCAATGCCATCTCTGTGCTGGTCGAAGCCCGATTGGTACGGATCCAGGTAGTCCGCTTCATCCAGGAAGAGTGGAAACTGCCGAGCCACCACACTCTCAACAACCTTCGCCAAAAAGCGAAGTTTGGAGACTGGACAAAAGTTGTCTAACACGGTTGGGTCCAGGGCAGGCTTCTTCAGGAGGGGCCTCACCACCACCTCCTTCAAGGCGGAGGGAAAAACACCCTCTCTCAGTGAAGCATTGACAACTGCCTGGAGCCAACCGCAGGTGGCCTCCCTGGAGGCATAAGCCAACCAGGAAGGACACAGGTCCAACAAACGTGGTGGAACTCAGACGCCGCATAGTCCTATCTACTTCATCCTCGGAAACAGGATCGAACTCATCCCAGGTCACATTAGCCAGACTCCTTGTACCCTGTTCCTCAGACCACTGCAAATTGGAGCACAATCTGCTCCGAATCCAGGCAATCTTATCCGACAGATATTGACCAAATTCCTCAGCCCTTCCCCGCAAACGATCCGCCCCCTCTCCCATACAAAGAAGAGA
Source organism: Naja naja (assembly GCA_009733165.1). NCBI lineage: Eukaryota > Metazoa > Chordata > Lepidosauria > Squamata > Elapidae > Naja > Naja naja. The sequence continues at coordinate 161,607,247 of CM019151.1, forward strand.
GCGGATGACCCAAAACAGGGCGGCTGGGCAGTTATCTGCGGACGCTATGAGGGCTGAGAGATAAGACCTCCTCGCCGCTCTCATAGCTGCCAGGTAAGTCCTAATATGGGCTCTTAGCTGGGCTCGGTCAGATTGGGAGAGGGTGGACCTCCACCTGCTCTCTAAACCCCTCCGACGGCGCTTCATCCCCCTTGGTATACCAGGGAGCCATCCGGGATCCACAATGTGTGAGGGGATGCATGGGGACAACCCTGTCGAGGACATCTGCAGTGGCCAGTTGCCAAGCGGCAGAGCTGTGGCCTGGCGAGATCCTGGCAGAGCTGTGGAAAAACCCCAGTTCCGCCTGGAACCTCTCAGGGTCCATCAGGCGTCTGGGGTGGAACCATCTAAGTGGCTCCTCATTCCAGCAGTGGGGGGCAGCCCATTGGAAAACCAGCCACAGGACATAGTGATCAGACCATGGAACGGGCAGTGTCATGAGACTAACCTTCCCTCTGTCACTACGCCACTGTTCTGAGACAAAAACTAGGTCGAGAGTGTTTCCCCCCTCATGAGTCGGGCCTTGAATCAACTGGGTCAGGCCCATGGCCTCCATAGAGGCCATGAATTCCTGGGCAAGACCTGACGCCTCCCCCAGGGAGGGCAGATTGAAGTCGCCCAGGACTATAAGCCCTGGGAACTCCACCGCCACCCCCGAGAGGACATCGAGAAACCCAGGCAGGGCTGCTGCTACACAGCTGGGGGAAAGGTATGTGAGCAGCAAGCCCACCAACCACTGGGCCCCCACCTCAGGAGGAGGGTCTCACTCCCGCCTATCTCTGGAACCGTGACCTCCCTTGGAAACAGGGTCTCCTGAATAATCACAGCCACCCCACCACCCCTTCCCTGGGCCCGTGGCTGGTGCAGAACCCGGAAACCTGGAGGGCATAGATCAACCAGAGGGACCCCTCCCTTTGGCCCCAACCAGGTTTTGGTGATACAAGCCAGGTCCGCAGCCTCCTCCTCAATGATCTCACGGAGGAGGGAAGACTTATTATCCACAGACCTGGCAATAAAATACACCAGCTTAATCCCAGGCGTCCCGGTTCCCGTGACCCCTGGGGAGGAGGCCATAGGGTCGGAGCATGCCACCGCACAGAGATGGCGGGTATGTGCTCCCGGTACGTGATATGGCCCTATGCCTCAACGTCTCCTGCCAATCCCAACCACCCTGGGAATCGCGGTCCCCACCTCACACCCCGGGGCCCCGCCGGCCCCCACCCCCCACCCCACACACACACCGGGGTGCAGCCCACATCCCTGGAATCGCTACCCACCCTCCTCCCTAACCTTCTTAAAAATTTTGTTAAAAATTTAGCTAAAGGTGCCCTAGTGACCCTCTTTTTCCTTTTAATAGAGCCTCACCCATACCCCGTCCCCCTGCCATGCCATCTCTCCGGGTTCCAAGACCCATCCTTGAGGTAGGGCAGAGATAGGATAGCAGGCCAAACCCGAGAGGGAGGGAGTCCCTTCAGGGCCTGCAATTCCGCTACCGAATAGGTTCAAATGGTAGGAGAGCATTAAAGGACAGGCACAAGGGTTGTCAAAGATGACAATGACAAAGCGGCAACAAAGTCTGGTATAAGGAACTTGGTAAGGACCTGGTTGATAGCCGATTGGGAAGTCCAGATTCAGAAAACCAGGCTGCCCTCTCATGGCAGACCTGTGGCAGATATTCAAAGCTCCAATCTGGGCTAGGCCATGTTCTTTCACTGCGGGCCTCTCCAACACGTTCCGGCTAAACTGATGACATAAAGATGTTAAAATAGGTCCTGAGGGAAAAAAATGTGTCCCCCCCTGGTCTCTCACCCCAGCAGGGAGTACAACAAAAAGTCCCATAGCCATTGACCAAGTTTGAGGGTGAATACCAGCACTAGGAATTCGGACCCAGGCCACCAGGGTGTACAAACCCACCCTTCCATGGCCTAAGGTACACTACAGCTGGTTCGCTCCCAGTGGGAAAAGTACCTTGCAGTTCAGACTGATAACAAAGAAGGAGAAGCAGATGAGGCAAGATGGACAATGGCAGCAGATAATGATGGGAGAGTTCAGGGTCCAGGCAATGATGGTCACAGAGAAGGGGCGGTCGGGTGGTTGGCGGGCAGATTTCCAGCCAAAAACCATCCGGGATAGTACCAGGACCGGCCGCGAAGCCTCCACCCATAACTGCCAGACGAGGGCCAGCCATAACTCCCCCCTCTTGTGGGTCCCATGGCTGCTTCTTGATCACTCCTGGAGCAAGCACCGCTCCAGGGGAAGTCCCCAAGCTGCGGCGGCCCTCCAACCAGCCAACTCCAGGGCCGGGGGCCAGCCACGACTGCAGCCGCCATCCCCCGTCACTCCAAAAAAGTCCAACACCTCCGGAGCCTCCTCTCCCCGCACAATCACTACCAAAGCCCCACTCCACAACCTCCAAAATTCGGGAATCCACAGGGGAGGAAAACGCCGGGTTCAAATCCGCCAAAGCCTTCGCCGCTACGCCCGCCTCCACATCCACGGCCAACGCTGAGTCACGTGAGCAGCTACAGATGACTCAGGGGCCCGGAGAACAATGCCGATCTTCCGACGAGCCAAGCCAGCGACCCTCGGCGAAAAAAACTCCAGCGAAGAGTCTCACCGCTTTCCCAGGGACATCCGACGCCGAAGCAGGTACTGTGTGGGCTACTAGCCCCCCCTCAATGCCCTCCCAGACAGCCACTGTCCCTCTCGCCATTCCGGAGCTCAGCGGAGAATGGCCATTTCAATGGACATGCGCATTATGTCACATGTTGGATGATTTCTTCCTATATTTTAAATACCAAATAATTATTTGTTTATTTTCACTGTTGTATCATGATGGAAAGGAATATTATAAATAATGATAAAAATGTATGTTTGCTTGCTTGATCTGATTTTTGAGGGCCATGCAGGATGGCCTTTGTAGTACTTTGTAGTATTAACTTTGAACTTTGTAGTATTGTTGTGCTTGCTAACACAGTTATTTTGTGTTTTAATTTGACTTATTTTTCTCATTTTTAAATGGTTTGTCAAAACATTGCAAATTGGGATGTAGAATGGATTGATTGATAGCTTCAACATTCCTAAACTGAAAAGATAAAAACTGCTTTTGTTCCCGAGGTCAGGATAGGATGAGACCATGTTTGCTTTAATAGGATGTCTGGAGTTGATCTTCTGATAAGAGAAAGCTTGTTAGTGCTAATTGGTGCCTGGTTTATCTCTCCGTGAACTTTGTGACTTTTTTTCCTCATTAACATCTTAAATTTTGCACCTCTGTTTTCATCAGATTTCATTTAAATGAAGATGTGTGGTATTAATATGTTTGACTCCATGTAACTGATTTCCTATACAAAGGGAAGTTACTTTTGTCCTGTCCAATTAATTTCCTTAACTATAAATGGACTAAAAGCTGAGAATCAAGGTTCCTTCTTTGAATGAAAGGAATCCTTTCTAATCAGAACATTGTGAAAAAAAATGGTAATAAAATAATCTTCCTATTTTGGTCTGTTTCACTGGAAAATTTTCATGCTGAGGCATGAGCCTAGAAGCCATATTTTGGCCCTCATTTTTTCAAGTCAGACCTCTTATTGGATTATCCTGTGTCAGAGAAAGATGAAAAAGGGCTTTCTGGGTTTATTCTATTTATTTGTTTGTTTGTTTGTTTTGTCAAGCATGTATTAGATAACAGGTATAAGTATAAACATGATTATGAATACATGAAATGGATACGAATAAAGGAAACATTAGGACTGGGACGGTAGGCACATTGGTGCGTTTATGCACACCCCTTACAGACCTCTTAGGAATGGGGTGGGGTCAACAGTAGACAGTCTAAAGTTAAAGTTTTGGGGGTTTGGGTAAAAAACACAGTCAGGTAGTGTTGACCACTAGACATTGACCACTCTGTTGCAATTGAGTTTAGTGCAGTTAACTTGAGTTTGTATCTATTGTTTGCTCGTGTATTGTTGTGGTTGAAGCTGAAGTAGTCATTGATGGGTAGGACATTGCAGTAGATAATTTTATGTACTACACTTAGGATAGACCGAAGGTGGCATAGTTCTAAATTGTCTAAGCCTAAAATTTCAAGTCTGGTGACATAAGGTATTCTGTTGTGAGTAGAGGAGTGGAGGACTCTTCTCATAAAATATCTCTGGACTCTCTCAATAGTATTAATGTCTGATATGCAATGCCAGTTCCAGACAGATGAGCTGTATTCAAGAATTTGGTCTAGCAAATGCTTTGTATGCTCTAGTTAGTAGTACAAAATTACCAGAGAAAAAGCTATGGAGGATTACCAGAGAAAAAGCTATGGAGGTTAACAACTCTTAATGCCATTTTGGCAATGTTATTACAGTGGGCTCTAGCAGTTAGATCCTTAGAGATGAGTATTCCAAGGTCCTTGGCAGAATGGGGGTCATCTACAAGGTCGTGTCCATTCAGCTTGTATTTTATTTTCTGATTTTTTTTGCCAATATGTAAGACAGAACATTTGTCTGTTGAGATTTGAAGTTGCCACTTGTTTGACCATTCTGACACATAGCCAAGGTCTTTTTGAAGGGTAGCAGTATTGTCGGTGGTGTTGAATAGTTTTACATCATCAGCAAAAAGAACACAGTTGCTTTTAATATGATCACAAAGATCATTTATGTAAAGTATTAAGAGAGTTGGTCCTAGAATGCTGCCTTGCGGGTTACAAGACTCCTACTGCAACAGCATCTTGCAGTCCTGAATTTTTGTTATTTTGGATCCCTGGTTCTTTCTATCCCATCTATAAATTCATTCCACAGTTCTGATTTCATACCAATAATTGACTAGATTTCTCTGGATCTTCCCATCCTGCCAAAGGGATCCACAACTAAAGTCCAACAATTTTTGAGAAATCAAGCAGACCTGGACCTAATCAGTGGTTGCCTACATGGCAAAGTCCTTCCAAAGAGTTTTACACATTCAGCAGTTTTAATTAAGAAAACAAGGCTGGACAGAAAAGCATCACATTAATTAGATTAAAGAAACCTCATTCCATTATTTGAGGGTTTTCAGCAGAAGTAAGAAAAATTTCACATCATCCATATGCTAGTTCACATGCCTTATTTCTGAAAGAGAAATAACTCTAGATAATATAATATGAATTCCTTATCCTGGGAAACTTGAAATATGCCATGCTTTGTCTTGGATATCTTCATAGATAACTCAAAGTGGATACTTTGACAGTACATTCCACAAGAAAGTCTTCAATTCAGAGCAAAAATGCCACCATATATGCATACTTTTAAACAGGAGATAAAAGTTGATACTTATAAAAAATGAGAAAAACAAAGGAAAGAAATTGACAAAAAATTAAAAGTACAAAGAAGATAAAGTAAAAAAAAAACAGAAAAGAAAGAAAAGACACAATAATTAGCTTTTAATCATGTAAATTACCATAAACATTTATAAGTACAATATTAATTTACCTCTTACTCTGTGGATGCAACTTTACTCTCTTCTTTCTATAACACTATATAATAAATTTCAATTTAATTTTTGCTCCTTGGTACAAATTGTGTTTCCTAATCCCTTATGCCTAAAATAAATAGAAAATATCTATTGTTCCACAAAAACTTTGCTTCTGTGGTCAGGACAATGATATTTTGAAATTAATCTGTTTTTGAGAACATTCTCGATTCACAGTCGTGAGTTTACTTCCTGAATATTCTTGAACTGTGAGAACTACCCAGAAGTTTTTAGAATTAGCCAGAATTTTTGAGAACTTTCTGGAGTCTTTTAGATCTTTCTTGCACTTTCTTGGACTATCCTGTAGTATCCATAGAAGTATAAAAGTACAGGTGCCTTTAACCAACATTTTAGTTTGTCTAATTGCTGAGTAAGAGAATAGTGCATAGCAATATTTGATTTAAATGGCATCAAGAAGTTGCTTGCACCCAGCAGATAAATTTTGCTATATGTGTAGACAATTTATCAAGAGAAGAATGAAAAAGTATTCTGTCAAAGCATCTGTTAAGGTGTACGAGGCCAATAAAACATGCTGCAGCATGCCTGTCAGGGATCAAAAAAAGCCCGGGTCACTTCAATTCACTTGTGAATACTGCAAGAAAACTCTTGAAGATAAGGTGAACAATTTGCTGCTTGCTGGTTGGGATTTCAGTGATTTATTATAGTTTAAGAGTTGTAATTAAGAAGTTTTCACTATTTTCAATATTCTAGGAAAATGCAGACTACAATATACATTTTATGCCCTATGGTAATATGTTGCACAATATTAGGTAATGTGTGTGATATCTTTTTAATATATATATATATATATATATATATATATATATATATATATATATATATAATTCTGCTATGTTTACTAGCTGATATGGGGGGAAAAAGAAGGCCATGAAGTTTGCTATCCCAAGAATTTGGCGGGAACCAACCGACTTCTCAAGCAACTGCTACTTCTGCCTGTTGACTGCATACTATCATGTATCCAGACATTCCTCTATCATTGCCACAGTAGTACCACATTGCCCTGAGCTCCCTGTTCCCACTTCCTCCAAAAAAAGATAAGCCATCTTCAGGAGCGAGAAGTAAGTCAGACAGTGAGGAAGATAGTCCAGATACAATTACAATTTCACAGATGCAGCTGAGGAGAGGAAGCCATACTTTCCCAACCAGAAAAACCTCAATGATCTGATCAGAGAACTTGGTCTTACCAAGTCCCATGCTGCTATTCTGTCATCTAGGCTCAAGGAGTGGAACTTGTTGGATGAAAATGTACACGTCACAGATCAAAGAAAGCATCACCAATGTTCATCTAGGAGGCTCAAAGCCATGCTGTTTCATAATGGGAACATGTACCCGTCTCTCCCTGTGACTCATTCTGTGGACCTCAAAGAGGGCTACACCACTACAACAATGTCAAGATGTTGCTGAGTACTTTGAATTATGATGACTATGGCTGGGAGGTCATTGGAGACTTCAAAATTGTGTCATTCCGAATGGGCTTCAAGGTGGTTTTATAAAGTTTCTTTGTTTTCTTTGCCTTGGGGATAGCCGGTACACTAAGGTGCACTATCACAGAAAGGACTGGCCAAAGCAGACCGAGTTCAAAACATCTCTTGGAAAATTTCTTGTTCTTATAAACGTTGAATTTATTCTACACACTTTATCCATATTTGTCTCCATATCTTTCCTCACACACCTCCACCCAATAAAATCTCCAAGACATCAATAATTCTCCTCTCTAATATCTTCTTCAGAAAATTACTTCTAAGTAATCCCATATCTTCTAAGACATGGGATTACTACTAGATCACAAAGAGGACATCACCATGCATTTTATGATCTTTCTCACCAAAGAAACCCCTGATGTCCTCTAATCAGTGGATCAGAAAGCTAATTTTAATTCTAACATCAGTGTTTTAATATTGTAAAAGGAAGGGAGGATTATAGCCAATAAATGGAAGCATATATCTTTCTCAATGTCCACTGTCAAATAAAAAATGTGAATCATGCATGCTTTCTTTCCTATAGCAAAGAAAAAGTTCTACCACCTTCTTCTAAATTCCCAGATAATTCCATTTCATGGTTTCCTGAAGAGAGTGGGCTAATATTCAGACAAAAAATATCAATTAATGCTGCAGAAAAAAAAGAAAAAAGTATTAGCTGCCAGTAATGCAGACTCATTCTTGGTTTCCAATTTCTAATTCACCTGTCAATAAGTAGAAGACATTAGAGAGTTGTTATGTTTTGAAAACCTTCATAAGTAAAAAGGGGGAAAGTAGGCAGACACGAAGCTATTTCTCCCAGACATGCAAGTGGGTTGATCTCACAGAGAAAGAGGTTTTGCTGGTTGAAGTAAATACTGTCTGGAGAATATATGGAAGGATCATCATCAAAATAATTGTAGGGTCTCAAGAAGAAACCAACTACATTCCCAAGAGTTGCAGTAGTGGGTATGTCCTCAGCATGTGGAATATGGAGAAAGCCAGTGTTGATCCAGGCAACCAGATCCTATGAAACAAAAAGGGACAATGTTACTGTACTATCTTAGGAAAAAGACCTATTAAACAGAAAAGTAGTACAGCAATGGATTCAGAGAAGCTAAGTTTGTTAAGTAAAACAGCAGGTGATGTAGTGAAATCTGGGGGTAATCTGAAAGTATAACTTTTTGCTTTCCTATTTGGAATTGGAGATGTGTAGAAATGGAAAATTGGAGTAGAAAATTGTTACCAAAACCCTTATATCCATTCTGCAAAATTTTATCATCTTTGGTACTAAAAATCCATTAAAATGCAAAAGGTAAGGCATAAATCCCATGCATAGTTTCCAAGATCAAATTACCTCAGCTAACAAAAATGCAAACAGGAAACCTGATCCCGGTACATGAGAATTTAAGCTGTCCTCTGAACAAGCATCTTGAAAATCACCATGATTGTTCCTTTTTTTCCCTTAAAGAGGAACTGCTGCTAAAACTCTTAGCAGCATGTGCCTACTTCCAGAGTAAGTTTTGGGTGACAGTCAAATAGGCTACCTTCATAATCTGATGTCTTCCAAGTAAGTTTGACTTTAACTCCAATGCATTTGGACAGCACCAGATTGTGGGATAATAACCTGCAAGGTGCTTCAGTGTTGGGTGGGATTCATCTTCACTTACCTCATTGACAATGCTCTCATTGTTTATGAAGTTAGCAAAGATCACAGGGGGATTCCATGGATCAACCTGATTGTAGGCAGTTGTGCTGGAAAATTCATTTTCTTTCCTCTTTGTAACAGCTAGCTTATAACTTATAAGGCAAAACAAGAAGAGTTCAGAGATTGAGGTTTATTCATTATTATTTCTCTTCTTAAGATATTAAGAAATAATCATTCTAGGCATAGGTCTTGAAAGATAATATAATAACAGGATTTTATTCCATAGCTCAACTATAAAAATATGGGGACAATCAATGTTGTAACTCATTATTAAACTACAAATGAATTTTGAGTTGATTTTACACTTGAACTGCCATGTGTAATTCCATAGATGCAGAGGTGGTATTCAGCAGGTTCTGACCAGTTCTGGAGAACCAGTAGCAGAAATTTGGAGTAGTTTGGAGAACTGGTAGCAGAAATTTGGAGTAGTTCAGAATACCACCTCTGACTGGCCCCACTCCCATCTATTCTCTGGCTCCCGAGTCCCAGCAGATTGGCTGGATCTTCCTTTGTTGCCCTGCACAGGAGAACAGAGCTGGAAAGCAGATTAGTGGGTCAGGAGGGAATGGAAATTTTACAGTATCCTTCTCCTGGAGTGGGGAGGGAATGGAGATTTTATAGTATCCTTCCCCTGCCATGCCCACCAAGCCACGCCCACAGAACTGGTAGTAAAACAAATTGAATCTCACCACTGGCCAACACCACTGTGGATATCTCTGCCAACCTAGCAGGTATCACGGATCTCCATCCTGGTAGATAGTCCATTAAATATACTGATCCCAAACTCAGGAGATTAAAGTTTACCAGGAACTTCTCAAATTTGGTCCAGCAGTGCAAGAGTACAAATTTACAATAACATGGCTTGAGTTCTTTCAATACTCAACCAAAGCAATTTGAAATTTTATCAGTAGCCAGGTCTGCTGACTTCAGATGTGATTATTGCTGGGTACAAATTTACAATAATATGGCTCAGATTTGTTCAATATTCAACCACTACAATTGAAAAGACAATGTTTCTGAAGGGTACTTGTGGAGGGGGAGGCATTGCAAATATCAGATAAAAATTATAAAAATATGCATGGCCAACAAAAGATGGGTCTATATGCTGCGGATATGGTTATAGCTGATATGAACTAAAAAACAGTATTTCAGGCCACAATTTTATCTTTATATTGTCTGGATTTGATAAATGCTATTTTCTCATTTTTTTCCTATAAATTTAAATTTTATTTCTGTACATCTCAAAACTTATCTGGTCTTGGTTTTTTGGGGAAAACATTGGAGAAAAGAAACGATTGTAAGACTCATTTTACTATTAGATAGTATTAAGCTCCAATAATCTGTAGCATTTGTCTTAGGTCAAATTTAAGAATGCCTCTCAGGTTAAGGATAGTTTCCCCAAAATGGAACATTGTAACATGGAAAGTATTTTAACTAGTCTTCCAATTATGATTATAGATCATAATCCTTCAAAGGGACTGTTTCACTCTATGCCAGGGGTGTCAAACTTGATTTCATTGAGGGCTCCATCATGGTTGTGTTTGACCTCATGGGGGTTGGGGGCTGGCCAGCTCTTCTGTGGTGGACCGAGCACTCTGCCAGAGAAAACAGGCTCCCGAGTTCCGTTTTCGGCTGCAACAGCTTCCTGCAACCCTCTGCCAGTGAAAACAGAGCTTGGGAGGGCTGTATGTGGCCAGTCCATTTTCACTGGCAGAGGCACCATAGGCCAATCCTTCACTGTTTCCAGGGTAGCCCCATAGGCCAGATGTAAGCACCCCATGGGCCAGATCCAGACCTCGGGCCTTGAGTTTGACATCACTGCTCTATGCAATCCAATAGTGAATTTTTGATCAGTAGTAAGGAATGTGAGCTAAAAGAAATTCTGCACCATTTGAATAGCATTTTCCTTTATACTGTATGTTCCACAGTTAAGTCTTGGAAATGGAAGCATTTTCCTTAGCAAATATTTGAAATATTTAAATAGATTCAGAGAAATCTATCTCTTTAAAATGAATAAATCTGGCAGTTCCTGCCTATCTTATTCAAGCTGCTAAAAACCCAAAGACATGGCTGAATCTATTTTACTTCTGCACTTAGAAATAATAACTTACCGCCCCCAGCTGAGGCCTGGCTCCATTGGATCTGACTCTAGAAGATGGTCTCCAGAAAAGCTGACTATCTGGATTCGATAGCCTTGATCATGGCCCCACTTGTTTGTGCAGTTGGATGAAAAATAAAGGTATCTGGGCATGTCATCATGGAGATGGAATGCCGCCTTATTCTCAGTGTCCAAAATTTCCCTCACCATTTTCATTCGATGGATCTTATCTTCTGGGCTCCAAGGGACCTTTATGGTCTCAAAGGCCATGTCATTGCCAACCAGGGTATTTTCCACACCTCAAAAAGAAAACAAATACAACAATTAGTGCTTGAGCAACTGTTGATGACCACTCCTGTTGCATATTCAGCTTCTTAAAATCAAAGTTGCTTCTACATTAACATTTTACTTACTCAGAGATGAAATTGTGATAAGAGTATGCATAATTAGTTTTTCAGGCTGAATATAAACAGTGTGTTCATGTGTTTGCTACATCAGCATGCAAGAAAACCACACTACCAATTTTCTTCAATAGGGTAGGTGCAGAGTAGGCAACAAAGGGCAATAGGATGTGTGTCCTACCCTATCAAGAAATACAGGAATTTCATGAAAGGAATGTTTATAAATACGGTAAGAGCATCCACATTGTGGTATTAGCAAAATAGTTGTATGAGATAATTGCCCAGAAAGCAGGAGCATTTAAAATGAATTAAATGAGCTAACAAGAATCTGTCTATGTTACAGAAAGAAAGAAAGAGAAATAGAATTGGACCTAACAAGTATTATGACATAATGCTTGTTTGGAAATGTTACATTTATGTTTAATACCAGTTGGCAGTTCAATTCTCAATGGCTCAAGGTTGATTCAACCTTTCATCTTTCCAATAAATTGAGGGCCCAGATTGTTAGAGGCAATATGCTAACTCTGTAAATTGCTTAGAGAGGGTTGTAAAGCACTGTGAAGTGGTATATAGGTCTGCTATTGCTAATGCTATTGTTTGGCAATGTTAGTATAGTGCTGCCTCCTGCAAGGGCCACTAGAGTCGTGGTCCCTATGTTCCCTTTCTCCAGGCAATTAGGTTCTTTCCTGTTCTCATTCATTCACCAAGTGTCTCAATGTCCCTCTGTCTGTACCTCACTCTGGCTATCAGCCCATTCTAGTCACGCATGTGCACTTCTCACTCAGGAGACCTGGCCTAGCCTGTCTCTGTCATCCTCTGGCATGTATGGCTCTCCTTTGTCATGGCTTTCTTACATGCATGGGCCGTGGGGTGGGGTGGTGTCAGGACAAACTGATAAGAGCTTTTCCCCCCTCTTTCTTTCCTCACCACTATATCTGCATATTTTGCCTCTTTCTCTACTTGATTCTGCTTTCTCCTTCTCCCATTCACTTTTTCTCTGCTTGCCCTCCTTTCTGTATTTCCATCTTCCTTCCTTCTCCTTTTCTGTTCCCTTTTGTCCCCCTACATTTTGTGACAAGACAGTGAAGTAACTATCCCTCATTTTTAAAAAAAACTCTCTTGTCCTAAACTGAAGTTCAAAAACATTACTAAGAGAATAGTAAGTTTGTCTTCATTATAATTCTGACATTAGAATTATAATTCAGTCATTAGAACAATTCTGAAAAGCCAAATTAAGGCAGAAAGCCTATAATTTCCATGCAAGTGACAAACATCTTTTCTACTTACCACCAATATCCAAATCCACCTTGAAATGAAAATTATGGGTATGAATTGGTCCCAGCACTTTTTCTTGGAGTCTATTGCCATAGTCTTCAGCATCACCAAAGTAAAAATCAGATATTATGTACCCACTTGCATGGACTCGAACATCAACAACTCCATTTTGGTGGAAAATAAAATCCCAAATATAGTCATAATTATCAACTGTAGATGTGGTTCGGAATACCAGATTTGAATCTGCCAACCCTCCATAAAAAGGAAACTGGATACTTTCAAAATGTCGTCGTATGGGTAACTCAGCATTCTGCTCAAAGATGCAGATAGCCATTTTACGGTAAACAGGCAATGAAGTATCATGAAAAAAATGCCAGTCCAAATAACTGGATAAATAAGGACAATCTACCCCCTGTGTGAGTGGAAAGATATGCGACCCAAGTCCAAAACTGGCATCCATGTATCTGGTCAACATGGAAACAGGACTGTTGGAGCCATAGATAACACTTGCTTCTTGCAAACTTAACTCATAGATTATTCTTTCTCCATTAAACCTGACATCAAAGATACGTGGACCCCTGCTTGCATCAATTCCAAATGCAAAACTCCAGTTCAGAAAAGTGACATGATTATTGTGAATCCTATAGCGTGGTCCACGAGGTTCATACTGCAAAGGGCCTGGATCTTTTGGTGGCACCCTCTGCTTCAGTGAAGAGTAGCCCCCATCAAGAGGGGCTTCATTAACCTTGTCTACACTAACCTTTCCCATATTAAATTGCCTCTCAAGGTCTTCCATGTCATCAAAGTATTGTCCATTGTAGAATACTTTTATTACTTTCCACTCAGAAACATCCAGGCAACTATGATCCACTTGGACTTCAAAACCAACTGGATGCAGAGTGAAGCCAGACACATTCTGGAAATGACTCACCCACGTTTTGCGATCCTCTGATTTCAGCCCTAATGGAAATTGATAATTGTACTCAAGATTGCTTCCATTGTAATTTAAAACCTCTAGCATGAAATTTGAAGCCTTTGGGTATTCATTTCTCTTTAAGAAATCTTGAATTTCATGAAATTCGTTTGTCAAAACCATCCTTTGAAAATATGGCAATTTCCTTCCATATTTTTCTACTGTGATATCTTCATGATATGTTGGCTCTGGAAGAGGACCCACTAGATATTCTGTCACATTGGGGTCCAGCTGATTTCCAAAATGGACCACAGCCAGAGCTTCTCGTGGTGGCTGAGATCCTTGATGATCTAAAAATTGTAATACTTGCGCTTTGGGAGGGAGCTGCAAGGTAATCAAATAAATGCAATTGTCTGATGGCTTGGCTTGAGGCGTCTCTACCAGTGGCACTCTCAGGTTGGACTGTAAATACCTCTTTACTTGCATTATCTCTTCTGGGGTTAAATCTTGAAATACTTGACTGCCAACATCCTCAGCTTCCTCTTGTTCCTTTTTCTGGGAAGAACTCTCACAATCCCTGTGTTTTTGTCCTCTAGTAGAGAAAACCAAGACTAAGATGAAAATGATAGTGATGCATATTGCTATGAGAGAATAAATCACTTTGGAATTCATTTTCCCAACCTGTAGATAAAAACATAGAGAAAGTTTGTGAAATTCTAAATTATATTTTTATAATCATGACACAAATAATAAGACACATAAGTTTGAAAGCTATAAATTCCCTTGCATTTACAAAACACTCCAGCAATTGTGCAAAGACAACAATGATATGGTCATAAATTGAAGAAACTTACCATCTAGATATGATATTCCTGTTTTCATTAACTAAAACCAAGAACTCAGATGAAAACACTGTTTGGACACTGCTAAACCAACTGGAACTTGAGACCAAGTCAATTATACATAAGTTAACAGGGAGGAGATCTTTTATGCAAATATGTTTTTATAATATTCTCTTGAGAAAATTGCAATCTAGAAAGCTTTATAAGTCTTGTTTGCCAGCCTTTAGTCACTTTTCATGTTGTCAGCATCCAACATAATTCTCCAAACTGAAATATGATTGGACTAGATGCTAACTTCTGTGTACAACAACTAAATGTCTCTTCATCCAAGTATTTAAAGAATAACATAAGCGCCAGGACCAGACTATCACTTTGATTGCTTTTGACTGCCTCTTAACTTTTTTTTAATGAACTTGGCTTTTAAGGGCAGTTGTTTGGTTGGTCTTTAATCTATTTAATCTATTGTTAAACTTTTTTTAATAAATATACAATGCTAATTCAGTATGTTATGAAAATTCGTAAGGTTTGTATTATATTCTTTCTAAGAATTTGCTGAGGCAGGCATTGATGAACGAAACAATGTTTATTATAACAAAGAATTAGGTTACCCAAGTCTGCCGATATGCTGCTGAATTGGCCAACTGATGGGTAACAGCTGATGCCATCTGACAGCTCCCTTTTATAGTTCGCTGTCAGGCTGCTCAGCCAATTGGAACAAACAAAACTCCTGATCAAAATGCAGACCAACAATTAGAACTTATGTAGAACACAGTACTCCTTTCCCCCAGCTAGGAGCATGTGTAAACATTTAAATAGGTGGGGCATCGTCTCTCTCGCCCTGAACTGTGCAGTTCAGTCTTTGCAGCTGGTTGGAATGAATCAGCTGTCACCAAATGCTCTGGACATGGTGGTGCTGGACTTCTCGCTGAAGATGAGTCGGACTCTCATCAGGTAAGTTTGTGTCAGCACGTGCATCACTCATTGGTGTCTCATACTCCGGTGCATCATACCCACAAAACATTCCCTCTATTTGTTCATTCCCCTCTGAGTTACTCTGGGATGAACCCCAACGATCTCTCAGTTGGTCGATATGGTGTCACCATATTCTGCCATTCTGTAACCCAATTTTATAAGACCTGGGGCCTGTGGAGCCACCACTTGGCCTGGAAGCCAAAGAGGATTATCCCCAAAATTCCTAGCATATACAGGGTCATTTACCTGGAATGACCTCACCTGGCTAAAGGAATCTAAGGGAATTGAAGGAGAGTAGCTTGGTTGGAGCCTATCTAAATTATTCCTAAGCCTCCTTCCCATCAGCAGCTCTGCTGGAGAACAATTTGTCACTGAGTTAGGGGTGATATGTTGTGATAGTAAATAAGTGGCTAATTTTGAGTGCCAATCTTCTCCCTCGAGTCTGCCTAAAACCTTCTTGGCTGCCCTTATGGCCCTTTCAGCTTGTCCATTCACTGCCAGGTGATAAGGAGCTATCAGAGCATGCTGGACCCCCTTCATAGCTAGAAATAATTTGAACTTAGCTGATACAAATTGTGGACCATTGTCCGAAACAAGAACATCTGGAAACCCATGAGTTGCAAACAAACAGTGTAACACTTTTATGACAGCTTCCAAAGTAGTAGAATGCATGAGGGACAACTCAACCCATTTGGAATAAGAGTCCACTACAATTAAGAATATGCGGCCATGGAAAGGGCCCACCAAATCTATGTGGACTCATGGCCATGGGGACTTAGCCAATTCCCATTCTCCTGGATTGGCAGCTGGTAGGGCAGACCTTGATAGTTGACATGTCTGGCATGTCCTGACCTTAGTAGTTATGTCTGTGTCTATGCCTGGCCACCAGACATAACTCCTTGCCAGTGCCTTTATTCTGGCAATACCCGGATGTTCTTCATGTAAACTATCAATTATCCCAGGCCTCAACCTGCTAGGGACAATGACACGGCAACCCCATAATAAACACCCCTGCTGGGTGGACATCTCATGCTGCCTGGCTCTAAAAGGTAAGAATTCGGTGTCTAATTTTCCTTCAGGCTAATCCCTTCTCACCCAGTCCAAAACCTATAATATTACTTGGTCTCTTGATGAACATTGAGCAAAATCTGCTGCAGTCAGAGATAATTGTTGATCATCCAAAAAGAACACAGTTAATGATGGTGCGGGGTCAATTACAGGGGTTGGTAAAGGAGAACAGCTTAAAGCGCCGCATGACTAAGGTGTTTCCCAGCGCTGTATATTAATGTATATGAGTAGGCATCAAGTAATATTTTCCACCTAATCATTCTTGGAGACAATACTGTAGGACTTGGACAATCTCCAGACAAAATGCCCAATAAAGGTTTGTGATCAGTCACAAGCTGATGGGTGAAAGCAACTCATGAAATACCCCTGGTTGCAATTGGTTTGCAACTTTCAAAATTTGTTCTAAAGTAAATCATTTTACTACATTGTTGGGCTATGCAGCATTGCCACCACATGGAAAAAGAGGCTTCCAATCTTCTCACCCTATATTTCAAATGTTTTTAGAATTATTCATTTTAGCATCAGGACTAGAGTGATATACCAAAGATAAAATATACTATACCAATTGTCTCTGAGCATAATGTTCCAAGTAAATTTAATATTCTTCTTCCACTTATAAATTATGATTAGTAAAACTGTCAAATTCAGTCAAACATCTTAATATTCCTCCTTGTTTCAACAGTTCTGTTACTATGAAACAGCTTGTTGAAGATACTAAAATTAATCAAGTGTAGAACAAATCAGAGTAAATGATTATCTCTCCTCTGAGGAAAATTATTGGATTCTTCATGCTTATATAAATAGCCAATGAATAATTTAGCAAGATGGAGAAAGTCCAGATTATTATTTTCCAGGATCTATCCCAAACATTCAGATATATCACAAGGTAGAAGACAGAAGCATAAGAAGACATCATCCATTATGAAATCCATGTTAAACTTCTAGCATGAACATACCGTATAAAATTTGAAGCTGTGAAGTCACCTAATTTTCTTGAGTCCAGCATTTTTTTTCTGACCAACAGTTTTTATTTAATTTATATGCCACCCATATCACTATCCAGAGGGACTCTGAGCAGCTTACAATGGCATAAAATAATACTATATGGATAAATAATTGTCTAACCTGGATTGAAATTCTGCAGCAAAGTAGCCCCTGTGCCTCCAAGAAGTAAACAATTACTCCCTGTAATAATCCTCGCATTCAAGAAATTCACTTCATGTGTCTCTTTCATAAAAGTTGTCCTGTAAGACTTCACTAGTTGCAAATTACCAATAAATACTCTTTACTCCCATTGCTACTTACCTCTTTCCTTTCTTTTGAAGAAGTATCTTAAATTACAAATGGAATGTGATTCATAAAAAACACAAGGAATCTAAACATGACTACAAATGCAGTGTATGGTAAGGCTCAAAATCAAACTGTAACCACACCCACTGGAAGAACCACACAACCATTTCTTGTCTCCTAATATAGATGAGAAGAACTTTGCTACACAGTTATATTGATATAATTTAAGACAGTTCTATACTGCATTTACTCTTAAATGTCCACCAACTTCATGAATCTAACTTTTTCCAGGTGATTTTTTGTACTGCATCAGAAGGTTATCTGGATATAAGATGGCAAATATTCAATGAAATCCATTGGTATTGTGCAGCTGTCATGAGGGAATATGTCAAAGTAACACAGATGTAGACTTTGTTCTGTACCAACATCCAACTGATCAGTGGTTCAGACAGGATCTGAAGCCTTGAAAGCTCCCTGAATTTTAAGGAGAGCTGTAGGAATCATTCCATTTGTCTTCTGGATAGTCTGAGTTGGCAAGAAGATGTGGAAGGGACTTTGCAATCAAATGGTGAAGTACCAAATAAGAGAAAGGAGGACTATCATGTCCAGTGCTGTGGTGCAGCCGAAATGGGACAACTAGTTTTGGCTTCCTCATTTTTCAAACACTGTTTTGTTGTATTTATTTGCTGGGTAAGAAATATTTTGATAAGGTATATTTTTCCTCTTGCTGAGTTCCAATATTTCTAAAATTATTTTTGCTTGAATTATTTTGGAAGTTGGACTGGATTTTTAAAATAAAGAAAACAAAACACGGTTGTGATTTGCTGGATTTGAACTCTATTGCTTTTTAAGAAACGTTATTATTTTTTAAAAAAATATCTGCCAAATACAAATGTGTTTGAATTGAGGACTTGAGGTTTTTTTTCCTGCTTCCAATTTTTTTTTGTCCTTATGTACCTCTTTGGGGATTGGATCTGTAAACATCTGTTAATTGAATATTTCCAGACTCGATTAGTTCCATGGCAGTCTTACTGACAATTTTGCTTTTGGATCAGTAGAGGGTGCTATTGTTATTTAATTATGCCTCTAGTTCACATAATAAAGGAAGGAACTCTTGACTTAAAACTTTCTACAGGTGAAACTCGAAAATATTGTGCAAAAGTTCATTTATTTCTGTAATGCAACTTAAAACTTAAAGGTGAAACTAATATATGAGATAGACTCATTACATAAAAAACAAGATAGTTCAAGCCATGATATGTCATAATTGTGAAGATTATGGTTTACAGCTCATGAAAACCCCAAATCCACAATCTCAGAAAATTAGAATATGACATGCAATCAACAAAACAAGGATTGTACATAGAACAATATCGGACCTCTGAAAAGTATAAGCATGCATTTGTACTCAGTCAGGCGAGTTTGCTGGCCAATCAAGCACAGTAATCCCACGGTCATTGAACCAGATTTTGGTGCTTTTGGCAGTGTGGGCAGGTGCCAAGTCCTGCTGGAAAATGAAGTCAACATCCCCATAAAGCTTGTCTGCGGAAGGAAGCATGAAGTGCTCCAAAATCTCCTGGTAGACGGCTGCGCTGACCCTGGACTTAATGAAGCACAGTGGACCAACACCAGCAGATGACATGGCTCCCCAAATCAACACAGACTGTGGAAACTTCACACTGGACTTCAAGCATCTTGCAGTGTGTGCCTCTCCATTCTTCCTCCAGACTCTGGGTCCTTGGTTTCCAAATGAGATGCAAAAGTTGCTCTCATCAGAAAAGAGGACTTTGGACCACTGAGCAACAGACCAGGTCTGTTTTTCTTTAGCCCAGATAAGACGCTTCTGATGACATTTGAAGCCCATGTCCAGGATCCGTCTATGTGTGGTGGCTCTTGATGCACTGACTCCAGCCTCAGTCCACTCCTTGTGAAAGTCCCCAACACTTTTGAATGGCCTTTTCCTCACAATCCTCTCCAGCCTGCGGTCATCCCTGCTGCTTGTGCACCTTTTTCTTCCACACTTTTCCCTTCCACATAACTTTCTATTAATGTGCTTTGATACAGCACTTTGGGAACATCCAACTTCTTTTGCAATTACCTTTTGAGGCTTTCCCTCCTTATGGAGGGTTTCAATGATGGTTTTCTGCACAACTGTCAGTTCAGCAGTCTTTCCCATGGTTGTGATTCCTACTGAACCAGACTGAAAGACCATTTAAAGGCTCATGAACCCTTTGCAGGTGTTATGGCTTAATTAGCTGATTAGAGTGGGACACTTTGAGCCTAGAATATTGCACCTTTTCACAATATTCTAATTTTCTGAGATTGTAGGTTTGGAGTTTTCATGAGCTGTAAGCCATAATCATCACAATTATGACAAATCACGGCTTGACCTATCTTGTTTTGCATGTAATGAGTCTGTCTCATATATTAGTTTCACCTTTTAAGTTGCATTACAGAAATAAATGCACTTTTGCACGATATTCTAATTTTTCGAGTTTCACCTGTATGGAAGATTTTCCAACAAAAATAACCCATTTTATCTGTTCAAGATTGGGAGCATGGAAGAAAAATATGGATTTTAAAATGGATCAATTGATTGCTAATGCTAAATAGATGAAGGAAATGGAAGTCAACATGGGTTTGTCAAAAATAGATCATGCCAATTCAAATTGTATTGCATTTTTTAAACAAAGTGATTAAATTAGTGGACCAGTGAAATTCTAGGGCATAGCATACTTGGACTTCAGTAAAGCATTCAACAAAGTACACCGCAATTGACCTGTGTTGTACAAAAAAAAAAGAGTTTTACACTTTCAGCAATTTTAATCAAGAAAGAAAGGTTGGGCAGAAATGTATCCAATTAAATAGATGAAAGAAACCTCGTTCCATTGTATGGGGGAGGGTTTTTTTTTAGCTGTTATTCTGTTAAATGTTGCATCTTTCACATTCCAGGTCACATGACTTATTTATAAATAATTTTATAACAGGGGGTTCCCGTTCCTGTGAAAATTTGAAATAGGCCATGGTTTTTCTGGATATCTTCATAGCTAACTCGAACATTTTTGAAGTGGATATTTTAAGATTTGCTGAGTAATATAATACATTCCACTATAGTTTTCAATTTAGAGTAAAAATGCTAATTAAAATCCACACATTTATTATAAATTATGTTTGAAGTGGATTCTTGAAGGTGTGTGTGTGTATGTCTGTGTATGTGTATATGTATATGTATATATGTGTGTACACACACACACACACACATATATATTCAAGAATCCACTTCAAACATCATTTATAATAAATGTGTGAAATATATTAAAACATAAATATAATATTCATTTTATTTAAAATTTAAAAGGTAAAGGTAATAGAAACTAGCATAAAGTGAGAAAAAAAGATATTGTCTTTTCTTTTATCGAAGTTAATTTAGCCATCTCAGTAACTTCCATCTTCTTCACCAACTGTTCTTATATTGTGGGTAATATCGAATCTTTCCATCTTTGTGCATACAATAGTCTCAGTAAAGTTTCATGTATAAAACAAAGTTTTATGACTTTTCCCCAACTGTTTGTCCACAAACCCCAAAGGAGAACATCATTTTTACCTTTTTACAATCTTAAATATTGTCTGTTCTGTAAACAAAGAAGTCAATTTGGCCATTTCACCAAGTTCTACCAATCATTCTTGCTAAGTTGTCATAAAAACAGATTTCCATG
Source organism: Naja naja (assembly GCA_009733165.1). Lineage (NCBI taxonomy): Eukaryota > Metazoa > Chordata > Lepidosauria > Squamata > Elapidae > Naja > Naja naja. The sequence continues at coordinate 161,628,537 of CM019151.1, forward strand.
ACTTCCTCCCCCAATGGTTTATCAGTCCCAAAAGGAAAACCTCCTGAATTAATTGTACAGTAATCTTTTAAATCTTCTGAATTAACATACAAATTTAAATCCAACGCTTTCTGGCTTTTTTGTAAGTCCACAAATATGGTAAAATATCGCTTCTTCTTGTTCAGTTTTCCAACATTAATTTGAGGTTCGTCTATACATTCCAGATGATTTCTCTGCTGACATACAAATGCTATGTTTTATATTTTTTTTCCCTCAAAATTTTAACATAACAGAAATTTCAAGCATATATGTTTTACAATGTTCCATCTAAATATTATAATATATTATAAATATTATAACCATTTTAGTTCACTTTATTATATAGGCTTTCACACGTTGTTCTTCTGTTTCAAATTTTAATGACAGTTTATACATTTTAGCAATTCCAACTTCATCATTTCTACACAATTTACTTCAAAGTCAGTCTTAAAAACATTCAAAACCTGATTTAAAAAAAACATTTTTAATGAGTGTACATAAGAAAACCATGATCAAGCATAGCTCTTCTCACAAGATCTTCTCTTGTTTTTATTTTATCCTTGACAAAAGGGGCCTTGGTGGTGCAGGCTGTTAAATGCCTAGCAATTAAGTTCCAGCTGCCTGCAATTACTGCAGGCTCGAATCCCACCAGGCTCAAGGTTGACTCAGCCTTCCATCCTCTCGGGGTAGGTAAATTGAGGACCCAAGATTGTTGGGGGCAATAAGCTGACTTTGTAAAAATGCCGTTTACTAATAAGCAGGCATATACAATGGAATGAAGGCTATTGCTGAGCGCATTGGGTTGTATCCCAAAAATTGTAAGCCACCCTGAGTCTTCGGAGAAGGGCGGCATATAAATGTAATTAAAGAAAAAAAAATGCTAGTATCTCACAAAAGCCTTTTGCATTTGCTTCTTGTTTGTCATCCACAAAATGCTTCTTGTTCTGAAAAAAAATATTTTCAGGCACAACCTCAAATTCTATCTATTCGGCATCAGAGTGGTACTGCTAATCTTTTAAAAAATCTATTTTAGCCTTAATTTTACCTTCACACAAGTAGTCATGGCATCCAAAATCTCAGGTCGTGTTCTTCTGGCTCCAGAAACCTATTTCTCAGCAACATGCACTCTTTTTTCAAAACCAAACAAGCTGTAAAATGCAATTTCAAATCAGGTAAGTAAGCCCAATCCCCGTCTTTCTTTCACATCAAGTAACACCTTGTATTTAAATCATTATTCCCCTGTCATTCAAATTTAGATATAGCTTTCTGCCATAGTTTAAATAGTGCATCAGTTGTTTAAAAAGATACTGTCTGAAACAAAAAACTACATTCTAGGATGGGTGTCAGCAATCTGTGCTCCAGAGCCGCATGTAGCTTTTTGGGCCTTCTGCTGTGGCTCCCTGTCCCATCACTGGCTGGCCCTGCCCCTTGCCCTCCCTCGCCTGGCCTTAGAAGGTAAGGGTGACAGCGGGGGATGGAGAAGCGGCCAGGGCTGATATTCCAGCGCCTCACTCTTGCTGCTTGTTGGTGCTGGGTGTACCTTCCAGGCCTTGTTGGTGCTGGCTGTGCCTTGCAACCGATGCTGGCCTTGCTAATACAAGGGCTGGCGGGGTGGGAATGGGATCCGGGAGGAGGGGACGTCAGAAAGGGTGATGGACCCTCAGTGCCCAGCCATGGCTTTAAGAAGCTCAGGGCAGCAGGAAAAGGGGGCTGGCCCCATCAAACCTGTGGGTGAATTTGTTTATTGTTACAGAAGGATATCCAGATACACATGTGGCCAATCTTTATGTAATCCAGTGCTATTTTGAATTGCAAGAGAGTTTCTGTGATGACCCAGGGTGGGATACAAAGTAAACACAGTCACACAAAACAGGTGAAACCCCTGTTATTCCTTCACTTTGCTTCCAAAATCCAAATATCCTTGACTGAAGACAAAAAACTCCCACACAAGCAGTTACAAGAAGGAGGAAATGCCGTTTAAATTATAAAGAGTAAAAAAACAACACAAACCAGGCAAGATAAGGGCTTGAAGACATCCACAGATATCAGAACACACACTGGGAAGGACGCCAAACTCAGACAGGAACAATAAACTAGAGATATTTCCACATTTTGTTTCCAGCACTGGCCCGTACGCATGTCCGTCCTCTTATCCAGTTGTCACAGCTGCAGCCCATGACGAGGATCAATGCCCTCTCCTCCCCCGTAGACCATGTCTCTCCCTTATCCTCTCCTCCCTGCATGCCCTAGGATGGAGTGGGGATGGGCCTGGGTCCTCTCTGACTGCCCAGCCGGCCTCTGCCCTTCCCCAGCCTCCTCCACAACCTCCAGAGCCACACTTTCACTCCCTGTCAACTGTTCCTCCTCTCCCTCAGAGTCAGTCTCCACCAGGGGCATGACAGTTTCATACTCCATAGTGGGGAATAATGAATTGTGTGAAGGGGGGGGGAATCTTTATATTAATTTTTCCTACATAATTGGGCTTTATCAATAGAATTGTACATGATCAGTGCCAAAGAGCAGAAATATTTGATTGCAATCAGTGCAAACTTCTCAAACTGGCAGCCTGTCTGAAAATCCTTACAGAGCCTATATTTACAGAGCTTGTGTTTAATCTCTTATAATTAGCAGTTCATTATTTGCCAACTTCTTTTTCTTTCTTGGTATGGTTTTGTTCATATACCAAGATAGGGGCTTCTTTCTATTTCCTTCTTTCCTTTTTCTTTGTTATTTCATTTGCACACACTTCAAGATCAAGATCTTCAATATGCAGTTCTTTCTCCCCTCCCCACCTCATTCTCGGTTAAACATCCCTAAGTGCATTTCAGAAAGGTTGAAAAACCTGTTTATTATCACAGGCAGCTCAGACTCTTACAAGGAAACCAACAGAGAATAGACAATCCCAGAACTGCCAGACAATCCTGAGCAGCTGCAGGTAAAAGAGGTTATGATGTCAGCCATCCAGAGACACAGTTGCCACCTGTCTCAAAAAAAATGGGAGTCTGAGATGCCACTCCCTGCCAATGAAAGTGCTCACCATGTGCAGAGGAGAGCAGAGCAAATGTACTCTGCAAGGCTCCTTGCAAGAATTGTGGCCAATCATTGTCTTCTCTTTCCAAATAAGCAACATCAGAGTTCCTTAATTATAATAATAGCAGAAAGCTCAAGTCCCTCCACTGGCAAAAATCACTTGTTAACCTAGATTCCAGGTGCCTTAATCCTTGACTTGAAAGCCTGTGACTGTGATTCTGGACCTAGATTGGCTGTTGACAAACAATTGGACCTTAGAACATCCCCTGACCACACTTTGTCCACTGTTTTGGATTTGGAGTCTCTTTCAAGGCACGCTTGCCGGACTTCTGGGGGACTTGATTTCTCTTCTATGTGTGTGTATGCTTGTGTATTTGCATGCATGTTTCCTTTCTCCCTTGCTCATTTGCTTGAAAAGTTCCTAGTGAATTTTCCAAACCTCCCTGTGTGTTTGTGAGTATTTGGATTGAGACAAGACATTTATTCAATGAAAGAGACTAATTGGAAGAATTGGGAAGGAAGTGGTTATGATCATATGCTAAGAAGGGTAATAGAACTTCTTGTTACACTAAATCTTACAAGTTAATTTAGTTTTTATAACTGTTATTTACTATTATTTGCACTGTCATTATGCATATATTACTCCATACATTGAATGTATTCTGCCTGGGGTGGGCTTCAAAAATTTTAGCAACCGGTTCTCGCCCGGTTGCTGGGTGGGCATGGCAATGGTGGCATGGCCTAATTGGCTTCCTGCACCATGGGGAGGGGGCATTTTTGCCCTCCCCAGGCTCTGAAGGCTTTCCTCAAGCCTCTGGAAGGGCAAAAACGGCCTCCCCAGGCTCCGGAGGCCCTCTGGAGGCTGAAAATGGGCCTGTTTCTGGCCTTCTGGAGCCTGTGGAAGGCCCATTTTCTGCCCTCCTTGAGCCTCTTTGCAGGCCCTGGACTTACCTAGGATCCAAAATGGGCCACATGGAGACTCCTTGTGGGGGGGGGGCAGGGCCAGTCAGGGATGGGATTTGCCAGTTTACAGAACTGGCCATAAAATTAGCTACTGGTTCGGTACCAGTTTGCTCGCACCGGGGAGAACCAGTAGCAGCCCACCCCTGATTCCGTCTGTATTTTAAATACCAATAATTATTATTTGTTTATTTTTTTATTGTGGTTGGATTGCATCCTGATGAAGAGAAATATTATAAATAATGATAAAATGTATGTTTGATCTGACTTCATCAAGTTAGACCTTCTATTAGATTACCCTGTATCAGAAAGAGATACAAAAGGCTTTCCTTTCTTACAAGACTTCTGCTTCAACAACAACATTTTGCAGTCCTGCATTTTTGCTTATTTGAGTCCTTGATTCTAACTATCCCATCCATGAGTCCATCCTACAGTTCTGATTTAGTCCTCATACTGATTACTGGCTGGATGGCTGAACCTTCCCACCTCACTAAAGGTGTCTACAACTGAAGTCCAATCATGATCCAACTCTTTTTGAGAAGTCAAGCAGACCTGGGCCTAATCAGTGCTTGCCTATATGGCAGAGTCTTTCCAAAGAGTTTCACACTTTCGACAGTATCAGTTAAGAAAGAAAGGTTGGACAGAAATGTATCAAATAAAATAGATAAAAGAAACTGTTAAGTTTGCATGAAGAGTCAGACGCGAGGAGTTCCAGCAAAGACTTTATTAGTGACTACAGCTCGAATGGACCCGTCCTGGCTTGGCTATGGCTGCTTCTTATAGCCTGCAGCCGTAGCTGCCAGCCAATGGGAGTGCAGGGTTTCTTCCCGCACTATTTAAACCAATACCATTTGACATTTTACAAGAACAGTTCAAATAAACCAATAACATTCAAACCTACATACATAACACCCCTCCCCACTAGGTTCAGTCCATACCAAACCCCAACCTATCTAATGTATTCCTTTAAATAGGTGGGCTCTTACGTGTACGTTGAGACCTTCGTGGTTCAGAAGTTTTAACGTTCTCACCCAGTGAGAGGGAAATGTGTCTACTGACATTTCCCTGTTAGGACTTCCTGTGAAAGAAGATCCTGTTAGACTGTTAGAATCTGGTCTCTCCTCCCAACCCATCTCCATTCCAATGTCAGCACCCAAGTCAGGTAGTGATGTGCAATCTTCCACTCAGTGGTGGATCTTGGCATTGTGACAGGGTTCGGATGGTTCCTGTCGCAACGGCTCGTTACACATGGGGTTGATTCCTGTTTGCTGATTTTCCTCCTGTTCCCCCTTCCCCCCTAGAAGAAACATCAGGTGAGGGACCTAGAGGGAGACAGGGGCGATGTTCTTGAGGGACCCTGGATCTAAGTTGGTCAATGTGCCTGCTCCAGAGGAGGCCATCCTCTGTTTGTACCCTGTAAGAACGAGAGCCTGTGATGTGAGTTATTTCAGCAGGAATCCACAAAGGGTCACCTATAAGGTTCCTAGCATAGACAGAATCCCCCACACTAAAAGAACGAACTTTGGAAGTGGAATCCAGTGGTGCGTTGGGTGCGTAAGTGGGATGAAGGCGGTCAAGGGAAGACCTAAGTTTCCTGCCCATCAACAACTCTGCTGGGGACAAGTTAGTTGATGGGCTAGGAGTGATGTGTTGAACACTAAGAAGCTTTTCAAGCTTCTCAGTGATGTCCCCAGGACCCAGCTGCTGAAGCTTCTCTTTGGTAAAGCGTACCATGCGTTCAGCCCGGCCGTTGGCGAAGGGTGCCCAGGGGCAGTGAGGGCATGTCTGATGCCCTGTTGGCTAGAAAGGATTCAAAAATGTTAGATGTGAATTGAGGGCCATTGTCAGAGACAAGGACATCTGGTAACCCATGGGTTACAAACAACTTTCTGAGCTGCAATGTGGATTCTACCATGGGCCCCTAGGCCTCAGTAGCAATTAGGTGGACCTGGTACACTCCTGGACATTATCCCTGACCCTCATGCCATTTGCAGGAGTAATGCATGCCTGGACTTAGAGGTAGATCTTGAAGAGGCCAACCTTTCTTAATCCAGCCCATAACAGGTGCCAACACAGCATCTTTGGCAGTCTCTCTGGCAATCTCAGCAGCATGGACTGGAAGCTTAGCAACGGTCTCCAGGAAAAGGTGTGAGTTTCAAGTTCAAAGTCCTCCTTGTGGCAAGGTAGTGGGCAACGACTCAGTGCATCAGCATGTCCAATGTCCTTGCCAGGCCTGTGAATCAGTTTGTAGGAATAGGCTGCAAGAAATTCAGTCCACCTCAGCATTCTTGGTGACAGGATATTAGGTGTAGGTTTGTCTCCTGCCACAATGCCTAGTAAAGGTTTGTGATCTGTAACAATGGTGAATGACCTGCCATACAGATATTCATGAAATTTCTTAACAGCTGCAACAACTGCTAAAGCCTCCTTGTCCAATTGGCTATAATTCCTCTCTGCTTTGGACAGCGTGCAGAGTAAAATGCAATTGGGGCTTCCCGTCCATTGGGAAGCCTGTGACTCAAAACCCCCACTCCAAAAGGGGATGCATCACAAGTCAGAACAACAGGTAAATTCTCAGAGAATTGTATCAACACAGCATCAGCGTGATTAGTCTCTTAATACTGTTAAATGCTGACTGTTCCTTCCGCCCCCAGATCCAAACAGCATTCTTATCAAGTAGGCGATGTAAGGGCTCAGCAATAGATGCTTTGAGGTAGAAACATGTGGTAAAAGTTAATAAGGCCAAGGAAGGCCTGAAAATCTGCCTTGCATCGAGGTTTAGGGGCTTCATTGATTGCTTTAACCTTGGCATCAGTAGGATGGATGCCATGCTTGTCAATCATATACCCCAGGAACTCAACTCTGTCTGTTTTGAGTGTACATTTTTCTTCCTTGACTTTTAAACCCGCTTCTCTGAATCTGGTAAGGACTTCTCTGAGTCTTTCTTGAAGCTGAGTGTCATTTTCAGCAGAGATTAATACATCATCAAAATAAGGTACTACCCCTGGCAGTCCTTGCAACATTCTTTCCATAAGGCTCTGAAAAATGCCAGGTGCCACACTTACTCCAAATTGTAGTCTTTTACATTTGAAGGCACCTCTATGGGTCACAATTGTTTGTGCCTCTGCAGTGGCATCATCAACTGTTAATTGTTGATATGCCTGAGCCAAATCCAGTTTAGCAAATACTGTACCCCTGCCAAGGGAATGGAGCAGATGATGCACAACTGGTACAGGATATGCGCTCTGTTGCAGCGCATGGTTAAGTGTCCCCTTGTAGTCACCACAGATTCTCACTGACCCATCAGACTTGACTGGTGTGACTATGGGTGTTTCCCATCTGGAGTGGTCAGTAGGCTCTAAAACCCCTTGAGCAATGAGTTTATCTAATTGTGCATCAATTTTTCCTTTAAAGCAAATGGGACCCTCCTGGGCTTTAAACGAATTGGGGGCACCTTGGGGTCTAGGCTGAAAGCAATAGGGGTCCCCATATACTTGCCCAGTCCTTCGCTGAAGACCTCTGGAAACTCAGACTTCAAGGACTCTTCCCAGTCAGAACTGCTCACGTGATGGATGCCAGTCACCTCGATGCCAAGTGGCTTGAACCACTCAAGTCCCAGCAAACTTGGGCGATCCTTGTCCACGATGGTCAGGGGCAAACGTTTGGTGTGGCCTTTAAACTGCACGTTGAAATCTCTCGCTCCAACTACTGGAATCTTGTTCCCTTGGTAGTCTTTGAGAGTCAGTGCTTGCTTCTGGAAATGCTTTTCTGAATTTTGGGAAAAAGTCTGTGGATAGTGTCCCATGACACCATAGATAAATAAGAGCCTGAGTCCACTTCCATTTGGCAAGGTCTTCCTTCAATAAACACCTTCACATGTACTTTTCTGCTTTTTAAGGGTGAAGAATGACCAATAGTGATTGTTTGGTGCGTTTCATTCTTGCCATTTGCTTCTAAATTTCGCCCCATTTTTTCAAGGAAATTGTTGGGCTTAAAGTCTCTATCAGGGAATTTCTTCCTAGCTGGTGGAGTTCTAGATGATTTGCAGACTCTGGCTATGTGACCCCATTTCTCACAACGTAGGCAAATGGAGTCAAAGAACTTGCAATCAGTGCGGGGGTGGCCCCCACAGCCTCTGCAATAGAACCCTTGCCTGTTCTTCCCAGAGTCTTTTCTTTTCTTCTCCATTCTGAGTTTAAAAATCCCCTCCTCTGCCTCACTGCCATCAGAATCAGAGTCTATTTGTTCGCAATGAGTAGATGTGGATTTATCCCCATCAGAATGGCTTGAGGCCTGGCTTGAGGCCTTGTTAATCTTTTCATGGCGCTGCTGAGGACTTGGTGGCTTCCGCTGAAACAGCTTCTTCAATGGCCCCTTTAAACGTGATCTTAGGTTTCATTAATAGTTTGCTTTGTAAAACCTTATCTTTAAGGCCTAAAACAAACCGATCACGCATGGCCTCTTCTAAGTTGGTAAAGTCACAAGCACCCCAATGTCCCTTAAACTTGCCACGAAGTCATTAACATTCTCGCTATCCCTTGATCCCGACGGTAAAATTCGTGTCTCTTAATGAGGCACGATACTTGTGGGGCGTAATGGGCTCTCAAAAGTTTTTCTAAATCGGGCCATTCCATTACCTTCAGCTCTGCTGCTCCCGCCAACGCCTTCGCCATTTTGAAGACTGCGGACCGCAGTGCGTGAGAAAGACCGCCCTCTTCCGTCTCTCGGGGATGCCGGCGAGATCGTTCCCCTCCAGGAACATGTGGAACGATCCGCATACGATTCCCAGTCTTCCGTCGCCGGATCGAACGGTGCTGGGGGTGTTCAGCGCAGCCATCTCGCTCAGTTGCTTGTTCGTCGCGTCGTCTTCTCTTCAGGGAAATCCCATCTTCGTCGCCAGTGTTAAGTTTGCATGAAGAGTCAGACGCGAGGAGTTCCAGCAAAGACTTTATTAGTGACTACAGCTCGAATGGACCCGTCCTGGCTTGGCTACGGCTGCTTCTAATAGCCTGCAGCCGTAGCTGCCAGCCAATGGGAGTGCAGGGTTTCTTCCCGCACTATTTAAACCAATACCATTTGACATTTTACAAGAACAGTTCAAATAAACCAATAACATTCAAACCTACATACATAACAGAAACCTCATTCCATTGTTTAGGGTTTTTTGCCAGGAGGAAGACAAATCTTGCATCATCTATATGCCGGATCACATATCTTATTTCTTAAAAACACATAACTCCAGATCAGGGGTGTCAAACTTGATTATATTGAGGGCCGCATCAGGGTTGTGTTTGACCTCCAGGGTGTCAAGGTGGGCGTGGTCAGGGTGGGTGTGGCTAGCTCAACATCACTCATATCGGGGATGCCTGTGGTGGCCCGAATGCTCTGCCAGCAAAAACAGGCTCCTGAGCTCCATTTTCGGCTGCGATGGCTTCCTGCAAAGCCTCTACCAGCAAAAACAGAGCTCAGGAGGGCCATCTGAGGCCCTCCCAAATGCTGTTTTAGATTACGATAGTTTCCTGCAACCCTCTGCCGGTGAAAATGAAACTTTTCGCCGGCAGAGGTCCCAGCGGCCCTCCTGAGCTCCATTTTCACTGGCAGAGACACTGCGGGGCAGTCCTTTGCTGTTTCCAGCACCTCATGGGTCAGATCTGGCCTCCAGGCCTTGATTTTGACACCCCTGCTCCAGATAATTTTATAAAAGGGGGTTCCTCTTCCTGGGAAGACTTGAAATAGACCATGCTTTTTCCTGGATATATTCATATCTAGCTCAAATGTTTTTGAAATGGATACTTTTAAGATTTCCTGAGTAAGATAATACATCCCACAGTAAAATCTTCCATTTAGAGCAAAAATTCCATCCATATATGCATAGTTTTAATCCGGAAATAAAAGTTGATACAAACTAATATAAAGTGAGAAAAAGAAAAGAAGAAGAAAATTGAAGAGAAAGTTAAAAGTACAAGGAAGAAAAAGTAAAAGAAAAATAGAAAAGAAAGAAAACATACAATAAGTAGCTTCTGGTAAGTAAAAATCACTATAAATAGTTATAAATACAACATTACCTCTTTATGATTACAGTTTTACTCTTCTTACTATAAGCAGTAAGTGTGAGCTTAGTATAGTGTAGTATAGTATAGTATAGTATAGTATAGTATAGTATAGTATAGTATAGTCTGTGTTTATGTGTGTGTGCGTGATATAGATAGATAGATATAGATAGATATAGATATAGATATATATGCAGTAGGTGTGAGCTTAAATGGACTCCAGAAGATAGTAGAGGACAGGAAGGCCTGGAGGAACATTGTCCATGACTTCACAACTAACAACAACTATAATCTATTTTGTCATCAAAATCAAAAGTTCAATTTTTTTTCGTGTTTCATGCAAAAACTCTGTAATAGGTTTCTGGTCAGCAATTAATGTAGATATTTTCTCTAATCACAGGAATCAGTTTGGCCATTTCTGCAAGTTCAGTCACCTTCACCAACAATTCCTCCATTATAGGAAAATCAAATCTTTCCACTTTTACACATTTAATAATCTTGCTGTAGATGTCATGCACAAAACCAAATTCCATGATTTTTTTAAACTGTTTGTCTATCAGTTCTCCCCACAAAAGCCCTTGGTCTTAATTGTATGTTGATCTTTAAATCCTCAAAATTAGTGTATCTATTTGAATTCAAAACTTTCTGGATTTTTTGCAAATTCATCCAACATGGGTATATTCCAGAGATGGTATTCAGCAGGTTCTGACCAGTTCTGGAGAACCTGTAGCGGAAATTTTGAGTGGTTCAGAGAACTGGCAAATACCACCTCTGACTGGAGATTTTACAGTATCCTTCCCCTGCCATCCCCACCAAGCCACGCCCACAGAACTGGTAGTAAAAGGTTTTGAATCCCACCACTGGTATATTCATATTTCCAACATAAATTCATATTCTAAATAATTTCTCTGGTGACATGAACCAAAGATATACTATTTTATAAAAATTCTCCTTAGAGTTATAATTTACTATGTATATAAATTTCAATCCTTTCAATCCATATTTTCCCATTGTCTCATCTGTATATTAGACTTTTAGCATACTCATATGTTCTTTTCCTTGTTCTACTTTTATTTCCAATGTTCAATAAAAATTTATACATTTTAGCAATACCATTTTCATCATATATAGACACTTCCATTTCAAAGTCAGTTTTACAATGTTTGAAAATGTAAATTATCTGCTTTAATTTTTTCCAATAATTGTACACAAGAATACCATTATCAAACATCTATTTCTGCCATCAGATCTTCTCTTATTTTTATCTTATACTCCCATTGAAAAAATTCTAATATTTCACCATCAATCTTTTCTGTTTGATTATCATTTCTCATCCATAAAGATATGCTGAAAATAAGTTTTTTTTTTTAGGCACAGCCTGGATTTCTATTTATTCCATATTCTCAGAATGGTATGCCCAGCTCTATTCAAAATGTACATTAGCTCTGATTTTATGGCACCACAAGTATCCATGCAACCCAAATCTCAGGTTGGGTCCTTCTAACTCCAAAAGCTTCTATTTCTCAGCAACGGCCATTCTTTCATCAAAACCAAATAAGAAGCTGCAAAATAAAATTTTAAATCAGGTGAACCAGTTTCTCTGCTTTTCTTTACATCTTGAAACACCTCATATTTAACATGTGTTTTTTTCCTGCCACGCAAATTAGACATATCTTTATGCCATTTAGAAATATCTTTCTGCCATTGTTTAAATGGTGCAGCAGGTATTGTCTGAAGCAAAAACCATTAATTTTAGGCAAACTATTAATTTTCATCACAGAATGATGAAAAAAGAAAGAAAGAAAAGAAAGAAAATTTTAGTTTCTCTATTTGTATCAAAACATCTCTTGGAATATTCCTTGTTCTACAAATGTTTAATTTATTCTATATACTTTATCCATGTCTGTCTCTGTATCATCCCCAATATAAAAAAATTCCCCAAGCATTAATGATTTCTTTAATACCTTTTTCAGAAAGTTATAGGATTGCTGTAAATGACAAAGAGGATATCACCATGCAATTTGTTATCTCTCTCTCCAAAGACCCCACTATTCTTCTCTAATTTAAGATAGTAGATCAGAAAACTAATTTTCAATTTTAATATCAATGTTTTAATATTGTAAAAGGAATGGAGGATCACAGCTAATAAATACCAGTATATCTCATTCTCAATGTCCTCTGTCAAGTTAAAAATGTGAGCCTTGCATGCTAAGAGATAGTATTCCTAAAGCAAAGAAAGGTTCTACAGCATTCTTCTTAATCCTGGTAGAATTCCAGTCCATGGTTTCCTGAAGACAGTGGAGTAATAATCAGACCCCCAAAAACAATCTATTAATGCTGCAGAAAGAAGAAGAGAGAAACTATTAACTACCTATAAAACACATTCATTGTTTGTTTCCAATTTCTAATTCACCTGTCAAAAAGTGAAATACATTAGAACGTTGTTATGTTTTGAAAACCTCATAAGTGAAAAGGGGGGAAATGGGCAGACATTTTTGCCAGACTTGCAGGTTGGTTGACCTCACAGGAAATGGAGTCCTGCAGGTTGTCAAAGAAAACACTGTCTGGAGAATACATGGAAGGGTCATCAAAATAATTGTAGGGCCTCAAGACAAAACCAATCACATTCCCAAGGGTTACAGTATTGGGTACATCTTCAGCATGTGGAATATGGAGAAAGCCAGTATTGATCCAAGCAACCAGATCCTGTGAAAGAAAAAGGGATAATATCTTAGGGAAAAGACCTGTTAAACAAGAAGGGAGCAGAAAAATTGATTGAAAGAAACTAAGTTTGTTAAGTAATGCAACAGATAATTTAGTATTAAACCTGGAGATAATCTGACAATATGATGTTTTGTCTACTCCAAATTAGGAATGTGTAGAAATGGAAAACGGGGAATACAAATTTGTTAGCAAAGACCTTTTATCCATTCTGCAGAATTTTGGAATAATAATAATTTTTGATGATAGATGAGTGTCATGCCCTCCATCGAAGCCTGAATCTGAGGAGGAAGATGAATAGGAAGTCAGGGAGTGGCTCTGTTGGCTGTAGAGGAAACTGGGGAAGGGCAAAGTCAGGCTGGGCAGAGCAGGGAAGAGGTAGAACAAGGGAGAGGGGGGTTAGAGGAAGACCAAGGCCCACCCCCACTTCATCCTAGGGCATGCAGGGGAAAATGGAGAAGAGAGAAGTGTGGGTTGCATGGCTTATGAGGGAGGAAAGGGCCTTGGTTCCCTTCACAAGGCACACCTGGGAAGAGAGTTTAAAGGAGAACCAGTTGGGAGGGGCATTGGTTGGGAACGAATGTTGAGTTTATCTTGTGTTGGCTGTTGTTATGAGTTCCTGGCATCCTCCCAACTGGTTTGATTTACTGCCTTGTTACTTCATTTCTGGAACTCATATCTTTCTCTGCTGGATTTATTACCTTATTTTGCCTTGTTGGATTTATAGTTTAAAGTTTTCAGTTTACAACATTTAGACTGGAATATCTGCAGCCAAAGGCTGGTGCAGGTTCGTGGGAGAGTTTTTCTCCAGACTGGAAGGTAACCAGGTCATTGGGGCTAGTTGGAGCTAATAAAGGGATCTCTACTTATTCTCTGGCTGTGTTGTCTTTGTGCCATGCCCCAGGTCATCACAGATGGGGTTCATCTTCACTTACCTCATTGACAATGCTCTCATTGTTTGTGAAGTCAGCAAAGATCACAGGGGGATTCAATGGATCAACCTGATTGTAGGCAGTGGTGCTGGAAAATTCATTTTCTTTCCTCTTTGTAACAGCTATCTTATAACTTATAAGGCAAAACAAGAAGAGTTCAGAGACTGAGATTTATTCATTATTATTTCTCTTCTTAAGATCTTCAAACATTATTGTTCCCGGCATAGGTCTTGAAAGGCAATATAATGACAGGATACTGTTCCATGACAGATATAAAAACAGGATGCTGTTCCATGACGGATATAAAAACAGATATAAAATCATTGTTCTAACTCATTATTAAAATACTTATGAAATTTGAGATGATTTTAAACTTGAACTGCCATATGTAATTCCATAGATGAGTTTCAGAACCACTAAATAACTGGAGATCTATGCCAAACTAGCAGGTGTCATGAGTTTCCATCTTTGTAGGTAGTTGATTAAATATAATGATCCCAAACCACAAAGGAAATTAAATTTCAGTTTAGTACCTCAGATTAGGTCCAGAATTGCAAGAATGCACATTTAAAATAATATGGCTCAGATTTCTTCAGTACTCAACCAGAATGATTGGAAAGACATGCTGAAACCAGCAGTGTTTCTGAAGGGGACCATTGGAGGTTATTGCAAAAATAAGATAAGGGAGAAAACTATGCATAGCTACAATAGACAGGTCTTTCTACTCCAGATATGATTATAGCTGATATAAACTTAAAATGTATTTCAGGCCAAATTTTTACCTTTAATTTATATTGTCTGGATTTGCTAAACGCCATACTCTGATTCTTCTTCTATAAATTTAAATTTTATTTCTGTACATCTCAAAACTGATCTGGTTCAGGATTTCCTTTCCTTTTTGGGACATGTTGGAGAAAAGCAAAAGATTCTAATTTGCTAGATAGTATTAACCCTCAATAATCTGTAGCATTATTGAGGGTCAAAGGATCAAGTTCCCAGAAATGGAACATTATAGCATGAAAGTCTTTTAACTGCTCTTCCAATCATGGTTATGATCATAACCCAAACATACTATATTTATTTTAAAAAAAACTGTTTCTCTCTATGCAATACAATAGTGAATTTTGTGATTTGTAGTAAGGAATATAAGCTAAAAAAATTTTTGCACAGAAATAGAAAAGTTTTCCTTAGCAAATATTTGACCATTATCCAGATTTTAAACCACATCATCTACAGCAAAGCCTAACAAAAGTGAGAGATGGATATATAGATTTCTTTAAAATGAATAAATTTGAAAGTTCCTGCCTATCATATTCAAGGGCCTGAAACCCAAAGACATGGGTGAATCTATTTTACTTTGTACTTAGAAATCAGTCACTTACCAACCCCAGCTGAGGCCTGGCTCCATTGGATTCAACTCTGACAGATGGTCTCTAGAAAAGCTGACCATCTGGATCTGATAGCCTTGCTCATGGCCCCACTTGTTTGTGTGGTTGGACGCAAAATAAATATATTTGGGCATGTCATCATGGAGACAGAATGCCGCCTTCTTCTCGGTGTCCAAAATTTTCCTCACCATCTCCATTCGATGGATGTTATGCTCTGGGCTCCAAGGGGCCTTTATGGTCTCAAAAGCCATGTCATTGCCAACCAGGGTATTTTCCACACCTCAGAAGGAAAACAAGTACAACAATTAGTGCTTGAGCAACTGTTGATAGACCAGTCTACTGCTTTTGCCTTTTCATCTTCTTAAAAATAAAATTTGTTTCTACTTTAATGTTTTGCTGGCCTAGATATGAAGTTGTGGTAAGAGTATACATAATTAGTTTTTCAGACTGAATATCAACACCATAACTCAGTGTGAAAAAACAACCTTTGCATTTTTAATAACTAGTAACTCATTAAATAACACCATTTGAAAATGACATAAAATGATAAAACTGAATTAGAGATTTTGTGTAAGTGAAATATTTCAGTTAATTGTTTATTAGAACTAACCTTTCAGGGAGTTCATGCATTCCCCTTTATTTATTAGCTAATGTATAGCTGAAACAAGCTGGGAATTTGTCAGCTTCAGATCTTTTAAATATATGTTTGCCATTCAAGTAACACAATCCTACCCTTTTCCCTGACAATGTCTTTGCATATTAGCAAAGAAGGATTTTCTATATATTCATTTTCTCTACTTCAGAAGGAACCTTGATGTAGAATTTTCACTTCCATGTTCATGTATTTGCTGCATCAGCATGAGAGAAAACCACACCAACATTTTTCAACAATAAGGTGGAGGCAGAGCAGGCAAATAGATTGTGTTTTCTAGCCTATCAAGAAATATGGGAACTTCATGAAAGGAATGCTTATAAACACAATAATAACATTCACTTTGTGGTATTAGCAAAAGAGTTTTATGGGTTCAATGAGCAGAAAGCATTTAAAATGAATCAGTGCCAGAAAAAAATATGACAGAGAGAATGCATTTATGTAACAGAGACAAAAGAATAGGAATATATAATTGGACCTAACAACTACAGGTAGTCCTTGATCTACAACCTCTATTGAGCCCAAAATTTCTATCACTAAGTGAGAAAATTGTTAAGTGAATTTTGCCCCATTTTATGACCCTTCTTGCACCAGTTGTTAATCACTGCAGGTGTTAACTTAATAACATGGTTGTTAAGTGAATCTGGCTTCCCCATTGACTTTGATTGTCAGAGAGTCACGAAAGGTGATCACGTGATTCCTGGACACTGCAATCATCATAAATATGAATCAGTTACCAAGTGTCTGAATTTTGATCACAAGACACTGGAGATGTAATAGTATTCATAAGTGTTAAAAACAGTCATAAATCACTTTTTTCTTTTTAGCATTCAAAGCCAACTGCAACTGTCCATGTGACAATTCCATCATGGTTATGTTCCCTTCTAGCATTGTTTCAATGTCTTTAGGTATCTGTGGTAGTCTTGTCTTTTGTAGATACTGTTCAATTTTTTCTTCTAGAATATCTTCTTGAGAGTACAGTTTTTCATAGTAGTCTCAAATAATTTTTTTCTTTTCGTCATTCCCATGCTGTATATTCCCTTTTCCATCTATTAATTGGCTAATTTTCTTTGTTTCTCTTTCCTTTCTAATTTTATATGCTAACCATCTTCCTGGCTTATTAGCATTTTCAAAGTAATTTTGTTTAGCGCCTTTAATCTTTTGAGCGACTTCTTCCTTGTCCATTAAAGCCATTTTATGTTTAATCACATCCATTTTCCTTTTAATATCTTTCCCTTGCGGTGATTGTTGTAGTTCTTTTTCCAATTTCATGAAATCATCTTCCAATATTTTAAGTGTCTTCTTCCGTTTAATATTTCTTTTCCTTATGTAGTCAATTGTCTGACCTCTTGTATAAGCCTTCATCGCATCCCAGCGAGTTTGTAGTGATGTATCTTCTTTTCTGTTTTCCTTGAAGAAAAAGATAAGTTCTGTCTCAATTCTCTTTTTAAATTCTTCTTCTTTCAAAATCATGTTATTTAATGTCCATCTAGATCTTCTCCTCTGTCCTTTCCAGGCAACTATCAGTGGATTGTGATCCGCCCAGGTCCCACTTTCGATTTGAATTTTCTGTATATCGGAGAGCATATCTGCAGATGCCCACACCATATCTATTCTTGACCATGAGTCATGTCTATTTGAATAAAAAGTAAATTCTTTATTTCCAATATTTCTCTCTCTCCATATATCTTTAATATTCATTTCTTCTATCATTTGAAAGAAGGACTTGGGTAGCTTTCTTCTAATTTTCTTTTTAGTTCTTTCAGATTTGTAGTCAAGTTAATCATTAATTATCCCATTAAAATCTCCCATCAGAAAGATATTTGCATAGTCTAATTGAATCACTTTTTGATATAATTTCTTATAAAATTCTTCTTGATTCTCACTTGGTGCGTATATTGCTATCAAAAGCATTTTAGTATTGTTATCCATTATCTCCACCATTAAAATCCTCCCATCTTCATCTGTATAAATCAATTCTGCAATAATTGTATCTTTAATATATAGAGCCACTCCTCTTTTTATATTGAGCCAGTGATGTAAATAGCTTTCCTAACTTTCTTTGCCTTAATATATATTCATATTGCTTTTTAATATGGACCTCTTGCAGACAAATTATATCAAATTTTAATTTCTCTAATTTATGAAATATTTTCCTTCTTTTGGCAATTGAATTGAGTCCATTTATATTCATTGAAATCAATTTTTCCCTTCCATTTTAAGTCTTATATATAGGTTGTTTTGCTCTAGTCGTTCTAACTTCTTTTTGTTCTCTAGGTAAATCACCTAC
Organism: Naja naja; assembly: GCA_009733165.1. Classification (NCBI taxonomy): domain Eukaryota; kingdom Metazoa; phylum Chordata; class Lepidosauria; order Squamata; family Elapidae; genus Naja; species Naja naja. The sequence goes on from CM019151.1 coordinate 161,646,578, forward strand.
TGCTCCAAGTTGTTCTTCTTCTTCACTTATCATTGCACCTTCCTTTGGAAGTTCCACAATCAATTCTTCATGTCCTCCATTTCCCTCTTTTCCTCTGAAATAGCCATCATAGAATGATTCTGCCTTCTCCACTGTGTCAATTCTATGTCTTTGTTCCCGCCACACAAACAAGAGGCCTTCTGGTATTAGCCATCTATAATTTATTCCTCTCTTCAGTAGTTCTCTGGATAAAAACGCATATTCTCCTCTCCTCTCTCTTATTCTTCTTGGTATCTGTTTCAGTACCGTGACATCTTTATTGTTGTGCTTCAACGTCTTATCTCTGACTGCTTGCAGTATTTGTGATTTGATACTCTTCTTAGTGAATCTAATATGAATTTCTCTTGGAAGTTTATTCCTCGTTGCATATCTTGTAAAGACACGAAATGTTCCATCTATTCCATCCCTCATCTTCTCTTCCGTTATTTCTAGCAGTTCTGCCAGAATCTGTGTCATTTTCTCCAATAAATTTTCACCCTTCTCTTCCTTGACATTTTGGAATCTCGAATAGAATTCCGATCTATCAACTTCGCTTCGCAGAGATTCATTATGGTCACTCTCAACTTCCCTTAATCTGGTGTTGAAGCTCTTCATTTCCTTGTCTCTTTGTTCTTGCTGCTCTTCAACTTTCTTCATCCTCTCGCCATATTTCTCCACTGTTTGCTGTAAAGCCCTTATATTTTCATCTGTCATATCTAACTTCTTTCCAATCTCACCTACTGCTTGTAGAATCTTCTGTATTGCCTCTTCTGTTGTGGGAACCATTACTTGTGGAATTGAAGATCTTCTACTCGTTGTTGCAGAAATTGTCAGCACCAATTCCAAAAAGGAGGGGGGAAAAAAGGAATGAAGGCCAATAATAAAAAAATAAAAATAAAAATTAGTGTTATAAAAAGGGAGAGGAACAATCCTGTTTAACAAGAAAAAAGGGAAAGAAATAGTAAGAGGAAAAAAAGAGGATTCAATTATATCAATAATATATCAATAATTTGAAAAAAAAGTAAAAATTTGAAAACTAAGAAAAGAATGTATAAATAAAAAACTTGAATTTAAAAAGGAAAAAAGGGAAAGAAAAAAGAAAGGGTCCAATAATTGACTATCTTGTTTCCAATGTACAAAGTGAAAAACCAACTCTCAAAAAAAAAAGGCTGAAAATTGAAAAATAGGAAGATATCAATAAGAAAAAATAAAGAATGAAAAATAGTAAAGTAGTAAACTATCCTTTAAGAATAACAAAATATATTTTTAGGGGCTCCAATTATGAAGAATTAAATTCCAAACAATAAAAAGCCTTGGCAGGAAGCAATATCACTCTTTATTCCATTGCCACTATGCAAAGTCCAGAGCTTAACAAGTGAAAGAGGAAAGACAGCAGCTCCTCTGTTTTTGCCTCTCGAAGAAATCCAGTTCTTTTATTTTAAAACTCTCCAAGGTCGCTTTACTCTTCAATTCCAAACTGCAGGCTCAAAGATATTCCAAGAGCACCTGTCCAGCACTTTCTAATCAACAGAGCCTTGGATACAGTCCTTGCAAATGTATATGGTTGTATAAGATAGCGAGCCTCTAGGTAGCAATATTGTATCTCTCAGCCAACTTTCACTTCCTTGCCGGATGGCTCCCAAAATATATCACTTCCTGTCTCATTCAAAACAAGAAGGACAGAAAAAAAGCCTCAGCAGCCATTTCTTATATGCAAAAAATGAAAAGTAACCAAATCAAAATAGCCAAATTACATTAGAGCCCCCAGTGCCAAAAAAAAGAAAAAGAGAAAGGAGACAAAGTTCAAAAAATATAAAAGGTATTCAAAAACTCCCAAGAAGAAAAAGTGGAGGGAAAAGTCTTTAAAGTCATAAAAAGAAAGAAGAAACAAAACTCTTTACTTTCAAGCCCGATTCTCTTCCGCCGCCTAATCCATCTCGCACTCAATTTCACACCATTAGAATTACTAGGGTGTTCCCAAAGGGTTAACAACAAAATGATCTCACCGACCCAAACTCTTCACCAACCCTACAAGTCGGTTTAGATCCCGGGGGACCGTCCCGAAGCGGCAGTATCGGGGGTGATCTCAGGAGTCAAGATCACCTCCGTCTCGCGGCGACACCAGCTCTGCCCATCTCCAGTTATGCGCCATCAATCCTGATGTCCTTCTGGACCAGTTTAGTGGGGCAAGAGCAGAGGGTGCTGTTTTCAGCGGTTCTCCTTCTTCCCGCAGGGCTGATTCTAACTGGTTTGGTTAGCATCATTTTATATGAGTGCTTCAAGGCTCAGCACTCTCCCCACTCTTATTTAACATCTACAGGAAACTGCTGAGTAAAGATGTTTATCAGCACAGGGTGAAATGTCATCAGTATGCAGATCAGAGGTGGTATTCAGCAGGTTTTGACCAGTTCTGGAGAACCGGTAGAAGAAATTTTCAGTAGTTCGGAGAATCGGCAAATACCACCTCTGACTGAAGATTTTACAGTATCCTTCCCCTGCCATGCCCACCAAGCTACGCCCACAGAACTGGTAGTAAAAAAATTTGAATCCCACCACTGATGCAGATGATACTCAACAAAAGTTTCATTTGGGAAACTAAACACCCTAGACCACAGGTGTCAAACTCGATCAGGTTGTGGGCTGGATTGTGACATATCACGACTTTTTTTTGCCTTTGCAGAGCTGGGGTGGTCTAGCCTGTGCATGATATCCGATGGGTGGGCCGCCAGTTTGACACACCTGCTAGACCAAGCCAAGTACAAAACCACCTTCTCTCTCATCCTTTTTTTCAAATTCCAAAATTTAAGTAATCATGCACAACAGATGAACATTATTATATGTTATTTCCCTCCATTTTAATAGGACCTCAGTAAGCAATGCTAGCCAGCTAAAACCAACCCACACCATAGCAATTCCTCACTCACTAAATTAATCAGAATATTTTTTATCTTCGTTATTTTGCTGTTTTCCTCAAAATTTGCAGATGTATAATGAGGTTTCATTCCAATTTAATTAAATCAGTATAATATAAATTTATGCAGATTCACTAATTTCTCCCCATTCAGAATGTGTAAGAGATATGCACATGTTTATACACTAAATACAAGAGTCTTAATTAGGCTTGAGCAGAATTTTATAGTGTGACAGCCGAAGAATTATAAAGATACCAAAATGTTTGTTTTTAAAAATCAGCTAGGATTACCTCTGGGACCTGACATGAAATCTGATGATTGATTTATCTTGACATTTATAAAATAATACATTATAAAATCTTGTAGACCTAAGTATTTCAATTTTATCTGACTTTTTTCTAAAATGACAAATTGGCTTTCAATAAAACAGTAACAAAAAAATCTGCTGAACTGACATGTATCTATTAAAGCAATAATGACTACTGCTGCTTGGAGAAATAGCAAATTACAAATTTACATATAAGCCAGCTGCTGCTGTGCCTCTTCCTCCAGTAAGATACCTGTCTTTCACTTTATTTCTCCAAACTGCTGAGGATTTGTTCACTGAATCTGTATTTGGAGTGGCAGAAGGATTACCTCATAGTTCTGCCAGGCAATCTATAAAGAATGCCCACTAAATATTCCTTTCAAGTGGCCCTTTATCTCTTTTTGCTGCATCTTTTGAACACCCATCCATAAATCATTCTTTTTTGGGAGAGATTTTTGTTTCTTCTCTCTGGACTTTCCCTTTTTTGAGGAGGGTTTCCTTTTTTTCCCCTCTATTCTGTTATAAGCTTTTAAAGTATTATTTACTTGGTTCCAACTTATCAGTCCTTTCTCTGCACCATCTTTATTTTCTTGAATCTCACTTTGATTTTTTCCCTCCACTGCCTCTTCTATTTTCTTATCTATTTTGCAAATATCTCATTCCTCTTCTTCCCCCAATTGTTGCAGACCCTCCACACTCATTTCTTTATTTTTAGGCACTCCCCTTGCCTCATTATTGTTCTTTATAGTTTCACGCGTATCTTTAAACATCAAAATTATTTCTTCATATCCGTCTATTATCACCTGGTAATCCATTTTATTACAATTCAGTAAAAAATTATTCAGTATATCTCTATAATTCCAATGACTCAATATTTAAACACTCCCACCAATCCAGTTATTAGTCAAACTTCATTCTTTTTTTTTATAAAAGTTTTATTATTTTTTCCAAGACAAACAAGACAAACATAACATAACAAACATAAACCAACATCAATTTCAAGTGTGTCGGTTGGTCACAAATCTCGGTGCCATCCCCTTACCATCAATACTCTCCATTGCGAAAGAAAAGAAAAAGAAATATACAGAACAAACAAGAAATAATAATAATAAAAAAATACAACTGCCTATTATTTATTTGAAGAAGTCTCAAAAAGTTATACATTTTAGTTCATACATTACCTAAATTATCTCCTCTATTATCCAACATTATTATTATCAACTCTCTACAATATTATAGTCTCTATATTATATTCTCATTCAACAATTATATTTATCTCCATCATATCCATATATTACCAAGTTTTTTTATTTAACCATTGATAAAACATACTCCATATCTTAAAAAACTGTTTTTCTTCTTGATCTCTAATTTCAAATGTTAATCTACTTATTTCGGCACAGTCCAAAATTTTCTTAATCACTTCCTCCTGCGCAGGTATCTTGTCATTTCTCCAATTTTTAGCAAATACAATTCTAGCAGCTGTTAATACATTAACAATCAAATATTTCAACTCTTTGCTGAACGTCTCTGGCATAATTCCCAATAAAAATATCTCAGGTTTCACATCTATATGTTGTTGTGTCATTTTTTCCAGTCAAACTTCATTCTCATGGTTATATCTCCAAACCCCTAAATTTATATTTTTAGAATTCTTTAGTAATTTATAGTCTTTTAACTTCCAATTGTTTGTCTTCCCAACTGTCCAAATTTTAAAGTCTTATTTAATTTCCCTTCTTTCCTCTCTTCTTCTATCCTTTTCTTCTTTTACCTTGTGTGATGGTCTATCAGATAATATTAATAGTACAAATACAAATACAAATTAATCCACTGTGCGTTCTCCAATCTCAGTTCAGTAACCAGTTTCGATAGTGTTTAATTGTTACCAATTTAGTTGTCTTTGAAATCTTCAAAAAGGAGGTAAAGCTCACTCAATAATTCAAAATATCCAAATCACCTTCTGAAATAAAGTCAAGGTCAAACCACTTTCCCAGCTTTGTTTACTTTTTTCTATTACGTGTATTAAACGTTCCACACTTTCAGAGGATTTGACACTGTAATACTCTTCTTCAACCAGTAGATGGGTCTCCAACATTAAACAGTATGTTGAAACAGCTGGTATCCCATAACTCTGGGGGTTTAGAAGTTACAGATATAAAAGATAGTTCCTCCCAAGGATCGCCTTTCAAGATTTCAGCTATTTTCCATGTTTTCTATATTTTAAAGCTTCCTTTAAAGATTCTTTTCACCTCTTAAAATAGTGTTGGTTTTTAAGTGGGTAATACCAGCATTTCAAAAGTGCTAGGTTGCTGCTGTTTATAGTTGTGAACAGAGATGGTATTCAGCAGATTCTCAACAGTTCTGGAGAACCGGTAGTGGAAATTTTGACAGGTTCAGAGAACCGGCAAATACCACCTCTGACCGAAGATTTTTTTTTTTAATTCATATTTATATGCCGCCCTTCTCCGGAGACTCAGGGTGGCTTACAATTTTGGAGCACAACCCAATGCTCTCAACAATAGCCTTCATTCCATTGTATGTGCCTGCTTATTACTAAGCGGCATTTTTACAAAGTCAGCTTATTGCCCCCCAAAATCTTGGGTCCTCAATTTACCCACCCCGAGAGGATGGAAGGCTGAGTCAACCTTGAGCCTGGTGGGATTCGAGCCTGCACTAATCGCAGGCAGCTGGAATTAAGTGGTAGGCATTTAACAGCCTGCACCACCAAGGCTCTTTTTTACAGTATTTTACAGTATCCTTCCCCTGCCATGCCCACCAAGCCACACCCACAGAACCGGTAGTAAAAAAAAATTGAATCCCACCACTGGTTGTGAACCTCTCTTCCCCCTAGATACTCTTTTGGGATTAAAAATTTGAATAAAGTACACACAGTTCACACACTGTTCAACAAAGTCCGCTCTTGCACAGTGCTTAGATGGTCATCTCACCAGCCTTCATGGCAGCCATCTTAGACTGCTTCTTCTCCTCACTGTGGCATAGAGGGGAAAAGCCTTGGGGTTCACAGGAGATTGCGATCTCCCCTGCTACCTCACAGAGTGTCCATCCTTAGCTTCACCGCCACTATAGGGCAACTTTGGCTCCTATCGGAGCCCACAAACAGGGAGAGAACCAGTACAGAAATGGAGGTGACCATTCTCTATGCCTGGTAATCACTGGGAGGCTCCACCCCTCTCCCAAGTTCTTCTTTTCCCATGAATGTTTCTAGTTTCTTTCACATATCTTCCAAAACTGATATCAGGTAATCTGCAAGTGCCCTTAATTTATACTTTTCCCCTTTTTTTAATCTTAATTGCCTTGACTCAATTAAGAGTGGAGACAGCAGGCATCCTTGTCTTGTCCCTTTTTGAATTTCACGAAGTTTTATTAGTCCTCCATTAACAATTTTTTGTGTTTTCTGTGAAGTATAAATTGATATTACCCATTTAATAAAATGACCTCCGGGATTCACATGTTCCAGAACTCGAAATAATAAAATCCAATTCAAGTTGTCAAAGGTCTTCTCTGCATCTAAGAATATCAAGGCTGCTTGTTATATCAATACAGGAATCTAGTAAACTAAGTCTCAACACTATTTTGGCACTAGATAAGAGTTAACAGAATTCAAGAGGGTTTGGATTTAGACTATTTGTGGGAACATTAGCAATTCCAAACTGATTACTCTCTTGGCTCTGCCTGTGTTTCCTACTATAAAATTGTTCCAAATATTTCCAAATATTCAAAACATTCAAAACATTTGTAATATTTTTTTATAATTCTTTTAGGTAAAAAACAACGTTGATCTCCATGAAAAACTTCTATAAAATTATTTTTCAATGTTTCAGCCAAAATCATATTTATAGTCATTATTCAGTAAAGATATTGGTGCATAATTTCTTGATAGAAATTCTTGGGCCTATTTATAAATATTAAATGATATATTTTAGGTATATTATTTTAGGTATATTATTATTTGGGTATATCTTTAATGCTATATTAGTTTCTTTCCAGCTATCAGGAGTCTTTTCATTCTGTGAAAAAATATTATTTGTTGTAAATGTAAAAACTCATCCTCAAAACATACATTGATATAGAGGACTTAAAAGATTCAGTTGAAGCTATTTTATAGGACTGATGGATAAACAGATAGAAAAATGAACAGAAACTTATCAAAGAGAAATCCAACTTAGAATTAAGGAGAAATTTCCTGTTGGTGAGAACAATTAATCAGTGGAATATCTTGCCTTTAAAGTTGTTACTTCTCCATCACTGGAGGTTTTTAAGAAGAAATTGGATAATTTATCTGGGACAGGACAGGAGTGTCAAACTCAAGCCTACGGGCTGGATCCGGCCTGCGATGTGGTTGGATCTGACCCGCAGGGCCATCCCGGTCTACTTGCATTGCTTCAGCCCAGTCTAACCAATGCAGAGAGGAAAGATCAGGCCAGCGAAGCTTTGGCCTGATGTAAAGAGGAAAGATCAGGCCAATGTAGCTTCGTCCTGGTCTACTCAATTAGGACAGCATGGCTTTGTCCCGGTCTACTCAATGCAAAGAGGAAACATACCAGCAGTTTGGGGAGTGGCATCAAGCTGGCCATGCCCACCTAATTGGCCACACCCACCCAGTCAGCTACGCCCCCAGGCCCCTGAGGTCAACCACAGCCCTGATGCGGCCCTCAATGAAATTGAGTTTGACACCTCCGGTATACGGTCTCATGCTTGGGCATGGGGACTAGACAACCTCCAAGATCCCATTCAACTCTGTTATTATGTATCCTTAAAAAGCCATGGAAAATTATTTCAATTTGTGATTACTGAGGCAAGAATATGAACAAATATGCAAAAATTCAGCATTACCCACTTTGGAGGAAGGCCTGGTAAAATTGACAGAATGTGCTGAGATGAACAAACAGATTTGTTTGATTATATAAAGAACAATATCTCACATGTGCCATAGTCATTGGCTAATTCGCCTTGATTTTTAAAGCTTACTGGGAAAATGCCCATCCTGACAACCCTATTTTTCAAAATGAATTGTTAATTGCCATCAAGAACCCAATCTCGTATTAAAATGTGTTAGAATGTAATGGATTGTGCGGAACTGGATAAGCTCACAATGGAATTAAGAGACAAAGATGATTCGGACTATTATGCAGTTTGGGATAGGTGGTACAAATGGGTGGAGAATAGAAATAGGAGCTTACGTTTATGTATAAAAAGAAAGGTATGTATTAATAACGACACGAACAAGCTAGTTTTAGGAGAAATAATAACCAGTCCATTTTTCTCATCCCAAATCACCTGGTAGTAAATCATATGATCCTTGCTAGTAAAAACATATATGTCACTTTTAAGAACAGGAAGTTGCTTTGTTTCCATTTTGAGGAAAAGATTTTGGTTTTAACTAAAGTTTACTTCCATAGATAAAATACTTATCCAAGTGAGGTATGACTACGGTGAAGTTTAATTAAAATCGCTCCAATTTTTAAAACATTACTTTGCATCAGAATAATTTATTTGACTGTTGTACTTTGTCCAATTACCAGTGCAATTGGTAGAACTAGACTCTAATTATATGCAGCTGATGAAACAATCCTTTCATTATATGTAATACCTGTATTTCTAGTTCAATGTGACCAGACCTCCCGCTTTTGGCAGGACAGTCCCGATTTCTAACAATTTGTCCTGCGTCCCGCAGCGTTTTTAAAAAGTCCCCATTTCTGGAGAGAATGCAGGACCCTAACAACTAGACCACTTGCACGGCGAGGAAATCCCACCTTCTGCACCTTAGATTGGCTCAAGGAAGCTACCGGGAGGAGCAACATCCTCACCCAGCGGCCATTGGCTGCACAGGCTGCCCGTTCATGGCCTCTCAGAATCTCCCCCGCAAGGAAGGTTTGAAAGTTGGGTGGGTGGCAACCCTCTTGAGTTGCGGACGAGCGGGAGGGACTTCGCAGGGGCAGGAACAAAGCGGCTGCAGAGCCCTTGGTTGAGATCTCGGTTGAGGCAAAAAGCCAAGCTAAATACTGTGGAAATAATGAAAGGAGGACAAAAAGGCTACGGCGGTGAACTCTGCACCTCTGCTTACCGATTCAGAAGGGAGCAGGGTAAAAAACTTTAATGGGGATGAAACGCGCGCATGGGGCTGTGCTTTGCATTTCCTTGCGTTTGTAAAGCTGCTTGGATTATAGCATCCATGCATTTTCTGATTGGTTCGAGTAAATATTGATCGCCCGCAATGTGATTTACATGAGCTCAATTGATTGATGTGTCACTGAATCGCTTTCCACTCCCAGCGATTACGGGGGTTTTTCCCACCGTCTGCCCCCCGCGGAATCCCATTGGCAATTCATTCGGACGTCTTTTCTCTCTCCCTCTAGAAATCGCATTTCCCTTCCCCCCCCTCTAGATTTTCCTTCCCGTGACAGTTGCGTTTCTCCTTTCCTACAGGCTGGGGGAGGGGGGACAACTTATTCCACGCAGACTCATGATGCAAAGATTTCCATGCTGGTCTGTCCCTGCATTCTCCAGGTGCTAGACCTGAGTATCAGAGAGCCTCCACAAAAAAGGAGCCCATGGAAGGACTCCAGCTTGTGTTATTTCCCCACCATGGCGTAGGATGGAAAACCGGGCTTCCATAGGAAGAGGCAGGGGGAAGAAGATAATTGTGATAGCACGCTTCCCTTTAAACTTAAACGTTTAAAGGGAAGCGTGCTATCTATCTTCCCCTGCTTCTAAAGCCGGTTTTCCATCCTACTCCATGGTGGGGAAATAATGTTATTTCAAATAACATTATTTCCCCAATGTTATTTCAAATAACATTATTTCCCCACTGTGGAGTAGGATGGAAAACCGGGCTTGCATAGGAAGGGGCAGGGGGAAGAGGATAGTTGTGTAGCACACTTCCCTTTAAAGGAACGGCGGGAAAACTTTGAGGAAAAAAAGAGTGGCAGATTAATGGCACATTAATGGCTAGGATATATAGGGTGGTTAGTTCAGGGTTCGGGATACCCTCGACCCAGACAATTGACTTGATTGGATAAATTGGAGGGCACATTCAAGTCAGCTAATGATATTTGAGAAAGACAGCCGCCTCTGCTATAAGAACCCATGTGTGAACTTGAAGTAGATCCTTTAAGAATAGTGACCTGCGGTTTATGTTGTCCTTACTTCCTACCTTTACAAGGCAGTGGCTAAAAGCCCCATAGATTACAAGTTTTCATGTAGGCTTCATGCAGTCTAATGTCTTAAAACCTCCTCCTCCCTTAAAAAGAGGCGATTCTGTCTCATAATAATGAAATCTATAGCTCACAATGGCTTCCTGCTTTCCAGATGTAATGGTGCCCACAGGTTAGGTGTCTCCATTTGCCAGTTTGCATGGATAGCTCAAATGGGAGATTCCATGCCCAGTGGCAATCTACCTTGAGTCTATTGGATACTATCATGTGCAGACATGCTAAAGAAGCAAAGTATTGTGGTAGATAGAAGACACTATTAATCTCTCTATGTGGTTTCTATTATGTTCAGTTTCTGGATTAAAAGTGGCAAGAATTAAATTGCCTTAGAAAAAGGGGGTGCTTGGTTCGTTGAGCAACTGAGCAAAATTAAGGTTGAGTTAGGAGTGTTCAAGCCCATTTAAAATATTTTTTTAAAAAAACTTTGCGCTCATCATGTTTGCCTTTAGCAAATAATATGCCATTTTAAACTCTTCTTCCTGCAGCCCAAAAGAACTTTTTAACAACAAAATGTTAAACTAGATTATTTTGCTTCCCTTTTTGAGGAATGCCAATGGTATTTGGGTATTATGATTGAATTCATCAATCTGACATACCCTTCCCAATAATTATGTGTGGGATGAACACAAAGAATAATTCAGCAGTCTTCCAAGGTACAAAATCTGTGGTGAGACTTAGAGGCTGAATAAATTCTATTTAATAAACTGTTCTAACAAGCCATTTCAGATGTTTTAATTTTGGGAAGAGATTGAAGATGATTGTTTTACAAGCACTTTTTGTTTTCATGAGGCTGTAATTCCCAGAGTTCTTTGAAATAATGAACTTTGGGGAGTATATTGCTTTAGACATGCCTCAGAGGGGTTTTCATTGTGTTTGTGTTGTTGTTTTATTATTAGCAAGCAGTTCCTGAATCCCAATATTACAGATTGTGCCAAGTTTATTTTGGGTCTCTGAATCATCCAGTTTTCTATGTGATTCAACACAGTTTGAATAATAGTCTGTGCGGATTCTTTTAATTTTTTACTCCAGTTTTTCTTGCTGTAGCCATATAGTTTGGAGTCATGTTCCTTCTTTAAAGAAACCAATGAGCAAACAACTATATTACCATACTCCAAAAGCAAGCAGACCACACAATATACTTTAACTTTTGTCTTGAAAATTGGACACCTGAACAAATCCATTCTTAGATATCCCAAAATTCAGTTTAGTAATATGCCGCCTTTCCCAGAATTCAGTGCTACCTACCAACTTTAAAATTATCCTGCAGTATTTAAACCCATTTCATTAACATCCAGAAATTAAAAACCAGATTGTTAGCAAACTGGGAAAATAAAAGTTAAAAAAAATCCTCAGTCAAACAAGCCAACAGTAAACAGCTTAACCAAAGAACCTCTTAACACGCTCCCACTAACACTTGCAGTGCAAGACGCTCGGAGTCAAAGTTAGTATTGTTATTATTTAGAAAGAAATATAGGATTAAAATTAAAATAGCCTTGGTAGCTCAGGCTGTTAAATGCCTGCTCTTAAGATCCAGCTGCCTACAATTATTGTAGGCTCGAATCCCACCAGGCTCAAGGTTGACTCAGCCTTCCATCCTCTCGGGGTAGGTAAATTGAGGACCCAAGATTGTTGGGGGCAATTAGCTGACCTTGTAAAAATGCCGCTTAGTAATAAGCAGGCATATACAATGGAATGAAGGCTATTGCTGAGCACACTGGGTTGTATCCCAGAAATTGTAAGCCGCCCTGAGTCTTTGGAGAAGGGCGGCATATAAATGTAATTAAAAATAATAATAATAATAATTTTTAAAATATAGTTACTTTATAACAATCAAATCAATTTAATTTATAAACTAACAATAAAATATGTTCATGTAATTATGTACCTACTTACTGTGTTTTTAAGCAATATGTATATAATGATTTATAATATAATTTTAAATTATTTTTTTAGATTTTTAACATAATGAGTAAGAAAAGAGGATGCAAATTCAACGATAATCTAAGAAGTGAATTTCCTTTTATTAAAAAAAACCAAAAGCGATTACATGGTAAAATGTGAGAAATGTAATGGTGAATTTTCTATTTCGCACGGCGGGAAGAATGATATTTCAAAGCACTTGGAGACACAGAAACATAAAAGATATTTAAATACTGCTGCATCTTCCTCCAAAATACAGGAATTTTTTCAGAAAACAACTTATGGAAACAAAGAAAAGAAATTAGCATTAGCAGAAGGACTTGTGTCTTTTCATGCTATTAATCACAATCATTCCTTCAGATCTATGGACTGTACATCACAAGTTGTCAAAAAGTTATTCAACAAAAAATTTGCCTGTGCTAGAACAAAATCCGAGGCAATTGTGTGTAATGTGCTTTCCCCATATGCATTTTCAGAATTAAACATTTTTCCCACAGGGGCCGTAGGGGTGGACATCCCAGAAGACAGTTCAGGGGGCAATCTTTGGTTCACCAGAGGGGCCTTAAAGGTGACAGGACCCTCCCCACAGAGGATAAGTTTGGGGAGAGGACCCCAGCTTAGCCGCCCCCACAATATGGGTGTTTTCAGCAGGAACTCCCAATCATCCCCAGTGGGGCAGGGTGGAGAGGCCCCCTGGATTTCTATAGGGTGAGGGGAATTAGAATAGAATAGAATAGGATAGAATAGCATAGCATAGCATAGCATAGCATAGCATAGCATAGCATAGCATAGAATAGAAAACAGAGTTAGAAGGGACCTTGGAGGTCTTCTAGTCCAACCCCCTGCTTAGGCAGGAAACCCTACACTTCAGACAAATGGTTATCCAACATCTTTTTAAAAACTTCCAGTGTTGGAGCATTCACAGCTTCTAGAGGCAAGTTTGTTTCACTGATTAATTGTTCCAACTGCCAGGAAATTTCTCCTTAGTTCTAAGTTGCTGAATTCTGGGAATTGAAGTCCAAATGGCTGAGTCTGAGGAACTAACTCTGATTTAGGCCTTTACGTTGAGAGTCCCTGATCATGGAAAGAGTTGAGTAGCCAGGATCACAATCCCCTCCCAAGTTGGCTGAGGGGCATTTCTACCTGACAAAGTTCAGGATCAGCCCCAGAGGAGGACAGGTATCAGAGCAGCTTTTTGGGAAAGTGAAGGGTGAGATTCAGAGGAAATCTGGTCCAATGGAAAGCGTCCGTCAATGATGGTTTCAGGGCCCTAACTGGGTTGCTGAAATGAAGCAATCTTGGGATAATCCCAGTGAAATTCTCTGAGAAGTGAGGGGGAGCCCTTCTGAATCCTGGGTTCAAGGTGGATTCTGCTCAGATGGCTGAACTCTGGGAGGGGAGGCAGGTATTTCCAGTGATGGGAAAGGGGACAGGAGGAAGATCTGGGGTCTCCGTGGCTTCACTGCTGCTCCTTTCCCTTTCCCTTCCCACTTTTGGGTTTCCCCTAAGGATCCCATGGCTCTACCTTCCCCTCCCACAAGGCCATGTGGCTATTTCGCCAGGATATGAGTTTCATATTATTTTTGTTAATTTTATAATTAATGCAAATTAATGCAAATTTTTACATGCAAATTTTTATATGCAAATTTTTAATCAAGAAATACCCCTCACACCCCCACCCCCAGTCAATGGTGTCCCGCTTTACCAATGTTAAAATCTGGTCACCTTATTCTAGTTTATTGTTCCAAGGATTTTCTCACTCCAAAATTAGCATCCTTTAGTCATCTTTGTGTTAGGATTAGCCCATAAAACAACCTCAAAAATTTAAATACTCAGGATTTTTTTTCCACCTCCCTTTTCTGGGCCCATCCAGAAAATTTTAATTTCTTATTAAGTTTCTCATCTTTTCAATAAGGATGGGCAATTTGGCAATTGTTTTGAAAGAGTTCAAAATTAAAGGGCTGTTTCCATTGTTCTATGAATCCCAGTGTAGGCCTCAGGTTTTATGTTTTGTTCTTGGGCTTCCTAAACATGTACCTTCCACTATATGTTTATCCACGTACATATTTAGTGGTTGTTTTCCTCCATGGAATATTGGATTCATAGTCTTTCAGGCTGAAAAACATGCATTTTAATTTCTACTCTGGTCTGTTTCAACAGTTTAAAGAATATAATTTTATCAACTCTGGAGCTACAACTTTTATCTGAAAATTCATCTTATAAGGGTCTTCTTGCTCCTTGAGAAACCAATATAAGCAAGATTCCTATACCATTTCCTTGATCTGAATGATAATTAGTACAAAGTTTTGTTCACTGCACTATATCCTTGTTCACAATTTTTCCTTCAAAAAAATAAAGCTTGGAATGCCCCAGTGCAAATATTAGTTTGCTCTTTTAAGAAAATTGATTTCTGTACCAGCTTCACATCACATATTAGGGTCTCTGCCTAGTGGGAAGTTCACAATGTAGCAAAGAAGAAGAATAAACTCCCTGTAAAATGAACTTTATGCAGATGTATCATGAGAGGAGTTTGCACATCTGTATGGAAGAACGTGCCTACAATGTGATCCAAAATTCAGCTTAGAAGAAACATCTCTCATAGAAAAGATAAAGCAAAGAAGGAACCAGGTTTATGATGAAAAAAATGCAATGTTGGACTTCCGGGTTGAGCCTTCTCGAGAACAGGCGGCGGTTTGTGATCGTCCACAACCGCAGCCTGGCTCTTGCATCGGAGAGCCCCAATCCTGCAAGGTTCGGGGCTGAAGCTGCCTCGTAGGGGCGGCGGAGAAAGGGAAATCTGCCAGCCAGAGTGAGGGGAGCCGCATCTCCCCTTTTGGTCTGGTCTTTTCCTCCAAGACGCCAAGAAGTGGTGGTCAAAATGGCCACCTCAAGAGAAGGTTTCAACGGATTAAGATTGGTGCAGGAGGAAAGAGAGAAGTCGAGCAGAGGAACCGGGAGTATCGGATGGCAAGATCAAGGCACCCCGGATTAAGATAAAGATGAGTTTTTAAAAAGAGAAACAGAAGGCGAAGTTCCAAGTGAAGAAAAATAAGTAAAATATTTTTGACAGCTATAAGGGGCTTCAACCGGAAAGGAAGAAGCCAGCCGTAAGAACTTAAGTTTGGGGCTCGGAAAACTTTGAATATTAAAATAAAAGGAAAGGGTTAAGACTCTGTGCAGAAAGTGCCACTTTGTGGAGAAAATTGGAAGCTAAAGAAGTAAGAAACTATCTTGTTCCTTTGTGGATTGGAGTTGTTACATTTTAAAGAGACACAAGACTTATAGAAAGTGAAAGCCTGAATACACAAAGACGGATTGTCGGACTAATTGGTGATACTGATATAGACTCTGGACCTGGGTTAGGATCATAGAAAATTTAAAGAAGAAGAAGAAATAAGGAAAATTAAAATTTGGTGGTCATCCAAAGAATTAAAAATGGAGTTTAAAAGTATGAAAGAACTGTTACAGGAAGTGACTGAACTAACTTGGCATGTTGCAGAAAATATGGGCATTCAAATGCTGAATAAAGAAGGAGCCTTGGAAAGGGTGGAGCCAGCACAAGAGAAAGCCATCTTAAAAAGACAATTAATACAAAGATTAATGCAAATAAAAGGAAAGGAAGGGTGGCTAAAAAAACGGAACCTAAGAAAGTATCTAAAAGGGGAACATTTATGAAATTAAGCATGTTAGAAAGGTTCAGAAGGAAAGGAACAGAAAGGTAAAGAGAGAGAGAGGGATTCAAACTGGATAGAGAAGGGGGAGAGCAGGATAATAGGGAGGAGAAGGGAGCCAGCACAAGCGAAAGCCATTTTAAGAAGACAATTAACACAAAGATTAATACAAATAAAAGGGAAAGGAGGATGGTCAAAAAATGAAACTTAAGAAGATAATTAAAAAGGGAACATTTATGAAACTAGGCATGATAGAAAGGTCCAGAAGGATAGAGAGCAGAAAGGTAAAGAGAGAGAGAGGGATTTAAACTGGATAGAGAGGGGGGATAGCGGGATAAAAGAGAGGAGAAGGAACAAGAAACAAGAACAAAAGATAGAGAGACACGGAATTACATAATAAAGAAAGGAACTTGTTTGCATAGAGACAATGGTTAACGTATTTAAAAGGGGGTTCTGCATGAAGAAATGGTAATAAGAATATATTGTAATTATAAAAGTGTAAAACAATGGGGGTTACTGACAATTTTTACTGGTAAAAGGTCACATTTTTCATTTCTTATTCACAAAAGAAAGCTAAATGATGATTAGATGAATTGAATTAATTGAAATGATCTTAGAAAATACCTAAAAATGAGACTTGTCAATAACCAAGATTAGCTATTTTTATTATTATTTTGGAACTATAATTAATCTTAGGGGGGATATGTGTTGCAGAACCCGACCGATTAGAGATATATTGTAAGGGAGCTTTTCTCCTTTTCTTTTTCTTTTTCTCTATCTTTCGTTTTAAAGAGAATGATTATGATTATGCTACTATATTAACCACTGAGGTGTCACTTTCAAAGTAGTAAAGGGGGCAAGTCTAGGTTTTTTTCATTCTTTTTAGTGTTAACATTGGTACGGATTTAGAATTATGGAGAGAATATGTGATGAAAGGGCAAATCTGACGGATAAAAAGAATTCTGTAAATGATAAAAGAGTATTAACAATGTGAAGACAATTAAAGGATAGATATGGATGAACTTTATTTTTAATATGATGGGCAAATATATTGTTATTTGTAAGATTTATACATGAAGTTTTTAAAATATATATGTATATTTGCAATTAACTTGAAATGAACTGGGGGATATACAGATTGAGATTAAGATTTGAGATTAGATTAATTTCTTTCACCCTTTGTCCGCTAAAATGGAATAGAAGTGAAGTCAAATGTTTAAAATGAATATAGATCTACTGTCATATTTGCATGTAAAAGTGATGACCTGGGAACATGCTGTCTACTGAAAAGAGTTGTTTTAAAAAATTGTTAAAAATTGAATAAAATTTGTTTAAAAAAAAAAAAAGAAAAAAATGCAATGTTGGACTTCAGCTTTTGCTTCGTGGGCAGTCACAGATAGTCCCAAGAGAACAACCGAGCATCTTTATGTGGCATGTTTATATTTGAGTTATAAATTAGTCTTGACAATATATTAATTCTGACAAAATAGCACCTGATTGATCTCTGAAGCTAAACAAGGTTGGCCCTGATTAATACAATAAGAGGAAACAGACTGGGGATTCCTGGATTGTAGGCTACACTGAAAAGTTATAAAGAAGAAAAGAGCATTCCAGGAAGTGGCAATGAGAAATCACTTTTATATTAAGAAAATTGTAGGGATCCAGTTGCCAGAAGTCTGATTTGATTTAAATATATCTTTTTCTTATTTGTGACAGTTCTAGTTCTCAACACTTTGGAAAGTTATATACTTAGCAATAGCACTTAAACTTATATACCACTTCAAAGAGCTTTATAGCCCTCACTTAAGTGCTTTACAGAGGCAGCATATTGTTATAGTATATGTTATTGTTAAAGTATTGTTTTTATAGAACTGTATTCAGAAAAACCCAAATGCAAACAATAAAACGCCAGGCCCAGCAGAAATTTATAAAGACTTACAAGATACATTGAGGTGTATAATGAGGTCTTATTACAAGCCAAGGTACCAGATATGTGGACAGAAGTAAACATCACTTTGATCCCAAAAGAAGACTCAGACCCAACACAAATAAAGAATTACAGGCCAATATCCCTATTAAATGCAGATTATAAAATATTTGCTTCAATAATCGCTAAAAGTCTAAAAAGATTTTTGATTGAGTTTATAACAATAGCACTTAGGCTTATATACCACTTTATAGTGCTTTACAGCCCTCTCTAAGCAGTTTACAAAGTCAGCATATTGCCCCCAAGAATCTGGGTCCTCATTTTACCCACCTCAGAAGGATGGAAGGCTGAGTCAACCTTGAGCCTGGTGAGATTCAATCCTATATATTCAATCTTACATGAGATTAGAGTTTATACATTCTGATCAAAATGGGTTTTTACTTAAGAAGCAAATAATTTTAGATGCATTGGAGTATATGAAGTACATAGTAAAAACAATTAGCATTTTTTATGCCCAGAATACCTTTGATAATGTAAATTCACAATTTATGTTGCAACAACTAAAATGTATGGACTTTGGTGAAAAATTCATAAATATGATAAAGGAAATATACACACACCAGAAAGCTAAAGTGATGGCACTAGACAAGGCTGTCCCCATTATTATTCATATTATTTATTTATTTATTTATTTATTTATTTATTTATTTATTCATTCATTCATTTATTGGATTTCTAAGCCGCCCCATCTCCCCAAGGACTCGGGGCGGCGTACAGTAAAACAATATAATATACAATCAAAAGAAGATCAAACCTCATAGAAACCCAAAATATAATTAAAACATTAAAACAATTCTAAAAATTCCCCATATAGTTCATCCTCAGTCCAGGTCAGTAAGTTGGAATAACCATGTTTTTAGGCCCTGGCGGAAGGAGCGGAGATCAGGGGCCACCCGGAGCTCCAGGGGCAGTTGGTTCCAAAGTGTGGGTGCTCCCACAGAGAAGGCCCTACCCCTGCGGGTTGCCAGCTGACATTGTCTGGCTGACGGGACCCCAAGGAGGCCCTGTCCATGAGAGCGTACAGTGTGTTGGGAAATAGTCGCTGGCAGCAGGGTCTCCCGTAAGTATCCCGGTCCTAAGCCATGAAGGGCTTTATAGGTCCAAACCAGCACCTTGAATCTCTCTCGGAGGGCAACCGGTAACCAGTGCAGTGCACGCAGGAGGGGTATAGCATGGGAGTATCGGGACACTCACATCACAACCTGCGCCACTGCATTCTGGACCAGCTGAAGCCTCCAGGTGTTCCTCAAGGGCAGCCCAATGTAGAGAGCATTGCAATAGTCCAAACGGGAAGTGACAAGCGCATGAGTGACCATATGTAGGGCGTCTCGGTCCAGGTAGGGGCGCAACTGATGCACTAGGTGAACCTGGGCAAATGCTCCTCTGGCCATGGCTCCCACCTGTTCCTCTAAACTGAGCCGTGCATCCAGGAGGATGCCCAAGCTGTGCGCCCTATCTACAGGGGGTAACACCTCTCCCCCTATAGTTAACAGTGGAATTTCCTGGGCAACTCGAGATGCCAGTACATATAGCCACTCAGTCTTGGCCAGGTTGAGCCTGAGTCTGTTCCCCCCCATCCAGATCTGCACCGCCTCCAGGCACCGGACGATCACATCAAGGGCGTCACTGGGTTGGTTAGGGGTGGAGATAAAAAGCTGGGTATCATCAGCATACTGATGATATCTCACCCCAAAACCATGGATGATCTCACCCGGTGACTTCACATAGATGTTGAATAGGAGCGGCGAGAGAACCAACCCCTGAGGCACCCCACAAGGGAGTGGCCTCAGGGCCGATCTCTGCCCCCTTGCCAACACCATCTGCGTACGGCCCGAGAGGTAGGAGGAGAACCACCGTAAAATGGTCCTCCCACTCCCAGCCCCTTGAGGTGTCGCAGTAGGATACCATGGTCGATGGTATCAAAGGCTGCTGAGAGGTCTAATAGGACCAGGACAGAGGAATGCCCCCTGTCCTGTGCCCTCCAGAGATCATCTACCAGCACGACCAATGCCGTCTCTGTGCTGTATCTGGGCCTGAAGCCCAATTGGTGTGAGTCTAGATAGTCGGTTTCTTCCAGGAACATCGGGAGCTGTTTCGCTACCATGCTCTCAACAACCTTTTCAATAAAGCGAAGGTTGGAGACGGGACAAAAGTTGTTTAAATTAGCTGGGTCCAGGGTAGGCTTTTTGAGGAGGGGCTTCACCACTGCCTCTTTCAAGGCGGAGAGGAAGACTCCCTCACTCAAAGAAGCAGTAATTACTGCCTGGAGCCAGCTTCGTGTGACCTCCTGGGTGGCATAGACCAGCCAGGAGGGACAAGGGTCCAATAAACAAGTGGCAGCGCTCAGTCTTCCCATGATCCTGTCCACCTCTTTTGGAGTTACAGGGTCAAACTCCTCCCAGATAACACTCCTAAGACCTGCTATATCATTCCCATTGGACTCTGACCAGTTGGAGTCCAAGCCGGCCCAGATCTGAGCGATCTTATCTGTCAGATGTTGACTAAATTCCTTGGCCCGTCCCTGCAAAGGATCCTCCCCTCCCCCCTGTTTAAGGTTAGAAGTGTTGACCAGAAATATTAGACAAGATCCAGAAATAAAAGGAATAGAGATCAAAAAAGAAAAATATAAATTACAACATTTGCAGATGATTTAGTTTTTATATTAGAAGAACCATTAGAAACTGTTCCTAAATTGATAGGGAAAATTGAGGAATATGGAGATGTGGCAGGATTGAAAATAAATAAAGAAAAAACCAAAATAGTTAAAAGCCTTACAGATAAACAGAAAAAAGAATTGACAGAGAAAATAGATCTTCAGATAATAAAGAAAGTTAAATATTTAGGCATCTCTTAACAGCAAGGTGTGCAACAATTAAAGATGATAACTATATAAAATTAATGCAACAAATTAAGTTGGACTTGGAGACATGGAAGAATCTACAACTATCTTTGATAGGGAGAATAGCCACTATAAAAATGAATATACTACCAAAACTACTTTTTTATTTCAAACAATACCAATAAAAATAGAGAAAAAAATATTTTGAAGAACTAAATAGAATTATATTGAAATATATTTGACAAGGGGGAAAAAGCAAGAATAAAATTGAAAATGTTACAGGAATCTAAAAGTAATGGGGATTTTGGACTATCAGATTGGCAACTATACTTTCAGGCATCTGTGCTTACATGGGTAAAAGAATGGATAAACCTGAAACATAAAAGATTATTATTATTGGAAGGACATGATCTTTAACTAGGATGGCACGCTTTTTTATGGTATGGAAGGAGTACGATACATAGATATTTTCAATGACACTATGTGAGGAATGCTTTGCTTCAGGTATGGGAAAGAATTAAATTACAAAACTATATGAAAATACCAGTCTGGCGCTCCACAATGGAAGCACTGATACATCCAAATCTTATTAATTTGGAAAAAAAAATATTTTATAAAGGCATTTTAAATGAGAATGGTGAACTTAAAACTAGACAACAACTACAGAATGAAGGGGTGGACTTAGCTTGGTGGCCACATCTGCAGATACAATCAAGACATGAGAAAGATGCAAAAACATGTTTTTTTTTTTTACAAAGAACCGCTTGGTAAGATATAATTAAGGACAGATGAAAACCTGATTAAGAAAATCTATAACTATTTATTAAATTATAAAGTGGAAGAGGAAAAAGTCAAAGAAACAATGATTGTATGGGCAAAAAATTTTGGTTATACTATAGAATTAGATAAATGTCAAAAACTTTGGGATAGGAATTATAAATTGACAATGGCTACTGCATGTAAGGAAAATCTCTATAAATGTTTACAGGTGGCACTTGCCACCAGCAAGATTGGCAAAAATGTTTAGCAATATGTCTGCCAAATGGCTCAGGCTGTAAATGCCTGCTCTTAAGATCCAGCTGTCTACAATTACTGTAGGCTCGAATCCCACCAGGCTCAAGGTTGACTCAGCCTTCCATCCTCTCGGGGTAGGTAAATTGAGGACCCAAGATTGTTGGGGGCAATTAGCTGACCTTGTAAAAATGCCGCTTAGTAATAAGCAGACATATACAATGGAATGAAGGCTATTGCTGTGCACACTGGGTTGTATCCCAAAAAATTGTAAGCCGCCCTGAGTCTTTGGAGAAGGGCGGCATATAAATGTAATTAAAAAAAAATGTTGGAAATGTAACCAGACCCCAGATACTTACTAACATATGTGGTGGACTTGTATGAAAGCAAGAAAATATTGAACGAAAGTACACATATGGTTGAAAAAGATGATTAAGCAACATACAGATCTGAAACTAGAAATATTTTTGTTGGGTATAATGCTGGAGGGCTATGATAAAGGGATTATATATTTAGTTTTGCATGAATTGACAGCAGCAAGGATTGTATTTGCACAATATTGGAAAAATGAGAACACTCCATTAGATAAGGATGTAATTCAGAAAATATTAGACTCTGCAGAGATGGATAGATTGACATTAAAAATAAAGGATAAAGAAGGCACAGAATATTATTTAACATAGAATAGATTTTATGAAAGGTTAGAGATAAGAAGTAGAAATTAGATAAAGAAATATTAATGTTATGTATGAATTAAATATAAAGATGTTTTATAATTATGAATATGCTAATATAATTTACAGAATTACAGATAAGCTAATACAAAGAGAAAACTAGTTTGAACTATTCTGTCATATTAGTAGTAGTAGTAGTAGTAGTAGTAGTAGTAGTAGTATATGCATTAATACTCCTGTTTGCTCTTTCTTTGTTTTTCTGTAAATGATATGCCCTGACAATCAGTGATGGAATTCAAAAAATTTTACTACCGATTCTGTGGGCATGACTTGCTTGGTGGGCATGGCTTGGTGGTTATGTGATTGGGTGGGTGTGGCCAACTCAATGTCATTCACATCAAGGGATGCCTTGCTTGGCCCCTCCCCTCCCAGCCATTCTTTATTACACCCAGCCTCAACGTATCTATAGTTCTGTAAAAATGTTGTTCACCTTTTTTTGACTTTATTATCTACATACTATAGATGTACTTTCATGGACTACTGAAAGGAGGAAATGGCTCACATGCTTTGCCCAAGACTGTGATAGGCAACAGGCTTTTAAGGGGCTGCCAGAAAGAAGGTGAGGCAATGTAATTTCCAAAGCACCAGAAGGCAAAATATGAAGCAATGGATGGAAACTGAACAGAGAGAAGCAACCTAAAACTAAGGAGAAACTTCCTGACAGTGAGAACAATTAACCAATGGAACTGCTTATCTCCAGAAGTTCTGGGTACTCAATCACTAGAAGTTTTTAAGAAAAGACTGGACAGCCATTTCTCTGAAATGGTATAGGGTTCCCCCCAAGGTCCCTTCTAAGTGTTATTCTGTTATTCTGACACCTTTCCCAGGACCTCTACTCAGATTTTGGCATCCTCAAACTCTTAGCTATATAGCTGTGGAATAACAGAGTTGAAAGGGACTTTGGAGGTCTTTTAGTCCAACCCCTGCTCAGGCAGGAAAACTGAGGATGGCAAAATCTGAGTAGAGGTCCTGGGAAAAGTATCAGAATAACAGAATAACACTTAGAAGGCACCTTGGGGGGAACCCTATACCATTTCAGTATTTCAACTGCAGGTTTCTAAAAATCTTGTTTTAAAAAGTGAGATTAATATCCTAACAAGATTTTTAGTTGAAAGTTCTTCACATCTCCTTATCCTGAAGACCCAATTTCATTTGGAATTTAATCCCAAACGGATTGCCCTTTTAACATTTCTCTTGATACTTCTCCAAAATGCACTCCCAAGAAGCCATATCTCCATCTCTCTCTCTCTCTCAAGAGATCTAAAGGGGGAGAAACTACAGTACTATTGGCATTAATAGTCTTTCCAAGGACGTATACAAGAGTCTAAACAGAAGAAGCCAGCAAATATTCACATATTACTCACAAATCCCTCCTGGAAAATCAGTATTGATTTAATGTTTCCCAAATGCAATCCTTTGTAGAGCAAAATGCTCTGGACTATAGACATTGAATGAATGTAAATCCCTGAAAAATATGTGGTAGCCCTGGGCAAAAGAAAGGCAACAAAATCACTCTAGGTGTAGAGACAGTGTAAAATATTAACACATGATAAATAATAGAACAATTAAAAATAATAGCACAGAGGTTTTTTTCTCTCTCTCTCCCTTCCTCTTTCTTTTTCTTTCTCTCTTTCTTCTTTCTCTCTCTCTCTCTCTCTCACACACACACACAAAAACACACCACTTTCTCTCTCAAATACCCACACACCACACTCTCTCTCTTACACACACACACTCTCTGGGGATGTGGGGGGCTAGCATGACTCGCAGTCTTACCTGTAACCAGGCAGATCAGGGTTCCTCACTTGGGGCGCAGGCACCACATGGGAAGGTAGGTTAGAAAAGTAAGCCATGAGAACCCATTGTGCCGCATAGGAGGTGAGGAGTGACTGGGTGGGGCCAACATCGGGTGGGGGGAACGAGCATTGGGCAGGTAGGGCAAGTGAGTGAGTGGTGACCGGGCAACCAGATCGGGGATGTGGCCAGTCAGAAGTCACTACCGGTTCAGTGACCCATGCCAAATTGTCACTACTGGTTCTCCCGAACCAGTGCAAATCAGCAGAATACCACCACTGCTGACAATACACAGTATTCAAAATGTTTATGAATAAAAAAAACATATATTAAATGTTATGTATGTAGGTTTGAATGTTATTGGTTTATTTGAACTGTTCTTGTAAAATGTTAAATGGTATTGGTTTAAATAGTGCGGGAAGAAACCCTGCACTCCCATTGGCTGGCAACTACGGCTGCTGGCTATAAGAAGCAGCCGTAGCCCAGCCAAGTCGGGTCCATTCAAGCTGTAGTCACTGAATAAACTCTTTACTGAAGCTCTTTGCGTTTGACTCTTCATGCAAACTTAACATTAAAAAGAAAAACTTAAATGCACACAACATTGCTAGTACAATATGAGATTCAAGTTTCAAAGATACTATAAGATACCCTTCAGGATTAGAAGCTGCTTGTCTGTCACAGTAGTTTCCAATCCACCTTTCCTCCATCCAATCCATCTGTTATAAACCAGAAAATATTAGAAAGTTGTTAGGTTTTTAAAGCCTTCATAAGTGAACGATGGAAAAGTGGGCAAACATGAAGCAACTTTTGCCAGACATGCAAGTTGGTTGGTCTCACAGGAATTGGGATCCTGCAGGTTGTCGAAGTAAACACTATCTGGAGAATACATGGAAGGGTCATCATCAAAATAATTGTATGGTTTCAAGAAGAAACCGATCACATTCCCAATGGTTGCGGTGTTGGGCACATCCTCAGCATGTGGAATATGTAGAAAGCCAGCATTGATCCAGGCAACCAGATCCTGTGAAAGAGAAGTATTTTTTAAAAAAAATTCTGTTAAATGCTGAGCTAACACAGGAAGGAAGAACTGACTCAATAAGACACAGTGATTGCTGAAAGATGGATCAGAATGAACTGATAGATCAAATGGAATAAGGTAATAGCACAGTTTTTGTCTCAGAGGTAGGATGTAGTCATAATTTAACAAGCAGTTCTCTGCCCTAATGAATTCTTCCAACAACCAGTTTGCCAAACTGCTCAGAAAGTTAAGAACCGGTTCTCCTGAAGGGGTGCGAACTGGCTGAATCCCACCACTGGATGTAGTGATCATTTCAAATCTGAGGAGAGTCTTGCTTTTTTCATCCATGGAAGGAATGATACTAAAAAGCAATTTTGTTTAATGACAAATAAGAATCCAGCTCATGATAACTTTAAAATAAATAAGCTCATAATAATCTTAGTATGGTTTCAAGTGCACAAAGGCAGGAAGGCTAGCATCTATGCTGGAAAATCAGAAACAGTCCATTTTTCTCTGAGCAAATTTCTCAAAGATCATTAGTCTCTTCCTGTCAGGATTATTTCTGAGAATGGGGTGGGGTAAAGAAAAAAACCTATTATTTTTACAAATTTATAGTGAGAAAAGTTTTCAGTACTCTTTGTATTCTTTTTCACTGAAAATGCCCTCTTTGCATTTGTGTTTAAAATATCAAGAAGCTGTTTTAAAATATGTTTTCTCATAATGCATTTCTTTGCCCAATCTCTCTTCAGAGATAATCTTAACTTTCTAATTAATTGCCTTTTAAAACAGCAGCAAAATATTTTCCCCAAAAAAATTAGAGTTCAAAAATTCAGCTGGGCTCTTCGGGGCTGTTTGTTTGTCATGATTGTATGCCTTACCATCTCACTTATAATGACTATACTCTTTGTTGGGGAAATAGAAGGCATATTATTATTCTCCAGCATAAAAAGAATTAATTACAGGGTGTCTTCATAAGCAAGGGGTAAATATAACTACATAACTTAAGAGAAAGCAATTTTAAACTTATGAGCCCTCTCTTTTTCTAAACCAAACCATTGTATTATCTTTTTTTTTAGAAAAAAATATTTTAAAAGCTGTGCTTTTTATCCCTTGTTTATTTCTGGTAGAGACTAAATTATTTTTTCAGTGTTTATGGCTTATATATGATCTCTTCAAATGGCAGCATGCTACTGGCAATTTTTCTAAACTCATTGTTTTATTTGTTTGCATTTTATTGTAAAAAGCTCTGAAAATGTTTGAGAGGTAGCTCATAAAAAGGTAAAGTTTTACTTTTCCAATCATGTCCAACTCTAGGCACAATGTGCTCATCACCATTTCTTGGCTGAGGGAGCCAGCATTGTCTGAAGATATTTTTCATGGCCAGGTGGCCAGCATGGTTATATGCCAAAGGTGCATGGAATGCTTTCACCTTCCCACTGAAGTGGTACCTATTAATGTACTCACATTTCCATGCTTTCAAACTGCTAGGTGGGCAGGAGCTGGGGCAAGGAACAGGAGCTCACTCCATTGCACAGCACTTTGGTCTCAAACATGGGCTGTCAGCTTTCCAGCCAACAAGCTCAGCATTTTTAATTGCTGAGTCATCACACCTCACGATAGCTCATACAGATGCTTCATTAAATAAAAAGACCCATTGTAGTGGTATGTGGGAAGGCCTTGGGAGATAAGTCAAAGAGATGCTGCCCAGGGAATTGTCAAATAAGACGCAGCACAGTCTGCAGATGGATAGTGGGCAGGGCAAGAGGCTCATGATGTTTGGCATTGGAGGAAAGAGATGGGTAAGCTTCCCCTGCTTGTAAGTGATGCTGTTAGAGGTGGGGAATAGAGAGGCTTCAGTTGCAAAATCTAGTTGTAAGCTGGGCACAAGGGACACTTTCATTTCCAAAGCAGCATCTCTCTGCCTCATCTTCCAAGGTCTTTCCCACATAGCATTACCACCATTAAATAGCATTTGCCCAACTCCTGAGTGGTTTTTGGTTCTCTTTCCAGCCTGACCTCTGCTCCTTCAGATAGATTGGGGTTCCATTTTTAATTGCTCTGCCCTCTGACAGTGAAAAACCTATAAGACTGAAGAGTAGAAAAACACAGTTTTCCTTGCTATGTTAGATTCTCACCTCATTGACAATGGTCTCATTGTTTATGAACTCAGAAAAGTCAACAGGGGGATCCCACGGATCTATTTGGCTGTAGATGCTATTACTAGTTGGCTCCTTCTCCTTTCGCTTTGTGACAGCTAACTTGTACCTGAAAAGTAAAGCAACAGTGACATTGTGGGAAATTGGACTTATCATTTCTTTTCTTTTAAAAGTTCATGGGTTACTCTTTCACATGTGGCCATGGGAAGCAGCATGGAAGGAGAGGATAAAATACTTCTGAGAGAAATTTGAAGCCTCAAACTGAAGGAATGCAGTACAGATAAGCCTTGACTTACAACCATTTGTTTGTAGTAACTTTTTGTAGTTATGCCACCACTGAAAAAAGTGACTTATGACTGGTTTTCATACTTAACGACCATTATAGCATCTCCTGTGATCAAAATTCAAATGTTTGGCACAGAAATTTGTGACAGTTGCAGTGTCCCAGAGTCATGTGATCACCATTTATAACCTTCCCAGCTGGCTTCCGACAAGCAAAGTCAATGGGAGAAGCCAAATTTGCTTAATGAGCAAATGATTTACTTAACAATTGTGGCAAGAAAGGTCGTAAATGGGGTGAAACTCATTTAACAACTCTCTTGCCCAGCAACTGAATGTCTCACTTAGCAACAGAAATTTTGGACTCAGTTGTGTTCATAAGTACCTGTAGTACTTAACTATTGGTCCGTGAATTTCCAGACCCTCATAGTCATCTGATTGAAATCTGGAGTCTTAGTTACCAGCCCACATTTACAACAGTTGCAGGTTTTCTGCCAGCTTCCTCCAAGCAGAGTCAATTGGGAAACTGATAGAGAAGATCATGAGTCACTGTGGTAAGTCTCCCCCACTCAGGCAGCAGCCTTCCCAGTACCATTTTGCTGACACTGAATCAGTCACCTGCACACATTTGTGACCTTTCTACACCTGTAAGCAGCCACTTTCCTACCTACCAGCCAGCTTGTAAGGGGTATTTGTGGGACAATCTACTGCCAGCAACGATCTCCCAGCTCCCGGTGCGCTCCCACAGACAGGGCCTCCTTAGGCTGCCGTTGGCCAGACAGTGTCGGCTGGCAGCCCCCAGGGGGAGAGCCTTCTCTGTGGGAGCACCCACCCTGTGGAACCAGCTGTCCTTGGAGTTGCGGTTGACCCCTGACCTTCAATCCTTCCGTCACGACCTGAAGACATGGCTCTTCCAGCAGGCTGACCTGGACTGAGGGAGGGGGTTATTGGCTTTTATTGGTTTTGTTGTTTTGTTTTAAATTATTGTTGGGATTTAATATTTAATATTTTTAATAATTTTAATTTTTGTATTCTATGTCTTCTTATAGTTGTGAGCCGTCCTGAGTCCTTCAGGAGATAGGGCGGCATATAAATCCCATCATAAATGAATAAATAAATAAATAAATCTGAATCTTGCAACTTCTTACTGACCATCTGGGACTTGAGATTTCTTGCTGGCTTTTGGTTGCTAGCAGCCAGCAGGAAATTGCCAGGAGGTGCTTGCTTAATAGCCTACTCCTTGCTTGACAGTGGCAAGAGGGACTGTTAGGATTGCCATTGCTAAACAATGCAATAACATAACATCACACTTTACAATCTCATCGCTTAGTGATGGGAATGCTGGTCTCAATCACCATTGTCAAGTGAGGTCAATCTGTATTATTTTACATGTTTTTTTAAAATTCATATTTATATCCCGCCCTTCTCCGGAGACTCAGGGCGGCTTACAATTTTTGGGATACAACCCAATGCGCTCAGCAATAGCCTTCCTTCCATTGTACATGCCTGCTTATTACTAAGCGGCATTTTTACGAAGTCAGCTTATTGCCCCCAACAATCTTGGGTCCGTAGCTACATTTCTTGGAGAAGAGTAAGTCATTACCCAAACATTCTTAGCACTACCAAGAGTTCAGTAGGACCCAGAAGAACCCAGAAGACACTTTATACTATTACAAGTGAATAGTCATCAGCCTGAGAAATTTTGACTGGTAGAAATTGATGACATACCTGCCCCAACTGAAGCCTGGCTCCACTGGATCAGATTCTGATAGATGGTCTCCAGAAAAGCTGACTATCTGAATCCGGTAGCCTTTTTCATGGCCCCATTTATTGTTGTTGTCATTGGCAGCAAAATAAATGTGGTTGGGCATGGCATCATGGAGGCGGAACGCAGCTTGGTCCTCAGTGTTGAAAACTTTCCTCACCTTCTTCATTCGATATATCTTATGTTCTGGGCTCCAAGGGGCCTGCAGTGTCTCAAAGGCCATGTCATTCCCAACTAGTATATTGCCCACACCTTAGAAGGAAAGCAAATGCATTCATTCGTTTCTGGTTAGCAATATAGATCAGATTGCTGCTGCTGCACTTGTCTGCAGGGTGACACAGAAATGGAGCTATGAGATATATATATATAATCAAATCAGTTTGATTTTCAGCATGAATATGAAGAAATTTATTTAAAGTCATTGTGGGAAATTGAAGATGCTAATTACAACCAGAACAGATATTAAATAGCAACATTAAATGCGAATTAAAATCAGAACAGTCATTAAATGGCATGTTATGTCAAAATAATATAAAGACAAAAGTTTAATAAAGTTGAAGATAATGGTTTGGCCTTATTTAATTACCATTGTATTTCAGAGATTGTAGGAGGAGAGCTATGTTTGTCTTCTCCAGTTTTGACAGTATTACAGGGGGAAATGTTTAACATGTACAATGGCACAATGGGATTAGCATCCCTCATCCACCCTCATTCATTCTAAACTATTTCACATACTACCCTCCCTCTCTTCTTTCACAATCTGGCATTTTCAATGAAAAAAAGGTTACTTTGGAGACAGAAATAAGATACTTTAGGGAGATGATTTCTACTGAGTTTCTTTAAAATGTTATTCCTCAAAGAAAATGAACTAATAAAAGAGAGAATTGACTGAGTAGAGTTACTTTGGCCTCAAACTGTACAGGGTTCTAGAGGAGAATCCAAATCAAAGAATACTAAGAAAGGAAAATTAAGATAATTCAAAAGGCAATAACACATTTTCACATCACTTTTTCTTCAAGAAATAATACTAGTCCTGTTTTTATTACTCCACAAATGTAGCTAACATGTTAGATGAAAGAAAATTCAAACAGCTCTATCAGTAGGGAGAATTTAGAGAAATGTAAAGTTCTGCTAGATCGGACAATTGTACGGTACAAGAGGAACAGGCTTGGCACTAGTATGTGCCAAAGGGTATCCTTGACAACAAGTTAGCCCTGAGCCAACATTATGATGCAGATATTGAAAAGCCAAATGGTATCTTGGGATGTATTAACAGGAGCATAAGCTCCGTAGCATAAGAAATAATTGTTTACCTACTTTGCCCTTGCTCAGAAACTACTAGTTTGGGGCCCAATGATACAAAGAAAATAGAGTAATAATCTGGAATACATTCAGAGGGGGGTTACTGAGGTACTGAAAGATCTGAAACTAAACCCTATGAGGAATGATTAAAATATCTGGGTTTATTTAGTCTACAGAAAAGACAACTAATGAAAGATACGTATCAGCCTTCAAATAATTAAAAAGTTGTCACACGAAAGAGGCAGCAGACCTCATATCTATTGTCCCAGAGGTTAGAATCAGAATTAGTGGGTTAGCACTACAAGGAAGGAGGTTTGGGCTAACATCAGAAAAAAAATTGCTGTCTATAAAAGAAAATATTTATTAGTTTTCTTGAAAGATAAACACAGAATGTTTACAGAGGAAACACTGGCTGGTTTTTGCAGCTATATTGCCAACCACAGTAAAAAAAACAGCTTTAGGGGTACAGCTGCATATGAAAAGAAATACAAATGTTGTTCCCAGGTAGTTCTTCAAGTAAACCATCCAAGAAGTGAGAGGATAATATCTCTTTGGAGTAAGGACCTAAAACAGGCTCAGTTTCTAATAAATGTTAGTAAGAACATACATTCTTCTTTCACCTCTTAGGGACAGTGGAAGCAACTGCTCTGGATTCTACAAAATGTTAAATTGTCATCCAGACAGATACTTTTCATTGAAACAAATAAAGTTAAAAAAATTAAAACTTAATCCCTAGAGAGGTAGAAAAACATGTGGAACACTCTGTCTCACTAACGCTCCAAATCTTTTTTTAAAAAATGGTTAGATACAGATAAAGTTGTCAATTCAAACTGAAGCATGGGACTTTTGTCACATAATCAAAACTACATCCGTCTCAAAGAAGGGATGCAAACATTTCCAAAGAACCTCTCTACAATAAATCATGTCAGGCTTAGAAATCACTGGTGTTTTTAAAATATCACAAACGAAGCTGCCACTCACCACCAATGTCCATATCTACTTTGAAATTGATATTGTGGGTGTGAATTGATCCCGATACCCACTCTTCAACTCTGTTGCCAAAGTCTGTGGCATCCTCAAAGAAAAAAACAGTTTGAATGTATCCGGTGGCAAGAAGATGGACACCAACAGCTCCATTTTGATGAAAAGCAAAGTTCCAGATATAGTTATAGTTACCAAGTGCAGATATGAATCTGATAACCAGAGACGAGTCAGACAATCCTCCATAAAATGGAGACTGGATGCTTTCAAAATGACGTCTCAGAGGCAACTCAGAATTCTGTTCATAGATGCACATGGCCTTTTTATGGGTCTTAGGGGATGAAGTATCAAGAAAACTGTGCACATCCAGGTAAGTAGCTAGGTAGGGGCAATCCACCCCCTGTGTGAGTGTGAACATTCTAGACCCAAATCCATAGACCATGTCCATGGATCTGACAGACATCATTGTAGGACCATTGGAGCCATAGATAATACTTGCATCTTGTAAACTTAACTCATAGATTATTCTCTCTCCTCTAAATCTGACGTCAAAGATACGTGGTCCTCTATTGTTATCAATTCCAAAAGCCAAACTCCAAGACATGAAGGTAACATGGTTATCCTGAATTCTATATCGTGGTCCACGAGGTTCATAATGCAAAGCACTTGGTCCTTGTGGTGGCACCCTCGGCTTCAGTGATGAGTATCCCCCATCACGAGGGGGTAGTTTAACCTTGTTTACTTTAAACTTTCCCATATTGAATTGCTTTTCAATATCTTTCATGCCCTCAAAATATTGTCCATTATAAAAAGCTTTTACCACCTTCCACTGAGAATAATCCAGGCTGCTAAAATTCACTTGGATCTCAAATCCAACTGGATGCAAATAGCTGCCAGGAGTATACTGTAAAATATTTAGCCAGAGTATGCGATCTCCTGATTTTAGCCCTGGTGGCATTCCAAAAGTCATCATGAAAATTTTTGGTGGATAATCAAGGACTTTTCTCATGAAATTTGGAGCCTTGAGAAATTCCTTCAGAAGCAATATTTTATACATTTCAACCACATCAGTCATCATAGGAAGTCTTTGGTAATAAGGCAACATCTTTCCATATTTCTGCAACGTAACATCTTGATGATACTTTGGCTTTGGAAGAGGACCTACTACAAATTCAGTGACATTTGGGACTGGCTGATTTCCAAAATGAACCACAGCCAGAGCTTCCCGCGCAGGCTTGACCCCTTGATAGTCTAGGAATTGTAGCACTACAGATTTGGGAGGGAGCTGCAAGGTGATGGAATAGATGCAGTTGTCTGATGGCTTGGCTTTTGATGCACCTACCATTCGCACTCCCAGGTTGGATTGTAAATATTTTTTTACTTGCATCATCTCTTCTGGAGTTAAATCTCGAAATACCTGGCTAGCAGCATCCTGACCTTCCCCTTGCCCATGGGAAGAGCTCTGACAACCCATAGATTTTTCTCCTCTATTTCGGAAAACCAAAACTAAGATGACAATGATGGTGATGCATATTGCTATGATAGAAGAAATCACTTTCCAATTCATTTTCCCAAACCTACAGAGAGAAACATAGAGAAAAGAGCCTGTTAAATCCTAAATAATATGTTTTTAGACCTGGATACACATATTAAAAGACTTGTTGAGCATGTAAGCTTCAAATGTGTAAATTCAAATGCATTACCAAACATTCCAGGAATTGTGCAAAAATAGCAATAATATGCTCACATCTTCAATAAACTTACCATCTAGTCAAGATACTTCCTTTTTCATTAGTTAGAACCAAGAAGACAATAGCAGGAGGCTTCTAAAACGATTAGATGTTGAGCTCAATTTAAATGAGATTTTACCTTTTTTAAAAAGTTGGTGTGCAATCTCTTGCAATGCACTCAGTAATTTGCTGCTAGTATTGGGAAATTATACATTGTTTAAAAGGGAGTAGACCTTTATGCAAATTGTATTGAAACAACAATTTCTATTTTGAGGAAATGCAATCCAGAGCACTTCTGAGCGGTCTTGTGCCAGCCTTTAATCTTTTTTTTAAGTTGTCAGCATTCAACGTAATTTATTTCTCCCAACTGAAGTATGATTGGGTAGATGCTATATTCCTTATACAACAGCTAAAAGTATGTCCCTTCAAATAAGTATTTAAACAATAACATAAGTTCCAGAATGAGACTCACACTTGTCTCTCTCTCTCTTTTTTTAATGAACTTGACTTTTAAGGTCTGT
The DNA here is from genome assembly GCA_009733165.1 of Naja naja. Classification (NCBI taxonomy): domain Eukaryota; kingdom Metazoa; phylum Chordata; class Lepidosauria; order Squamata; family Elapidae; genus Naja; species Naja naja. The sequence continues at coordinate 161,680,755 of CM019151.1, forward strand.
TGTTTTGCTGGTATTTAATCTTTGAAATTATTTTTAATGGTGGAATACAGACAATTGGAAAAGCCAATTGGAAAAAAATACTGTATTGGTTATGTAGTGAAAAAATAACGCACATGATTGTGATGATTAAAAAAAAGGAAAAGACCTAAATAAAAAAGAAATCCATATAATATGTATTTATATCAACACAGAATCCATATAGTCTATATCAACACAAGATTAATTGAGTCCTTAATTTATCATTAAATCTAAACAATTCAGAAACATATGACATTATCTAACTACTGTCATAAATAGTGCATTCTACTAATAATACAAATTATACCATGAGTGAAAATATGACCTCTAAAAATAAAATGTTGAGTGTGGCACAATTGCATGCATGAGATTGCAATACAAGAATGATTTCAATTTTGAATTAAATTCTTTTACTTTTAAGAATTTTGATCTTTAATCCCTTCAAATAATGTCCTAGAACCTGGTTTCTTTTCATTTTTTCTTTGCCCCTTCTCAAAAAAGCTCTAAGAAGTCTCTTTTGTAAATCCAATATAGGAATGTTACGTAGGTCACTGTTTTGGTTTGCTGCTTGTTTACCTCTTTTAATTATTGTCTGCATATTGTTTGCCATAACATTCTTGTAGCCTGCCATGTTTTTTTTCCACTTTCAGATCTTGAGATCTCAAGTCTCATGCAGTTCCTCTTGTTCCTCTTCCATAATGACTCAAAACTGGAAAGAAGTAGATTTTATATCAAGTACAATTCAACAAGGAAAAGGACAAAATCCTCTCTGTATGCAAAAACCTAAATGTATAATGATTGTTTACAAGCAAAGTTGTTCAGGTATTCTCTTCATTAAAATAAGCTTTCTGAGTGATTTAATGGTCGTCACATTTTTAAAGATATTTTGTTGACTGTACTTGCAGAACATGCTAAACCAGAGATGGCAGCTTTTTGGGCTAGTAACCACATCTGGGATTTTGACAACAGGCTTAATAGGCAAAATAGCTGTAGGGATATTTGTAAAAGCTGCCATCTAAGACCTGAAAAATAACGAATAAATGGCCTTTGCTACCTCTTCCCTTTTTTTTTGCACAGGTACTGTATCTTAAGTTACAAATGGAATGTACAGTAATTCATAGAAAACACAAGGGATCATCACATGACTCAGAGGTGGAATCCAGCAGATTCTGACCAGTTCTGGAGAACTGGTAGCGGAAATTTTGAGTAGTTCGGAGAACCAGCAAATACCACCTCTGACTGGAGTTTTTATATTATCCTTCCCCTGCCACACCCACCAAGCCACGCCCACAGAACCGGTAGTAAAAAAATTTGAATCCCACTACTGCAATAGGGAAAAAACAGGATATTTGTATGCAGTGAGCAAACACTTGGTCTTGAAATCTGTTATGTATGTAGGTTTGAATGTTATTGGTTTATTTGAACTGTTCTTGTAAAATGTCAAATGGTATTGGTTTAAATAGTGCGGGAAGAAACCCTGCACTCCCATTGGCTGGCAGCTACGGCTGCAGGCTATAAGAAGCAGCCGTAGCCTAGCCAGGACGGGTCCATTCGAGCTGTAGTCACTAATAAAGTCTTTTGCTGGAACTCCTCGCGTCTGACTCTTCATGCAAACTTAACAAAATCCAACTGGCTGCAAATAATAACTGATGATTTTCTGAAAATGACTCATCTACATTTGCAATCTTCTGATTTTAGCGCTCATGTCTTGACATCTTTTTTTAATCTCATGACAACCAAAACTGGATGCAGTGTTCCAAGTGTGGTCTTACCAAGATGATGGCAGGATGGAGCTTCATTTTTAGTGGGGCACCGAATAAGAGATTGTGCCTGATGCATTGATGCACTGCTTAAAAGCATAGGTTCTCTCACACATAAAAACTAAAACGACTACAAATTTATCAAGATTAATCACTCACAATGAATTTCTAGGTTTGGATTACAGCTAGTACTCGATTTGCAGTTATTCATTTAGTACTGTTAAAGTTACAGCAGCCCTGAAAAAAAAGTGGCTTATGACAGATCCTCACACTTACAACTGTTGCAGCATCCCCACAGTCACGCAATCAAAATCTGGGCACTTGGCAACCGGCATGTATTTACAATGGTTGTTGCCACCTCCCAGGATCATCTGATTATTGGTTTCTGACAATCAAAGTGTGGAAGAATTTCCACTTTGCTGTGCTCTTTTCACTGTTTATATTTGAAACTTTGAAATAACCAATGGCAGCACAGCTGCATTCTGAATGTACTGGTTTTTATAGCCATACCCCTTCTTAATACAAGGCTATAAAAGGAACTGCCTCAGTGTCAGTTACCCAGTCCCAAGCTGCATAGGCAGACAGTCCCAACAAGATAGTCCCAAGCAAGAAGTCCCAAGACAGAAGCTGACAGGCATCTGTTACAAGAGAGAAGCTGCAAGGAAGAAGTTCCTAGGCTAAGAACTATTGGAAGTGTTCTATCTCACCTTTCTGAGGAAAGGGTTCTTGGGACTCCAGCTACATAGGCAGTTGTTAGATAAAAAGGGCTTTGAGGATACTCAGAAGAAATAGAGGACATTGGTATAATTTTCTGATTATTTATTTGTTTTATCTACTTGCCGTTACAATAAATAAGTTCTGGATTGAAATCCTCTGGGCTCAACTCTTTTTGAATAATTTCATTATAGACAAAGGTTTACGTTCCATTGACCTCATTAATCACAAGATTAATTTATTTTTAACACAAAGTCAGTAGGGATTCACTTAACAACCATGGGGAAAATGTCAAAAAATTGGGTGACGTTCATCTAACCACTTGTTTAGCAATGGAAATTCTGGTCCCAATTGTGGTTGCAAGTCAAAAACTATCTTTCCTTCTGATTTCAAAAGGCTTCTGGATATATTTAAATCCCAAACATTGATTCCAAGCAGCTACACATTATTAAGCAAAGCTATTTAATCACAATTAAGCAGCAAACTGGCACAGCATTTTATTCTTCTGACAAAGTAATGAGCAAACCAGAAATTTTCAGAGGCAAAATAAAAAATAAATAAAACAACTCACAGGTAATTTCAAAATGGAGAAGCACATATAATAAATGAGCCAAATGTGAATCAGCAATGTAACATTGGCAACAATGGGAAAAAAACTAATGCAATTTTGGATTTGGTTTTTAATCCCTTGGTTTTATGTCAAAGGAAGTATTCCACAGCAGTCAATCTCTCTGGTAATGCAAGATCTGGTCTATTTCTTTTTTTCATTTTATTACTTTTTATCTTTAAAATAAAACTTTTAATAAAATAAAAAATAAAAACATGAAACTTGCATAGTTGGCTAAACTAACTTTCTTGATTAAAAAATATTTAGATATTTACAATATCTAAATTTATTGCTGACTGGAAACCCCTTATCAATGATCTTATGGTTTTGTAGTTTTGATGATTAGAAATAAATTGGAAAGTTTTTCTACTTCTTTTTACCTTTTCTTTTTCTATTTCTTTTTTCCCCTTTTTCTCTCCATCTTTTCTTCTGTTTCTTTATATTAGCTTTTTGTTAGTTTTTTTATCTTGTTTTTAAAACTTTTAATAAAAGTGTGTGTGTGTGTGTGTGTGTGTGTAGAGAGAGAGAAAAAAAATGTAAGATCTTGTTATCAGCACTGCTCTTTAAGAAAGATGCCCAGCAGTTTCAGAAAGCATTCATATGGTTTTCAACTGCCAACTTTCTGAACTAATAAAAGAGATTCTGACTTTGCATTAATTTGAATCAGCAAAAGCTATACCAGCCTTTTTTTTGGCATTGCAAAGATCATTCTTAAGTGAAGATAGAGTTGTGGTGGCACAGTAGTTAAAATGGGGTATTGCAGGCAAACTCACTGTTCACTGCCAGGAGTTTGATCCTGATGGGCTGAAGGTTGACTTAGTTTTCCATCCTTCCAAGGTTGGTAAAATGAGAACCCAGATTGTTGGGGACTGACTCTGTAAACTGCTCAGAGAGGGCTGTAAAGCACTATGAGTGGTATATTATTTTAAGTGCTATTGCTATTACTATTGCTAAAATATTATCAGTGACACTTGCCAAAGCAAAAGAGGAACTCAGAGTGATCGAGTAATCCTGAATCATCATAGCTAAATCCTTTTCTTTAGGTATCGTAACTTGGTATGCATGCACACCCAAATGCGGTAGAATTTGCACCTCAGCATTGCTTTCATTATTCTGACAAGAGTAGTCATTGAGAACTCAATTGACCCAACCTGTACGTAGAATCTGTTGAATATAAAGTATTTGGTCTGGTTGGTAAAGGAATCGAGGGAAGTTTTGGGGAAATTGCTATTGCTCTCATGCTGTTCAATCCCTGAAGCTATCTTTTGGCTTCATCATTCCTAAAAGATTCTTAATGCCTGAAGCTTAATACATCAGAGCAGGCAACTGTAATGAAAATTCTCATCTCTTGTAAAAAAATAAAATAAAATATGTACTGAATTTTAAAAGGAGAGCATCTGACCTACTGAACAAGAATGTTAAAATGATCTGAGAGGCCAGCCACTTCTTTCAAACACTTATTGTACATAGAAGAAGACAGCTTTAAAAATCTCAGAAATATTCTTTAATAGGAATCAACAATCAAAATCCAAGCAATGCAATAATAGGCGCTGGCTGCTATCTGTGTAAAAACCCTGCAAGGAAGAAGATACTCAGACATAAAAGTAAAAAAGAAGTCATCAGATCTTTAGCATTTCATTGCTAATATACAGTGAAATAATGTATAGAACTCAGTGTAGACAATCCAAGTTGATCAAATGGCCCATTATTGTCCAATTTTCTGTTTGATTTTCTCCTGTCACTTTGCTTAAATAGTTATAATTGAAATGAAAAGACAATACATTTATCTGACTGTCTCTTCTCCAGATAATTTAACTATTAGTGTGTAATGTTTCTCTGTTCCTTGAAGTAAAGTTTGGACTGGACTACCCTGAAAATGGAAGAGAATGCCTTCCTACAGATGGTTCTTTGTTTTCTCTTAAATAGGACCCAAAGCTCCTTAGTTTATATATATGGTCAAATTTCCAAAAATTATATCCAGGATGCAGTTCTCTTCCCCTTACCTTTCTTCCCCAATTCAGTAACAAGAAATATTTTTAATAAATGAAAAGTTCCGTGTAGCTGTCTTTTATTATATCACTCCAATTGCATTTAAGCTATCAAATCTTTGTCTGAAAGCAACCTTTGTGTATGTAGGAGATGGAATAATTTGTATGCAAGGGGTTGTACAATTGAACAAATAGATTTGACAGCTAGAGCACATTATTTCATGCCAAATGGCAGAATTATTAGTGAAAATCTTGTAAACCTGGCTACTGTTATCCTAGCCACTTGTTTAGCAATTTTAGCAGCTTGTTTATGTATCCAGGAGATGAGTTCTATTTGGAAAGCAGCAATTCATTTATCAGAACACCTCATGGTATTCATTATGAAGTATCTTGAATAGCTAAGAGATCATCATTCTCCAAAAAATCGAGATTCTTGATGCATGCTGAAATACAATATTTTCTTTTGTAACAAAAATGCCAAGAGGATTCTAGAGGAAGACCAGAACAGGTATTATAGGAAGACCATTGATTAGTGATTAATATCACAAGTCCATAGCAACCAGGTCTGGTGGTAGAAGCTGTCTCTTCAAGATATTTGTCAGTTCTTTTCCTGAAATGTTAATGCTGCCTGGATTCCTGCTCTTTTGGTCTTATTGATCATCAAATTTGCCAGGTTTGAAATCTTTTTTTCTTATAGGCATGATTTAATAAACTCAATTGAATTGTAAATGTAATAGGTCAGTTTGGAGGTTGTACTTGATATGATAGGAGATCTGACAGCTGTAAACCATACAATCAAGAGGGATATTAACTTCTTTGGTGAACAGCAAAGTTAAATAAGCTAAGGTCCAAATCAACTAAAGGTCCAGGCCCCTACCTTTTTAACTTTCTGAAAAACATTAAAGAGCTGGCTTTTATCCTAAATGTTGGGACAGGGTGGGGTCAGCATTGGAAGAGAGTATTGTAGGGTGCATCACAGAAGTTTGGTTGTGCCAGGTTTTTCTGTTTCTGCTTTCATTGTTTTATTTCTATTGTACTATTTTATCCTTTGATTATAAGCTGACCAAAGTATAAACAACTTAAATAATTAAATCACATATGAAGTTGATATGAAGAACTTGATGGCCTCTAGACATTTTGGTCTTAAATTCTTGGAATGAGTCTAACTACATCCAGATGACCCAAAATTGGGAAAGACTGCCTGAATGGATTACTCAATACAAAAACCATTTCAGAGACTTAAATTATCCATTATTGTGCTGTACGTTGCTCACTACACAACTATGATCTTATTCTTACAGCAATAGATTCACTTATTAAACATTTAACAGGTAAACATCCCTGTTACCAAGGATATATATGCGTATGTGTCAGTGGTGGGATTCAATTTTTTTTACTACCAGTTTTGTGGACTTGGCTTGGTGGGCATGGCAGGGGAAGGATACTGTAAAATCTCCAGTCAGAGGTGGTATTTGACAGTTCTCTGAACTACTCAAAATTTCCACTACCAGTTTTCCAGAACTGGTCAGAACCTGCTGACTAACACCTCTGGTATGTGTGTATATGTATGTATTTGTGTTTATGTAATACACACACAGTTTTAATTAAATAACTATCATATAGACAATATTACAGGTAGTCCTTGACTTATGACTACAATTGGGGCCAGAATTTCCATTGCTAAGCAAGGTGGTTGTTAAATGAGTTGTGCCCAATTTTACTCCTTTTGCCAGAGTTGTCAAGTGAATTTACTGTAGTTAAGTGAATCACATGGTTGTTTTTTTTAATAAATTTTATTGTACTTTTACATTAAAAAAAACCAAAACTGAACATGACATTAACAGCACTGTAGCATCATTATTACACATATCCATCTCTTGTAAATATTTACATTAATATACGATACCATACAATTATATACCTTTATCTATAATTTTCTTATCTTAATTTTCTTTATTTCCTATTTTCAAGCCAGTTATACCACATATCCCAAATTTCATGATATTCAGACTCTTCTTCATCTTTTTGTTTTAGAGTCAATCTATCCATTTCGGCACAGTCCAAGATTTTTTGAATTATCAATTCCACAGCAGGGATGTTGTTATACTTCCAACATTGTGCATATGTTATTCTTGCCACAGTTAATAAGTGTAATAAAATATTTTTAATCTTTTTCTTGTATTTCTTTTTAAATATTCCTAACATCCTAATATGCATATCCTAATTGGCATATCTTAATATGCTCTTGTTATCTCTAGAATCGACTACTGCAACGCTCTCTACTTAGGACTGCCCTTGCATACCATCCGGAGACTGCAGCTGGTGCAGAATGCGGCGGTGCGGGTGGTGATGGGAGTTTCCCGATTCTCCCATGTTACCCCCCTCCTGCGCTGCCTGCACTGGTTGCCGGTTGCACTCCGGGTGAGATTCAAGGTTTTAGTTTTAGTTTTAACATACAAAGTCCTACACGACATGGGTCCTCAATATTTAAGGGAGCGACTCCTGCTGACATCGAATGCCAACCGCCCTGTGCGAGCACATAGGCAAGGACTCCTTGGGGTCCCGTCAGCGGGCCAATGCCGGCTGGCAGTCCCGCGATGAGCCTACTCTGTCGTGGCCCCTGACCTCTGGAACCAGCTCCCCCTGGGGCTCCGCCTGGCCCCTGACCTCCGCACCTTCCACCATGATTTGAAGACCTGGTTGTTTGACCAATCCGGGCTGTGACCTTTTCTTTCCTGGTGGGGTGGTTTTATATTTTTAATGTATTTTAAATTTGTTTGGGCTTGTAACTGGGTTTAATCTCTTTTTAATTATTTATTGCTATTGTTTCTTAGTTGTGAGCTGCCCCGAGTCTTCGGAGATGGGGTGGCATACAAGTCCCAATAATAAATAAATAAATAATAAACATGAATAGCTCGGGTTCAAATTCTATTTGTTCTTTTACTATTTCTTGTAACCAGTGCCTAATATTTGTCCAGTATCTTTGGGCTTTGGGGCAGGACCACCACATGTGGTAGAAAGTGCCTTGTGCTTTTTTACACTTCCAGCATGCGAGGTTCATGTTGGGATACATTTTCACTAATCTCATTGGAGGAAGGTGCCATCTGTAGAACATCTTATAGATGTTTTCTTTATAGGCCAATGATCTTATTAATTTATAATTCCGGTTCCAAATTTTTTCCCAGTTTACTAGATCTATATTATGTCCTATATTTTTGGCCCATGCTATCATATAGCCTTTCACTATTTCTTCTTCCAAATCAACTTCTAATAAATATTTATATAGTTTGGTTATACATTTCTCCTCAGGGCCTGTTAGAATTTTGTTTAATTGTTCCAATTCTGTATAAATTCTGTAGTCTTCTACATCTTTTTAATATCTATTTTGCAGTTGGAAGTACGGCCACATGTCTATGAATATTCCTTGTTCTTTGAGTTCTTGGTTTGATTTTAACTTCTCTTGATTGTCTAATACTTCTTTATATTTCGCCATTTTACCTATGTTCAGATTATTGGAATGTATCATGGCTTCCATTGTGGATAGCGATATTGGAATTTTCATGTAATGTCTCTTCCTAATTTTGTTCCAGGTTTGTATCAGAGAATCTCTTACGCAGTGTCTAAGAAATAGGTTTCTTAATTTCCTTTTCCGATAAGAAGGCATGCCATCAAATTTGTAAATCATGGCCCTACAGGCTTAAAATCCTTTTATTATTTAAGTTGACCCATTCTTTAATCCAAGTCAAAGTTGCTGCCTTATAGTAAAACTTCCAATCTGGGAGTCCAAAGCCACCTCTGCTTCTACCACCCTCTAGCACTTTCAACCTTGTTCTAGGTTTTTTCCCTAACCATATAAATTTTGCCTTAATCTTATTTATATTTGTAAAAAAGTTTTTCTCTAATTTTATGAGGATTATTTGAAATAGGTATAAAAATTTAGGTAAAATATTCATTTTGATCACCGCAATTCTCCCTAATAATGATAATTATAACTTCCCCCATAATTCCAAATCTATCTTTGTTTGTTGTAGAAGTTTCATATAATTATTTTCTTTTATTGTTATACATTTCGCAGTTAGCCATATTCCTAGTTATTTAATTTACTTGTCGTTTGAAGTCCCATTACTCTTTCTAATTCTTTTTTCTGTTCTTCTGTCAAATTCTTAGTTAACGTTTTAGTCTTTTGTCTATTAATTTTAAGGCCTGGTATTTCTCTGTATTTTTCTAGTTCTTGAATTAAAGTATTTCCAGTCTATATAGGATCTTCAATAAAAAATACCAGGTCGTAGGCAAAAGCCTGAAGTTTATATTCCTCCTTTTTAACTCTAGCTCCTTTTATATCCACATTCTTGTCTAATTCAGATTAATAAAATTTCTAGTGTCAGGATGAATCACATGGTTGTTAAGTGAATCATACTTCTCCCATCAACTTTGGTTATCAGAAGTCAACTGGAAAAGTCATAAACGGTGATCATATAAACCCAGGATACTGTAACCATGGTAAATATATACCAGTTGCCAAGCACCCAGATTTTGATCACATGATATTATGATCATCTTGTGGTGATGGTCATAAGTCACATTTTTCTGTGCCATTCTAACTTTGAATAATGCTAACTGGATGGTTGTAAGTTGAGAATTACCTATAGAGGGATTCAAAAATAACTAAACAATAAAAATGGGAATGACCCACCTCAGCATATCCTGTAAAGTTTACTCAGGGACAACATTTCCTTAAGGACCAGCCTTTTTAAAGGGACCACACACTTCAAAAGCATAGTACATGATAAAACAAGTCAACTCTCCCTGCTCCTCACAGCTGCTTTTGTTTCACTCTCCCTTTGGTTGTCTATTAACCCCGCTTGGAATGCCCTCCTGCTGGCTTGTCTAAAGCTATTCTTGTTCTCTTTCCCCAGCTAACCCTTCTAGGCCTTCCGAGTTGATGAATGTTCAGCAGTCTTCCTATCCCCTCCTTGGCCAGATGACTTACTGATTCAGCTCTCTTGCCCTTTGCAAGCTGTCAACTTCCTTGTTAACTGTGAAAAATGAAGTACCAGCTGGACACATAATGGTAAGGTAGAAAAGCCCCATGGTTTTTTTTCCTTTTTACCACTTATTCATGAGTAGCTTCCCTATCTTTCTCTTAATTGGAAAACATTGTTCCAAATCCCTTTATCTCACCCAGCTGTCTCCTACTAATCTATCCATTTCCGTTCCTTCTTTCTAATAGTTCTTTCTTATAGTAGCTTTCCTCTCAAGCAAAGCCTCTTCTCCGCATGAGTGTATGCATTTGCCTATATCTGAGTCCTGTATCTTGGCTCCACAGCTTTTTATACCTTTCTCAAACTCAAAATTTTATTTCCCCTATCTTTATTATTTGGAACAAATTCTCCCTTTAGCAGGTGCCTAATTTTGATTTTCTCCCAGGTTCCATAAACACTTTTCTATGAAGTTTATTTCAATAACCCAATTAATTTCCCTCCTAGGAAGAATGTGAAAAGAAAAAAAATCTTTATAAAATAAAAAAGATTAAAACCCAGCAGAAGAAAATATATTTGTATGTAATTTCATCTGTGGCCATACAATGGATAAGATTAGTTGATCTGAATTTAAGAGAACTCTTTCATGTCTTCTGCTCAAAAAGCATATTTATCCAACATTTGATGTAGCATATACATTTATACTTGTCGGTAAGTGTGATTGTGTATATTGGCCATTTTTTTTTAAAAAAAAGTTTTTTTTTTACAAAAGCCTCAAGGATATCCAAAAATGTACTGGTTTAACAGGCTGTAGGATTGCTGTTTAAATTCCTAAGCTTTTCTATTAATTAGAGCAGATCAGAAAAAGAAATAACAGCAGTAACACTATACACTATAAATTTTGTTCCACCATTGCCTACAGAAAGCAACGAACAAATGCTCAACAAAGGAATCACACAAAAGACGTTTAAAATTTGCTAGTCAAAATTTTAAGAATATCCAGACTTCAACCTGTTGCCTTTTTCTGCATCTTTAGTGGTAATACGCAGAATAAGAGGTAGTGTGATGTTGTTGTATTATTTCAGTTGCTGAAACATATTAAGATTTGTGTTTGGCTCGGCTTGGCATAAAGTGTGAAATAGGCATTGAGTTTTACAATGGTTTGTGCATGAACCAAACCAGTATGTCTTGTTTCAGAAATAATACTATGGAACAGTAGTATAGCCCTTTATTTGCAAATGATTAATATACTGCTTATTGGAAGAGGTACATGAGTGAGATATTTAGCTAAAATTGTTCATATTTGTCTATTAATAACGTTATACCATTTTCCAAATTATTTTTCAATTCGGCTATTTTCTGTATTATACTAGCAGCCTTCTTCCTCCTTTAAAGAGAAAAAAGACGATAGAATAATTGGAATAGTCTTTTCATCCCTTTCAGTAGATATGATACAAATGTCTCAAGACAACTCCACAATTCATATTTCATTATTCTTAAGACCTATTGATTACTGTGATTCAGTTCCAAGTAAGATTATGCTTGTGTTCAGTTCAAAATTATTACTGTTTCCAATTTTCAGTGCTTTCTGCTTCAGCATAGCTACACTCTGATCATGGGAATATGAATCAAACTTTGAAGTTGTTCTGAAATACTGAGAACTGAAGTAATTCTGGCTCAAACATTGAGTCACTGACTTTTTTTGATTCCTAATCCATTTCTTCATCAAAAAAGAAGATAATGGATAATGCCATTAAGAAATTTGGGTGTTTCCCCCCCTTTTTTTCCAGCTTTTTCATATTGGAAACAGTAATGAGTAAAATCAGTTGCCTTATACATAACCATAATGAAGACCAAGAAGCATTTCTGAGCATCATCAATACATCAAGCTTCATAATTTAAAAGGTGGATAGAAAGGTGCACATTTAAATTGCATACAAAATAAAAGATGCTAATCTTTGCATGAATGTTTTGTAGTAGAAGCTTAATTTGCAACTGTAGGATAAGAAATATTGAGATGTCTCTCACGTATAAAGAGAAAAAGAACGGAATAAATAAAAGAGGCATCAGAAGTTAATATCTGGATTTCTCTATCCATTAGTTTTCTTGGCAATGTTATAAAAATGGTTTTCCTTCATGTTCTGCTTGAATGTTTGTTTGTTTTCTCCCCAGCCTACATGATAGCCCTGGAATTACATAAAGATTTCCAAACTTCTATGAACTAGGACTGACTTTGATTAGGTTCTTAATAGGCGTTTAACTCAAGTTTATTAGGTACCACCACCCGTTGAGATAACACAGTATTCTGTATTTAAATCACTCTCTGACTGGTTCCACTTGTCAGAGTTCCAAAAATTGTCCATTTCAATCAGTAACTTCGAGACAAACATATTCTCAAAGTGCTTTTAGAAAAAACAGAAACTTGGCACGTGTGTGAGATTCCGAAACTAAAGTTTCCTCCCAGACTTCCCACAATACTCAATCAACACCCACCCCTTTTCTCCCACATCATAAATCACATGAACTAATCATCCTTCAACTACAATTCTTGCTGCGCCACAGAGAATGACCTTGACAGTCTTACGTATCTATTATGTCTACTGAAAATTACTCAAATAACAGCCCTGCTTCCATTCTCCGTAGCTGTGTGGCAGCTTTTAATAGGGATTCCAAAGCTGACACCACTCCTTTTTTGAGTGGGCAGTTCCATTTAGGAGTGGTAAGGTTAAAAGTGCTTGCGAGTTGTATCTGGGTACCAAAAGGTGAGTGCTAGGGGCGGGCTTCAAAAAATTTAGCAATGGGTTTTCTGCCCTGTTGCTGTGTGGGCATGGCCATGGTGGGGAACCTGCACCATGGTGGGGGAGCGTTTTTGCCCTCCCTGGGCTCTGGAGACTTTCCTTGGGCCTCTGGGAGGGCAAAAATGGCTACATGAAAGCCAGAAATGGGCCTGTTTCTGGCCTTTCCAAATTTCATGGAGGCCCGTTTTCACCCTCCCCAAGCCTCCATGTGCACCCTGCACTTACCTGCATCCAAAATAGTTCATGTGGGGACTCCTCGGAGAGGCAGGGTGGGGTGGGTGGGGCCAGCCAGGAGTGGGATTTGGGGGTTCTCCAAATTGTGCAGAATCTTAGCTAGAGGATCTCCCAAACCCCTGTGAACTCCCAGCAGCCCACCCCTGGTTAGCACTCTTCTCCATAGTATTAAACATCTATAGGTTGAGGCCTTAGTGATATTTGTTTTGTGGGTGCTGTGTTAGCTGTCAATAGCTTTCTGAGTATATTTCAAGGATTGGGTGATGATTCAGAAAGTCTTTTATGGCTTAGGTCATTGTCATCTATGGAATTGTCTATTTCAGGCAGTCTGTTCCTTGTGTTCTATCCAGAAAAATATGCTTGATTTCGTGACAGGTTTGCCAAAAACTTCACTGAAATCAAGATAAACTTAATTCAACACATTCTATTTGTCTACCAAACCAATTACTGTGTGCTTATTTGAGATAATCAAATAAGCACTCCAAAAAAAGTCACAACAATAAAGATATTGACCCCACAGAAATATAATAATAGAAAAAGAACAAAAACAAAGAATAAACAAGAGACAAAAATAAGATGGCTAAAGTTATATTTGGCTTACAGTGGCATACACAGATACATCTATGTTTGCAGAAAGTCATCTGGTGCTCTTCAAATTCAGATTCCTACATGACCCTAGAATGTATTCCTTCAAAAAGTAAAAATAACTTGGTGCAGTGGTGGGATTCAAAATTTTTTACTACCAGTTCTGTGAGTGTGGCTTGATGGGCATGGTGTGGCTTGGTGGGTGTGGCTTGGTGGGTGTGGCAGGAGAAGGGTACTGCAAAATCTCTATTCCCACCCCACTCCAGGGGGAAGGTTACTGCAAAATCCCCATTCCCTCCCAACCCCACTAACCTGCTTTCCAGCTCCATTCTCCTGTGCAGGGCAACAAAAGAAGATCCAGCCAATCAGCTGGGACTCGAGATGCAGAGAATAGATGGGGGCAGGGCCAGTCAGAGGTGGTATTTGCCAGTTCTCCGAACTACTCAAAAATTTTGCTACCAGTTCTCCAGAACTGGTCAGAACCTGCTGGATACCACCTCTGACTTGGTGCATTCTATCTGGCACTTCTATTCCTGAGGATATTGATTATTCTATAGTTTGATTTCAACAAATGTACACATTAAATGAGAAATAGAACCACAACCCATTTTGAGCCTCTTTTTATCAATGTGTCTTGCAAATGTTACTTGCAAAATTAGTGACAAAACCAGAAGCCTTCCACTAAGATCTTTCTTGTGGAATGCCATGGACATTCAAAGGTTGTTCAACATCTTTCAGCATTTCTTACTATTGATTACAGGTAGTCTTTGACTTACGACAACTGAGACCAAAGTTTCTGTTGCTAAGCAAGACAGTTAAGTGAATTTTGCCTCATTTTACAATCTTTCTTGCCACAGTTGTTAAGTGAATCTGGCATCCCCATTGACTTTGCTCGTCAGAAAGTCGCAAAAGTGATCACATGACCCTGGGACACTGCAACCATCTTAAATACATGCCAGTTGCCAAGCATCTGAATGTTGATCCTGCAACAATTGTGTACTCACAAGTTACTTTTTTCTGTGCCATTGTAACTTTACTAAACAAATGGTTGTAAGTTGAGGACTACCTGTATATTAGCTGAGAATCTTGGGAATTGAAATTTAGCAACATCTGGAGAGTGACAGCTTGCTGTTGTTGTTGTTGCCAATGTAGCCTTAGGGAGGAAAAGTAACTAATGTGTGAGTAATCACCACTTAGGAAGAAGCTCCTATTTTATTGCTATTAGAAGAACGTTCAGTACATGACTTTCTCAATCTACGGGCATTTTCAAAAATCAGATAGGAAACTTTGGCAGCACATTGTTCTTCTTTCTGAGTAGAAAGACCTTAAGGGATTGCATTTCAGTCAAGTTTTGTTTACTTCAGCAGGGGGGCTAACTAAGACTCTGAAAGGTACAGAGAACAAAGAATTCAGAAGGAACAAAATCTGCTGCAACCTATTCAATCTATTTGCTTTTCAGTCTTACAAAAGTGTTTCCTTTTTCTGGAGTAACAGATAAATAACCTTTATAGGGTTAGCTTTGGAACTTCTTTAAGATTATAGGATTTGTCCTTTATAGGACAAAAAGGTACTAGTGGAAATATTATGTGTTTTATTTTATTACACAAGTTAGCATGAATCAACAAGGAAACACCCAGGTGAATAATTGTTTTTATGTTAGTGTAGACTCCCTAAAAATAAGCTGTTTAAATAGCACCACACCCTCCCCCTCAGTTCCCACTGTTAATTATTATAGAAAGTAAGGAAGAGGACTTGATGGACTATGCAAGAACAAGCATTTAGGCAAAAGAGGTGGGACCATTTTTTAAATTCAGAGAAATGAGATAACATTCAGAAGCAGTTCAGATGCCACCCTGATTCACTGAAATTTAAGAAGAGTAGGTACAGTGCAATCAGATTTGCAAGATTGATGCTGGCCCCACTAAACAGACTAGATCAGGAAATCAATTCCACAGAAAAGTTGTAAATACAGGTAGTCCTTTGGGGTGAAATTCAAAATTTTTCCCTACCAACTCTGTGGGCATGGCTTGGAGGGCGTGGCTTGGTGGGACTCAGTCTCTAAAAGGAAGAAGGCAGGTGGGCATGGGGGTGGGACTCAGTCTCTAAAAGGAAGGTGGGCGGGGCCAATGGATTCAAATAGTCCCTACCATCTCTCCCGAGGTGGTGCAAGGTGGTTGAATTTCACCGCTGTAGTCCTTGACTTATAAACATTCATTTAGTTACTCAAAGTTACAGTGGCACTGAGTTATGTGTGTTATGACCATTTCTCACATTTCACACTCCTATGGTCATGCGATCAAAATTTGGATGCTTGGCAACTGGTCATCTGATCATCTTTTGAGACCTTCCAACAAGCAAAGTCAATGGGGAAGCCAGATTCACTTAACAGCAGTGTTATTAACTTAACTACAGGGACTCACTCCCTGTGGCAGGAAAGGTTGTAAAATGGGGTAAAATTCACAATAGCTGTCTTGCTCAGCAACAGAAATTTTTGTCTCAATTGCGGTTGTAAATAGAAGCTTTACCATGACTGGCTTTAATAATGGAAATTTGCAATTCTGGTCAATCGTCTCATTTTTAAATTGTAAAATAAAATTAAAAATCCTCATTAGTATATTTTAAAATTTAAAAAAATAAAAACAAAACAAACATAAACATAAACATAAACAAAAAGTCTAGGTGGCTCATAGAACAAAACATGCCAAAAAGACAAGTAAAACAAATACAGAAATTCTAAGCATCTTATAATCAAAACTAACTCCATATCCTCTCTGAGCAACTGCCTGAATTTAAGTTGGATCTCATTGGAAAATGAGAAAGGACAGTTGTCCTAGGGCATTAGTAGAAAAAGGGACAGTCTAAATTGGAGAAAACTATTCCAGAGTGAGTGAACAGTTATTGAGGATTATTTCCAAACCAACATGATGGAGGGGAGGAATCCACAGCCTGCCCTCTTGATTACTACTAAAAGGAGGACAGATTTGATGTGAATTAAACAGGCTTGCAATTAACAAGAACTCAAGCCATAACCAAACCTATTCCAGAGTATTCTCCTACTATTCTTTTCATGTTTCATTCTTTTCAACTATTCAACCCCTGTCATGGACCGATCATTATCTCCTACGGCTGGCCTTCCAATATGCCACCCCTCATCACTGGGAGGTGGAACCGACTAGGTGGTTCTGCCCCAGGCGCCTAATGGATCCGGAGAGGTTCCAGATGGCACTTGGGTTGATTCATGCCTCCCTTACCCACAGCCCGGTTGAGGTCCTGGTGGACACCTGACATAAGGCTGCCTCTGGGGCTCTTAACCGAGTTGTTCCTTTGTGGCCCCTGACCCAGTGCAGATCCCGGTTGGCTCCCTGGTTTCCACAGAGCTCCGGGAGATGAAGCACCAGAGGAGGGGCCTAGAGAGCAGTTGGAGGTCCAGCAGGTCCAAATCTGACTGATCACATTTAAGAACCTATACTAGATCTTATCTTGCTGAGATGGGAGCAGCAAGGTATTCTTATTTCTCTGCTCTCATTGCGTCCGCAGATAATCACCCGGCTGCCCTGTTCAGGGTCACCTGTTCCCTTCTTAATCAGGGGATGAGGGAGGACCCTTTGCGGGGGTGGGCCAAGGAGTTTAGTCAGCATCTGTCGGTCAAGATTGCTCAGATTCGGGCCAGTCTGGACTTCGACTGGTTAGACTCTGATGGGAGTGGGGCGATGGGTCTTATGGGTTCCATCTGGGAAGAGTTTGATCCTGTGACTCTGGATGAGATGGACAGGATCATGGGGAAGCTGAGTGCTGCCACGTGTTTATTGGACCCGTGTCCCTCCTGACTGGTTTATGCCGCCTGGGAGGTTACACGAGGCTGGCTCCAGGCAGTGGTCAATGCTTCTTTGAGTGAGGGATCCTTTCCCCCCACCTTGAAGGAGGCTGTGGTGAAGCCCCTCCTCAAGAAGCCTGCCTTGGACCCGGCTATTTTGAACAACTTTCATCGTGTCTCCAACCTTCGCTTTGTTGCGAAGCTTGTTGAGAGCGTGGTGGCCCGGCAGCTCCTGGTATTCCTGGAGGAAACTGATTATCTGGATCCGTTATCAATTGGGTTTCAGACCCAGGTACAGCACTGAGACGGCATTGGTCGCACTGGTGGATGATCTCTGGAGGGCTCGGGATAGGGGTTATTCCTCTATCCTGGTCCTATTAGATCTCTCAGCAGCTTTCATACCATTGACCATGGTATCCTACTGCGACGCCTCGAGGGGTTGGGAGTGGGAGGCATTGTTTTACAGTGGTTCTCCTCCTACCTCTCGGGCTGTACGCAGGTGGTATTGGCAGGGAGGCGGAGATCGGCCCCAGGGCCCTTCCTTTGTGGGGTGCCCCCGGGGTCAGTTCTTTTGCCCCTCCTGTTCAACAACTATATGAAATCTCTGGGCAAGATCATCCGTGGTTTTGGGGTGAGGTATCATCAGTATGCTGATGATACCCAGCTTTTTATCTCCACCCCAAACCAATCCAGTGGTGCCCTTGACGTGATGTCCAGGTGCCTGGAAGTGGTACAGATCTGGATGGGGAGGACCAGGTTTCAGCTCAACCCGGCCAAGACCGAGTGGCTGTATGTACCAGCATCTCGGGTTACCCAGGATGTTCCATCTTTAGTTATGGGGGGAGAGGTGTTGCCCCCCATAGACAGGGTGCGCAACTTGAGTGTCCTCCTGGATTCACGGCTCAGTTTGGAGGGTCAGGTGGGAGCCGTGGCCAGGGGGGCATTTGGCCAGGTTCGCCTGGTGTGCCAGTTGCACCCCTATCTGGACTGAGATGCCTTGCGTATGGTTACTCATGTGCTCGTTACCTCCTGTTTAGACTACTGCAATGGTTTCTACATGGGGCTGCCCTTGAGGACCACTCGGAGGCTTCAACTGGTCCAGAATGTGGCTGCGCGGGTTGTGATGGGAGTATCCCGATACTCCCATGTTATACCCCTCCTGCGTGAGCTGCATTGGTTGCCGGTTGCCCTCCGGGTGAGATTCAAGGTGCTGGTACTCACCTACATGGCTTAGGACCGGGGTATTTGTGGGAACCTCTGCTGCCAGCAATGACTTCCCAACGTCCCGTGCGCTTCCACAGACAGGGCCTCCTTGGGGTGCCGTCAGCCAGACAGTGTCAGCTGGCAACCCCTAGGGGTAGGGCCTTCTCTGTGGGAGCGCCCACCCTGTGGAATCAGTTACCCCTGGAGCTTCGGGGAGCCCCTGACCTTCAATCCTTCTGTCGTGGCCTGAAAACTTGGCTCTTCCAGCTTGCTGACCTGGACTGATGGAGGGGGTGGGGTTTTAATGGTAGTTTGTCAGTTTTAATTCTTATATTGGGATGTTTGTTTAATTGTTTTTTAATGTTTGTATTGTATGTTTTTTATTGTTGTGAGCCGCGCTGAGTCCTTTGGGAGATAGGACGGCATGGAAATCCCAATATATATAAATAAATAAATAAGTAGGTAGGTAAGTAAGTAAGTAAGTAAGTAAGTAAGTAATAAATAAAATGTTGCACACCAGATCCCATCAAAACAGGATATTTAGAAGTTAATTATGAAGTGCAACACATCTTAATTTTCAGTTTGTAAGAGATGTGAAATGATATACATATTCTCTATCCTGGTGTTTTAATCATTTTCCTCCTAACAATTTCATAACCTATTATAGGCAAATGCATAGCCATGCTCAGATATGACTTAGTCTGCAATTGTATAATTTTGATTGTTTTTGTCATATTCTATTACTGTCAGATAATTCTGCCTTACCAAGAGAGGAAAGAGAAAACTCTCTGTGCTCTCTCCCAAGATAATAAAGAGCTAAGTGCTACAATCTTAATTACAATTTTCAAAAAGATCTAGAATTGATGAAAAAATACAATTTTCTTTGCACCGAGTTGTAGAAGAGCAATATAAGTAAAAATTGGATTGATTAGTTAATTAGTTCTACTTACCCGGGTTTCAGTTGTTCTGTTTAGCAAACTGTTATCTTCATAATTTCTTTGGTATGATATGTTATTGAATAAAATGTATGCCTACTGTACTTGAATTTTGAAGAATTTTCCTCTTGAATTGCTAGTGTTTGGTGTTGTGTCCTGATTTCAGTAGGATCAAGTACTTTGTCTAAAAAATTTATTTCATTTATTTAATTATATTGCTTCCAGATTGTCTACTTCGGTTTTTGTTGCACTATGCTCCTCTCAAAATTAGCTTTGCTTTGAAACTTTATGTCCTTTTTTTATTTCCAGACAGAAGGTAGACAAAAGGCTGTTCATCAGGTGCCCTGGTCTTTTCTCTTCTGGTCTCTTTAGTTGCAAGCAATCCATTCTCTGTGCTAGACAAAGGAAGAAAACCTTCACTAGCCTATTTTGACAGATTTATATATTATTCACACCCAATATATCCCCAATGACTGCTCCTTCACATTTAGTCTCTATTTTATCTTTCTTCCCCAAGTATAAATCTTTTACTTTTTTTTTGTAAAGTCAAAATGCAGCTGCTCTTTTAAGTTCTGTTAGACATTTTAACCCTAATAATTATAATTTTTAAAAAATGTTGCCCTGCCTTTCTGGATCTAGCCTGGCCTTCTTGCCTCGTGTTTTTGAAGTCTTCACTACTTTTAACTCAGTGTTTGGTTTCTGAACTGGACCCCATCATTTATTTTTTAATGATTAAAACAATGGTACAGTAATGTTATATAGAAAATAAACAAATGGTTATCAACAATGATGCATTGCAATTTTCTAAAACAAAACTGCATTTACCAGTAGGAAACTAGACGTGATGTGCTTTAAAAGGAGAATCTATTAAAACAAAATGATGGAAATATGTTAATAACTACATTAAAATGGTATTCTACCTGAGTAATTACAGTCTTGCAGGACTGAATGTTCCAATTTAAACAGTAAATGGCCAGGAACAGCCATAAATGTTCTTCTATTAAAATTAATTTCCTCTTCATAAAACTAGAGTTGGCCTTTCAGGAGCTTACTTTTTGTTAATTGAGCAGTTGCCCATCATGCAAGTTTTCCCAGACTGTGGCCACTTTAGCAAAAAATATTCTTTCTGTCATCAGAACTTGGTTTGGAGGAGGAAGGAAGAAGAGTTGAACTAGGACCATCCGATGGGGATGGCATGTCTCCTTTGGAGAGGCCAGGGGCTGAGGACGATGTTGTCCCAGGCCCCTCAGGCATTGGGGGAGGTGGTCGACCAGACAGAGAGCTGCCTGCCCTTACAGGGGAGGATTGGCTGCTGACAGGCAATGATGCCGATAGGCAGAAGTTCCCCTCTGATGAGGAACAGCTGCCTCCTCAAAGGGTATGGAGAGCGGAGCATAGGAAAGTTCAGAGAAGGGTGCAAGGCTATTCAGGAAAAGGTTGCTGTAGCCCTCCTCACAAGGAACAGCTGGAGCAGATTGACTTAAGGAGAAGCTGTCTTTGCGAAGAACAGTTTTTTGTTTTGGCTTACATTCCCCCAGCTTTGAGTTGTGCCTTTTGCCTTGCATTGCCTTCCCTGAGGACTGCCTTTTGTCTTGTGCCTTGACTTTGCCTTATAGACTATAGTTTGCCTCATAGACATGTTAAAAATATAAATAATATGCAGGTTTATTGCAATAGTTCTCAAGTTTCAATTTAAACATATAAACACAGACACATGCAAATACGTTTCCAAAAGTTACATTAATTTTGTGAATTGGAAATAGTATTTTCCATGAATAAAGATCTGTAAATAACAACTGCCTTCCCATTATAAACTTCCATTTACTTGACAGCATTACTCTACTTCATCACTCAGAAGCATATATTTGGGTATTACAAATTTATTTAAGGTTTCCCTTTCATGAATACAAATAATATCCTATATTACAAAAGAGGTGTACATACCTTTTACATTGAACAAGATTTCTCATTACACAATGCAGATGAACTAAAACATTGCTACATAATATTGAGGTGATTTCATTATGACTCTCCTTCCACCCTTAGCATTAACTAGAAAAAGCCCTTGTCTCAAAGCCACAGCAAAATAAAGCTTTTTTGTTTCTATATGTGAAGTTATGTTATTGCATACCACTTTGCTACTGCATTTTAAGTACATTCATAGCCAAATACAGAAAATAAATACATGAAAAGCAAAATTTCTTCAATCTTACCTTTAAGTCAAAAGTTCAAAAGAGATAGAATCTGTGCACAGAATAGTTTAGGAAGACATCACATTCATTCTTATAGACCCTTTCCCCATACAGTATTCTAGAAATCAGGAACTAGAAAACTAGAATTTTGTAATCAAATTCCAATGTCAGCCATTGGCTAATTCTGCTTCAGTTAAACACAGCTATATCAGATGGAACATTATATATGGTTAAAGATAGAACAATAAAGGAAGAATTTGTAGCATGCTATTGCTAAGAAATTAAGTAATATTACATCTGTATTGACTTCTGTGAACGGATTATTTAATTAGCATGAAATTTTAAATCGAAATTGCAATGGTGGGTTTCTGTGGGTCACATAATTGTAGCCATTCCTTTATATAGTTGTAAATTATAAACATGTCCTTTAAGAAAAAGGAAATATTTCTTAAAAGACGCTAATCTTCCATAGAGCTATGCCAAAAGTATTAAGATGAATAAGGTATTTCTGCCTAAAGGGTAAAACAGCCACATCCTCTGGAATGCTCACTACCCAATTGTTTGAAGGTACAAATGCAACACTGGCAACATTTCAACTTAGACTGCCATGTAGAGACAGCTGGAGCTTGTCTTCAAAGTTACTGTGTGAACCTGCTACAGAAGAGGTGACAAACTGGCAGCCCATGGGCCAGATGTATCACATGCAGGCCATACCCACCGCAGCTCTGTGAAGAGGAAAAAACGTCATGTGACAGCAATGTGATGCCACGAGTTTGACACCCCTGTGCTAGAGGATGCAGCTGCTTTAATGCTTTGAGCAGGGGTGCTTTGCTTGCATAACAAGGCTTGGCGAAGTAACTTTGTCAACTGCTTTGCTGGATTTTCTTTTAATCTCATTATCAACAACAGAAAACAATTGAACTCATGAGCTCTTTGACATCACAGCGCCACTTAATTTAAACAGGCAATGAAAGAAGGACAAATCTTTACATCTCCAGAGGATATTCTTTGGGACAATATCCACTATTTACTGTGCTCTAACATAGCAGTATCAAAACAATCAAATATCTACAATGAAATGATACAGAAAACAAATCACATAATCCTTAATCACACTAAATCATCACTTGTATTGCTGAAAACAATTAAGGGAAGAACTGGATTTCTTGGGAGTCTAGTTGAAATAAATAAAGCAGCAGCAACAGAAGAAGAAGAAATGGGATACACAATCCAGCAAACTAATAAACACTACAGAATTTATAAAAATGAAATTTTCTGCAGTTTATGAAAGAATGTTCTGTTCCCCTCAGTGTAGGAAATATATTATTATCTAATAAATATGGAAGGTATGAAATTTAAATTTAGGATATCTTACATTTTGTTCAACCTGGAAAAGGCATTAAATTAAAAACAATTAATTCTTCAGGAAGAGAATTATATGATGGGTGATAATTACTCTGAAAATCTGCAGAAGTTCAAAAATGCAGCAAACATGGCATTTCTCAAAATTCTCAAGAAAAGGAAAACAAATACATGAGATATTGCCACATCTATTTACATAAACATTTATCAGAATGGACACAATAATTAATTACACGATTCAAGCTATACCCCCCAAAAAACTGAGTAATTGAAAGGTTAATGGATGCACTGCTTACTGATAATCCTTCATTCAGCAAGAAAGCTTGTAAACAATGAAGATATACATTTTTACAATTTATAGTCTTAGGAGAAAATAGATTTCTGGTTTGTCATTTTCATTTGGCTTGGTCTCTAAAAGAGAGTCATCTGTACAAAACCGGTCACTGTACCCCAAATGCAAAGATGAACAGGCACCTTCTGGGACCCCTCTGCTTTCTAGGTCATCTGTGTTGAAGTTATCTAGATAGCTTGCTATATAAGATCCAGTAGAATGCCTATTGATGATATGAGGCGGTACTGGGGGCTTATTTCGAAGGACTATGTCTGTTACATTACTGCTAACATAGGACGGTTTTTGTTTATTGGCTTCTTGTCGTTCCTTGGCACGGCTAGCAATATTTCTCACTCTACTCTGACTTCTAGATGACAGTTTTCTGACCAGCATTTTTGGGCAGTCATCATTTTGTTTAGAACAAAATGATTGGCAGCTTTCTTCTTGATCAAAAGACACAAGTTTTCGCAGTTGTTCAGTCAGAATGTCTGTAGTTGATGGTTTCTTGGCCTTCAGAGTGGCTACCATGTTGTCTCTCATACCAGATGTAATAAAACCTCTACTAATGTATTTGTACTTGCTTTCAAAATTGCATGAGATATCTTCTGAAGTTAAATCACCCAGACTTTTTGATTTACAAGGGCTCTGCTGCTTTTGAGCTCCAGGAAAGGGTGAAGGCAGAACATTTTTGGGCTTAAGAGGAGCATTGATGCTGGCTGATTGAGGAATGTTTAACAATTCATTTTGTGCATCTGAAATTTGCAAACAATTATTGTACAAAAGTTCAAACCTCTGCTGATGTGGGTATGGAAAATACTGATTCTTACCATTGTTGAACTTTAAATCTTCAGCTAGGTTTTCATTGGGAAAGTCCATGCTCTTTAGGGGTTCACATATAGTTTTGTTATAGTATAGTGTATCCTGACTATGCTTATGTTTCAGAGGAGAAGCAACTTGGCTCATATCTTCTATCTTATATTCAAATGCAGTTATCAAGAAGTCTTGCAATTCCCCATCAATTTCCATTAGGCTACTACCTGTAGAATTTGCACAAGTGACTGGGACAACTATGGTATTCTGTATGTCAGAAGTATAGGAATTGCTATTGCTAATAAATTCCCAGTTTGTTCCACATTTTCTTTTAGGGTTTGCTTTCTGCATGGTGACAGGTGTTATGCAAGAAGTGTGTTTGGCATCCTCATTTACGCAACTGTCTTTTGCATCCTTGATTGTATCTTTGCAAACAGATGTATCCATTAATGCAGACTGAGAAACTGGAGAAACAGAAGCCTCATGGATAATTGTATACAGAGAACACCCTGTTGTCTTAGGGGTGGAGATTATGGTATTTTCTGCTCTTGAACCAATTGAACAAGCTGATCCAGCTGATTTTAAGTTTAAGGACGTATCATCCAAAATGATGCTTTGTTCATTCAATGATGTACATGGTAGATATATGGACTTCAGATTTCTGTTCTCTTTATTAATATCAGAGGGACTTGAAACAAGAGTTAAGTCAGTTTGGTCACTTGTGACATCAACTTGTTCTATTAGCTTCGAGATGGAGTTATCCCTTTCTCTCTCATCAGCTAGAGAGACCTCATTAATCAGACGAGAAATGTCACTATCTGGGATAGCTGGTGTACAATTCAAGCCACACACATTAGTTGCTGTTGTATTTAAAATTGGGCGGGATTCCATGTTAGCTTTTTCATCTGTTATTTTCTGCTTTTCTTTGCAAAGTGCAGTCATCTCCATGTCTTCATGTTTTTTTCTTTCAAGGTCTTCCTTTACATGAACAAATTCATTGGGAAGATTACTTTTCCAATACTCAGTGGAGAAATAGGTTTCTGCTATCCCAATTGCAAAGTTTAGGCTTTCTCCTTTTTCATCAGGACAAAGTGTATCACATGTAACAGACTTGGGTACATCTTGCTTAAGCTGGTACATAAAAGATGATTTTTTCTCAGAAGAGGTGATGGTTTTCTTCATATTTGTACAATCCTCACTTGTGCTGTTTCTGCTTTCTGCTAAATCAATTCAAACAGAAAACAAAAACAAAAATTTGGTTATAAATATTACCTTACTTGCTTATGATTAGTTTATCCACAGAGAAATGGAGAATGTAAAATCAGTCACAGTTGTGGAAAAGAAATTAATTATGTATTTACTACAAATTATCCATGTGATGTGAAGAAATGGAAAAAATATACAGTGGGAGATATTTCACTGAAGTTTTTCTTCAATGCTTTATTACATCACTGCAATCATGATGTAATATTTGTATAAAGAAACTCAATGAGGTATCATAATCTAGACGTGTGGAATTACCTTCAGATGTATTCCTATTCAGATTTGTACTATAAAGGAGCATGACAAACAAAGAGAATAAAATAGCTCTGTTAAAACACCATCTGCAACAAGAGGCATATTTATCAGAACTCTTGAACTGTAACATCCAAAACGTGTACTCCATGCATCAGCAAGATTCATGTATTGTTAATAATATACAAATATTTTCTTTTCCCTTTACCTATAGTATGATTTAAAATATAGTCTAGACTTTCAAGGTTATAAAGCAGACTGCTCTTTATAAACACTGCAAATTACCAAAGACCTGGCCATTAATATGGAGGTGAAAGTTTATTGCTGACTGTGATAAGAGCAATCTATGATGGAAGTAAAATGTGTGAGAATAAAACATGGCTTCAACACCCAGCAGAGAATAAGACAAGAATTTATCATATTCCTTGGTTGTTTAAAGTATCGATGGATTAATCTATAATAAATGCTTGTGGTTACCCAAGCTGCTGCTTCTATTGAAAGTCTGACTTCAACAAATGGAAAATCTAGTGTTTGTGGTTAAAAATAGAGGGGTGTTTCTGAGAGCTGCAAATGTATATGCAGAGGGCCATGTTATTGGCTGACAGTTTGAATGATTTGCAGTGAATATTAGCTAGACTATATAATATAAAAGGCAATACGGATCTGAAAATTAATGTAGACCAACACAGCTACAATTGACACATAAAATGGAGTAACAATTGCAAGTTTTAAGTACATGAAGGAGAAAACTTAGAGCAGATAGATGAATTTGTATACTTTGGGAAAATGTTTAGTAAAGATGGGGAAATGGAAACATTTTAAGACATATAAATGCTGGTAAAGATAATGGATGGTAGTGGATAATGGAAGTATGTGGAGTATACTTCTGTCCATTGTTTTATATGGAATTGAGATTTAGGTATGGCAATAGGGATATAAAAAAAGTTGAGTACAGTAGAAATGGCATATTTAAGATGTTAAAACCAAACCAGGTGGATTCAAGAATGAATAGGTAATGGATGAATGTGGATTGATTAGAAAAGAGAAAGACTAATATAGAAGAAGTGCAATTAGGCGATTTGGTCATATAGAGAGAATGAATGATCGTATTTCAAAAGAAACATATGAAAGAGTGAGTAGTCAGAAGAAGGAGAAGAGTAAGATTGTAGTGGTTGCATAGAATTAATGAGACTTTCAAAAAGAGAGAGCTAAGAAGTTTACAGAACAAAAAGCAACGAATTGATATCGTAGAAACAGAGATGGTTTTCAAGGACAGAAAAGTATGGAGAGGTACAATAAACAAAGTTGTTGTGAATTAGAATTAGTGAGATTTCTATTCCTATCATGAATTTAATTTATTTTGCTTGCTACTCACCACTTTTCTGGACCATGTGCCTTGTTTCAAAAGGAAATAGGATGTTAGGTATACAAGTAAGCTCGGTGTTTATGTATGCATGTCCGTACATCCTACTAGACTAATTTTCAAGCAACAAGCACAGAAAGATTTGATCAAAAGGTCTCAAATTTATTATTCCTGAAAGCCTCTTAGTGGGCACTCACCAGATGTACTTTCACTTTTGGTAACTTCAACTACTCTGCTAGCATCCTGGTCTGGTGGTGGCAGTCCCGCCAGGAGATATTTTTCAACTGGCATGGAGATGGGACGCATTTGCAAACTTCTGCTTGTTTGTCTGAAACCTCCCTCCTTCTCTTTCAAGTCCAACGTATCAGATACACTTTCCTTAAGGTCAGTGGTCTCTTGAAAGCCCATTTTGCTTTTTTTCCTCCCCTTTGCTGGAGCACTGGCTGTGCGTCGAAGGATTCGGTCCCCAAGCGACCTTTTCCGGATATAATTAGTGCTGTTTTCCACTGAATTATGTTTGGAGTTCTTATTAAAAAGCCCTCGGAGTCCTATTAGTTGCTTGTTCTGGAAAAAAAAAGAAAAAGAAAATGGGAGAGGATAAAAGATCTAGAGATTTTTTTTGTGGGGGAGAGGAGAATGGCCTGTTTTACATAAAGAAACTTCTACATTGCTGTATTTGCACACATTATCTGAGCAGTGACTGATAAGAAAATCTGAGCAGTGACTGATAAGAAAATCCCAAGCAAATCAAGGAAAGCCATCAAATGAAGCAAGTCCACAGCTAGCTGATCAAAATAAGGTGAAGCTCACCATGAGTTCATGCATGTATAAGAAGAAAAAAAAGAGGCAGCCTGCCTTGAAGCAAAAGAGGTTTTACAAGACACTTCCTAATGGCATATGACAAGCTCGCAAGACCTTTCCTTAGGTGAGAAGCTAGCCTGGCCCAAAAGCATGTTATTTTATCACACGGGACCTTCAAAGCAGCAGCACAAACTTTCAAATGCTTGATGAGAAATAAAGCACAATGGCAATAAGAGATCATGCGATTCAGAAAACCTCCAAAAAAGGGAGGGGGGGAGGGGAAAGGCACCCAGCCAGTGCAAAATTGCATGCTAAATAAAAGCTACCTTTGTGGCTCCTAGAAAATGCATGATAGTATAACTGGGATTGAGGATTAAAGGACTCCACTGAAAGGCAAAAAAAAAAAAAAGGCAGAAAGGTCGAACTCAATTTCTTTATCTGAATCACAAGAAAACACATACGTTATAGTAAATTATTATTACAGATAAATGGCAGAGCTGCTTTTGGCATTCCACTGCTTCCTTCAGGTGGATAGGTCCAGCTGAATGATACAGGTAGTCCTCACTAAATTCCTTTAGTTGACTGTTCAAAAAACCACAATGGCATTTATGACCATTTTTTCACCCTTGCGACCATTGCGGCACCTCTGGGGTCATATGCTCAAAATTCAGATGCTTGGCAACTGACTCATATTTATGACAGTTGCAGTGTGCTATGTGATTCTCCTTTTGCAACCTTCAGACAAGCAAAGCCAATGGGGAAGCCACATTCACTGAAATCACTTAACAACTGTGGCAAGAAAAGTTGTAAAATGGGGGCAAAACTCACTTAACAAATGTCTCACTTAGCAACAGAAATGTTGGGCTCAATTGTGGTCGCAAGTCGAGGACTACCTGTACGGCCTTCCTGTTATTACTTCCTGGGGAAAATTTCCTTTAAAGAAACATATGTCAAATGGCTCGCTTTCTCTCCCACCTCTGTCAATTACTGGCAGAAAACAAAGGCAACAACTCCCGAAGGACCAAGTCAGAGATTCCTTTGCAAAGGAGCTACATCCCTAGCAATCCTTGGCATGACTGTTAATAGCTAATGGGTAGCACTTCAAAGGCTCACAAAATTGTCCGGCCAATCTCTGCACCCAGATCATTCTAAAGAACAGAGAATGAGAGACGTCGGGGAGAAGATTTCTGAACATTTCTTCAAGCTTGAAATACCCATTTATTTTGTATTTCTTTGAATAACAATCCAAGTCAAGAATCAGAGTTCTAGATTCATGGAGCAATAATAATAAGTCCTTGGTGGCTCAGGCTGTTAAATGCCTGCTCTTAAGATCCAGCTGTCTACAATTACTGTAGGCTCGAATCCCACCAGGCTCAAGGTTGACTCAGCCTTCTCGGGGTAGGTAAATTGAGGACCCAAGATTGTTGGGGGCAATAAGCTGACTTTGTAAAAATGCCGCTTAGTAATAAGCAGGCATATACAATGGAAGGAAGGCTATTGCTGAGCGCATCGGGTTGTGCTCCAAAAATTGTAAGCCGCCCTGAGTCTTCGGAGAAAGGCGGCATATAAATGTAATTAAAAAAAAAATACGGTGAGGTGCACCAGGCAAAAGGAAGAAAAGCTCCTCAAAAGAAGAAACTAAGAGC
This sequence comes from Naja naja, assembly GCA_009733165.1. NCBI lineage: Eukaryota > Metazoa > Chordata > Lepidosauria > Squamata > Elapidae > Naja > Naja naja. The sequence continues at coordinate 161,710,410 of CM019151.1, forward strand.
TCTCTCCCTCTCTCTCTCTCCCTCCCTCCCCCTCTCTCTCTCTGATTTTTAAGCAGACAAGAGAGAAACAGGGAAAAGGAGGCCAATGATTACTAACATCAGCACTGAGTGAATTCAGTGAACGAAGCTGTTCAATGGAGCAAGGAGCCCCATGATGTAAAATGGATTAATGAGGGCATTCTAGAAAATGTACTGTGAAAAATCTGATTTTTATCAAATTGGAGGGCCTCTTTTGCACATTGCAGTGCTGGAAAGTTTTGCTTTTGGGGGGGGGGGTTGGCTTATGAAACTAAAATTGGCTGAAAAGTGGTACAATTATTGCCACAATAGACTAGAGCCGTGATGGCGAACCTATGGCATGAGTGCCAGAAGTGGCATGCAGAGCCATTTCTGCCAGCACATGAGAGGTCACCTGGAAGAGCCCCACTGTGCATGCACGCACTGCTGCCTGACAGCTGATCGTCAGGTATTTGGCGTGCATGTGCAGGGGTCAGGGGTGCACAGGAGATGCATGTGCATGTGCAGAGATGCGCAGTGCACATGGGGGATCGCACATGCATGTGCAGGGGGTGGGGGGGCAGGACATATTGCCTTCTGGGAGCCAAAAAAGGTTAGCCACCACTGGACTAGAGAATCTCTTGTTCATCTTCCCTCTTGAATCACTAAAAATAAAGTTGCTTGGAACTATTAGCATATTTAGGCATCAAGATCATGAAGCTAAATGGACGAAGTCAATTATTCCCAAATCATAGATTGAATTCAGATACAAGGGTAACCCTTTACTGAACCCACAGTTAGGATCAGCTGAATCCATTCAACAAGTAGTAAACCAAAAGATCCAATCTTCTTGTGGCTGCACCAAAAAAAAAATGTGACATACAATCCCGACGTTCACTGTGATTTACAGCCCGTGAACCTCTAATCTGAGATTTACCTAGGCTATCATCTTTAACAATAAATCAGAGTTCAGAATTACTGAACTTTGCTGAATATAGTCAGCAAACACAATCACTAGTTTATATTGTGTTTCATAAATGCAATTGCTTGCAACTGCTTTGCAATGATAGTAACTGAAGTACCTTAAATATTGTTGCCGGGAACACGAAAAAAAATATCAAAGTCATTTCAATTCCTTATTTGCTAACTAATGCCCTCAACTGGCCAGTGATTCAGGTGGGAATCTTTTGTCGCTCACTTAGAAATGTCAAACATTGAACATATTATCTGCATGATATGAGATGAGCCTCTCTATTGTTCTACAGCCCCCAAGCAACTAAAATATTCTTCCATAACAGAAATTGAGAAAAAGCAGTTTGCAGAAAATAAATTATTTGCCATTTTAAAACTTAAACTAAGTTTTAAAATTTTCACAAATTCCAAAACATAAGAGAACAGCAGTAGCTTTGCTTTAAAATTGATTCAAACTAAGCACAAAGCAACTACCAGTAAAAGAAATAAATTCCACTGAAGAAGTATTTTTACAGTTCAATGAGAAATGAGAGCTAAATTACCATTATTAAGCCTGCCCCTAATTTTGGTTATTAATCCCAAAATTGGAGAGGAGAGTCAGTTTAACTTTTTAAATAAAGAGTTGCGTGTGAAAGGAAAAAAGTAGGTAGGAAAGAAATGTTCTCATAAATATTTGGGCACAGTAACTTGCCAAGCAGCAAATAACAAATTATCTCATATCTAAGATAAGTAGCATCTGTTAAAATGCAATTAATGTCAATTATTTCCATAATAAGCACCTAATACATTTTGTGTTTTTGAAACTTAAGTCTGATACCCTCCAGAAATATTGGGAGTGCCAGTATATCTGGAGATATGGCACTAGTGAAAGCAATTGTATCTTAAGTATAAAAAACTCAGTCAAGACTTGGACATACTTTAACTTTTGCACTTTGAAACTAGAAGGCTGAAGTTGAAGCTTAAATCTGTGGTTAATCAACAGCTGCTCTTTCATTATGCTGGCGTCCCCGGCGGCGGCGGCGGCGGAGGGCTGACGACTTTGACTCCGGCGGAAGTGGTGGCAGAGGCTTGGCGGCAGCAGGGGTGGTTGGAAGCCAGACCGCTGCGAATGCTGAGGCCTGAGTTTTGCCTGCTGCCTGGAGGCGCTGGCGTTGGTCTCGGTGCAGTGGCCTGCTACATTGCGGTACTGGAGGCGGCAGTAACATCGTTCCGGGGCCCCCCCAGTGCTGTCTGCGGGCCGCCCCGAGGCTTCTCAGCCCATAGTGACTGTCCCTTTGGGCTCGGTGCCTCTGGGGGTTGTTGGCCCGATGTCTTCCATCTTTTGGGGGCCTGGTTATTGCTGGGGTGGGGCAGCGGTGTGCTGGGGCTTTGTTTTATTATGCCCTTGGCGCTGTCCTCCCTCTTTCCCTCTGGGGTGTAATTCCCGGAGGAAGAGGCCCTATTATGACGGCGCTGGGGAGGTGCAGGCCTGGAGTTCGAGGAGTCCGGACTGTGGGCATTGGTGATTTGGCCTGGGTTGGACAGATAGACGCCGGCCGGGCGGGGGTCAGCTGTGGACTTTACATCGGAGGAGTGACCCCTGCGGAAGGTTTGGCGCTGGACCCTGGACCTGGGGCTGTGGTTTTCGATCTTTTTGCCACGCTGGACTTGTCTCTCTGGCTCCGAACTTGCTCTCTGGACTTGGCCGCACCTATCTTATTCTACTCCTAGACCGCAGGTTACCTGCCTCCATGCGCTGCTGCTTTTGCCCTTTTGCCCTTTTGTGATATCTTGAACCCTCCTTCTGGCTGCCTTGGAAGTCACTTTACCACCAATGACTATTCCCGTTTGTCTGTTTTTTTTTCCACTCTCAGACTCTCTCCTCCCCTTTGGACCTGGCTCTCTCCCATTGCAGTGGGAGGGCAATGGAGGGCACAAACCCCCCCTGTTGTGAGAGGACGGGGGTTTTTGTTTGTATCACCACCCCACCATAAGCCTCTGCGGTGAGAGAGCAGCGGCTTGGCCATTTCTATCTTGGCCCTAGCACCGGTGAGAGAGCTGCTTGTTGGTGGGGTTGTTTGACTGTCTGGGTTTGGCCTTGGACGCCCGGTCTTTTATGCATGTTCCATCTATGCTAGCTGTAATATCAATCCGACTGTTTTGCCCTTTTTTCCCCTTGAAATGTGATAGATGCTAGCCTACTCATCGTTGGAGCTACGGGCCCTCCAGACTGTTCCCCTGTCTTTGGAGTGGCCCTTTGGGTTATTGAGGGTCTACCTCAATGACGGATCTTGGGATCCTGAGAGGTGGCATGGCGCAACCAGAGGGCTAAATTTTAAATTTGGGATAAAGGGAAGCTTTTAAATTTTTAATTCGTTGTTTTAAGGGGTTAGGGAAGGGGGGGCGTTCAATTGCAGGTCCACACAGTTCTTCCAGGCGGTTTCTGGTCTTGGCGGGTGGGGTGGGGTGGGGGCCTTGTGGTCTGACGGGGAGAGGGCGGGGTTGTCCATCGACAGGGTGATCGGTTATGGCAGGGGGAGGGACAGGGGCCAATTATGTGCCGGAGCGCGCCCCGATGTTTACGTGCGGTGCGCGCTCCGACCCCAGGTCGCTTCCTGCTCCCCTGGGGTCTTGGGAGACGTGGTCTCTGGTCTCAGACTGGTATATCTGAATGCCAGGTCCGTAGCCAATAAGTCATCCCTCCTCCGTGAGCTCATAGAGGAGGAGGCTGTGGACCTGGCATGCATTACGGAGACCTGGGTGGGCCCGGAGGGGGGTGTCCCTCTGTGTGATTTGTGCCCCCAGGCTTCCGTGTGCTGTACCGTCTGGGCCCAGGGACGGGCGGAGGGGTAGCCATAATTGTTAGAGAGACCCTGTTTCCAAGGGAGGTCACTGTCCCGCAGATGGGCGGGTGTGAGACCCTCCTCGTGAGATTGGGCCCGGGTGGTCGGTTGGGTTTGCTGCTAACGTACCTATCCCCCAGCTGCGTGGCAGCGGCCCTGCCTGGGCTGCTCGACGCCCTCTCGGAGGTGGAGGTGGAGTTCCCTAGGCTTATAGTTCTGGGGACTTTAACCTGCCGTCGCTGGGGGCATCGGGTTTAGCTCAGGAGTTCATGGCATCCATGGCAGCCATGAACCTGACCCAGGTGATCCATGGACCCACCCACGAGGGGGAACACACTTGACCTGGTTTTTATCTCGGGGCAGTGGTGTAGTGATCTGGGGGATGGTTCTCCATCTACCCTCCCTTTATCATGGACAGATCACTATCTCCTGCGGCTGGTCTTTCCATTGGCTGTCCCTCGCTGCTGGGATGAGGAGCCTATACGATGGTTCCGCCCCAGACGCCTAATGGACCCGGAAAGGTTTCAGACGGTGCTGGGGTTCTTGCCCGCCTCCCTCGACCACAGCTCGGCCGAGACGCTGACAGCCGCCTGGCAACGGGCGGCGTCGGAGGCGCTCGACCGGGTTGTCCCCTTGCGGCCTCTTCCCCGCCGTAGACCCCGATGGGCCCCTGGTTCTCCGAGGAGCTCCGGGGATGAAAGGCGGAGAAGACGCCTGGAGAGCAGATGGAGGGCCAGCCACTCCGAATTCGACCGTGTCCAGTTGCAATCCTATATCAGGACCTATCTGGAAGCAATCAGGGCGGCGAGGCGTGCTTACTTCTCCGCTCTGATTGCGTCTGCCGATGATCGCCCTGCTGCCCTGTTTCGGGTGACCCGCTCCCTCCTTCAATTGAGGGGGATGACCCGTTGCAGGGCAGAGCAGAGGAATTTAGCTTACATCTGGCGGATAATTTAGCTTACATCGCTCGAATTCGTGCTTGGCAGTGGTCTGATGATGGGGTGGCGGTGAGTCTGGTGGAACCTATCTGGGTTGAGTTTGACCTGGTCTCCCTCGATGAGGTGGACAGGATCATGCGGAGGCTGTCTTCCACCACGTGTTTATTGGACCCGTGTCCTTCCTGGTTGGTGTATGCCTCCAGGGAGGTTACGTGCGGCTGGCTCCAGGCAGTTGTTAACGCTTCTTTGAGTGAGGGAGTCTTTCCTGCCGCCTTGAAAGAGGCGGTGGTGAGGCCCCTCCTCAAGAAGCCTGCCTTGGACCCGGCCATTTTGAACAACTATCGTCCTGTCTCCAACCTTCGCTTTTTAGCGAAGGTTGTTGAGAGCGTGGTGGTTCAGCAGCTTCCCTTGTTCCTGGAGGAAACTGAGTATTTAGATCCGTATCAGTCGGGCTTCAGGGCCGGGCACAGCACGGAGACAGCATTGGTCGCACTGATGGATGATCTCTGGAGGGCTCGGGACAGGGGTTTTTCCTCTGTCCTAGTCCTTTTAGATCTCTCAGCGGCTTTCGATACCATCGACCATGGTATCCTTCTGCAGCGGCTTAGAGGATTGGGGTGTGGGGGAACCGTTTTGCGTTGGTTCTCCTCCTTCCTCTCGGGCCGCCAGTCGGTGTTGGCAGGGGGCAGAGGGGCCCCGAGACCCCTCACTTGTGGGGTGCCTCAGGGGTCTGTCCTCTCGCCTCTTCTGTTTAATATCTACATGAAACCACTGGGTGAGATCATCCGAGGTTTTGGGGTGAGGTATCATCAGTATGCTGATGATACCCAGCTTTATATCTCTACCCCAGACCAGATCAGTGACGCTCTCTCCGTGATGTCCTGGTGCCTGGAGGCGGTACGGGTCTGGATGGGTAGTAACAGGCTTCAGCTCAACCCCACCAAGACGGAGTGGCTGTTCTTACTGGCATCTCGGTCTTTATTGGATGTACCATCTTTGGTCATGGGGGGAGAGGTGTTGCCCACCGTGGATAGGGCGAGAAACCTGGGTGTCCTCCTGGACTCACAGCTCGGTTTGGAGGAGCATGTGGGAGCTGTGGCCAGGGGGGCTTTTGCCCAGGTTCGGCTGGTTCGCCAGCTTCGCCCTTATTTGGACCAAGATGCCCTTCGAATAGTTACTCATGCGCTCGTCACCTCTAGAATTGACTACTGCAATGCTCTCTACATGGGGCTTCCCTTGCGGACGGTCTGGAGGCTTCAGCTGGTGCAGAATGCAACCGCGCGGGCTGTGATGGGGGCATCCTGATACTCCCATGTTACACCCCTCCTGCGCGACTTGCATTGGTTGCCGGTTGCCTCCCGGGTCGCCTTCAAGGTATTAGTTACAACTTATAAAGCCCTTAATGGCTTGGGTCCAGGGTACTTGCGGGAACGCCTCCTGCCAGCATCACTCTCCGATCGCCCTGTTCGCTCTCATAGGAGGGGCCTCCTTGGGGTGCCGTCAGTCAGATATTGTAGGCTGGCGGTCCCCAGGGCTAGGGCCTTCTCTGTGGGAGCACCTGCCCTTTGGAATCAGCTCCCCGTGGATCTCCGTTTGGCCCCTGACCTCCGCTCCTTCCGCCGGGACCTGAAGACTTGGTTGTTCCAACGGGCCGGCCTCGAATGACCCAGGGGGTTGGGTTTTATTTTAACTTTATTTGGCTTGTTTAGTTGTTTAATTCTGTTTTATTGTAAAAAAATTTCTGTTTTAATGTTCGCCGCCCTGAGTCCTTAGGGAATAGGGCGGCATACAAGTCGAATAAATAATAATAATAATAATAATAATAATAATAATAATAATAATTATCACATGCTAATGTCAATCTTAATTGTTCAATATGTAGAACTAAATACTTATCTCTTACCTTTCCATAAATTTCATTGATGGTTATATGAACAAAAATTGATGCTTCAGTCAGTCCTTCTAAGTAAACATGACGATAACCTGTTGAAGGTGAACATCATCAACAACATTAAATGGTTATGTTCTTAGTTAAGATGCTATCCTACAATGTTTTACATAGAATATTTCACACAGGAAGTTAGACTAGATTAAAAGAAGGTTGGGTACACATTCTGATAGAGAGAAGTTTCCTGAAGATGAGCTCCAGCACAAGTCCAAAAGCTCAGAAGACTAAACCTCTGTCACAGTGACTGACCCAGACTGGATCCTGCAACGTTATCCTGGGACACAGATATTTACCTTCATTTATGAAGGTTAGGTAGTTTTTGGTTCAGAGGTGCTATGGGAACTAAGTCACTATCTTTGCATATGGAATAAAGTTAGTGCATCAAATGAAGCCATAACATGATTTGTTGGTTTCAGCGTCATGTGTTATATGACCAGAGCATATTTTGTATATAGCATGGTGTAGGAATCTACTTATGACAAACTAATAAAGGACACGAACGATGACTAGGTAATGAAAACAAATGAACTAAGAAAAACTTCAGACTCATCCTGCACGTGTGAGAGTGTGAAAGTGTCTTTTTTTTTAACAAACCACCATACAATTTGAAAAATATGTTTTAGCTAAAGTAGGTTTGTTTTTTTTTAATTCATATTTATATCCCACCCTTCTCCGGAGACTCAGGGCGGCTTACAATTTTTGGGATACAACCCAATGCGCTCAGCAATAGCCTTCCTTCCATTGTATTTGCCTGCTTATTACTAAGCGGCATTTTTACAAAGTCAGCTTATTGCCCCCAACAATCTTGGGTCCTCAGTTTACCTACCCCGAGAGGATGGAAGGCTGAGTCAACCTTGAGCCTGGTGGGATTCGAGCCTGCACTAATTACAGGCAGCTGGAATGAAGTGCTAGGCTATTAACAGCCTGCACCACCAAGGCTCTTAACAATCAGGAGTTTCAACCACTTTTTTATTCTGATTAAGCTTGATCTGAGTTAATGAGACTAAACTCTCCAAAACTGAATAGAGCATAGAACTACTTGTTCTATAAGAAAAGTAAATGTTTTCATTTTCAACTTGTTGCAGAGAATTGAAAGATAAGTGTTTGAAAACCTGAAATTTGATGCAGATTATTCCTGTAAACTGGTATGTGGATCTGCTATTTTCTAAACGTTACGGTACAACCTCCAGACAGCATATCTAATAGTACAAGGCAAGTGAATAACTGCAAAAATATAGAAGTTAAATTTAAATATTTGTTTTAGTTGTTAGAGGTATACCCCATCTTTTGTACAGGAGCACAAGGCAGCATACATGGAGTTTTTTTCCTATCTTTCCTCCACAACAAACTTATGAGGTAGATTGACTTGAGAAAGATTGCCCAAAATTATCTAGTGTGCTTCTGTGCCTAGTTCAGTATTCTAATAACTATGCCACAATAGTCTGAATTAAACTGTATAAGTGGAAATAGGAATTCTGGTTGGAAAGACTTCTGCACTGATTGTACACATCAGAAAGGACAATTTAGATTATTTTTATTAATAAATACATTGTGCAACATTTATCCAGTGAATGGACTTAATTAAAGAATATTACCAATAGATCTGCTAATCCCAATCTTAAATGGCTTAAAAGACATATTAGTGAAAACTATTTTCACTCCAATCAGCTCACAGGAATAGTCCTTCATAGGTTTAGTTTTCCATCTCAGAAACGGTAATGATTTTTCTTTGTTTGCTCTACATAACTTTCTTCCTCTTAAGTACTTAAGAGATATGAGAAACATAATTGGAGTTTCCCACACCATAGATTGTGAAAAGAAATTCATTTCACCTGCTAGTGAAGCAGCTAAAGAAAAGAGAGAAAAGCCAATGGACTTACCAGGCATCAAGCTGCTAAAAGCCACAGTTCTTTGCCCCACAAAATCTCGGCCAATGGGGTCATGATCCCAAACTAGAAATCGAACCAAAGCTATTTCAGGCATGTGGATAGTGAAAGTTAGGCTTTCTTCCCAAACAGGGTTGAATCCTGTGAGGAGCAAAATATATAGCAAATGTTAGGGTAGCATTAATCAGAAAGAATATGTGATATCTTTGATTTACAGGTCGATTTACAAGTCATCTACATGCCAAATCTAAGAGGAATTTTATTTAATAAAGAACTAGTTGTGTACAAATAGATCAATCCTTATGAAATACAAAAGTATTTCTGTTTTAGGTTATTTTAATTTAAATCACTTGCAAACACAATTATACTGTATATAAATGCACTTATTTTATTTTAAATTAAATTATATATAATTGTGTATCATATTTTATTTTAAATTAAATTATATATAATTGTGTATCATATTTCATATTAACATTAAAAAATCTTAAGCATTGTTCTTGGCTAAATATGTAACCAAATACATTCATGCTTTGCTTCCAACACCAAGAAGGAATGACAAGCCAAATGCATTATCTCAGCATCTTCATTAACCCCACTGGCTGATTTTAACTGACTGACCAACTGTTCCATCCATTTATCTAATAGCATTCAATGTCCCACATTATTGTCAAGTCTAAGCTACAGCCTAATCCATCAAGATCAAAATTTCTAGAACCTGGGATTTTCAAGTCAGAATCTCTGCAGCTTCAGTCCCAGAACAGATGGCAAAGAAGAGGGAGCTAAGGCTGGGAAACAAGGACATTCCATACCCTAACTGAAAGACCATTTTTAGCCAGTGTCTTTTCTCTGGCAACTGTATCCTGCTTGGAGAATTAATATTTAAATACTTCCTCTTCCCTCCCATACTTGTTCCATTTTAAAACACTGATGAGCACCCTTCGGCAGCCCCTAGCCCTCATTTACAGACCTCAATGTGCCAAGAGATAATGACATCAAAATTGAGAAGCAAAATGGCTGAATTTTGCCAACACTGTTTTTGGTGAGAAACTGAAAATCTGCAAGTTGTATCTCTTACCATTATCATCTACAACTCTGGTCTGGTCTTTGCAACAATCAGCTGGTAACCCAATAATTTCAACTTCAACAAATGGATCGATTATCTGCTTGAGACATTTTTAGAAAAACCAAAATCTGCTTGAGACCTGTTCATAAATATCTAAAGTATCCCATCTTTCTTATATTATATTATATCTACAGTATCCCATCTTTCTTATATTGCAGTCCACAGGTTTTAAAGATGGAGTAAACTATTGCATTAGATTATAGTGATATTATATCACAGCTCAGACATTCATAGTAAATGTTGACTTTGAATTTAGATGATGAAATGAGAACCATCTGCTGGAATTTTGCTAATTAGATGTTTTGAAGCAAGCATAGATTTTATTCAGACAGATATAAGTTCACCATACTGAGAAAGCTGTAGTCATAGTTTTGAGTATGTGGTTTACTTTAGGTATGGGAAACCTACACCATTTAAATGTTGCTGGAGTAAAATCAGCTTTAGTCAACATGATTAAAATCAATACTGATGGGACTTGTAATTACAGTCTCTTGCCCTTGCCTTACATTTCTGCTATGACCATTTAAAAAACTTGAAATTAGATTTATTGAAGAAAAGCATTACCTTGACAACTTGCAAAGTAACTGCCAAGCTGAAATAGTCCATGTTGGATTTAGTACAAGGGATTTCTTTGCAGATGCAAATATAGCATTGTTAGCATTATTAGGTGATTATCATTGCATATGAAAAATTGTACTAGTAAAATCTGTGGCTCTAAAAACATGGAACAATTAAAGACTCACTGTCAATTGAACTAATTAAAGCTTTTTATTTCAGTCCAACAGTGTTTCCAATAATTGTCTGTTGGATCATAGTCTTTGCTTTAAAAAAAAACACCTCTCCCACAAAAATTACTTGTAATTTTTTTAATTTTTTGACAGTGAATTTTTATTATGACACCATTTTTTAAATGTTTACCTAAATCCTATATAGGTCTCACATATATTTCTGAATAAAGGATTGTTTATTAATAAATTAATTCTCCTTTCTTCAGGTTACTATTATTTAAATCAGCAGGAAGAATGAAAATAAACATAGTTACAAAGCCAAGAACAGTTAAAAAGCAAAATAATATTCAATAATTCTGTGGAGGAATAGTGTAGTTTGTACTTAAACCAAATAATTTTCCTTTGCATTCAGAAAATTATTCAACCATAAAAATCATAAATTAAATCTTTCACGTTCCCAAGCTATAACATTTTTCTGTTATGTGTATACCTATGTTATTAATATGAAATGCAAAGTGTATTTTAGAATTCTTTTTAGCAAGAATACATTAACAAGAAATTTATTCTAAATTAGCTTTAAATGGGGCTATTAGCATATTCCACCATTCTCAATCCATGGCTACAGTCTCCGTATCCCTCCATTTAAGATTGATGTTTTTCAGGTCTTTCTGAAACGTTTGGTGCCAAGTTTTCTTGGTCTTCCTCTTTTTCTCTGATCATCTGCGGTCTTTGCTGGATATTGCTCCCTCATGCAGAGCACATGTCCAGCAAAGCATTTTCATCATTCTATTAAAATACATAAACTGACATGCTTATATCCTCATTAGCTTTACGTATGCAATGACAAATAATGAGTCTGTCTGTCTGTCGATCATCTATCTAACATCTTTTATATGCAGATTAGAAACAGGGGTGGGCTGCCAATTCGGGTGAACCCATAGCTAATGTTATGGCTGGTTTGGCGAACTGGCAAATCCCACCGCTGCCTGGCCCTGTCCAGCCCATCCCTGCCCTCCCAGGAGTCTCCACACGCCCCATTTTGGATGCAAGGTGACTGCAGGGCATGCGCGGAGTCTCAGGGAGGGGGGAAAACTGACCTCCTGGAGGCTCCAAAAGGCCGGGAAAGGGCTTGTTTCCAGCCTCTGGAGGGAGTATGGGGGAGGCCGTTTTTGCCCTCTCAGAGGCCAGGGAGGGCAAAAACACATATACACACCCCGCCGTGGTGCAGGAAGCCAACTAGGCCACATCTACCATGGCCACATCCACCCAGAAATTGGGCAGAGAACCGGTTGATGAAATTTTTGAAGCCTACCCTGATTAGAAACATATATATCCTTGTTCAGGTCATTAATGAATCTCTTCCACCATAAATGAACTTAACTCTTAACTCTATGACAAATAAATTTTACCTCTCCTCTGTCTCCTAACATGGAATCTGGAGGTTTTGGTAGTTGTTGACCACTGATGATTTTGAGTATAAGTTGTTTTTTAGGGAGAGCAGGCAGAGGATCTCCAGAATATGGATTAAAAGTACCTATGGGTAGAAACAATGTGGAAGCGTATAATCTTAAAATAAGAAATACAACTTGTTTTCTGTACATTTGAGAAAAACCTATAGGGAGGATTAAAGGAAAGAATAACGCTAAGTTAATATTAGAATTTAATATGTAAAATTTATTGCTAGACAAAAATAATAAATAAATTTGGGTATTTAGCCATGTTTGTTGTCCATCAAAATAAAACATTGTACCAAGTGACAGCAAGTAAGCAAATACAATTCATTAGATGTGAAATAAAACCACAGATCCATATCAACAACTGTATTAAATGTTTCATTTGTTTGCAAAAGCGTAGCTTAGCTACATTTTTCATTTAACACTCTCTTATTAAAATATGAATATTTCATTATATCTCGCTCCTGATGAAAGTTTCCAAACTAACCTGTTTGATGTTATCCACTTTCTCCAAACAGGTATCATATTTTAATATTAACCAAGGTATCTTTATTTATTTATTTATTTATTTATTATTTGGACTTGTATGCTGCCCCATCTCCGAAGACTTGGGGCACCTCACAACTAAAACAACCACAATAAATAATTAAAAAAGAATTAAACTAATCACAAGCCCAAAATGGTGACAAATCTAAAATTTAAAATAATTTAAGAAACCCTCCCCCCCAGGGCGGGGTCACAGCCCAGATTGGTCAAACAGCCAGGTCTTCAAATCATGGTGGAAGGTGCGAAGGTCAGGGGCCAGGTGGAGCCCCAGGGGTAGTTGGTTCCAGAGGTCAGGGGCCACGACAGAATAGGCTCGTCACTGGGGAACCGCCAGCCGGCATTGACTTGCCGACGGGACCCCAAGGAGTCCTTGCCTGTGTGCTCGCACAGGGTGGTTGGCACTTGACATCAGCAGCAGTCGCTCCCTTAAGTATTGAGGACCCATGTCGTGTAGGACTTTGTATGTTAAAACCAGAACCTTGAATCGCACCCGGAGCGCAACCAGCAGCCAATGCAGACCACACAGGAGGGGGGTAATATGGGAGAATCGGGAGATTCCCATCACCAACCACGCAGCCACATTCTGCACCAGTTGCAATCTCCGGATGGTATGCAAGGGCAGTCCTAAATAGAGAGCGTTGCAGTAGTCGAGTCCAGAGGTGACAAGGGCATGGGTGACTGTGCGCAGGGCATCTCGGTCCAGAAATGGGCGAAGTTGATGAACAAGGCGGAGCTGGGCAAAAGCCCCCCTGGCAACGGCCCCCACCTGCTCCTCCAACCGGAGCCGTACATCCAGGAGGACGCCCAGATTCTGCGCCCTATCCACAGGGGGCAACGCCTCTCCCCCTATGGCCAAAGATGGATACTCCTGACTGGACCGAGATGCTGGTATGCACAGCCATTCAGTCTTGGCCGGGTTGAGTTGAAGCTTGTTCCCGCTCATCCAAATCCGTACCGCATCCAAACACCGGGTCATCAGGGAGAGGGCATCACTGATCTGGTTCGGGGTGGAAATGTACAGCTGGGCATCATCCGCGTACTGATGGTATCTCACCCCAAAACCACGGATGATCTCGCCCAGCAGTTTCATGTAGATGTTAAATAAAAGAGGGGAGAGGACCGACCCCTGAGGGACCCCACAAGAGAGCGCCCTCAGGGTCGACCTCTGCCCCCTACCAACACCAATTGCGACCGCCCCGAGAGGTAGGAGGTGAACCACTGAAGAACAGTGCCCCCCACTCCCAGCCCCCTGGATGTGCAAGAACACTAAATCTATTCAGTGTGCACTTCCTTGTATTACCTTTGCACATCTGTTGTGGTTTCAGGATGTATCCGCAGTTGCCATTCATCCTGAACTTGGCTTGGTTTAACTGCATCACCCGCCCTTCAGACTGGTAATTTAATGCCACTGTTGAATAAGCAGATTTTTATATTAATTATGAAATTTACTGGCTATAATCATATGCTTATATGGCTTTAAACTTATAGGGGTAGATCTAAACTAAATTAGTTTGAATATTTTTAAAACATGATTTTATTTAATTAATTTATAATTAAACTTTTTATTTAAAGACGTTCAACATGTATCTTAGTTACAAGTGGTCAAGTTACATATTATTTCCAGTAGCAGTTCCAGTGATGAGAAAAATATGAAGAGGTGAGAAAGATTAGCTTTCTCTCAGCTAATATGTGTTACTTCCACCATTGGAACAATAGAAATGCTTGAATGGATGGTCTTTAGGTCATAGCCAGTGTGATTTTTTTCAACATGACACACTTTTAATGAAGGAGAATATTTGTAGATCAAGGTTGAAATGAGAGGTCCTGGGTGCTCTCTGAGCTTGGTTGTTTTCTTGCAAACATTTCATTACTCAAACTAGGTTAGTGTTAGTGAAATACTTTTAGCCTGGATCCAATTCCTACCTATGCATGCTCTATTCTTCTTAAAGACCCTTGAAGCTAAACAAAAAAAATGGATAAAGGACACAGCAGAAACCCAAAGAGCATTAGTAATAATTGAATGGACAAGGAAGAGAAGAGGCCTGAATATTTCATACATATATTAAGTAGCTGAATTAGTTATTAACAAATCAAGATACTGGAGCCAAGGGTACACAGCTTAAAGAAACTATATTTTCCGTTGCTAATTCTTCACGAGTTATGCAAATTGAGAAGAAGTTTGTCCTTCCCATAGTAAAAAGTTCATCCTTGGGTAAAAATGAAAGCTGAGCCATCCTGACACATGTGCACATATTTAGTAATGTCAAATTGCCAGAGATCATCAAGCAATTGAAGGTAATAAACATATAATAGTCAGCTGCCTCCAGCCTTCTTCATCTTGGCACCTTCCAGAACTTCCAAACAGGACTGAATTCCTTTCACCAAGCTGATTGGCCATTCTGGAAAATATAGCTCAAATGTAGTGGAAGGTATCAGGCTAGACAAGTCTGACTTGACTCATGGGATAAACAGCCACATGTCCATGGGCACCTATATAACTGACAATACCATGCATCACTCACCAAGCTGGCATCCAACATTCCAATATGGTACAGGGTTAAAGTTGCTAGAGTCAATCCGGTAGGCAGATGGATAGATTCTGGTGAGCTGCTGCTGGTTATAAAGGATGAACTGCTCTGATTTTTGCTGGATCACCTGATGAGCTCTTGTCTCACTGAAGGATAATACATTCCCCACTGATCCTGCATGTTAAAATAATTAACAGGAACAGTCATAGACAGGAGTTTGCATTTGTAGGGTTTCAAACGAAAAGACATTGTTACACCATAATACAAATATGCTAAAGGTCCCATGATTATTATTTTTTTTCTTGGTTCAGAATAGAAAAATGTAAAATGATCTTTAAATTTAGCAGTGCACTAAATTTTCACCAAGGAAATGAAAATAGGTTTTCAAATCATTAAAGTCTAATTAACAACTTGATATGTATACATATCATTAAAAAGGACCAATGTAATTTTAGAGTGTATCAATAGTGCTGAGAACATGGGAAGCAATGATTTCTCTATGCTGCACTAGGCAGATCACATCTGAACTACTATGCCCAGTTCTGGTCACCACAATACATAAAGAACTCTGAGGAAATGGAAAGAGTTCAGAGAAGAGCATCAAAAATGGCAAGAAGCTCGGAGGTGAAATTCTGTGAAGAGTAGTTAGAAGAACTTGGTAGATTTAGCTTAAATAAGAGAAGGGCAAGGAGCAACGTAATAGCAGTCTTCCAATATATGAAGGGATAGCACAGGGAAGAGGCAGTAGATTTTACAGTGAGAGTCCAAAACGAAGTAAGGAAACTTTTCCTGATTGTGAGAACTACTAAGTGATGGAAGAGTCTGCCTCCTGGAGTCATGGGTATCTCTGGGGGTTTTAAAGTAAAGATAACACATCCATTTGTCCAGAATGGTACAAGGATTACTCAGCTGGGCAGGGGGATCGGTAGAAGACCTCCAAGATCCCTTCCAACCTTATGATTCTATATTATAGCCCTCGTCTAGCAAGTCATCTCAGGGATTCCATTATGAATATGATGGTAACATGATGCCGCACAGCCAATCAGATTGACTAGTCAGTGCCACCATTTAGGGCAAATAAATGTAGTGCACTGTTTGCCTTCTCTAAACAACAGAGGAAAGTGAACGCTTCAATCTATTTGTCAAGGCAACAAGCAATATTTCCTATTTCAGTATTCCATGCTGATCTGCCAGGACTGTTGTATGGCTGTTCCTAGTATCAACAAAGCTACAAAATAAATTTAGTTTCACATACATAAATATTTATGTGGACATTTTTAAACCATGACATAATTACTACTTCTTCCCTTAAATTTCTGAATACTAATTCGGTTTATCAAAATGAAGAATTTCAGTGAATTTCGGATGAGGATTTATTCTAAGCATTAATTTAAAAGGCCTTCCTAAAAAAGCTCCATAATTTAAACCAAGGTAATTAATTTTTCACATCACAGACACCTGTGGCTCCCCTGAATGGTTTAAGTAATAATGTAGATTGGCTGAAGTTAAATCAGAGGGGAAATTAAAGAAATGAAACCTTATGTCAATACATTTGAGACTTTACTAAATGTTACAAGCAGAATTTCAGGTCTGTCTTTGTAATCAGAAGTAATTGACACTTGGGCCAACAGAGATAGCTAAGCATGGTTTACCTTAAAAGTTCTCACAGAAATTGGAATGTAATCACAACCCAATATATCCCTCTAGTGATGTTTGAGGGGAATGCTGACTCTCTCTTTTTTTTTTAGTGATGCCCAAATTTGACAGAAATTGAAGAAGACACAGTTGCTTCATGATAAAATAAGAAGTGTCATTACAAGCTTCCCCCCAACTCTGTTCCACAAAATAGGCTACTAGCACTTTTTCATTTGCTCTAACAGTGCTTATCAAGTTCAACAGGATTTCACCTCAGTCGTCATCTGATATCCCAGCAGGCCTAAATCCAGATGGCAAATTCTTTGCAGAAGATTGCTAAAGTATAATTACTCATGTATGTCATCTGTTTTATAGAGGGATAATTATTAAAAACACTACCCAAAACACTCTCTTGGATTGGCTGCTGAGTGGAAAGATAGATATCAGTATCTATACATGCTGAGACCTATGCAGTAACATTGCTTATCAAATATTTATTCCAGAGAAAAACTGAACAGCAGAGCTGGGTAGAAGCCTGGCGGGATTGCAAGTGAGATAAAACTTGAAAGTCAATGAAAAGCAAGCAAGAGAATACCAGATACATGCTGGAAGGAAAACGAAAAATTGTGAAAGAAACACTGTAAACAGTTCTCAGAGACGAATTACCAGTAGACAAGAATCAACAAGTATAAACTGAGTCATAGGTAGCTTTGTCACAAGCAGTAGATGCCAGCATATAAATCCACCCACTTAATCCTCTTTCTAAAGCCATCATGCCTTAAAGTTTTATGTACTTCAATGGAATCTTTCTTTGTTTTCTACCTCTGCCATGCCAACCCTGGGATCATAACTTCTATTACTTTTATACCAGAAGAAAATGACACATTGCAGGAATGAAAAGTCACAGAACTTGTAGCAAACTAGAATGTTTTCTAAAACTGTCTACTATATTATCAAATCTATAGGCTAGCTTTTAAAATCAACTTGATGCATGAGAAATGATGGTCACTGATGGATGAAAAATTATGTCAGTGGAGTGCGAGATCAGCCCTAACATCCAAACTACAATATAATTGATAATCTATTTGCCCATTTACTATTCTGCTATCTCTTTGACAATAACAGTCACAATTTCTCAGACATTCTTATTAAGATTGACATTTCTTAATGCACTCTACTGAGAATGTCTTGTATTAAAATTCCCATGAGGCACACTTGCTAGAATATATGGGAATTAAAGTAAGTATGGCACATTTGAAACCAGTTTAATTTATTGCAGAAATCACAAATATTCTCATTAACGGTCCAAATTCTGCTTATACCTTATACAACATTATAATGTAGCTTCTATGTCAACTTTGGCCCATACTGGCATCCCCAATTGCTTCACAATTAGTGAAAAAGATTTATTAAATTCGGGTTCAAAAGTTTCTTTTTCTTCATTTTCTCATGAATACTACATGATTATTATTATTATTTTAAAAAAAGTTTGCTACATTAGTTAGCTATTGTACTGGGAGGTCTCATAAGTTGTGTGTGTGTCTTATATTCCAACCCAATAATCCTCATTCACATTTTATAAGGCTGGGGATAAGATGTACAATATTCTAAACCATTATGAAATGGATAAACTGATGTCTTTTCCCCCCAACCTCCTATCTAACCTGCAATCCTGATCTCTGGAGGAATCCTATGCAAGTATTAAAAGGTCCAATTCTTTCAAGAGCAAACATGACCAGCCAGAGGTTACCACGTGAGGCAAGTATTATCTACAGGACTATAGTAACTACAGAAAATGTTTTTTGGACTTAATTCTTCCTACAACAACCACTGGAAGTCTCATTTATCTTCTACTTGCATGAATGAAGGTACTGATGTGATAGAATTATTAAATGCCATCACATCCTATCAATAAATTTTTTCTCAGAGCGCTGTAAAATACTATAGAGCAATCTATAAGTCTAAGTGCTATGTTATTTCTATTAAGCACACAATACTAATATGTTCCTTAATATAAATCTCAGGTTTTCATATACAATAAACATGCCCACACATACACATACACACTTAAGGAGTGTGGTGGCTCAGTGGTTAGGATGCAGTATTGCAGGCTAACTCTGCCCACTATCAAAAGTTTGGTCTTGATAGACTCAGCCTTCCATCCTTCCAAGGTCAGTAAAATGAGCACCCAGATGATTGGGGTCAATATGCTGACTCTGTAAACCACTTAAAGAGTGCTGTAAAGTACTGTAGAGCAATCTATTAGTCTAAGTGCTATGTTTTTTTTAAATTCATATTTATATCCCGCCCTTCTCCGGAGACTCAGGGTGGCTTACAATTTTTGGGCTACAACCCAATGCGCTCAGCAATAGCCTTCCTTCCATTGTATATGCCTGCTTATTACTAAGCGGCATTTTTACAAAGTCAGCTTATTGCCCCCAACAATCTTGGGTACTCAATTTACCTACCCTGAGAGGATGGAAGGCTGAGTCAACCTTGAGCCTGGTGGGATTCAAGCCTGCAATAATTATAGGCAGCTGGAACTAAGTGCTAGGCTATTAACAGCCTGCACCACCAAGGCCCTATGTTATTGCTATTAAGCACACAATACTAATATGTTCCTTAATATAAATTATAAACAACCTTACCATCATCAATTATGTCTTGAGCTGCCACTGAGTTTGTGTACACCACTAGATCAGAAAGGTCACGGCACAGCTTCATCGTTTTCCTCCGCCGAGCCAACCGGCTGGGAAAAGAAAGAATTTTTCAAAAAAGAAAAAAGAAAGGATTTTTCAAAAGGTAAATGGAATTATAAATTGATCTCTCTATCATGAATTATTTTTCCCATCATGTCCAAAAAATTAGTGTGGTAAGCATATCATTCTTTCTTTAAACAACAAGTAATTATTACTTGATGATCAAAAATGCAAAGAGGGAAACAGAAAAAGAAGAGGAGGAAAAAGGGAAGGAGAAAAAATAGACATGTTGAAAGATGGAAGAGTTTTCAGGGACTCCAATTATTTTTTAACTCTTCATTTCAGCCCTAAACCTTTACATATGCATACCTTCTATTTAGGTGTATACAATAAAATTAAAGAACGCTGGACACATATTAGTTACCTTATTTTGGGAAAATGTGGTAGAACACGGTCCAGATTCCCAGAAGTGAGGGAGTGCATTTCAGAAGGGAAAAAAATAGCAAAGTTTTGGTAGTTTGCCTGGGATGAAGAGTTAAGACTGCTCATACCCAGCTCAGAGAGTATACAGTATGTTTAATGGTGCAAGTGGTGTCTGCTTTGGTTTGGTGAGAATGTGTTTATAGATGAATTTATGTTTATAGATAAAGGAAACTGCTTTAACAGAACCTCAGTATATCTTTCTTGGTTTTGAAGTTTGACAAAGGCAAGATAAATAGGTACCTTCTTCAATGCAAACATACACCTGAAACAATCATAGCTTATGTATTAATAATGAGTTAAGACATGAAGCATTATTGACTTCTATTTCATTTACAACTGAATGGATCCCTATTCTGCCCTGCAGTGTATTGTGTAATTTTTCATTTCTTAAAAGGCAATCACTACATGTATGTGTGTGTGTGTGTATGTATATGTATATATATAAAAGGATGTGATGACTGTTACTAACCTGTATAATTGTCCAGATTCTTTTCCAGACACATTTTGTTGAGAGTCTTCATCATCAGATGTGCTGTGAGATTTGGACTTTGATTTAGCTGCCTTCTGTTTGAAAAGTCAAAGTCTTATTTAACAATGTCCTCAATTATACAAAATGAGATGATTTATCTTAATATAATCGTGGACAGTAAATCCCAGGCAACGTTTCACGATTCTTCATTTTTGTGAGGGTTTGCTGATGTACTTTGATCAGCAACTTGGTGATTTGCAAGCTACTTTAAGAGAAAGAAAGAAAGAAGCAGACAAATCTACACAAAACAAAAGTAGCCCACTTTGCAGCCCAGATGTTTAACTAACTGTGTTTTTCCTCCTCTTTCCTCTGTCTAAACACTTTGTGTTCCCTGTCAGCAGCCTGTAAAATTTGTCTGTTTTCAAGCTTCAATATTTTGAAGACTGGAGCTATATTGATTAAGAAAGTAGTGACATAAGAATGGCTACCACTAGCAAAAGTCTGCGGAAAATGAAACATTTTACCCATGCTACCTTTTGAAAGGGCATCTGCTGAAAATCAATCTGGAGGACAGTTACAGGTATTTTTTATAAGAAACACCTTCAGGCTAAATGGTTCTTTTACCACTTTGTGAAAAATCATTCAAACCAACATTTTTTTTAAAAATGAAGTGGAGACTTTGCTATACTCATAATTTCCAGTATAAAATCACTGAAAATCTTTATCATTACAAGGTAATAAAATCTAAATGTTTAACCCTTACTGTGACGTTTTGTGAAAACTCTCTCATTTCTCCAAGGTTTTTAAATTTTCTTTAATAAAAAAAATGTTCTGTTTTTAAAAAACGTATGAACAAAAGTTTTATCTAATAATCAGATCATAGGATAGTTACAAATCTATCAGTTTCACCAAGTTCACATTTTGAATTATCAGACAGATTTGGATCCTGTCTGTGGGCTAATATTTAACCCTAACTCCCCAATCATAAACAAATATTATTCTTGGAAGCTGCAGCCTTTCTTTAGATCCATCAGTATTTCTTAACCTTGTCAAATTTAAGATGTGTAGATTTCAACTGTCAAAATTCCTTGGCTGGCATGTGTGAAGTTCACCTATCTTCAAGTTCACACAGTTGAGAAATGTTGATTTAGATGGCTAGTACAGAGGTGAGGGTCAGGGGAAAAGGATTCATAATCATATCACTACTTACCTTATGTTTACCGAAGCTGCCCATGAGTTTACTGTGGGATTTTTTGTTAGTGTCCTTCAGACCTGAATTCTGTGAAAAACAGTGAATTCATCAAAATCATTTTCTAATTTAATTGTTCACCACATTCGCTCCTGCCTGATCAATTTAACCATCTAATAAAATATTAGAAAGGCCAGTTTCTACTCCAAAAGGCTGGTTGGTAGAAAGAAAGAAAAATTGTCATCTACAGCAGTGCCTCACATGTAGTTGGTTGCATGAGGCCCAAATGTGATTTAATGCACTTACATTAAAAAATCTCTTAAGGATGGTTAGGATTAAAGCTGAAAGGTAAAGACAAACAGACATGCCTATGTCTGTGACTTCTAAAGGTAGCTAGTTTGCCCTGAAAAGAAGAGTGTTGTAGTAGTATAAAATAATATGTGATGCTCTCTTGCCCTCTCTCCCACTCCCTCTCCCTCTGTGTCTGTTGCATGTGTATGCACAAGATCACACTGCATTTGGATAGTGATGGTTTTGGACAGTGTAGAGAAAGAACACTCTTGCCTGGCCTATTAAAACTATACCAAATTCTACTTCAGAATAGAACTGATTTCTTTCCTTGTATTTCAATTCCTACCCTAAAGCTAATTTTCAAACTTAATTTCATCTCTGGCTTATACTAACCAAACATAAAGAGTCAAAAAGAAACAACAGATACTAACTGCAACTAACTAACTTGCTCACAGGAATAATTTTAAGATCTATTGAAACTTCATCTTTGTCTCATAACCATCACATCTCATTTGAATTCCACTTTACCACACTTTCTAAATATTTTTCCTTTACCCAAAAAACCAGTTCTTCCCATTAATATACTTATATGGACAATAATTTTAGTTCATTTTCCTTTACGATGTTTTTCTGCCTCAGTGAATTTTTGATCTCTAATTGTCTCATTGAAGGCACAAGCTTGAATTCCAGTTGTATGACTCTTAATAATAGCTTCTTAATAAGCTTATTAAGAAGCCAATGCTTGGTTGTTTTATTTTGTTGGGTTATCTCAGTAATACCCACGGAAAAGAAAATAGGTAATATACATTAGTCAAAACTGTTTCATCTTCATTTCATCAGTATCTTCTCAAAAGTCATTAGCTGGGTATTGTAGAGCAAATCTCATATCTCTTAAATCAAGACTTACAGTACAGTTGTCCAAGAAAGGAGAAAGCATCAAAAGCCAGATATTATTAATTATATTATTTATTCCAAATGATATTTTTAATTAAGGTAATTTTAGCAGATCTTAGATTACACTAGGATTTCAACATTGAGTGGGCTTCAAAAATTTTAGCAAAGGGTTCTCTGCCCGGTTGCTGGATGGGTGTGCCATGGTGGGCGTGGTCTAATCAGCCGCCTGCACCATGGCGGGGGGAGCATTTTTGCCCTTCCCCAGGCTCCGGAGGCTTCTGAAGCCAGAAGCCATTTCTGGCCTTTCTGAACTTCCAGGTGGCTCATTTTTCACCATTCCTGAGCCTCCATGCACACCCTGCACTTACCTGCATCCAAAACGGGCCTCATGAGGATTCCTGGGAAGGGCAGGGTGGGCTGGGCCAGCCAGGAGTGGGATTTGGGGGTTCTCCAAACTGTACAGAATCTTAGCTAGGGGCTCTCCCGAACCTCTGCAAATCCCCAGCAGCCCCTCCCTGCCTACATTCTTTACACACTACTTGGAAACTCCAAGGTGGTACCCAGCATATAAGAGTATAAAGGAGAAAAGCACACATACATGTGACCAAAGGATAGATTCACACTGAAACAACAATACTCTGAGTGACTGAAAGAACAACAATACTTCAAGTGACCTGAAAGACCAAGAAAGAGGGTGCTGATGTATTCTCCAGAGCATTTGAACCAGTAGGTGGAAGCTTTCGTGTGGTAGATCCAAACTTGAAATATGGAAAATCCTAAGAGCTCTTAAGCAGCAAAACAGCCTGCCTCTTAAAGTTGTGGGGCTTTGTCACTGGAAGCTTTCAAGATTTCAAAATAAGATTAAATAGCCATTTGCACAATACACAGGCTCATCATTTTGATATTCAAAATAATAAGATTTTTTCAAAGCAGGTTCTGGTTTCTGGGATATAAAAAATAGAATCATAGATTTAAGTCATCTGGTCCAAACTCCTGCTCAAACAATCCAGTTAAAGGAAATGAGCTATTTGTAAAAAATAAAAAGGCAGGGATATAAATACAGAATGAACAAAAGAACAGTTATTTTTTATGTGACGTCTGCAGTCAATTAAAAGTGTATGTCATAATAGCAGCTATAGATATTCCCAGAAGAGTAAGAAAAACTTCTTACCTGTTTAAAGTTCACATTTAAGCCCTCATGCGTTGCTTTTAAAAGTGCCCTCACAGTGAAGCTATCAGTGTCTTCTTTGTCTCTGATTTGAGACTCTTTGAGTAAGGATTCAAGTTTTTTTCTTATAAAAGACTCTATTTGATGTTCTGTTGTGCCATTGTTCTGAAAGAGATCAATAAGCAGCAATACAAATTGTTAACAGATTTTTTTAAACAAAATAATTTAGTAAAAATAATTTAACTTTTTTGTTCCATATACAGGATATCAGAGATAGCAACTGCTGATATAACAGACAGAAAAACTCTGTGATAATTTCCTTTATTTCCTTTGGATATAATCTAAATATGCTGCAGTCTATCACAAATGGCTTTTTATGAGTGCCAAGTAAAAACTAAAGTATCCCCAATAAATTATCATTCCATTTGATGGAAGAGAATTTTGAAGAAATTCTTAGGGTGCAGGATGGTAGTCTTGCACTTCTTCTATTATAAGGTGGCCAAGGGAAGAATATGAATTCTTTTGCCTTTCTCTGTACAAATGCCTCCCCAGCAGTCTGCAGCCTTTCTATCTTCCCACCATCTCCTTAATACAATGGCATTCATAAAAGAACACTTCTCTTTGGGCTTTCTCAGAAGCAGAGTTCCCGTCTACACTAAGGCTTCTCTTTACTTACATATGACATTTGAGAACCACTTATGGGAAACACACAGTTCAACCAAAATGTCACAGCAATGTGAGCATTTAGACTTGTATAGTGTTCAGTAGAATTTTATCTGGAAGTATAAATTAGAAATCTCTTCAGACCCCTATCCGAGAAATTGATTCACTTTACCCTGGACTATGAAATTGGGGTAGGATGAAGACAGAGATGGAGATGAAAATGCAGATAATAAAGTATAAATTTATAGGTCCATGCCTGCTTCCATCTTCATTTAATCTAGACTTCATTGACCAAAGGGCACTTCACTATTTTATAAAATCAAATCAAATATCCAGATTTTACACCTAGGATGGAAACCCTTGGAATTATTCTACATAAACAACACAATTCCTTGGTGTTGCAAGACAGAGGGTGTTTTTTTTAATGTTTGACTTCCTATTTTTCCAAAATAGATCTGCATACTTTATAAATCTGCTTGGGGTTCGTGAAATGGAAAGATAACTTAATCAGAGTATCTGGGCCAAGCAGAGTCAGACTTAACCACTTGGATAAAAGACCAACAGAAATCCTATTGCTGTAGTCTAGACTGGGAAGTTGAAAAAACATTCCAGAAAAGCAATTATAAATACTTCCACCTTGTTGCAAAAAAAAAAAACCTACTCTGGCTTATAGTCTGGAGAAATTCTCAGTCATCCAGGTCATGGTTGTCCCAAAGGTGCTTTTTCAGGAGACAACTGTAGTTTCTTGTTTTTCCTTTTGAAGACATTTCACTTCTCATCCAAGAAGCTTCTTCAGTTCTGACAGGATCCTTCCATTCCCCACTATCCTGTCAGAGTTGAAGAAGCATCTTGGATGGGAAGTGAAATGTCTTCAAAAGAAAAAAACAAGGAAGTCCAGTTGCCTCCTGAAAAAGCGCCATTGGGATACTCAGGCATATCCAGGAAGTCACTAAATTCAAAGTCGCTTCATTAACTTTAGCGGAACTTTGGTTCTGGCCATGTCTACTTTATATGCCGTACATTAAGGAAGAGTAGGAGCATTAGATAAATATTGAGGCAGTGTGGGAAAATCTAGATTAAACCACTATCAGAAAACATACTAGATATATTATATGAACTTACATAAGAAAAATTTAACTTGCAGTCATCTTCAATTTCATCAGCACTGTCTTCATCAGAAACCTCTCCTTCTTCAGCATCTGCACCGAGACTATATGGGAGCTTTTTACCCTAAAAATGAAAATAACAATACTTTTTAAAAAACGCTATTTTGATATGAAATTCAACTCTTACTTGTTCAGTAAAAAATAACAGCTTATGATAAATGTACATTAGAAATCTAAATAGATCCAATGACATGTACAATAGCATCATATGAAATTATTACTTAGAAAATTATGATAGAGCAGGTACTAATGTCCAGTTTTATTCCAGTAGCTTTTAAATAATGAAATGATCAATGTTCTCCTACTCTCTGTTATCTAAATTAAAATAAACAGACTCTTCACTTTTTCTGATGTATATTTGAAGTAATCCTGCACTTAGTAATGGATGATCCTGTAAATTCAAAATAGATTTCTGTCCCAGAGCATCACTTTAAGTGACTGAAGATTCTATCTTTTGTCCATGCTAGTTTCTCAATCACTTTTCAGAATCTCTTCCCATCTAAAGTCAGTTACATATTCTCCATGATACATAGAACAGCTGTTTCTAGGATCTCTAGCTGAGCATATCACATACTTGCATGATTAACAGCATAGTATAACAAGCGGCTTGTTGAATCGGACCAAAAATAGATCAGATCCAGGGATGTGTATTCCAGTCAGATGCCTCCTGGGAAATTCACCAGCAAAAGTTGAATATAACATGTTCCCCTGTAACTAGTTTTCATAGTCTGAATTCAATATATAGCCATTAATGACAAACAACTTTTTATCTTCCAATAATTTATCTAATCCCATTTTAAAAACTTTCTAATTAATGGCGACAGTCTTGTTTTTCATTAAAGAACAAGCTGACACATTTGAGAAAATATATCTCTCTCTGCTCAGGCACATAATTGTACACACTTCTAGACGTATTATCCTTCTTTATATACTTTGCTTTACTAGCATTTGCTAATTTGGATACAGTGCACAGCCTAGAGTTCTATCCAACTGTGATAAATCAATCCCATAAATAAGAAAAAACATAACTGTCTAAAGCCCTGAAAAGCCGTAATCAATCTTGGGTTGGGAACTAAGTCAATAAAAGGAAATTTCCAGGGCTCTAAAGTGCTCTGTGAATGAAGCAACTTTAAATATTATAATGTAACTCAAGACTATTCCCAGACCCCTCCCCCATCTGCAATAAATAGGTCTCTCTTCATGAGCACCTCATGACAGGGTCTCGCTCATAGTTTCTTAATACTTGTTGGTTAGGCAACAACAAGTGGTTTAACATTAACTTCCCATCAAATGGTTGTGCTTCATTTTAGAACTCAGTAATTTAATAAAAGTCTGGAAACCCCTTGAAAACTAAATTGATGAGGATACATCAAATCACATGTACTGAAGATTTTTGAAGTATATCAGATATACTGAGCAGACAGGTGTTAGTATGTCCTCATTTAATAGAAAAAGGGAAAGAGCTCATGTATTTAGGCAGACTGAGATGGTCCCATTGGTTAAAACCAGAGTATAGGCCAGAGGTCCCCAAACTTGGCAACTTTAAGACTTGTGGACTTCAACTCCCAGACTGCTCCAGCCAGCATAGCTCCAGTCATGTTAGCTCAGGAATTCCGGGAGCTGAAGTCCACAAATCTTAAAGTTGCCAAGTTGGGGACCCTGGTATAGGCAGTGGGACATGAACAGGTAATGGTGGTAGGACACTGTGATAAGGGTTTAAAGTCAAAGCAGTTGAGTTTAAAGTAGTCGGAGTAGCAGTAGCTAGAGAAACAGTAGTAGTGGAGAAGAATGGACAAGAATAAGTAGTGAGTAATAGTGTGAGTACATGAGTCTTATGGGTGCTGTTTAGGAACCTGTGTTGTTATTGGCTGTTTTGGGATTTGAGCCACTAAGCTGGATGTAGCTGAAAAGAACCCATGACAGGCATAATGGTAAAACTATAACATAGCCTTGATTTATAGTTCTAGGCTCTCCGTATTTCTTTTGCACAGTTGACAGAGTTATTGAAAAGGATATCAGGATTTAACAGATGACAAGAGTAAGAAAGCCTTTTAGAAATAAATTCATAGAGAGCTTAGCTCTTCAGAAAATCCTTTTCCACTGCTACAACTTGCTCCTCCCTGAACAGCCCTTTGTAACCACTTGTCTTTTGATAAAAGGTTTGGTGGCTATTTCCTAGTCATCTTTGCTGGGCTTTTTTGTTCTGTGCTATGAGAGGGTTAAGGTTAATATTTATTATTTATTATTATTTATTAATGGGACTTATATGCCGCCCCATCTCCGAAGACTCGGGGAGGCTTACAAATAAAACAACAGCAACAATAAATAATTTAAAAGCAAATTAAACTAAAATAAGCCCCATTACAATTACAGTACACCCATAAAATCCCTTAAAACTATCCCATAAAACCATCCCGTCCCAGAAAATCACAACCCGGATTGGTTAAACAACCAGGTCTTCAAGTCATGGCGGAAGGTCGGAGGTCAGGGGCCAGGCGGAGCTCCAGGGGAAGTTGGTTCCAGAGGTCTGGGGCGCTATAGAATAGGCTCGTCGTCGGGGACCGCCAGCCGGCATTGGCCAGCCGATGGGACCCGGAGTCCTTGCCTATGTGCTCGCACAGGGCGGTTGGCATTTGATGTCGGCAGGAGCCGCTCCCTTAAATATTGGGGACCCATGTCATGAAGGACTTTGAATGTTAACACTAAAACCTTGAATCTCACCGGAGCGCAACCGGTAGCCAATGAAGGCAGCGCAGGAGGGGGGGGTAACATGGGAGAACCGGAAACTCCCATCACCACCAGCGCCGCCGCATTCTGCACCAGCTGCAATCTCCGGATGGTATGCAAGGGCAGTCCTAAATAGAGGCGTTGCAGTAGTCGAGTCTGGAGGTAACAAGGGCATGAGTAACCGTCGCGGGGCATCTCGGTCCAGAAAAGGGCGCAGCTGGCGAACCAGGCGAAGCTGGGCAAAGGCCCCTGGCGGCGGCCCCCACCTGCTCCTCCAACGGGCCGAGCATCCAGGAGGACCCCAGATTCGCCCCTATCCACAGGGGGAATACCACTCCCCTATGGCCAAAGATGGACACTCCAAACTGGACCGAGATGCCGGTATGCACAGCCACTCAGTCTTGGCGGGTTGAGGCGAAGCATGTTTCCGTTCATCCAAATCCGTACCGCATCCAACACTGGGTCATCAGGGAGAGGGCATCACCGATCTGGTTGGGGTGGAAATGTACAGCTGAGTATCATCAGCGTACTGATGGCTCACCCCAAAACCACGGATGATCTCACCCAGCGGTTTCATGTAGATGTTAAATAGCAGGGGGAGAGGCCGACCCTGAGGACCCCACAAGAGAGCACCCCGAGGTAGACCTCTGCCCCCGCCAACACCGACTGCGTCATGCAGAGAGGAGGTGAACCACCAGCACAGTGCCCCTATACCCAACCCCCGAGCGTGGAGAGGATACCATGGTCGATGGTATCGAAGCCGCTGAGAGGTCTAATAGGACCAGGACAGAGGAAAAACCCCTGTCGAGCCCTCCAGAGATCATCCATCAGTGGACCAATGCTGTCTCCGTGCTGAAACCAGGCGGAAGCCCGATTGATCTCGGATCCAGGTAGTCAGCTTCATCCAGGAAGCGGGCTGCTGAGCCACCACACTCTCGACAACCTTCGCTAAAAAGCGAAGGTTGGGACTGAGCGAAAGTTGTCTAACACGGTAGGGTCCAGGGCAGGCTTCTTCAGAAGGGGTCTCACCACGCCTCCTTCAAGGCAGTGGGAAAGGCGCCCTCCCTTAATGGCGTTGACAACTGCCGGAGCCAGCCGCAGGTGACCTCCCTGGCGGCATAAGCCAGCCAGGAAGGGACGGGTCCAACAAACATGTGGTGGAACTCAGGCGTCGCATAATCCCGTCCACTTCATCCTCGGAAACAGAATCGAACTCATCCCAGATCGTACTGGCCAGACTGCCTACATCCCGTTCCTCAGACCACTGCAAATCAGAGGGCAACCCGCCCGAATCGAGCAATCTTATCCGACAGATGTTGACCAAACTCCTCAGCCCTGCCCGCATGGGTCGCCCCTCCCCTACGCGAAGGAGAGCGGGTTACCCGAAACAGGCGGCTGGGCGGTTATCTGCGAGGCGCTATGAGGCGGAGAGATAAGACCTTCTCGCCGCCCTCACAGCTACCAGGTAAGTCCTAATATAGGCTCTTAGCTGGGCTCAATCGGACTGGGAACGGGTGGACAAAGAGACAAAGACAAGTGGTGGCCTCTGACAGCCCATATAGGCAAGAAAAAAGAGGACCATTAAGGAGGTGCACAGACCATGCAGCTCCTGTAACAGACTGGTGATTTGCAGCACATTTTACTATGGGATATAAAGGTGACCTAAGAAATTATTATTAGCTAAAAGTGCCTTCTGCACTTCCATCAAAATGGCTCCAAATGGTACATTAGTCACATACTGTATTATCCTTTCAGAAGCTAAGCCTCACAGATATGAGCTTTGGCTACCCTTCATTCAAATTTTTTAATTCAGAACTTCCCAAACATACGATCTTGGAAATACGTTTATCAGGATTAGAAACTGGAAGGGCATACTTGTCTGAAAGAAAAACTGGATGAAAATGATTCCCTTTTAACAGCATGAATGAGCAGGTTAATAGTCCATTAGAAACGGGTGCTCTAATCAGCCTTTACTTGGCTTACTGCTCTCAAAGTGAAAGGGTGAGTAACATCTCAGGGTGAGTAATAAACAGCTTTTCCAAAACTTTTCCCTGAATAAACCGCTTCCACCCAGTTCAGATATTAAAGGCAAAGGCTCCCTTAAGTTAAATTCCTAATGACTGCATGAACCCAATTATGCTGTTTTCTGTCAATGCCTTCTGCTGGCATGGTTCAACTTCTCTACAACAATTGAATTCATGTAAATTTCATATCTGAAGCCAGAGGTGGTATTCAGCAGGTTCTGACCAATTCTGAAGAACTGGTAGAAGAAATTTTGAGTAGTTCGGAGAACTGGCAAATACCACCTCTGACTGGTCCCGTCCCATCTATTCTCTGCCTCCCGAGTCCCAGCTGATTGGCTGGGTCTTCTTTTGTTGCCCTGCACAGGAAAACAGAGCTGGAAAGCAGGGTGGGGAGGGAATGGAGATTTTACAGTATCCTTCCCCTGCCACACCCACCAAGCCACACCCACAGAACCGGTAGTAAAAAAAAATTGAATCCCACCACTAACTCTACTTAACTGCCAAAGCTGATAAAGTAACTTATAAGCATGTAACTGATAAAGGTAGGTGAGATACTGCCACCTATTGAAACAGTTTAAGCATAAGGCAGAAAAATTATCTACAGTAATTACCAGAAAACTCTACATCTAATACAGCAGGAGTGACAAACTGGCAGCCAGCAGGCCAGATGCATCACATGCAGGCCACACCCACCCTGGCTCTGCAAAGGCAAAAAACATCATAAGTTATGTGACCTCACGTGGCGCAATTGAGTTTGACACCCGTGTAATAGAGCACCAAAGTTGCTAAATGAAAATAAATGGCTAAATGTTATCAACAACTTCAATCCATTCCTGAGTCAATCTCAAACTGTTACCATTTTAACATGGCTTCAATGGCTCCTATGTATACTTACCTGGATTTTCAGATTATTTTGAAAAATCAGAACAGTTAATCAGTGGGAAAACTTGCCTCCAGAAATTGTGGGTGCTGCAACACTGATTGTCTGAAATGGTATAGTTCCTGCTTGGGACAGGGAGTTGGACTAGAAGACCATCAAGGTCCCTTCTAACTTTGTTATTCTGTTAAATTTGTTAAATCACTTTCTGCACACCTCTTTAGAAATATTTGTCAGTTGCATAGATAGAGTTGCATTTTCACTAATGGCACAACATATGCAGAATGGCTCCTAGAAATGCATACCTGCTGTAGTTTATAGTCTATTCAATGGCAGGGCAAAAGTTTATTACTTTCCCTCAGACAGACACCCAAAACTAGTCACTGTGAAAGACTTCTGACATTGGGGGATGCTAAAAGTTTTAAGCCACATCTGTATGGTGTGAATTTAAACTATGCTCATTGGAAATACTTTATCATCGATTCCTATACTTAGCAGGGATTTGAATTTGATGGCCTATATAACCGCATCCAACTATGATCTCAGCTACATTTTTTTTATATCGTGCTGCATTTTTATGGTTTTTTATATGCTACCCCAAGAAACTTAAATAGATATTCTAATAAGGATTGTATTATACAAACATGCTAGAAATCAATCAATCAATCTTATAAAACAAAACAGTGAGGGAAAGGCAACTAATTACACTATATGCATAATATCATTTGTATTGTAGGCTATTTGAGACAAATAAATGGCTAAGTGAAAATGTGCCAGAACTCTTAATTATTTCATTTTTCATGTATCAAGCTTTTGTCTTCTTAACTGCACAATAATGTCCTTTTCTATCAGAGAAGCAGTTATGGCTACTTTAAAAGGCAGTTGGCACATGTAGCTTGCAAACTTAGTAGTGTTATTTAGAGCAGCAGTGTGTTACTTGCACGAGCTGATTAACAGATTTGGCAAAGCATTTTGTTAATAAAAAAATATGAGTAAGATTGATCTTCAGGAAATTAAACCTGCTTGTTACAAGGTGCTCTGATCTGACTCATCCAATTTTGATTAGTTCCAAATTCCAATAAAAATGTACTGTTCTACAGAAGATACTGTCCCCTTATTTATTTTATGTCATCTTTTTATCAGCACTGCAACAGCACTTGTACTAAGGAGGATCACATGAAATAGAAATGCACCTAGTCAAATAAAAGTTACATTCAGGAAACACAGATCTGGCTTGGGGTTCACGGAGTCTATAGTGTTCCATTTCACCCCACTAAAGCCTTTTCTTTAGAAGTATCAAAGAGCAGCAGCTCGGGGAAAGATTGTAGTTTTAGAAAGTCATCAGATATAGCTAGTGCACTCCCGCAAGACAGAATTCAAAAGAAATATAAAAGTCTCTTCCACAAAAGGTAAAGGGTGACAGTTTGGTTGGTTCTGCTTTCCACCAGAGTTTTCCCTAGTTTGGGTACCCTAAAATAGGAATGCTGGTTTTTTGCCCAAAATTCCAAAAGGAAGTTGTCCATTGTTGAAGCTAAAGCATCCACATCTGCAGAATTGGAGAAGGCTGCTATAAGGCTGTATTGATACTGAAAACTGGTTAATCTAAGAGCGAAACAAGGAAGCTACAGGTGGCCTGGAAAAGTGGGAAATCTTTTACTGTTTTTTTTCCAATGGGTTCATGCATTGAGCATCATCATCGTCAATCATGATTTCATAGGGTATATAAATTAAATATATTCAAGTATAAATAATAACCAAATGCTGTATTAAATGATATAAAAATTATCTTATTTTGAATAAACGCTTTGATTAAATATTGTCAAAAACATTCATGTTGGGGATCTGATGCACTGGCAATTCAACTTTATATAAATAAAAGTATTAATATGGAGATGAGAGGACTTCATGAAATATTAATAATGAAGTCATTAAGTATTAACAGCTAGCTTCAAATATGTGAAAATCTTCGATCTACTTATGTCTTCTGTTTTACATACAGGAAATAAAGATCTATTGTGTAATGTTTTGAAGAGCAGAAATAGAATATAAAAAAGAAATTGTAAGGAAAAAGGGTTTCTTTAAACTAAACTTTGGGAAATTTTTTATCATATAACTTATTCAACAGGGCCTTGGTGGCTCAGGCTGTTAAATGCCTAGCACTTAAGTTCCAATTACTGTAGGCTCAAGGTTGACTCAGCCTTCCATCCTCTCGGGGTAGGTAAATTGAGGACCCAAGATTGTTGGGGGCAATAAGCTGACTTTGTAAAAATGCCGCTTAGTAATAAGCAGGCATATACAATGGAATGAAGGCTATTGCTGAACACACTGGATTGTATCCCAAAAAATTGTAAGCCGCCCTGAGTCTTCGGAGAAGGCCGGCATATAAATGTAATTAAAAAAAACCAGGGAGATATATTACATTGGGTGGTGATTTTCTCTCCTTCAATAAAGATATTCAGCAGAATATGGATACATATTTCCTATTTATAACAGAGAAAGGATATTGAACTTGATCATGAATGTAAAATGTACAGCTGGGGCAATACATAGCCCTTCAGTATCATTCTCATGCCTCCCTTCAGAGGTCTCCTGATAAAGAGTAGGTTAAAAGGTTCTACAGAGGAATTATTGAGTCTGTCATCTGCACCTCTATAACTGTCTGATTTGGCTTTGCAACCAAACAAGACAGACACAGATTTCAACAGATAATTAGAACTGCAGAAAAAATAATTGCTACCAACCTGCCTTCCACTGAGGATCTGTATACTGCATGAGTCAAAAAGAGGGCTGTGAAAATATCTACAGACCCCTCACATCCTGGACATAAATTGTTTCAACTTCTACCCTCAAAATGATGCTATAGAGCACTGCACATCAGAACAACTAGACACAAGGACAGTTCTTCCCCAAATGTGATCACTTTGCTAAACAACTAATTCCCACAACATTGTCAAACTATTTAGTAACACTGTATTACTATTATTCTTCTCATCCTTCCTATTACCTATCTCTTCCAACTTATGACTATAATCGTGTTGCTTGTATCTTTACAATTTATATTGTTTTATTTGTTCCCTAGTATGATTTGATTGCTTATTAGTAACCTATGACTATCACTAAGTGTTGTATCTTATCATTCTTGATGAATGTATTTTTTTATGTACACTGAGAGCTTATGCACCAAAAACAAATTCCTTGTGTGTCCAATCATTGTCCACTTGGCCAATAAAGAATTCTATTCTATTCTAAAAATGTCAATCTTTTTTTCTTTTTCATTTTCAGGATTGGAGATTTAAGAGTCTCCTAAATGAATATCTGGAGACTGGCATATGCTTAAGGTTTACTCCTAAAAGTCTCCCAAAATAGACCATGGTATTGCTCACTTTTGAGAATTATCCTTGACACTTTACAGAAACTATTTGGGTCTTCACTTTAATAGAAGGACCCCATGATCCCTTCCATTTTAACATTCAGTTATTTAATTATAGCTACACACACAATCCCACACCCCTACACACTCAACATGATTCCGGAGGAGACATCTCATCTGTAGACAGAATCTGAAAAGAAAACAAAGGTAGATAAAAGATTGAAATTACAGTTTTCCAGCAGGCTACTCTTTGTCACTGTTTACCTTGACTAGGATTTTGCCTTTCAAACTCTGAGGACTTGGAAGCTGCTTGAGATCCCCAATGTTCACAGAGGTCAAATCTAGTTTGTCACCAAAAATCTCCTTGAGGTACTGGGCAATTTTCTTTTGCTGTTGAACATTACAGTGATTTTCAATAGACAATATAATTGGAAACCTAAAAATGAGGGGGAAATCATGTTTTGAAAATATTAAAATCACTGCAAGGCAACACTATTTTTTATCTTCTATGAGTAGGTTTATTTCCTGGGAGTTCCCAAAGAAAACAATCTACCAGTTGCTCACTGAGGACAGAAAGATACTAATGGGTAAGAAAGAAAAGGAAGGATTATTCGACTCCTCTTTTCACTTAGTTTTCTTCAACAAGAAGATATGTATTGCAACAAATAATTATGAGGAGAAAGATTAAAAAAAGCAAGCATTACTACTTGAGAGTGCCCAGCATGTGGTCAAATAATGTATATTTATTTTGGCTTAATTTAAATTTCAGGAAGCCGATGAATTAATTCTCTGACACTGAAGAAATTTTAATAAAGGACTAGCAAAACTTTTATATATTATTAGCTCTGAAAAAATCCTGGAGTACTGGTAGTAGTAGATAACTTGAAGAAGATAAATCTATCCCACCTTCAAAAAAGAAGAGATGGAAGATCCAGGGAACTATAGATTTGTGAAATTTCTAAAAGAATGTCATACAGAAGATCAAGATTTCTTCTCTTTACCTTCCATACTGCAGAACAAGGAATAATGGATTTCACTAAAGCCGATTCTAATTTGATAGAAAAACTCCTGAACTGTAAGAGCACAATCAATTAGCACAAAAGGTAGTTGTTTCTTCTTGACTAAGCAGGCTCAGTAATGGTTAAACCATCCTCTGTCTGAGATATTTGAATTTGGATAACTGCACTGAGCAGAGGTTTGGTCTCAGTCATTTTGTTTTTGCATAAAATCATGTTTGATAATCATGGATAATATAGGAAGAGAGGAAACAGTACATAGCTCCATGGTCTTCCCCATCTGCCTTCATTTCTATTACTCCTGGACTTATAATCATTTATTTAGTGACTAAAGTTACAACAGCCCAACAGCAACCTTCTGGCGAGCAAAAGGGGGAAGCCAAATTCACTTAACAACCATGTTACTAACTGAACAACTGCAGTAATTCACTCAACAACTGTGGCATAAAAGTTCATACAATGGGACAAAACTCACTTAACAACTATCTTGTTTAGAAACAGAAATTTGGGGCTCAATTGTGATCATAGGTCGAAAACTATCTATATTATTAAACTGACACTGATGACAGTACTGTGGGAAAAATGCCTTAGATAGCAGAACTGTTTGAGCAGGTAATAGATAAATGTTTTAACTTGAAATCTAAGCTGGCTAGTACCTGGAAGAGAGACATCAAGGAATATGATAGCAATAGGCAAGATTAGGAAGTTGAAAAACATCTTGGAAGAAGAATGGCAAGCCACTTGTATACTGCATGAACACAACCATGCAATTTTCTTGATAACAGTATAGAAGGTTGCATGGTTGTGTTCATGGAGCTAAAGTGAATTTGGTGGTTCTTTACTTCCATCTTAGCAAAAAAAAACTATGACAAGGACTAGTTATGAGATACTGGAGGAAACCCCCACTACCGCAATAATCTACACAAGCTTCCCTTGTATCTAGACTTCTGGGAACTGCAATTGAAAAATTAATAAAACCTCTGTTTGAAAAATGCTACCCTACCATCTTCAAGACATTTATCCTTGTAAAATAAATCCCTTTAAATACAAAGACATTTCCTGCAAAAAATATATAGGGTTGCTTTGCAAATCTTATGACACAGTAAATTGAATACTTCCATTATTAAAATGAAAAGAAATGTGATTAAGAAATAAAATTTTCTGCAATGTTGGAAGAAAAAAATGTTATCAATTAAACAGTTACTTTAACATATTATTTACAAACAGGGTAATGAAAAGAGATTTGCACAACTCTCTTTTAATTGATTACAATATTGTATAAAATATTGTATACACAAAACAGAAGGTATTGTTTACATGCTGAATATACTGTACTTACTCATTCTTAGTAAAGGCATTTTTGTTTATTACATCTATTACATCTTTAAAAGGTATTTTGGAAGTAAGGGTGTAACCATGATGCACAACTGGTTCTCCATCTGGGCCATCCCAGCAATCAACTATCAAGATAAGAACATTATATGTTAAATAAATATTTTTCTGATATTTTTCCCTTCCAAGTAAACAGGCTGAGAAGTGATCAATGCCCAAAGCATATATTTGGCATTTGAAAATGCTATTCAACAAGTGGACATTCTCTTATTACATGCATCAAGTGTCATCTTTCATAATCTATAATCATTTGCTGGCAAATGATTAAAGCTGACAAGCTATTATTACCACACAATAATAGCAACAGTTTTGCTGGAAAGGAAAGTACATCAGAAGTACAAATGAGAATACTAACCAACCTTTTACCTAGAGCTTTATGTATTAAAAGTATTAATTTTGTGCTGTATTTTCAAATATTTATTTATACAGAAGCATAAATTATTAGTATTTGGTCATATTCTCCATTAAATATTTTGTATGCTTTGAGAGCAGGCATAGAACAGAGTAGTGTATGTGTATGCACATATATGGAATTCCTGTTTGGAGGGATCTAATGTTACATATTTAGTGTAATAGTGGAAACTCCACAGCAATAGACCACCAAGTGAAATAAATAATACACCTTCAAGACATCGGCAGCCATCTTGTAAGACTCGAGCATACATCTCTATTTTAGACTGAGACAGAAGCTGGTCTCCAGTTAGATATGTGTTGTGGGAAGAAGCAATAAAATAGTTGCAAAGAGGTTGCTCCATATCCTGATGTACCTCGCCGTGCAGTGGATTGAACACATCACAAGCTGGACTGCACATAAAATTGGTAAAGCCTGTAAAATTAGAGAAAATAACAAAATATGGAAAAGTTGTATATTAAGCACACAAATTTAGGCCATTCATGAAAATAGAACCTTATTCAAGAATCATCACTCAGATACTTTCTTTCAAATGTCATTCTAGCATTCCCCAAATGGTTACTGTTGAGATAACACATCACCTGCTTTAATACTTCATACATTCTGATGCATAATCATAAGTCACTAATCACTTCCATTCCATCAGTAAGCCAAAACTGAGATTTTAGATACACATCCAAATTCATCCAAAACATATTCAATGCTGAAATGCTTTCCTCATCTTGTCTATGGTCTGTTTAGATCTGAATCTTACAAGGCAAAAGCAATAGCTATTTTAGAATTGGAATTTATTTGACAGCATTTAAAAAACACAGCAGAATTGTGGCAGTGTCATACCTTATGACTATTGACCTAATGTATACATTGATTGTTCTATTCTAAAAGCAGGCAATACATATGAAGCAGAGGGAAATGTTTTGGGTCCAGTGGGCATGCTCTCTATAGCTGTTGATGGTTCCTTAAAGGAGATATCCCTTTTATTGAGTCCTTACTAGTCATTCAAGATCAAAAATATAATACAATTGAATTAAGCAACTATCGATGTGGTGACAGAATGGTGTAACACAGCTGTTCCACCACCAACATGGTTTTCCAGAACACAAAAGTTCTCCATACATCCTCCAGAAAATCCATATTTCCTTTCAGCATAACTGGCAAATATAGAAAGGGAGACCACTTCAGATTTGAATATTGCTCACTTCTCTTCTGCTCCCATTCATGTCCTATTATTATCATTGAAGGACAGCCCTCCTTGCACAAAGAGCCACATGATGGAATTTCCCCTTCAACTGCAAGGATTAGTGAATCTCTTAAAAGAAATAATTTGTAATTAAACATTTCAAACCAATAGACATATATTTGTTTCCTCAGATTTCCTGGTCCCTTAACATTGAAATATATGCTGGCTCATCATGAACACAGGAATGTCACCCAGATAGCATACAAAACTGATTTAAAATGACAACAAGAACAAAAGACTGGGCAGGTTTAAAAAAAAAGTTTTCCCAGTTCAAACCGAGTATACAGAAATTATTCCAGTACAGTATGCAGGAGCCTGGCATTAAGCTTATATATTAACCATATTTTTAGATTGTTTTCTCCAGCCCAGCAGAAAAGATGTTTGTGATGAAAAGAAAGAAGACAGTCTCTCAAAGACCCTGGAGAGCTTTGTTTTGTCAATTTTGATGTGCAGTTTCAGGAAAGATGGCCCACACTGTCTAGTTCCATCCATATAAGCTGCTCAAAAAACTAAAGGGAACACTTAAACAACACAATGTACAGTAGTTGAATGTGCTGACAACAAAAACACACAAAACTTAACAATGGAAATCAAATGCATCAACCCATGGAGGTCTGGATTTGGAGGTACACTCAAAACTAAAGTGGAAGAAAACACTACAGGCTGATCAAACTGTGATGTAATATCCTTAACACAAGTCAAAATGAGGCTCAGGAGTGTGTGTGGCCTCCATTTGCCTGTATGACCTCCCTACAATGCCTGGGCATGCTCCTGATGAGGTGGTGGATGGTCTCCTGAGGGATCTCCTCCCACACCTGGACTAAAGCATCCCCCAACTCCTGGACAGTCTGTGGTGCAATGTGGCGTTGGTGGATGGAGCAAGACATGATGTCCCAGATGTGCTCAATTGGATTCAGGTCTGGGGAACGGGCTGGCCAGTCCATAGCATCAATGCCTTCGTCTTGCAGGAACTGCTGACATACGCCAGCCACATGAGGTCTAGCATTGTTGTGCATTAGGAGGAACCCAGGGCCAACTGCACTAGCTTATGGTCTCACAAGGGGTCTGAGGATCTCATCTCGGTACCTAATGGCAGTCAGGCTACCTCTGGCGAGTACATGGAGGGCTGTGTGGCCCTCCAAAGAAATGCCATGCCACACCATTACTGACCCACTGCCAAACCGGTCATGCTGGAGGATGTTGCAGGCAGCAGAACATTCTCCACAGCGTCTCCAGACCCTGTCATGTCTGTCACATGTTCTCAGTGTGAACCTGCTTTCATCTGTGAACAGCACAGGGTGCCAGTGGCAAATTTGCCAATCTTGGTGTTCTCTGGCAAATGCCAAACATCCTGCACGGTGTTGGGCTGTAAGCATAACCACCATCTGTGGATGTCGGGCCCTCATACCACCCTCATGGAGTCTGTTTCTGACCGTTTGAGCAGACATATGCACATTTGTGGCCCACTGGAGGTCATTGTGCAGGGCTCTGGCAGTGCTCCTCCTGTTCCTCCTTGCACAAAGGCAGAGGTAGCGGTCCTGCCGCTGGGTTGTTGCCCTCCTACGGCCTCCTCCACATCTTCTGATGTACTCACCTATCTCCTGGTAGCACCTCCATGCTCTGACACTACGCTGACAGACACAGCAAACCTTCTTGCCACAGCTCGCATTGATGTGCCATACTGGATGAGCTGCACTACCTGAGCCACTTGTGTGGGTTGTAGACTCCGTCTCATGCTACCACTAGAGTGAATGCACCACCAGCATTCAAAAGTAACCAAACCATCAGCCAGAAAGCATAGGAACTGAGAAGTGGTCTGTGGTCACCACCTGCAGAATCACACCATTATTGGGGATGTCTTGCTAATTGCCTATAATTTCCACCTGTTGTCTCTTCCATTTGCACAACAACATGTGGAATTGATTGTTAATCAGTGTTGCTACCTAAGTGGACAGTTTGATTTGACAGAAGTGTGATTGACTTGGAGTTACATTGTGTTGTTTAAGTGTTCCCTTTATTTTTTTGAGCAGTGTATTTTATTCATTCACTCATTGACTCATTTATTCCACAAAAACAGGTCATCATCCTTATGATGGTAACTTACTCAACTGCCCTTAAAATTAATTTTCATCTTTTAAAAAACTTGTTTCACTGTAGCCTAATGCTGCTTAAAACAATATTGAGTTTAACAATGTTAAACTTCTGATCTTTATCCAAACAACAAGATGAAATACTAATGAGATCTTTAAAATGACTGAGTCTACCAAGCAGACAACCAAAGCACACTCTTTCACCAATAATAATCCAAGTGTATGAATTAGGAAGTTAAAATGGGTAGGCAGCACCTTATTAGCCAAATAATTTTCCAGTCAGGTGATAGGTGCACCCATGAAAATTTTGTTTGTGTCTGCCCTTTACAAAATTGGATGAACAGAAAATTAAATAATTATATGTTCAAAAGGAATGTCCTTCAGGGTCAGTTGTATGGAGCAGGATAAATGGGATGGAATGTGTATCATGATGTAAACCTGTGACCTACTTTCTTATGTCAGATGCAATGATGCAAGTTGGAAAGAACAGGATTGTGTCATGGCATCATTTTTTTTTACTTGCTACAGGCACTGCTGGTCAGCCAGAGACATTTTGATGTTATTGGCATTCCTTTAAACCAGGTGGGATCCGACAGGGTTAACTACTGGTTCGGTGATTTACGAGGTTCGGTGATTTACAATGTGCTTCCCTGCATGGTGTGCGTGCGCCTGGAAATCGTCATCAGCTTGGTGCCTGGACAGCTGAGCAGCGCTGCGTGCAGAGAAGCAGCCTTTGAAAAAGCACTTTTTTCCTGATTTTTCAACTGCAGCTGTGCCTTGCACGGCAGCTGAAGTTGAAAAAGCATGAAATAAAGGTCAGGTAAGAGCCCAGGTGGGCGGGTGGGCAAAAACATCAGCAGACATTGAACCTGTTCTATGTCTGCTGCTCTTCAGAGCTACCGGTTCTACAGAACCGGACAGAACCGGTAGAAACCCACCCCTGCTTTAAACCCAACACAAAGTACACAGTATTCTAACTTGGGTTAATTTTTTTTGGATTACAGCATAACTAATAATTTGTGTAAACCCCAAAATATGTTGCTCAATGATAGGGCCTCCTACTGTGATTTCTTCATATAATACTAAAAAGAAGCTCTTCTGATTCTGCCGGAAATAATTATCTTGGACCATCCTTCTCTGTTCAAGAAAATGTTTCCTGAGAATTGTTATGAATCTGCTGTTCTAAAGGCTCACCTGACTTTTCTCAATCAAATTCATTCTCAACAAGCTCATATTCAAGACTACCACCAAATCTTAGTCTGTGTTGTTTTTCTTCCAGTTCAGGCTCACATGGTTAGGATCATTGAGTTGGAGGTTAGCAAGTCTGTGTTTGAGACTTGAGTGCTACTGCATGGTGGGGTGAGCTCCTATCAATTTCTCCAGCTCTTTGAAAGGAGTTTCTACAGATGTTTCCCAGACAACAGTGATGTCATTGGCTAATTCTTTCAAACTGGAAGGAATGCTACAACTCCAAACATGGGGGGAAATATTTCTGATCACTG
Source organism: Naja naja (assembly GCA_009733165.1). Lineage (NCBI taxonomy): Eukaryota > Metazoa > Chordata > Lepidosauria > Squamata > Elapidae > Naja > Naja naja. Next base: position 161,752,662 of record CM019151.1, read on the forward strand.
CTAAATCCATATGCCAGTCTATCAATTTAAATCCTGGGGGAAGTGAACTTGAGATAGGATATTTTCAAGACACGGGTGATAATATGTTTTACTCCAAACAGACACCCTAATATGAATTGCTGTCAAAGCTGTTTCTTCAACTTATTGTAGCCACTTCTCTATTTCTAGATTCATCAAGCCAATATTTCCTATATAATTTCTAAGCATATTCACTAAATAATGTGAGAACAACTATCACTGCTACCATATTATTTGCCATTTATTTAAAGAAGGCAAAATTATAAACTACAGCATTTGTTATTTGTAGAGTGCTTTGCAGCTTTCAGTGTAAAATAACCTTTATAGCATTTGGATACTATAATTCCAGTTTAACAGCTAGGAAGTGGAGGTTGACAGAAAGTGACTTTTGCAAAGCTATAGATATTGAGTTCAAGACAACCTTAATTTGAACTGATACTATGTAAATTAAAGCCTATTTTCTCCATCTGGCAGACACTGGCATTGTTCATTTTTTTATGTTAAGTCTTGAAATAGAGAAAATTAATTATAACCCTTTTTGTTCTGCTTAAATACTACTTCAACTAGCAGTCACTTACATTGTTTTCTCTCCTTGTTTCTAATTAAATCTAAAGTACCATTCTAAAGAATAAGACTAGAATTTCAATGGAGAAACAAACTCTGTCTCATAACAGCATCACATTCTGCATTATTCATAGTCTCATTTATGTTTTCCATCATTAATTAAAATTCTAATAGACTGACCTCTCATTTACATACTGACATATTAATCTAAACTTTCTCAAGGCAGTACTCTTCATATTTTTTGGAAGTACAACCTCTGCAATTACCAGCTAGCATGGACAAGGATGATCAGCATGATGGGAGCTGAAATCCAACGAATCCAGAGAATGTCAGTATTTCAGAAGGCTGTATTAAGCCTCAATGAAGAAAGTACTGCTAAAAGCTTTGCTCCATAACAACAATGAAAAAAATATCATCCAAAGGAACTGAAATGCTAAAATATATTACCTTCTATTCCCAGAACATTCTGGTTCTTGTTTTCTTCTGAAACCTCGAATTTTCTTATGATGTCTAAACAATACTCTGTTGTCACATTATTCATCTGCACCAAAGAGAAAATTGATACATTTTTGGTTTATTTTCTGAGAAAAAGTGACCTATATGTCAAAGTGTAAAATCCCATGGTCATATTTGGTGTGCAGTCAACTGTAACTACTACTGTCAGGATTTTTTTCAATGGCCTTTTACAGTAGTGAGTTGAAAATTGTATATGTTTTTGTTTTTATAAGCATCACAGCTATGCTTTAAATAATGCAAATAAACAGTGAACATAACTAAACTTATGCATTTCTCTGGTCCAAAATGTATATTTTTTTCACAGGATTTATAGCACAAAAAAGCCTATAAGCCCCCCCAAAAAAGCATAGATCTGTAGTTCTGCAACAGTTGTTTCCACATGTATATACTTTATAATAGCAAAGGAAAGAACTATATATAGCTGTGCCACCCAGCATAGACATAAACAGTTTTGCATGGGTAACCATTCTCCACTGGAAATTGGGGAAACCCAAAAGTTATTCATGTTGCCTAGACCATAAGCAACATTAGAGTCATTTTTCTAGATACAATTGTCCCAGTTTAGTGATATTGTTGTTATCACTATTCGACTCAGTTAACGAGATAACATCATTTACACTTTAAGTGCATTGCAAATTACACACTCATAATATACCAGGAGAAGAAATAACTGCAGTTCAGTGTGAACTGTGGAGTCCTTGATGTTCTCTGAGTTTGGCTGTTTGCTTGTGAACATTTTGTTATTAGGCTGGGTTACATCTTCAGTGGCAGAAGAGAGTGGAGTTTGCTATCTATTTATATGGGGTATCTTGCCCTATCAGTGTTAGAGAGAGAATCCTGGTCTCATAAGCCACCTAAAGGTCTCCAAAATATCTTAAATAAGTCAAAAGACCCAGTAGCCCAAGAAGAAAAAATAGAAATATCTAAAAACTGTAACAACCACTATATAGGACAGACAGATAGACAGAAGACCAGTACAGCACTTCCATGAACACCGCCTAGCAACTAGCTGTCAGAAGACATCATGAAAATTACTTAATTTCACAACACATGGACAGAACTAAGCGTAGTTTCAGCTGGGAAACTGTGAGCACCCTATATCAATCTCAGTCCAGAAACATTGGGGAATTCCTGAAAGCATAGCACTCAGACAAATCAGTCATCAACAGACACACAGAGATAAACATCTGCATACCTTTTAAGAGACAATAAAAAAACTAATAAGAAAACAAAAGACTGGAGCACCTCCTCATCAGCAATCAAAAATCAGATAAGCAAGGGATTAACACCAGATAAACAATGAAGTAAACAACAGCCTAACTAAGGAACTTTTAAGAAGAAAACAAGATCTCACCAACAATGAGAATGAAAGCTAATGTATATAAACAGAGAGCAAACTCCATACTTTTCTAATACTGACTATATTATCTAGTCTGGTAGCAAAATGTCTGCAAGCAAACAACCAAGCTCAGAGAGCATCAATGATTCCTCCCACTTAGAGTGCAATCATTATGAAATAACACTGGCACTATATAGGTATTAAAGCTAAACTGAATTCTCTTAGATGGACACCAAAGTGTGAGATCTCCAAGAATAAAATAAAATTCTTTATCGAGAGTGTTGTTCATGCCCCAAAGGCAAAATACTCAGAATTTGTGGAATGTTTATATCTATACATGTAGAGAGAGAAGTTATGACATTATGATATGATAGGAAACTTTGTGAAGAATATTATTTAAGTCCAGCAGTCATATCAATTCTCAGTATTATTGTCTGTGGAGATTCTCAGTCATCCAGGTCACATTTGTCTCAAAGGTGATTTTTCAAAAGGCAATTGCTGTCTTCCCTTGAGGAGGAAGAAGAAGTCATTGCAGGGGGCGATGGAAGAATTGATCCATTCTGCCAGAACCAATGCGGCTTCTTGGATGAGAAGTGCCTATATCTTCTTCCTCAAGGAAAAAACAGACAAGTTGCCTTTTGAAAAAGCACCTTTGAAACAGTATCAGTATTATCTATTAATTCATTCAATTTATAAGCCAGTTTATAACAGTGGCTCCTTGGGCACCAAACAAGATAAAACAGGTCAAAATTAAAATTCAGAACTGCAATAAAATGCATTCAGAAAAAGAAAATCATGTAGGAGCAAATAGCAAGGAGAGACTAATTCCCACCATTTCCCTATCCATGGTTTCAATTTCCTTGTCTATAACAGAATAACAGAGTTAGAAGGGATTTTTGAGGTTTTTTAGTTCCATCCCCCTGCTCAGGCAGAAAACATTTCAGACAAATGGTTGTTCAATCTTATCTTTAAAATTTCCAGTGTTGGAGCATAATTATGGATGGGGAGGTTTCATTATGCACATTTCTAAGGTTTAGTTCTAGCACCAGAACCTAAAATGGCAAGGCCACCAGAGACTAGGGACTGTCTGAAGAAGAAATAATTACCAAATAAAAGTTCTTCTCATCTAACAGGTCAGTTTTAACCTAAATGGAATTCTTTCTTTTCCCATATATATTACAAGTTTTACTTAGGTTTTTGCAGAAGGATTGGGAAACACTGAAATTGAGTTGAATAAATAACTAAACATAGATTGCTCTATGCATTTGTTGATTTTCAACATTAATCAACATTTAATCAACGTTAAAATATGACTCAAATTTGTTGTTCTCTAGTAATTCTCAGAAGACCCAAAGAGTTAAATTGATGCTCAGCATTTAACATTAAATGTTTTGACGTTTAAACTAGCATTACTTCAATAGAATGTTGAAGATGAAAGCCATCTTCACATTCAACCACATTCTGCTTAACAAACTGGGAGTAAATTTAGCAATATGAGAAAAGAAAATGATGGTATTCCTCTGATTCCTGATTTGAAAATTTGTGTTAATGAATTCTATAATCATTCACTAAAGTACAATTTCCATTATTCATAAATTCAATAAAATGAATAGAATAGAAAACTCAGTTTAAATTTACTAAGTTTTTAAAAATAACTTTTGAGTAAAGTGAAGACATCTTTTGACCTCACTGAAAATCAGCAGAGGGATACTACCTGTTCCACTACCAGTGTGGTGATTGCGCATGCACCTAACGTGCACGCACCTAACGTATGTGTGAAGCTTTCCGCATACCAGCTGAGGCCTGCAGCGCCAATCAGCTGAGAGGAGAAAGAAGACAAAAGTGCGGGGCGGATGTGAAGGACAATCTTGCACTTTTCTCTTCTTTCTCTTCTCAAGCTATGGAGGCTTTTTTTTCCTCCTCTCAGCTGATCATCAGAGGCTCTTTTTTTACCACCGGTTTGACTGAACCAGTCCAAACTGGTAGCATACCACCACTGCTGAAAATGATAGAAATATGTAATCTTCATCAATGACAACAGATTATTTCACCTTGAATGAAGGGCTTCCATTGAACTGTAATGTTCTTACAGAACTCAACAGATTTAATAACTCCATTCTTTATTAAAACAGTCTGACGAATGTTGTTGTTGGGCTAGAAATTCTAATATATCAAAACATGTTTCTTTGTTCTTTGAAAGGAGTTTTCTAGTTCATGTTCATTCATTTCCCAAGCCAATCAGAGACGCTTGTTTAAGGAAGGATGATCTCTCAAGGCACCAGATGCAACAACTTTGTCTTCCTTCCTCTCTATCAGTTCATGAATGAGGAAATACATTTATCCTTCCTTGTCTGAAATTCTAGAAGTAATGAAAGACTCCAGAATACAATGTTTTTCAGAGTCTATTCTTCTGCAGAAAGCAAAGCATTTATTTTCAGGCTCAATCTAATATCAACAGTGGAATTTACTTTCAGTGTTCATCCAGCACATCTGATAAAGTGATATGAGCACACTAAGTTCATCTTGTGACACAGTCACAGTATAGACCAGGGGTGTCAAACTCGCGGCATCACATTATTATCACATATCGCAACCTTTCCCCCCTTTGCTAAACCAGAATGGGCGTAGCCAGTGGATGATGCATCTGGCCAGCAGGCCATGAGTTTCACACCCCTGGTACCAACTATGTTAACTTAGGTTTTGTGATGATATAGGTGAGTGATGTTGTTTACCAGCAAACTTTTAAACACATGTAAAAAAAAGTATATTGTAATACATATAGACAATTGTTTGTGGCTCTAAGCCACCAAAATGTGATTGGTAATAGCAGGTAGTCTAGAATACAGGCAATAAAAGATTAAGTACATCATCAAACCTGAACATCATCTACCCTGTCTTTATACAGTAATCCCTACAGGACTAACTTGTGCTGGTCAATATGTACCATTGACATTCTGTTATTGAAGCGCTTAGGTTCACTGCTCTTCCATGTGTCTCATATATATTTTTATTACTCATTTCAACTTCAAAGCTCAACTTGCCTCCTGAAAGGAAATCATAATGCTGAGCACGTTTGCAATCTTTTGAATGGACAGCAGGTGTTTTTCAAAGTCATTGATCCAGAGTGAAGTAATGGACACCATATAACTGTCTTGCATGAATATACGTGATAAGCCCTATGAATAGTGACAGGGATAGAGAAGTTGGGCATATTACAGCTGACAAATGCATTGGTATTGAATAACAGATGACCAGCCAAAGCTCACACACCACTGAAACAAAATACCAATTATTTATAACAGGTGTCTATATTGGCTTTGGCCTTGAGCTATACCCAAAGCCTATAATCTTTCTTTCTGAATGCTTCAAAACTGATATTTTAGCTTTTGTCCTTCCACACCATGAACATGACACTAATAATAAACAAGAAGAAAAGCATGTGGTCTCCTTTAAACCTATATTGTGAATCTAGTACAAATTATCTTCTCACATGCTATGGTGATTTCAGCTGCTAACATGATGGGAAAACCATTTGATCATCATTTACCTGGTACATATATAAGGTCTCTTTAAGGCAAAGGAGGTAGCAACACTACTTACACAATAATAAATAACACTGAAGTTGCAGCCAAAGCTGATCAATCTAGCAAACCCAGTATAAGTCATAAATACACAACAAAACAGCAATAAAAACTTTTTAAATACTCCAATAAATTAAAAAGAATTTCCCCTAGTGCCAAAAAGCACCGACTAAGTGTTTTTTTCTGGCACAGTATTCATATAGTCTGTCCAAGAACTGTCATTCTTGTAATATCCAGCCTAACTGCAGATGATAGAGAAGACAAGCAAGGTCTTCAAGTGAAGCTTTTGGGCAGATGAATATAGTGTAATGAATATATGGCATCAGGCTCTCTAAAGCAGTAGTTGCTTTGTAAATCTTATTCTGATTTTCATGATTTCTAGACAGTTTGAAGAGGTATTATAAACAGTGAGCTGCATCCATAGCTCAGTAAGAGCAGAAACTCCCTGTTCTTCTTTTGCTATAAAACATTAGTAACCAATACATTCTCTCATTCTGGGAACACCTCATTGTGTGAAGCAATCAAATCTTATTTTCCTATTTAGAGACAGATAAACAGAAGGGATTTGTCAACATATACATTTAATGGGAGAAGATGAGTTCCGGTGGCTAAAAGGTCTCTTGAATAAGAAATAATTGAATTCTTTAGACTCCCAGCTTCAAACAAAATATTTGCATTCTGGAAATGTGTACTGATATGAGTTGTGACATGAGTTAAATAAATGTCTACATAAAATATAGAAAATAAAATAGTGCTCAAAATAAAAGAAATGAAACCTATGCAGCTGTGATTCATAAAACATTTTCTGCTCTCACTTTTCCCAAGTATAGGTGTCAATATTTTCAAGGATCCAAATATTAGGTAATTGTTTTTGATAAATGTTTTCAAGATAAAAGCAACAGAATGCAAAAACAAAATGGGGACATTTTGTTATGATTTAGAGTATTAATTATTTTTGTTTTGCATCTTACCTTCTGTTCTATCTTCAAAAACTGAGTAAAATCTTCAACTGTGAGGTGGTCTTTCTTATCACTATAGCTCAAAAGCAGCAAGTATAGGTCACGCCGTAATGACATCATCTTATAAAACACAGAAAATTCTTCAAAGTTTAAAGTTCCCTGGTTCTCATCTGTGTCCGCCTCCTAGGGAAAAAGCATAACCAATTATGTCTTATAGGTAGACACAATATTCATAGAAAGAAAATACATCTGTGAAATCCCAAATAGCTCAATTTAGATTTACTACTATTTTCCCAATCCCCAGAATAGCATTTTTGGCCCATTCCACCTAGGAATTCAGAAAAGTGCATTTCAATCACTGTTTCAGGCACCAGACTGAGTTGATTTTAACAGCAATTTGTGCTTCTTTTCAAAGCATACAGTAGTCAAAAGACTTCATTCTTGTATCTATCATATCAACACTTTCATCACTTCATATTTGTCAGGCTCTGTGTTTTAAAGGTTATACCCTAGTTATTGTTATACCAGTTATTCTTTAACTGTTCACCTACTTGCAATTATCATCAAGTTAGAAACAATAACATTGGTTTATAATAAGATGTCCAGTTCAACCCGCTGCCTCTAGGCACCACGCTTCGCAATCTTTGCCATTCATAGATTATATTCTGCCTGGGAAACAGCCACTCCATGTGTCAACATACAATTCAATAGGGAAGAATGTTTTAATGTTTCAGCCAAATTGCATTAAATGTTTGCAAGAAAGCAGCATTTCTCACCAGACTAAAGCAGTAATATACCATTACTGCTTGGGTCTGGTGAGAAATGCTGCTTTCTAAGTCAGCACTAAGTGAGAAGCCAGAAGACTTAAAAATCATTAATTTTCTCCAAATTCACAGCCACTCACTTATTGGCTTTGCTTGCAGCAATTACAGAACTAATGTAAATAAACAGGGCATTCCCCAAAAATGTATCATTTGACCTTAAGAATGCATCATTTGACCTTTATATTAGTTGTCAATTCCTTATGCATTTTAAATGGCACAATGAATGAGTGTGTTATCGGATCTAATCTGGGTCGTTCATCTGGACCAGAGGTTTAGTCTTTTGAGCTTTTGGACTTGGGCTGCAGCCCATCCTCAGGGAACTTCTTTCTAGCTTCGATCTTGCAACATTATTCTGGGATGTGTATATTTGCCTTCATTCGTGAGTGTGCTATTATACAACCCAATGTTTGTTATCATTAATACTAGATGTTAAAATGATTCTTGGTGTATATAACTATGGGTATCAGCAAGTACATAATTGTGACATTTGCATGAGGGCTTCATCATGAATCATTGTTAGTTTGGTATAGCTGCCACTATATAAATCTACTTGTTGTAATTGCAGTTGCTAGGTTTCAGTTCTGATCTCTTACAAGACATTTCCAGAATCTAAAGAGTAAATTGTCTAATTCCATTTGTATTGCAATACTAAGCACACACAATTAAAAGTAGATCCTTACTCCTAAGTAGATCCTCATTCAATAAAATTTATTTCCATGTGTATAGATTGAAGGTTTGCAACTTTACATTATGGTAAAAATATGTTTATTTCAAAGAAATTTCTACTGAGTTCAATGGATATTATTCCTTGCTAAATGTAAATGTAAATCTAATATTTAAAAAAAGGAGTGCAAGAAGTAGCTGGAAATGACACACTATGCTTGCCAAAGTTTTTCTATTAGTGAAGATGTCACTGTGGCTATTTTATTGTAGTGTTAACACAACCTGATCCATACAAACTGATTAGAATATAATATAGTATAATATTATTTACATTTGTGTTTACAAAATGTCTGTGTAAACCAATTGAACTGAATGATTTAAAAGCGTTGAAGACAGACTGATATTTATTTATTTCTAATGAGAACAGTATCTCCTGATCTTGGAGCTAGATACTTATGATTCTCAACAATATTGAGACTGCATGTCAGGAACAAGTTCAACTAATTCCCTTTTTACTGTGATGAGGATTTGTCCTCAAAGAAGAGTTACTTATCATGATTCTGGTTTTGTAAATATAGTATATGCTTAAGAGGATTTACTTCAGATGTACACAATATTCACAATGGTTCTTTTAAAATAATTGTCTCTGTGTTGCTAAATCCACACAGTAATGGACTAAAAAAAAGTCTACTTACACTGCTAAATATTAATCAACTAGTTGTAAGCTTTAAAAGAGGTATGCAAGAGAATCTCTGTAGCATCCTTTCAGTAATAGTATTTTTAATTCTGCCTAGTAGTGTTTTCACATTAAATTAGAGCTCCTGTAATCAGATTATACATAATCTAGATTGCATGTAGTTCTAGCTCATGCTACATTTGCTGACTCAGTATGGATTCAAATAAAGTCAGTAAGTTTTTTTTTTTATTACATTTATATGCCGCCCTTCTCCGGAGACTCAGGGCGGCTTACAATTTTTGAGATACAACCCAGTGTGCTCAGCAATAGCCTTCATTCCATTGTTTATGCCTGCTTATTACTAAGCGGCATTTTTACAAAGTCAGCTAATTGCCCCCAACAATCTTGGGTCCTCAATTTACCTACCCCAAAAGATTGGAAGGCTGAGTCAACCTTGAGCCTGGTGGGATTCGAGCCTACAGCAGTTGTAGGCAGCTGGATCTTAAGTGCAGGCAATTAACAGCCTGAGCCACCAAGGCTCAAGTTTAAAGCGGATGAACATCATTTGTGTTACAGAAGCTATTGTGAGTCAGACTATATCTATGGGATGCATATGGGCTACTATTGGATCAATTGCATGATAGAGCCAATCATACTACAATAGGGGGGGCGCACAGAAGAGGCTAATTAGAACAAGAATGTGTAAGAAAATTTTTCAAGAAATTCACCACATATGTGTCAACTCTGTTAGTCTGCAGTTATTTTGAAAATAGAGTTATGTGACCCTTGTTCCTTATATCTCGTTAAAAACAATCTAGTGCAATAGTTAGATACAGCTATAGTTTCATTACAGGTAGTCCTCGCTTAATGATTGCCCTGTTTAGTGAGCATTTGAAGTTGCAGTGCTGCAAAAAAATAATGATCAATCCTCACACTTATGAATATTACAAAACTTCTGCAGTCATTTGATTAAGATTTGGGCACTTTGCAATTTGGTGGTCATTTAGAACTGTGCAGTGTCCCTTAGGCACCATTTGTATACCCCTCAGCCAGCTTCCAAAAGTAGAATCAAAAGATAAGCTGACAATAAAATCATGGTCACGTGATGTCTCACTTAATGACCATGAGTGATTTGCTTGGTCATCATCTCAGAAGTAAGGTTGTAAATCTATTGTGGTCACATGGTCCCTTGCTTAACCATTACATCATTTAGCAAGACTTAATTTTTATCATTAAGCAGGGATAATGTGTACTTTTAATTTATAAAACTTAAATAGCTCCATTTTTTTTTGCAGGAATACATACCCACTGTATAATCATGACCAAAAGAGACATAAGTGTGTATTTTCAAAAGTACACAACAGATCTCAGCAGGAAGGGAAAGGAAGGGAAACAGTTGCCATTTCCTAAAAATCATTAAATTCTAAACTGGTGGAAAATAATATTGATGGCCACAATCAAGAAGGCTCACTAACTGGACATATTTTATAATCAGGGGTGTCAAACTCAAGGCCCACAGGCCAGATCCAGCCTGCAGGGCCACCCTGGAAACAGTGAATTACTGGCCCGCTGTGCCTCTGCCAATGAAAATGGAGCTTGGGAAAGCTCCGTTTTCAGTTGCGACAGCCTCCTGCAACCCTCTGCCAGCAAAAATGGAGCTCAAGAGGGATGTATGCAGCCCTCCCGAGCTCTGTTTTCACAGACAGAGCACTCGGGCTACCACAGGTGCCCCCAACACAAGTGATGTTCAGCTGGCCACACCTATCCAGCCCCCCCAAGGTCAAACATATCCCTGATGTGGCCCTCAGTGAAATAGAGTTCGACATCCCTGTTTTATATTGTATTTTTTCTATATTAGACACTAAGAATCATTGTGATTGAAGTGCCAAACAAATATATTTAATAAAGTAAACTAACAAACGAATACATTTGAAGCGGTCGTCCCAGTTTTAATTTCATTCATCTGCTCAGTCAACCAATATTTAATCCATTCTAGAGAGTTAAGGAGGGAGGAAGAGGAGACTCTTTAGATTTGGGATTCCCAACTTCCAGTCCCACAGCTGCATGTGCCTGCAGTTGATCAGGCCACCCAAACACTGCCAAATTTAATGTGAATATGCATAATATTGATTTTGAATTTAAACTTAATGTGTTTCTGTTTACTACCCTTGGCACAACATGCAAAAGTCAAGTGTACCTTTAGCTATTTCTATATGCTGGTCTCAAGATTTGAAGATGAAAATCATCAACACTTTGAAATGATTCTAGAAATGGATTGGCAGCCGCTGCAAATACCAAAGTATGTGAATCATATCATCATATCAGCAAATATAATCAGAGCCAGCAGTTGTGTTTCAGATTGGCTAAAGCTTTTGAACTCTCTCTCTTCAAAGGTAGTTTTATACAAAATCTATTGCATCAGTACAGTTAGGGGACTACTAGGACAAGGCTGAGATGCCTCACAATTCCTGACCAAACAGGGCTGAAGCTTGTACATCTTTTTGAACTAATAAAAGTCACTCTTCTATTCTGAAGTTATTTATGCATCCAGTGACAATGATGGAATCTTTTAGTAATGCCTACTAGGATATCTTACATATCATGTAACAGATTAAACCATTTTCAGTGGGGCAAAAATGCAGAAACTAAACATATTAGCAGGAACACATTCTGGATTCTGGATTCATATTCTGTATTATAACATTTGTCTGAAATGGTATGTTTCCTGCTTGAGCAGGGGGCTGGTCTAGAACACTGGTGGCTAACTTTTTTGGGCTCCTGTGCTGAAAATTGCATGTGCGCTTGCACTTGCACTCGCATACTAGCATCCAGAAGGCAATGCACGCGGGACCCTGCACGCCCCCTGCACATGTGTGCATGACCCCCATGCATGTCATGCATCTCTGCGCATGCACGCGCATCTCCCATTTTTGTTTTGCTGGTTTTCATTCTCTTTTTGGCTCAGTAGCATGCAAACAGAAATTGACCCAAGCAAAGTGATTTTTTTCATCCTCTCCCATTCTTCTAAAGCATACTTTGAGGGGCTACAAGAATTATCCACTAGTACTGGAAACAACAATACAACATTTCCATGCTGAGTACCCCAGCTTAGTCTTTGATTGCAACTGTTTCCCTGACCAGCACCTTTTCACAATGCTGGAAGAAATCCTTTGGCTCCACTATTCTCCACATGTGAATTCCCCTTCCCTCCCACAGAGCTTTTCTGATCACAATAAAAGGAAGCTACACTCAAAATACTCCTATGACCAATGGGGATATTCTTTCTATTGCAAATAAATGCACAGGGAGTTATTCTATCTGAACCATAAGTGCTTAAACTTGCCCAGAGCTGGTCTACTGCACATGCATGTGTGCCACCCACCCGCCAGTGATTGTTGAGTATTCTAGAGTGCATGCACACACATCTCCCGTGAACCCACACACATGCGCTCTAGAATGCTCAACGATCACTGGGGGGTGGATGGCACACATGCTTGTGCAGTAGACCAGCTCAGGGCAAGGGCTCGCGTGCCGGCAGTAATGGCTCTGCATGCCACTTCCGGCACACATGCCACAGGTTCGCCATCACTGGACTAGAAGCATTCCAAGGTCCCTCCCAATTCTGTTATTCTGTTATTATCTGGACTCGACTTCCATTTATTTGTTCTGACTCCATCCATTCTCCTGTTCTTGTGGGACATGTAGAGTTTCACAAGAATGGTTTAAAAAGAGAATAAAGTTTCTTGTCATTAACATATTATGACACCTTCACCCTTTATTGCCAGAGAAGCCACTCTCCTGGTCACATATAAATGTCAATACTTTGAATGAATTTGAACTCTGTAGGACCCAGTTGCCAAGAAACAGCCAAAAAAAAAAATCACAGCATCTCTTTCAGGAGACAGGCATCCAGCCATGAATGTGAATTCTGATTTCGTTTAACCTGATCATTTAAAGCTAGAAATGACTAACCAATTAGGAATATAATGGATAATCAAAGTTTCTTCTGGGTGCAGCTATTCTGAAAAAGGTAAGCTCCATGTTGGAAATCATCAGAAGAAGCATTAATTAAATTATACTTTCAATCTCTTAATGCCTTTCCACAAATCTGTCCTGCAACAAAACTTGGAATTTTTCTAACATTATGATTAGCATCAAAACGGATGTTGTAAAAGCTGGAATATACAGTACATTAAAAAAAGAAACTGTAGTACAATATTTAAGCACCTGGATGAATATTTTTATTTTATTTGACTTGTATATCCCTACAATGAAACAGTATGACACTCTGAAATTTAATTAGGGGGAAAATATAGGAAACTTGAAAAAAATATAAAATAATGTAAAGGTGAAATATGAGAAGTTTTTTTCTTGCCCTCTCATAATCCCAAAACTTGAGGTGACCCAATAAAGCTGTTGGAGCAATAAATTTGTCACTTAACATGACCTAGTAAAATTAGTACCATGCTTAATCACCAGCTTCTTAATATGCTCGGTAAATAAGTGTACCATCTGCAGTTATCTCAGTATTATAAATCCTTGAGGGTGGGCTATTGTGAGATGTGTCACAAATCCAATAATAAGAGCCAGATGCCAATATTGACATGCCTTGATGAGTCTTTCCCCTTAGTCTTTCCTCCATGAACAAACAAATACATTGCACTAACTCTTCATTTTTCCTCATATAGGTAGTCCTCAATTTACAACTATTCATTCAGCAACCATGATGATGCTGAAAAAATGGGCTTACCATCTGGGCCCATAGTTATCACCAATAAGGTCATCTATGGCCATGGTCCCCCATGAACAAGATTTGGGTACTTGGCTCCTCTGAACACCAAGCTGCTACACCCAACTATTCCCTCCCTAATCAATGCCCCTTTTGGCCACTTTGTATAGAACACCCAGCAGGCAATACTGGAGCCAAAGTAGAAGACCTCGGCCTTCAGCAATCTCAGCCAGCTGCCATCATTCCTAGTCCTTGATTTTATATACATGTATATATTTGCCTAGGTGTGGCTACTCTAAATCTCCTCTCTCTTCTCCCTTGTCCCATCTACTTTGGGACTGTGTAGTCTCTTAATTTGGACTTTTCTCTGATGAAACGTACTGTCTCTTCTCCAGGTGCATATTCCATCACATTCTCTATCCCCTCTGCAGCATCCTCATGTTTCTTACCTGGAGATGCCTCCACTTAGCAGCCCGAGATATTTGGTGACAGCAGCTGAGATTGCAGTTGTGGTTGCTAAGTGATGCAATCATGTGACATGTTGCTTTACAACGATATAGCTTACTGTCAGAAATTAGTTTTGGTTGAGGTCATCAGCTAATAACTATCGTACTTTTAACTTTAGATTTGTCTTCTGAGAGACTAGTATCTATATTTATAGATAGAAAAAGAAAGAAAACCCACCTGGAACATTTGTCTTACTTTTCTTCTGGGCAGGTTGACATTCAGTTTATGCATCAACTGATGAATCTCTTCAATATTCAGCAAACCATCACCATTCTTATCAGCTTCCTGAAAGGTCTGCTTCACCCAGGTGGAGACAAATTAAGGAAAGTATAAACTCCCCTTATCAAAATATTGGCATACACTTTTACATTATTGAGAAAAAAGCAAAAGTGTAAAGAAAGTTTACGTAAATCAGTGCATAATGGTAAGAACATACAGCACAGAAGATATCAGCTTGTTTCTTTTTAAAGTAGAGGATAATATGCATAAATATACATATGAATGAGAAATAAGTAAGGTATGAAGCCACTAATAGTGCTGCTTTACATTACGATGCAATGGAATATACAATACCTAACCAGTTCCAAACTGAGTACCCTACAAAAACTTTAAAACTAGTTTTCAAAATTCCTACCCAGGATTTGGGAGGGTTGGGAAGAAGGCTGCACTTACTTATTACACAATAACTAAAGCCAAAGTTAATTAAACACTAACATATTGGTTGGACCTCTCCTTTTGGCAGCCCAGTTTTGGAAAGATGTCCATTGTCTTAAGATAAAATTGAAATGATGCCTATTTAAAATAAGCCCATAGAGATACAAAACTGAAGTTGATGATACAATTCTAACAAGTATAGGTTGTACAGAGACTACATTTGTTATAGTGGTGTCATCAATTCATAAAAACTCCCTTCCTAGGTTAATGTTCAGACACCATCAATAATCAACCACAGATACACAGAAGCTCCCCAGATCTGAATATTTGATTAGAAAGACATAATATAATTTGCTAATATACACTAAGATCATTGCTGGTGATGCTCTTTTGTGTCACATTAGGTTAGCCAGCTAATTCTTCAACTCAATTTATTCATGTACAGTATATACTATTATCACCTTGCTTCATTCATTCATTCTTCTTTCTAAATTATGAACCTGCAGCCACTTTAGTTATAACACAAGAAAGCTATTTCCATCAATAGTAGTAACACTTCCCAATGCCTTCTAAACAGGACAGGTGGATTTCTTCCTTAATGGCTGGGTTTTCAGGAAAAAAACCCCACAACTGACATTCACAAAGCAAAATTACAACATTGACATAGCACACGGTACTAATTACTACAAATAACCCTCTCTCTTTTAGCCTAATCTAATGTGTTAAATGTTGTCTATAATGACAGAATTTAGATTAAATTCAATAACAAAGAGTATTTGGAGTTTACTGGGCTTGGTTGTTTTCTTGCGGATGTTTCATTAGCCAATTTAGGTAGCATCATCAGTGCTAACGTAGAATGGGGTTTGCTCTGTTTATATTCTAGTACAGGGCTGTCAAACTCCTGGTCCGCATCACATGCTGGCCATGCCCATGGCTATTTTGGCAAAGGGGAAAAAGTCCCAATACATCACGTGATGCTGCTGTGATGAAGTGAGTTTGACACTCCTGCTCTAGAGGCTTGCCCTGTCAGTATTGATAGGGTTCATCTTATAGGTTCTTTGGTAGGGCTGTTTACTGTTGGCATGTTTGGCAGTTCCTTGATTGGGGTATTGTTTACATCTTTATTGTAGATCTGATGTTAATTTTGGAGTTAATCTATGCTCATGTGGGTGCCGACTGCTGATGCGGAGGTGCTTTGGGTTTTTTTGTTATCTTTTGGGCTTATTAGTTTTTGTTTTGCTAGTTTTCATTCTCTTTTTGGCTCAGTAGCATGCAAACAGAAATTGACCCAAGCAAAGCAATTTTTTTCATCCTCTTCCATTCTTCTAGAGCATACTTTGAGGGGCTACAAGAATTATCCACTAGTACTGGAAACAACAATACTGTTAGTAGAACAACATTTCCATGCTGAGTACCCCAGCTTAGTCTTTGATTGCAACTGTTTCCCTGACCAGCACCTTTTCACAATGCTGGAAGAAATCCTTTGGCTCCACTATTCTCCACATGTGAATTCCCCTTCCCTCCCACAGAGCTTTTCTGATCACAATAAAAGGAAGCTACACTCAAAATATTCCTATGACCAATGGGGATATTCTTTCTATTGCAAATAAATGCACAGGGAGTTATTCTATCTGAACCGTAAGTGCTTAAACTTCCTCTCTTATGCAATTGACCCAATTTAGCTTCTTTCCCCTCTCTGGGCCCATCATTTATTTTAAAGAAATGGTTCTCCATGGACCAATCCTGTTCCATCTGGTTTGGTTCTTCTTCCATAATTTAATAACCCATTAATTCTAGTGATTTTTTCCCTTCAGTTGGTCCCTGTTCACTTCTGACAAATGGAACAGAGGCATTTTTTGCTAGGAATCCAAGCCCTTTAGTGTCTGCCATTATATCCTCATTCCAGCTGGAGATGCTACAGGGCCCATTTCTCCGTGCAGTCATCCATCTGCCAGAACTGATCATGCAAACAAGACTTGAAGAAATATTTCTGCAAAACCAAATGCATGGCAGCCATGTGAAACCTCCAAAAGCTGGAAAGATAGAAATTGCATAAGTAATTTATGGAGTAATTAGCCACAAAATGATGGCAAGTTTTCTCTGCCTTATGATAACAAGAGCTGAAATTCGGAAATGAGAATATTTGGCATTCTTTTTTTTTAGCTCAGCAACTTGGGACGAATCAAACCACTTCATCATCAAATATCCTCACTGTGGGGAAAAATATGCTTTTCCAAATCATAATCTTATTGGAATGAAATGTCTTTTGTTTCTAGAGATTTATCCTTAGGTTACTTTATTTCAGGGGTGTCAAACTCGTGTCATCATGGCGTCATCATGTGATGTATCACGACTATTTTCCCCTTTGCTAAACCGGACACATTCTGCCCATGCCCTGCAAGTTTGACACCCCTAGTTTATTCGGTCTTTAATTAATCAGGATGTCCAAAATTACCATGTTTTCACCCCCTTTCTCTTTCATACATACAGTATTTTGTCTCTGAGAGAAATTCTGATGTTTGTAATCCTGGTTTAATGATTGCTGCTCCTTTGTTCTAAAATGAATTGCATGTGGTTGTGTTTTTGTTTTTTTACTGTATGGTTATTTGTGGAATTGACAAATAGATTATAATATGTGAAGAAAATACAAAATATTCAATGAATAATAACCCAGTACAAAGCAAGTGGCATTTTACTATCTCATAAAACCACTGGAGTAGAGACCACACTATGTCTAAAGACACAGTGTGATTAAACTACTAAGCCACTTTGTCCACGGAGAACCTTGAAAAGAACTGTACATTCACTATTACTCCATGTTTCTATTTTATGTTCTTGCCATGATTAACAGAAAAAACAAAACAGAATCACCAAGCCGATTGCCCCAATTCTGCATGCTGTGAAGGCAAATAAAACCAGCCAAATAAACAAACAGAAATTATAGCAGAAGGTAAGAATTACACATTTCCTCCAAAGGGGTCAATCAATACAAAATTAAAACAGAGGTCATAGTTCCATATGAACAGAGATGATCAGGCTCATCAGGTTAGAAACTAAATTGCTGCTTCTTTCTAATGAATCATTGAAGACTACATTTCATTACAAGCAGATGGGAACCAATTAGAACAATTGATCAGCACTTCTTTGTTATTCATTAAAATACTCCATTTTTTCCACATTTCTGCTGCAGTCTAGGGGGAAAAGTCCTCTGACAGTTGCTATATAAGCTGCATTAACTTTAATAAGTCAACTCCTTAAAGCAACCAGGTCATTTTTTAAGACTAACATAAAAGCTTGAAAATAAAATGCTTGTTTTATATGCAGCAGAAAAGTGCTGTGCTCACGAAAAATCTAAAGAAATTCTTCCACATCATTTTTAAGCACCTTAGGAAAAAACTGCAAAGTAATATTGCCTTGGATGGAACCAGTTATTATAATCAGAGCTCATTTAGCTATTTTGTAATGGCTCATGGACTTGAAAGGTTGAACCATGTTGTTACTCTACAAGTACCTATAATGAGAATTGCCACTGAAAGTAGACCTTGTATGTGCAATAAATAATTGTGAGTTCTAGTCCCACATTAGACATAAAAGCTAGCTAGTTGACTTTAGGCCCTGAATCACTCTCTTCCAGCCCAGCTCATCTCCCAGGTGAGGAAGAAAGGAGGAGGAAGAGTATTATGTATCTCATTACCTTGAATTACTTATGAAATAATAAAGGTGGCCTAAAAATTATTAATAAGTAAATAAGACAGATCAATCAGAATCACTATATTGTCCCAGAATATAGCTTTGAAAGGATATTGATCATGGGTTCTCTGTCTTTTAGCAAGAGAGTCCTCATCACTTATCCCAGCCATCAAGTATTTCAGCCCAGTGATCCAGGTACGTGCTTCCTCTGAGTTAGAAGTTATCAGATCCAATGATTCCATATGATTGCCATGGTAAATTGTAAAGCAGCAGCTTGGATCAAAGTTGCCCTCTGCATGGCGATGGAATATTTCTGATTGCCGACCTTCAGTGACTTTGTAGATAGAATCAATAATGACTGTGAAAACAATAATAAAATGGTATAATCTGGTTTATCATACAGCTGATTGCAATATTCCATTTTACATTACTAAATTAACCCAGGAACTAATTTATCTATAATAATGAATTAATTCAGAAATGCACAACTTCTGTAAACTTCAGATATGGCTTTGCATTTCATGTCAAGGATTGCATTCCGAAAGTGGCCATAAGCCTGATCCCATTCTTGCCTCACAAAATCCACCCAAAATAACTCCCCAAAATACAAAACAGTGAAATGAAATATTTGACCTCATTCATATAGGAGACTTTTTGTATCTTCAATTTAAAAAAAAAAACCCAAAATTTCTGTTGTTAAGCAAGACAGTTGTTAAGTTGTTGTTGAGTTTTGTCCCATTTTATGACCTTTCTTGACACAGTTTTTAAGAGGAACACAACACTTTAAGTTAGTAACTTGGTTGTTAAGTGAATATGGCTTCCCCACTGACTTTATTTGTCAGAAGGTCACAAAAAATGATTATATGATTCCAGGACATTGCAACCCTCAAATATGAATCACTTGCCAATGTCCAAATTTTGATCACAAGACCATGGGGAAGCTGCAATAATTGTAAGTGTGTAAAACGGTCATAAGTCGCTTTTTTCAGTGCTGTTGCAACTTTGGTCACTAAATGAACTGTTGTAACCTGTACAGATGAAAATATAGAACAGGGGTGTCAAACTCAATATCATTGAGGGCCGTATCAGTGTTGTATTTGACCTCAGGGGGCCAGAGTGGGCATGGACAGGGTGGGCGTTGCCAGCTTTACGTAACTTGTGTCAAGGACACCTGTGGAGGCCCAAACACTCTGCCAATGAAAATGGGCTGGCGAACTCCATTTCACCTGCGACAGCCTCCTGCAACCCTCTGCCAGCAAAAACGTAGGTTGGCTACAGCTCTGTTTTTGCTGGCAGAGGTACCACAGGCTGGTCTTTCATGGAATGGTGCCATGGGCAAGATGTAAGCACCCCACAGGCTGGATCCAGCCCCGGACCTTGAGTTTGACACCCCTAATATAGAACATATTTCACATTATGACCTCATGCATATCTTATATGCTCACTTTTTTAACCTATGAATAAAGAATCAGTGAAGAACTGGAGATCAAGTATTTTCTTTCCTGTGTCTGCCAATCTTAATTTTGAGGTGGTTAATACTGGCACCAAGTTTAATCACAATCATTCCTAGTGACAGACTAATGCTGTGACATGCTCTTGCGAATTAAAAAGAATAATCATAAAACATGCAAAGTAAACAATAACTTCAAAAGAACTTACTTTTTGCCTTTTCACTTTTCCTGGATGGCCTCCATCTGATGCACGTCCTGTGTTCATCAAGATAAAAAAGACGCACTAACCCTTTGGCTCCATGCTTCAGTTTAATCATCTGAGTCCCAGACTGCATAACACTCATACATCTTTCAACTAAAGGATGAAAGAGTGCAACAATTTTATTTAAGCAGCATCCCTAATTTACTCTGCTGCATAATTACTGCAATAATTATCTATAAAATAGTCACCACATATATATTTCAATCTACACTTTGCATGAAAAAATAGACAAATAATTATATAACACATGTAATACTGGAAGTACTAGATTTCTGTGGATCATTTTAAACTTAGTATAAAGAACAAAACATTTTGAAAATATCTTTTTTTTCTAACGTGCATTTTCATCACTGTACAATTTGGGATATAGCAATAGTGATAGCACTTAAGACTTACATACATCGCTTCATAGTGTTTTACAACCCTCTCTAAGCAGTTTAGAGAGTCAGCCTATTGCCCCCAACAATCTGGATCCTCATTTTACCGACCTCGGAAGGATGGAAGGCTAAGTTAACCTTGAGTTGATGAGAATTGAACTGCCAAACTGCTGCCAGCTGGCAATCAGTAGAAGTAGTTTGCAGCACTGCATTCTAACCACTGCACCACCAAGGCTCTTATAATATATAAGATGTAGTATATAATATTTTCCCAAAGCTTTAAGATCAGAGAAGAAGAAAAATCTGCAAAGAAACCCCACAGTGCATCATTTTCAGTTCACAAGTGAAATTTGTACTCATACATGAATATAGAAACATACATGAAACACACATCAAAACATGGGAACATTATTTCCTTTCCTTCTGTCTATGTAGCTATCTATCAGCTTCTCTCATTGCCTACTTTCTTTTGGCCCATTTCCATGGTTTCATTGATCAATTATTTTTATCAGAACTGGGCAGAATTATTTCATGCTTTCTTATGTGATAAAATACAGACTACAAGTCAGTAACATTTTCAGGAGGTCAACACCATCATGAGCAAACAAAAAAGTCTTACAGTTTTCAAATATCAAAAAACAGATACTAAAACACAAAGTTACACGATTTCACTGAGACTTTGTAAGATTTTATGAGAGAACATTGAATGTCCATAAAAAAAATATCATTAAGAATTTTTTTTGATCCACTCAAAGGGATATTAACAGTGGAGAAGCTTATTCATATATCTTTTCATTGGCAAATTACCATACATTTTCTCAAATATGAATAAATCAAAATCTATGATAGGAGACAAACAAATCAAATCATGAGGAAGAATTTGGAAGCAGTAAGAAAGAAAGAAAATACATTCAAGTGATAAATTCAGTGATATATTGATCTTTACTGTTTGGTTCAAACAACGGTTTGAAATTGTGTATCTATGTTGTTCAGGCATTATAAAGGTCAAAAATATACAAAAATATGTACTTGTAATATACTTTCCTAATGAATAAATAATGGACAAAGGGATCAACTGTATTATCAATTAACATTTCATACACTGATTAGGATTTAATATTTGTGTTATTCTTATTAACAATATTTATAAGTGATATAATTCCAACATTCTTTGCACACTCATGAGGATATAAAATGTTTATACTTGTACCTATAAAAATATCTCTAAATAAATATAAAAATTCTGCATAAGGATATTTATTCAAAACAATATGGTCCAGGATGCGAATGCATAAAGTTCAGCATATGGACAATATATAACAGTATATTTATTTATTTATCTATTTGATTAGTCGATTATTACAAGATAATAGGTATAAGTATAAACATAGTTATAAATACATGGATACATATAAGAAAATAAAAGAAACAGTAGGACAGGGACAGTAGGCACTTTGGTGCGCTTATGCATGCCCCCTACATGTTACATATATACATATATACTGTATATAACTGTATATAACTGTTATATACAGTATATAACAGCACTTACATATACTAATATATAGAGGGTTGCCAGATTCCAACACTTTACAATTTCTGCTTATACAATAGGACTTCCCCCTTCAATCTTCCTTGCATTTACTAAAAAAAAAATCTGACTCTATCATTCCATCAGCAGGAAGAAATTCAACTTTTGTATTACACAAGATTTCAGAGCTCTCTGTGAATTCATTTGATATGTTTTGCAAATACAACAAAACATACATTTATATTTTTGGATTGGTGGATTTTTTTCTATCAAATACACACACAAAAATTAAAGAACCATTGCTTTTGTAGCATGTCACAAAGATTCTAAACTGAACTCACAAAAATTAATCCACACTCTGTTCTAGCTATATTTCTAATAAAACAATGCAAAAGCCACCGATCAAATGTCTAGCTACAAGTTCTTGAAACTATCCAAGATCATAGAAAATTGTTAATTCTTGTGGATCACAGATTATTAACTAGGAAAGAAAGTAAGGCTGTTGGGTGATTGTATACTTATTTTTATACCATCATCATTGAACATGGTATAAGTCTCACTTCCAAACAGGCACTGGACTTTATTCTTACACTAAATATGACTTATTTTCAAGTAAACATATATAAGGTTGGGCCCTTAAATTTCTCTAAATATGACTGTATAAACCTTTTGAAAAATATGCTTTCCAATAATTTCTCACAGCTAGGTGGCTGTGCATGGACTCACACAGACACAGATAGCCAGAAGCATTTCTGAAGCAACTGCATGAGAAAATTTGAATAAGGGTGTTTTTAATCACAATACTGCACATCACAAAGAAACTTTATTCAAAGTCTCTACACAGCCTTTGCCATCAGTAAAGATTTTGCACAGTAGTTAAATTTCACTGTCAAAACACAAATCACATAAGAAGTAACTGCAATAAAACATTATTTGCCATTTAAATTGTATCAGTCTGACAACATGCTAATCAACATGTTAATCAAGGAGAGCATTTCCAATAATTTCTTAAAAGCAAAACAGAACTGAATCTCAGAAAAACTAGCAGAAATATCTAGTTCAGAATCAATGTGGCAGTCCTTATTCCCTCATATTCCCACATGGCAGTTTATGGGTCATTGAAACTCTAAGAAAGATACCAACTCATTTGGCTCAGGCAGCATCCTTGTGAAGTTGCTACACTTCCCACTACAAGATAGATCTCCGAAGCTAGAATAGAAGCCATTGGAGGAAGAAAAATCCAGATGATGGCTTGAAAGCTGAGTGAACGGCAGACAATCTTTATCCCACTTGATAAACAATGTTTTAGTACAGAGAAAATCAAAAGCTGTTGGATTGGGATTGCTAAACTGCAAGCCTGAGCAGTAGGACACACATGGCATGTTTTCAAAAAGCACCCTAATCTGTGCTAATACCGTCTTCCATTTGTCATTTATCCCTGTGTAAAATGAAGTCTTTAACCTCCTACCATGGCTTGGGTAAGGCACTTGGTATTATGAATTGCATTCACCATTTCAAGCATAAAGCTTGCTTTTAAGCAGCTTATGCTTCTCTCTGAATCATGCCTAGCCCAAAGCATTTAAAAATAAGTACACTTGCATTTTACTTCAGAATACTGTATTAGGCAAACAATGTATTGCTATCATGATCCCCCCAAAGAAGAACTCCATGCAGTTTGATGAAGATGTAAACAATGGTCAAAAAGTACATAAATTCCACAAACCAGAAAAATTCATTTTAACACAGTATTTTGATATTCCAATCCCACTGAGTCTCAATGCATGTCATTCAGAAAATCATTACTGCAACAGATAACTCCCAC
This sequence comes from Naja naja, assembly GCA_009733165.1. Classification (NCBI taxonomy): domain Eukaryota; kingdom Metazoa; phylum Chordata; class Lepidosauria; order Squamata; family Elapidae; genus Naja; species Naja naja. The sequence continues at coordinate 161,776,825 of CM019151.1, forward strand.
TGCATATCTATTATTCGGTATCATTTGTAGACCCAGTTATGTATATGTATTATTATGACAATATGAGGGTTGATTTCAGTGTGGTACTGGTGAATTAGGTTTCTGGAAGCATCAGAGATTGTATCTGCAGCAAATGTAGCCTGTGGTAAATGCCCATCAACAGATGTCAAAGTCCAAAGGAAGAAGAAAGAAAAAAGATATAAAGGAGTGGCTTCCAATCTTTTTTTACAGCAGTTGTAAATATATTTTATCCAAAGTTGCATCATGGCTCCTTTATTTCCATATCCTACACTTTCTAAGAAGTCCACAAATCACAACTTATTTTTCCTCCTGTTTTCAGCCAAAAGTCTATAAAGGATTTCCAGTCACTAACAAATGTAGCTATTGTCTAATCAAACTTTCAAATTTTCATTTTCTAATCAAATTTTGCATCTCTGGAAATTTGGTCATCTTCACCAACCATTGTGGCTGTTTCAGAATCCTTCCATCTTTTTGCACATAATAATCTCACTGCAGTTATCATGTACAAAAATAATCAGACATTATTCCAATTTAGCTATCTGTCCATTAGGTCCAGCAAGAAAAATATGGTTTCAGTTGAATATTAATCTTACAGATAGAAAAAGAAAAATTATAAGCAAAGTAACCAACTTCATACTCCTTCCTTTTGCTTCTAACAATCTTAATTTTTAATTCATTCAGATGCTGTCATAGGATTTGATCACTTTTCAGTTTAATTTTTTCCCATTTCAAAGATTTGTTCAAGATTATAACCAACTTATTGTTTTAGTCCAGTAAGAAGTCCTTATCCAGGTCAATTTATTGGCTATCATTTCTATTTTTGCTTTAGTCATTTTCTTAGTCTTATAGTCCATAATATTTTACTTCTCCACTACTTCTGCAAATTCTTTCTATTGTGATGCTTACCCATCAAGCAAAATTTGTTTCATCTCTTTACCTTTTAAAATCTTCCAAGTTGTCCTTTTTCACACCAATAGTATCTTTAGTATATAATCTGTTCTTGAAAGCATGTAGCATTGCTGAGACTGCTTCTATTCTTTATTTAAAAGCAAAGGTAAATTCACCAAGCAGATTTTCAAACTTGTCATTTTGAAGACCTCTAGCATCCTTAAAATAGTTGAATGGGTAATTTCAAATGAGATTAGAAAGTGAGTTAGCAAACTCAGTTTATTTTAAAAGTCTCCATTAGTAATTTAGTAAATGTGGAAACATTTACCATGATGGTTCTCTTCATCTCCTGGCTCTCAAATTCATGGGAAACCACTGTCCTGTTTCCTTATGAATAGCAGCTGTCCAGAGCACAAGTGGGCAATCTCCCTATCCTATCCTTATCCAAAGAAGTACTGTGGAACTGGTCTATTCAGCAATGGATTTGCGGGGAGATCATTAGGTTTACATTTTCTTAACATGTCATATTTTTACTACAATGAATTTTGTGTTTCTTGTTCAAAAAAAATCAGAACTGTATACTCAGGAAAAGTACATGCAAAAACATTCCTATTGGGGATATTTAATAAGCACTTATATAAAAACATTTGGAATATCATGTAGAAATAGGGAAGAATATTCTTGCCATGAAAACCTTGTATTAGAGAAGCAGGTGGGGTTATCATTTTCTATTTTCCTAACTGAAGAGCTGGAAATTAAAAATTTCAATAACATAAGTTGTAATGTTTAAGACTACAGAAATCAATAGGGTATTTCAGCAATATTGGTAACTATTTTAAAAAATGCAAATGAGCAATAGTAACACCATCAATCCTTGTGTACAAAATTGATTGAAAGATAGTTTTGCTCTTTGTTCCCAATTCCAGAATCAAGGATGCATGTGCAGAAAATGCATCAAAAAGTTGAAAACATGAAAGTTTTTTTTATTGTTGATTTGTATACTATATAGTGCATCTTTCTGAGGCTGGTAAAATGAGGACTCAGATTGTTTGGGGGCAATATGCTTACTCTATAAACCTCTTAGAGAATGCTGAAAACAATATGAAGTGGCATATAAATCTAAGTGCTATTGCTATTTGCTAGGGAGAAGTTAAAATTATTGGATTGACATTTTTATTTTTATTTATTTTTCACACCTCTGACCTGTCTATCTCCCTCAGTTTTATGTAGTTCTCCCTATGTGTTCTCCATTGATCTTGTTTTTCTTTTCATTCAGGCTGCTAAATTTATTTTTTAAAAATCTGCTGTTTCACATACTTGTTTTCCTTTTAGGCAAGTTGCCAAATGCAAATGGGTGTTCTGTACACATATTAGGAAGATGTTACAAATAAATAACCAGGAAAGAAAATTTTGCTGCTATTTTATGGTTCGTTGGCTGTTGCTTGTTGGGATCACTTGCTGTTTATGCAGGCAAGCGAGGCTGCAAAAATAACTGTATGCCAAAATATTGCTTCTCCTCTGTGGTATTTTTTTTCAAATTCCCCAAATTAATGTTCCTATAGCTTGGGGGATAAGAAACATCCCATATTGTACCTAGGAAGAAAAACAGGGGAGCAAGGGCTTCTCTTATGTTCCTATTGTTCTTTTTTTAAAAAAAAAACTTTATTAACTTTTATTACCATTAAAAACACACACACACACAAAGAAAAACCCCACACCAAGCACAAACTATTGGACACACCAACATAAACCATTAAAACATTAAAAATATTGTATTCAAAACAACCTGTGCCGATAATTACTTAGCAATCTTTTATATATTCTATCAAGTCTTAACTCCTACCTGAACGTATTGTACTCCATCTATGCCTCTATTGATAATTCCTATTCCTTCTTCTATCTCCTCTAGCCATTTGTACCAACGTTCCCACACCATATAGAATGCTGAGTCTTCTTTACCTTTAAGGCTTAACGATAATTTATCCATTTCCGCACAATTCATTATCTTTTGTATAATCATTTGATCTTTTGGGATGTCAGGCTGTTTCCAACATTGCGCAAATATAATTCTTGCGGCTGTTAAAATGTGTATTAACAAATATTTTATACTCTTTAGATATCTTTTCCTGAGAATTCCCAGCAAAAAGAGCTCTGGTTCTAAATCCACTTTTTCATCGATAATTTCTTGTAGCCAAATTTGAATTTTACGCCAATATTTCTGAGCCTCTGGGCAGGTCCACCACATATGATAGTATGTTCCTATTATTCTTATGGAAGAACACTCAAAAAATTTCAAGCAGTTATTTCAGAACAGGCAACAATCACATCATTAATGCTCTGGGTGGGGGATTACCAACTATTCAACCCCTGTCATGGACCGACCATTTTCTCCTACGGCTGGCCTTCCATTATGCCACCCCTCGTCGCTAGGATGCGGAACCGACTAGGTGGTTCCACCCCAGGTGTCTAATGGATCTGGAGAGGTTCCAGACGGTGCTTGGGTTGATGCCTGCCTCCCTTACCCACAGCCCGGTTGAGGTCCTGGCAGACGCCTGGCATAAGCCTGCCTCCGCGGCTCTTGACCGAGTTGTTCCTTTGAGGCCTCTGACCCGGTGCAGATCCTGGTTGGCTCCCTGGTTTTCCGCAGAGCTCCGGGAGATGAAGTGCCAGAGGAGAGGCCTAGAGAGCAGTTGGAGGTCCAGCAGGTCCGAATCTGACTGATCGCAGTTAAGAACCTATACTAGGTCTTATCTTGCTGCGATGGGAATGGCGAAGTATGCTTACTTCTCCGGTCTCATTGCGTCTGCAGATAATTGCCCGGCTGCCCTGTTCAGGGTCACCCGTTCCCTTTTTAATAAGGGGATGAGGGAGGACCCTTTGTGGGGGCGGGCCGAGGAGTTTAGTCAGCAACTGTCGGACAAGATTGCTCAGATCTGGGCCAGTCTGGATTCTGACTGGTTAGAGTCTGATGGGAGTGAGGCGGCGGGTCTTATGGATTCCATCTGGGAAGAGTTTGATCCTGTGACTCCAGATGAGGTGGACAGAATCATGGGGAAGCTGAGTGCTGCCATGTGTTTATTGGACCTGTGTCCTTCCTGGCTGGTTTACGCCACTTGGGAGGTTACACGAGGCTGGCTCCAGGTAGTGGTCAACGCTTCTTTGAGTGAGGGATCCTTTCTCCCCACCTTGAAGGAGGCAGTGGTGAGGCCCTGCGCATGATCACTCAGGCACTTGTCACCTCCCGGCTCGACTACTGCAACGCTCTCTATTTAGGACTGCCCTTGCATACCATCCGGAGGCTTCAGCTGGTGCAAAATGCAGCCGCGCGGGCTGTGATGGGAGCTTCCCGGTACTCCCATGTTACACCCCTCCTGCGTGGCCTGCATTGGCTACCGGTTGCCCTCGAATGAGATTCAAGGTTCTGGTACTGACATTCAAAGTCCTATGAGACATGGGTCCGGGCTATTTACGGGAGCGTCTACTGCCGGCATCGAATACCAACCACCCTGTATGAGCACACAGGCAGGGACTCCTTGGCATGCCATCTGCGACCCAGTGTCGTTTGGCAGTAATGCGGGGGAGGGCCTACTCTGTGGCGGCTCCCGCTCTGTGGAACCAACTACCTCTGGGGCTCCGCCTGGCCCCTCACTTCTGCACTTTCCGCCACGATCTGAAAACCTGTTTGTTTGAACAGGCTGCACTGTGCTGACTCCTCGGGGGGGGGGGTGTTTTTATAATGTAAATTATAAATGGGTTTTTAGTTTAATTTGGCTTGGTTAGTTTAATTCTATTTTAGATAATTTATTGTGTCGGTTTTAGTTGTGAGCCGAGTCCTTTTGGAGAGGGGCGCATACAAGTCAAATAAATAAATAAATAAAATAAAATAAAATAAAATAAAATAAAATAAAATAAAATAAAAAAATTTGATTCTTCTGCATTCTCCAGGAAGATTGATACTGGGTCGGGGGGGCAGGGAGAGAGGAAATCACATACGTCAAATCCTCCATTTACAACTGAGCTATGACACTGTGGTTTGTTCCCATGATACTCTATAGTGTACAAAACCAAGTAAAGAGAGAGCTGCATGGATACCACTCACCTGAGTATTGTTCCCTCTCACAGAAATAATGTAATAGGAAAGCCCAGACAATACTCCATAGATACTGTAGGAAGCCCCCCCCCAAAGAATGAAATATTTTGGGGGAAATTAAAAAAGCAGGATAAAATATTTCTTCTAAAGGAGAAATTTAAAAAATCTTAAAGGAGGCAGAAACCAGCCTGTTTCCCTGCCCCAAGCAGGAACTGAGGAGGCCAGCTTTTAGAAATGCAGATTTGGTAATCCATTCAGAAAGACTGGGTCAAGACTGAAACTCAGATAATCAACAAACAAAAGGTTGACAAAATTAGCTCAGACAAACACCTAGGAGTTGCATTTTCTCTTTTGCCTATAGAGCCAGCTATGACCCTTATATAACCCCTACATGACCCCCATAGGAATCCAGAAGGTATAAAAACCTACCCACTCTAAACTCCATTTTGTCAGCTGTCCCAGAACCACAAACCCTGGTGGTTCTGTATACCAATAAATGAACTTTCCAAACAGCCTCCATGTTGTTTCCAGCGTCTTTCTCCCAGCTTGGAACTGAACCAGATGGATTTTCCTTCTAACAATACTAATAGGTCCCACCTACACCAAAAGGATATGAGAGTAGTCATCTTATACTTTTTCAACTGTGGCATGTGATGCATCAAAATAGGCAACATATGCTGTCAAGTGGAAAACATACAACAAAATCATCAACTGGATCTAACTCTACCGAAATATTCTTCAGGGTTCAAGAGAAGCAGAATAATTTGTTATTAAGCAGTCAGGATCCCCTCATGAGTTTGAATTAAGATTTAGTTTGTATCTTTCAGAATCAATGAAGTCAGGGCTGGCATCACTTACAACCAGATAATTTGTATAGTGAATACAGTATGCTGCATAAGGATCAAAAGCATCTCTGGGTTTCAAGCAGGATCCTATACAAACATCCAGTTTTATGACAAAAATAAGTTTTCCTCTTTTTCACCTTTCCCTGCAATTTCCCTTTCACCTGTCCCCCAAAGATTTCGATACAAAACCAAGAAAATTACAATTAACTTACATTGAATTATCTATCATTCATGCAAGTTAATTCAAGACTGTGAGGATGTTGAAACTATTAAAGGCTTTTCTTAATTTATCAAACAAAGAAATCTCACTGAGGCACTCTAAGGGTGCAAAGAAAAAAAAAGAGAAGGCATCTACATGCCTAATTAAGAGGTTTCGTGCTGGCTACTAAATCAGGAATTAAAGCAAATTTTATAAGGTCAATTCTACCATACTTCTCATTTATGCAGACTTTGAAAGAGTACTGTGCAAGCAGGAAACCCAGCCAGAGGGCAGCAAGTTATTGGAGAAAGCTGCAGATCTTTGCATATATTATGCCCACATTCCGCACCCTCCAAACAAAGACAAATTAGTTATATTAATATGAACTTGTGGTCATATATTCTAAGAACAAAAAAATTTGTGTATTTAAAGTGGAGCTTTCCTCCTAGTAAATTACTTAATTCCCTTGTTTCACTAGCACTAAGCAATTCAATACCTCTACTGACAGGTGATAATTATACTTCAACTTGTTAGAACCTTGGATTAAGTTACTTCCACCTGTTTATTTTCTGGGTCAAACTACTTCAGTGCAAGCATGCAGTCTTTCACATACCATTATGATAATAATGAAAGGAAGATCAAGGCATAAAGATTGGAGTTATATAGAGAGAAACAATATCATTTCATCATTCAATTTCTACTACATTTTAGTTCTTTCCCACTCATCCTTTTATTACTACCATGTTTTGTTTTGATTTGATTCATTCTTATATTTCTCTGCCAATTCCCATGATTGCAAATCTTAAGTTGTTATGCAAATGAAAATGAAAATACAAAATGTGAACCTATTAAAGTAGCATGAAAGTATGTGTTTGATTTAAAAGCGATAGAGTGCAGGAAAAAAAAACAAAATATAAACTATTTAAAATATCATTCATTGTGGGAAGGTTTGGGTAAAAAAGTAAAACTTCAATAAGTCTCCACAAAATTCAGGAAGTAGTTTACTTGAAGTCAAAAGAGTCATCAAACTATATGTACCAATAACAACTCCCAAAACCAGAAAAAACAGATTACCCATAACAATAAGGAAGCTTCAATCCAAAAATAGATCACTTTGGCGGAAAAACAAATCTGGTCACGTTGCCAACTTCAAAAGCCATTACAAAAATTTATGCTACCAGATAAAGACTGAATGTGCAAATCATCACATTAAACAAGAGGAAAACCTTCTACGCACCAATTCCCCCGTGCTTTCTACAATTTTGTAAACAACAAACTAAAAGATTCAAGGTCCATCCCACCCCTGAAAGGACCTAATGGTAAAGACTGCAACGACGACACCATCAAAGCCAACCTCTTTAACACATTCTTTGGCTCAGTATTTGTAAACAGCAATGGATCATGCCCAGTATTTCCTAGTTGAATCACAGACAACTACAATGATCTAATACGTATCGATTTTACAGAAGACAATGTTGAAAAAGCACTACGCAACCTAAAACCATCTCTATCTATTGGACCGGACGGAATATGTGCCTACTTCTTTAAAAAGCTATCCGCTGCTGGACATCCGTTTTGAGCCTCTTCGAAGATGGACCACATCCACAACTGTGCACAGTTTTGATCCATGCTCGCTGCTGGAGCACCACGAGCCGGCTGGCTTTGGGGTTAAAACCACCCTGTAGAGGTGGTGAAGAGGGGGTAGCCGCCAGTAGGGTTGAGGAGAGCCGCATCTCTCCTCCCCAGCTGGTCTTTTTCCCTTTCCCGAAGGCGGTTGCAGCGGTGGCCAGAAATGGCCACCTCAAAGAAGAACTCGAATGGATAAGATCGTGCAGGAGGAATTTTGAAGGAGAAAGTTTGACAGACCAGGCTTGATACTGAAAACATCTATCTAAGGTACCTGGAATCTGAACAGTTAAAAATAATACCATACCTATAAAAACTTTTAAAGTGGTGAAGGAAAGTGAAAGGAAAAAGAATTGGTTTTTTTCTTCTTCTCCTCTAATATTGGCAGTTTTAAACGGTTCGGAATATTAAGAAAAGATTGGCACAAGAAATGGATATTAATCTACTTTGACATTAAAAGGCTGTTGTCAGCTGAAAAATAAAGTGTCAAAGGGATAAAGATTTTTGAATAACTTTAAAGAATCTTTTTTATAAAGAGAGAGAAAGAAAGAAAATAGAGGAAGAAGAAGAGTAAAAGGAGGGTGTAGTCTGGAAATGGAGGATACCACCTGGATTTAAATAGCACTGAGAGTGGAATTGTAACAAGATTTGGAAAGAATACATTGTAACTGAAACTTTGTTGCAAGCCTACAAAGCCCCGGAAAAGTGAAAGTGAGAAAAGAAGCAAGAAATAGCTTTGGACTTTTGGAGGATTCCTGGAATTTTGGACAGAGGATCCTAGTGAAGTGGATTAAAACTGATTGGGGGTTGCTTTAAAAAAATATTTTTCAAAATGTCATCATCTTTTGAAGAATTAAAAATGCTACTTAAAGATTATAAAGAAGAGGCACAATTGATAGAAATGGAGATCCTTAAATATAGAAAACAACAGGAAGCGCTGGCTGAACAAGAAGAGCGGGACAAAGAAGAAGCCATTTTTAATGATCAAATAACTTTAGGCGTGGTTAAGAAAAAAGGGAAGAAGAAAAAGGGGAAAAGAGGAAAGAGAGTTAAAAATCTAAGATTTGAGGCAACAACCAAAAAAAAGTATAATCTGAAAAGTAACTATAATACTATAAGGAATCAGAAGAGAGGATTGCAGAAGGGAGAATTGGATAGAAAAGGGAACAAAAAGGGAAGGGAGAAGAAGGGGGGATGGAAAAGAAAAGAAGTTACAGAAGATTGAATCAAGATGTACAGCAACAAGGAAAGTATACAAGACTTAATGGGATAAATTCATTTTGGCATAGAGATAATGGTTAACTTAACTTAAAGAGAGGATTCTACAAGGGTACGTGAGATAAATATGGTTATGTTAGAAATAGAAAGAAGTTAGAAAATGTCTTAGATGATTAAAGTGATGTGTATTTTTTTAATAAGTAAATGAGGTAAAGAGTGTAAGAGAATAAGGCTTTTTATAATTTAAAAAGAAAGTATAAAAACTAAAAGAAGTATGGAATGTTTTAATATTGTTCTTTGTTGTTGAAATATAGTGATATGGATGTTCAATGGTAACAAAATGGAAATATTTTAAATAGAAATGAATGAATAATTAATATTAATGGCTGAATTGAATTTGAATAGAAATAATTACCTTAGTTACTATTGTTTTATCTATATCTATATCTATATCTATATCTATATCTATATATGTAGGTCTTGGTGTATTCGGGTCTTGTCCCGTGTAAGATTGAGAATACCTTGGCAACGTTTCGACAAAATGCCTTTTTGGCTATGTAGTTACAGTGGGCTCTAGCACTTAGATCATTAGAGATGAGTACCCCAAGGTCCTTGACGGAATTTGGATCATCAACAAGGTCTTGACTATTCAGCTTCCGTCATCTTCAGGCTGGTGTCTTCAGCTTCGTTCTCCTGGGAGAAGTGTGTGATCGTGGCTGTTTTTCCCTTTTAAACTCTAGAGTTGGCTGTGTTGTTACTTCTTGATTGGTTGTGGAGTTGATGTATGCAGATTGGAAGGCTTTTTCCTGAGACCCTGTGTGGCTGAGGTGCTGGCTGTGTGTCTCTCAGCCTTTTGTGTTGTAACGACCTGGATAATGGGCTGTGTGATGACCTTCTGAGTTCTATTGTTGTGACGTCCTGGGTGTGGTGCTGTAATCTCCTGGGTCGTTGTCTGTGCTGCAACCTCCTGATGTTTTGTGTTGTGATCTCCTGAGTTCTGTGATGTAGTATCCTGGGTGGAAGGCTGTGATGTGGCATTCTGGGCCTTGGTTTGGCTCCGAGTTTGAGGTCTGGCTATGTGTTTATAGCGTGTGTCAGTTTGCTTAGTTTTGGGGTTGGAGGGGGATGTAGCAGCTGGTGTTGCAGCCATGGTCTGGTTTCTGGATGGTGGTTGCCTTTCATCTGTGGCGTGGGATTGGGTTTGAGTCTGGTGAAGGCATTAAGAGGTGTTAACCTAATCCTACATAGCTTTTTCTCCGGTAATATCACACTATTAACTAGAGCATACAAAACATTTGCTAGACCAATACTTGATTACAGCTCATCAGTATGGAACCCGCATTACATATCTGATATTAATACAGTTGGGAAAGTCCAAAAATATTTCACAAGAAGAGTTCTCCACTCCTCTACTCGTTGCATAATACCTTATGCCACCAGACTTGAAATTCTAGACCTAGAAAACCTAGAACTACGCCGCCTTCGGTCCGATCTAAGTATAGTATATAAAATTATACATTGCAATGTACTACCTGTCAATGAATACTTCAGCTTCAACCATAACAATACAAGAGCACGCAATAGATGCAAACTCAAGGTAAACTGCACCAAACTTGATTGCAGGAAATACGACTTCAGCCACAGAGTGGTCAATGTCTGGAATACTCTACCTGACTCTGTGGTTTGTTCTCCAATCCCCAAAAAATTTAACCTTAGACTGTCTACTATTGACCTCACCCCTTTCCTAAGAGGTCTGCGGGGGGCATGCATAAGCACACCAATGTGCCTACTGTCCTGTCCTATTGTTTCTCTCTATTTTTCTTATATGTATCCATTTCATGTATTCATAACTATGTTTATACTTATACCTGTTATCTTATAATCGCTTGACAAATAAAATAAAAATAAAATATATTATGGAAAGTGTTAAGGGAAAGCTTTTTTTGGCCAAAGCAGTGGAAATCAATACATTTAGAACCATTTGGTGACAACTAAGGCAAAGAGAGATTCATGTACTCAAATGTAATAAGAATAAATGGTGAGCTTGGATTATATGAATTTAAAGAAAGAGAAAAGTCCTGTGCCTTGGACATTAAAAGGGAAGCGATTTTAATTAAGAGACTCAAGAATGAAGAGAGTGATAACTGGTGAGAAAAAGGTCTGCATCTTTTAAATATGTGATTTCTTGCTACAGTTGTTAAGTAAACCATTGCAGTTGTGAAGTTAGTAACAGTTTTTAAGTTAATCTGGATTTCCCATTGACTTTGCTTATCAGAATGTCTCAAAAGCTGATTATATGACCCCAGGACACTGCAGCTGTCATAAATATGAATCAGTTGCCAAGCATCCAAACTTTGATCACATGACCATGGGGATGCTACAATGGTCTTAAATGTGAAAAATGGTCATGTCACTTTTTTTAGTGTCATTATAACTTTGAACTGTCACTAAACGAAGTATTGTAAGTCAAGGACTATCTGTATTCATACACACATGGCAAAAAATGAATATAATCCAAAAGCATGGTTGATTTCATAGTTTATTAAAAAAAAAGATTGAGAGACTTTATGAAGGATATGAGGTTACAACGAGACACTCTGAAAGTTCACTGTTTAACAGTGTCAAGAGTGCATCTTAAGGATGGGGAAGGAGAAAATAGAAGAATTTCAGAAGAGAATAAATAAATCCAACATGAAAAGGTATTAGAATGTACTTCTAAATGTGACATGAAAAAGGAATAGAAATGGGTATGTACAGCATCTATATGTGTAATAAGAATAATCGGAGATGGTGACTATCGAGGCCAGGGCCCCGCACACCATTTCGGAGTTGGCACCTGTGGGAGGATGGAGGGGTCACCATGGAGGCATGTGGGACAATGGGGGATGAGAAAGGTTGGAACAAGAGAGCACGGCAAGAAACTGTGATTCAAGGCCAGCACGCAGCCAAGAAGTCCAGGGCCTGCCGACTAAGGAGGGACCAGTGATTCCTTGCAGGAGCAAACATTCTCCGAGGGCGGGGAGAGCTGAGCCCTCATAATCAACTGGAGGGTGGAAGGCTGTAATGCTGACTAAATTTGCATCACCTTGTGCCAAGTCTGTTACTGAGTAAAGGAGAGTTACTCTACTTGTGGTGTGGTCTCTTTCCTTGAGGCACAGACTCAGAACAGTGACAAATAATTTGTGCTGAAGCCCCCAAAGTGCTATGGAACAGGTAGGAGCATGCATGCCATAGTTGTTGGCATCTCCTTAAAGTAGCTGAATCTTTTCCTGGGATTGCATCCAAGGAACATACATATTTGAGATAAGGAGATGCTAGCAACATGGCCACACCCAATACAATGCATATTTCACACTACTGGCTTTTGATCCAAACCAAAGCACTTCCTGCATATGTACATGCTTAATTTTCATTGTTATAAACTCTGTTCCATTTCTTTCAAGCAGTGTTTCTGAAGGTAGGCAAGTCTAAAATGTGTGGACCTCAACTTCCAGAATTTTGGCTGGTGAGGCAATCCTGGGCGTTGGTCTTAAAAGGTCCCATGGTTGAGAAATACTGCTCTAAATGGAAGAGGGCAGGTAGAATACTGAATGAAAACAGTAGGCACTGCAATAGCAGGTATGGAAGGTTTTGTGTTTGGCACACTGAAAGAAGAGGCGGAGGCAGCAATAAAGCTTAACAGGCTTTATTGTTAATTTGTATCTCAGCTGCAGCTAGCCACTAACTCGCAGCAGCAGCTGAGAGAGAGAGACACCGATTCTGTTTGACAGCTCCTTTTATACAAAGCTGTCAAACGGCTCAGCCAATCAGCAGCTTCCCCGGCTTCCATTTAAACAGCTGACCGGAGTGAAGACTTGCTGGTCGCAACACTCCTTCCCCCTGGAACTGTGCAAGCGTAGTCGTCCAGATAGGCGGGGCAACGCTTCTCTCGCTCAGATCGCCTTAGTTCTGCAGCCGGCAGCAATGGGGAAGGACCTGTTGCTGGAGCGGTGCCTTCCTCCTGGGGTGGTGTTGTCTCCCCTTCTCCGGTAAACTCGGCTGGCTGCGGCAGCACCCTGGGTGATAAAGGGACTTCTTTGGATGGCAGCAAGTGAGCTCCGGTTGACGACGTCATGACTTCTCTAGGTAAGGCCTCTGCGAGAGACCGCTGGTCAGGCACCGGTCTTTGAGGGCCTTCAGTGTTGTCATATTCAGTGTCCGCGGTATCGGCCTCCCTCCGGACTGGACCTGTAGGGGCACTCCAATGGCTCCTTAGCTGGTCCACGTGTCAGCGCCATAGTCTGCCATCGGCCAACCTTACCCTATAGGATTTGGGGCCTGTTTTTTGTTCTACCCACCCAGGCAACCATAAGGGATTTCCTGCATAATTGCGGGACTACACCAGGTCCCCTGGCCTAAAATCCCTTTCCTTGCTGGATGAGTCAAGGGGTGCCCTGGGAGTATATGTAGGGTGCAGCTTGTCGAGGGTTATGCGAAGTCTTCTTCCCATTAGAAGTTCAGCTGGGGTGAGGTTGGTGGAAGCGCTTGGGGTGGTATGCTGGGTTAGTAGGTACTGGGCTACCTTGGTAAGCCAGTCCCCTTCTGCCATTCTCCCCAGGGCTTCTTTGGCTGATCTTACAGCCCTCTCTGCCAAACCATTGGAAGCTGGGTGAAAAGGGGAAACCAGGGCATGTCTGATACCCCTTTGGGCCAGGAAGAGTTCAAAAGGAGAGGAGGTAAATTGGGGACCATTATCGGAGACCAGGGTGTCTGGGAACCCATGGGATGCGAAAATGTTGTCCAAGACCTTGCAGACAGCTTCAAAAGTAGTAGATTTGAGGAGAACCAGCTCTACCCACTTGGAGAAAGAATCAACTAGGACTAAAAGGTTTTTCCCTTGCATGGGGCCTGCTAAATCCACATGCAACCTAGACCAAGGTGTATTGGTATCTTCCCATTCCCCAGGAGTGGCGGCTGGTGGAGCCGGTCTGGACATTTGGCAGATGGAGCAATTTTGAACTTTATTAGTAACTGCCTCATCCAGTCCCGGCCACCACACATAGCTCCTGGCCTAAGCCTTCATTCTGTTGATGCCTGGATGACCCTCATGGAGAACATCAATGATACATGGTCTTAGCAGGTGTGGAATAATTACATGGGGTCCCCACAATAAACACCCTTTGAGCACACTCAGTTCTGCCTGGTGTGCCTTGAAGGGGTGGAACTCTGATGCAAGGACATCTCTTGGCTACCCTCTCCGGACCCAGTCCATAAGTTGAGATAGCTGCACATCTCTAGTGGAAGCGTAGGCAATATCATCGGCCATGAGAGGCAATTGAAGGTCTTCCAGCAGGAACATGGAAGCTGAAGGGGCAGGGGCAATGACCAAAATAGGTAATGGGCATCTGCTTAAGGCATCAGCATGTGCTACGTCTTTGCCAGGCCTGTAAGTCAATTTGTAGGTGTAAGCTGCCAAGAAAAGTGTCCATCAGGTCATCCTTGGGGAAAGAATTTGTGGGCCAGGATACCTAGCAAAGGCTGATGGTCAGTGATGAGCTCAAACTGGTGTCCATAGAGGTATTCATGAAACCTCTTAACAGAGGCCACTGCAGCCAACACCTCTTTGTCAATTTGGCTGTAGTTGCGCTCTGATTTGGAAAGCATTCTGGAAAAGTAGGCGATAGGGGCTTCCTGGCCATTTGGCAATCTATGGCCTAGGACTGCCCCAATCCCATAAGGTGAGGCATCGCAAACCAAAACAAGGGGAAGAGAATCACTGAATTGTATAAGGACCTTTGATGAAGTAAGCAGGGCTTTTACTCTTTACTTTTAAAGAGGCCTGTTCAATGGCTCCCCACTTCCAAGGAGTTTTGGAATCTAACAGTCTGTGCAAAGGTTCTGCTACAGTGGCCTTGTGAGGCAGGAAAGAGCTGTAGAAATTAAGAAGTCCCAAAAAGGCTTGCAACTCAGTTTTGTTTTGAGGAACCGGGGCATCCTGAATAGCACGCACTTTGGACTCCACAGGGTGAATTCCTTTGCAATCAATGTGATAACCCAGGAAGTCTACCTGGGAAACTGCAAAGATGCATTTTTCTCTGTTTAGTTTTAGACCAGCCTTCTGAAAACACTGGAGAACCTGTTGCAGTCTTGCTAAATGTTCTTGTGGACTGTCAGCAGCAATGAGTATGTCATCGAAGTACAGAATGACACCTTTGATGTTGTAAAGTAAACATTCCATAATTGATTGGAATATGCCAGGGGCAATGCTGACACCGAATTGTAAATGTTTACATTTGAAAGCACCCCTATGAGTAATGATTGTTTGGGCCTCTGCTGTCTCATTGTCTACTGGGAACTGCTGGTATGCTTGAGTCATGTCCAGCTTGGTAAAAATGGAGCTTTTCCCCAGGGAATGAGGCAGGTGCTGTATGATAGGCACAGGATAAGTGTTTGGTTGGAGTCCCCTGTTTATCGTGGACTTGTAGTCCGAACCAATTCTTATGGAGCCATCACATTTTAGGGGTATTACAATGGGGGTTTCCCAATTAGCAAAGTCAATTGGCTCCAAAACCCCTTGAGAAATCAATTTGTCAAGTTGGGCATCCACTTTGGAATGCAATGCCAGTGGCACTCTGCATGGTTTGAGGCGTATAGGAGCTATATTTGGGTCCAGGTTAAGGGAAATAGGGGTGCCTGTGTAACAGCCCAATTTGTCATTAAAAACTTCTGAATAGTCATTAAGAAGTTGCTGTAGGTTGTTGGGGGTGACAGTGTTAACTCCAGTAACTTGAAGACCCAGTGAGTGGAACCAGTCCAAACCTAGTTAACTGGGCAGGCTCCCTGTTACAATAACTAATGGCAGGTTACCCTGAAAGTTGTTATATTGAATATGGAACTTGCCTGTTCCGAGGACTGCAATTGGTTGTCAGAGTCAGACTGCAGGGATTCAGTTTTTTTCTTTTGAAGTCTGGTAGCAGATTCTTCAGTGTCTTCCAGGAGATGAGGGATAGAGATGATCCCGTGTCAACCTCCATTTGGCATGGGCTGCCTTCTAGGAGGAGGTCAACATTGATTTTATTAACATTAAAAGAATAAGGCAGTGACTCAGCTCTTGCGAATGCTTTGTTAATGGCATAGCATTCCTCTTTGGATTTGAAATTTTTGGGCTGGTTTAACTGTTGAGAAGGCAGGCTTGAGTTTCTTGGTGACTGACAGATTCTGGCTAGGTGGCCTTTTTTTTGGCACTTGAGGCAGACTGCATTTCCGAAATGGCATGGGGCTCTCAGATGGTTCCCCCCACAGCTGAGGCAAATCAGCTGTTGTGTTGGTTGTCTTCTGTTCATGGGAAGACTCCTTCTCTGCATGGGCTGAGGTGTTCTGAGGCGATTGATTTCTTCTTCCACTTTGTAGTCTTCATCTTCGAAGAAGGGGTCCTTGTAATGGACAGCAGAGCTGGGATTTCCCCCGGGAAGGCTGCTTGCTTTCTGTATTGCGGCTGTGGATACATTTGACAGTTTGGTGGCTTGAGCTTCTTCGATCGCTTGCTTTAAGTCGAGGTCAGCTTTTGCCAGCAGTCGACGTTGTAGCTGAAGATCTCTCACCCCACAGATGAGTTGGTCTAACAGCATATCATCTAGGTGGTCTCAGAACCCACAGTGGAGGGCGGCCGATCGTAGAGCCGCCATGGATTCACCTATGGATTCGCCCTCTGCTTGGCTTCTTTGTCTGAATGCATGGCAGCGGGCAATGCGTGACGGCTTCAGGGCATAATGGTTACCGAGCACCTCCTGTAGATCTTCCCAGGTGACGGCCTTGACTGTCTGAGGAGCCAGCAAGGCGGTGGCAGTATCGAAAACAGTGGCCCCACAGAAACTCAGGAAATATGCCTTTTTCCTGTTTGAAGGAATGTCTGATAGGCTCACGGCATCTATGATGCATTCGAACCTGTTGATGTACGATATCCACGTCTCGGTGGTCGGCCAAAAGGGCAGGAAGTTCGGTGGTGCCGTCATTTCACTGCTTGTAAGTGACAGCTCTAGTGACAGCAGCTCTTTTTGTAGTGACTTCAGCCATGTGGTGCTCTCTCTCTCTCTGCCTCAGAATTGCCTCAGTTTGTCAGCGATCCCACCTTCATCTCCAGTTTTGTGTTCGGTGCACTGAAAGAAAAGGCGGAGGCAGCAATAAAGCTTAACAGGCTTTATTGTTAATTTGTATCTCAGCCGCAGCTAGCCGCTAACTTGCAGCAGCAGCTGAGAGAGAGAGACAGCTGATTCCATTTGACAGCTCCTTTTATACAGAGCTGTCAAATGGCTCAGCCAATCAGCAGCTTCCCCGGCTCCTGCTTAAACAGCGGACCAGAGTGAGGACTTGCTGGTCGCAACAAAAGGCAACTATCAGAAACTGATATTTTTGAAACTCAAAGCTTGGAAACAATCCCAAATAAAAGAAAAATAGAAGACTGCTGAATAAAAACAGCAGGCCAGCAATAGCAAGCATAGTAGGCAATTATCAGAAATATTTATGAAACTTAAAGTTTGGAAGTGGCCTCAAATGACAAATTAGTGTACCTGTTCCTAGATACAGTATCAGCAATCATGTGTATTTTATTTTATTTCCATATTTATTTATTTATTTTATTTGGATTTATGAACTACTTTAAAACAAGCATAACAAAATGTAACCCTGTCCAATATTCACTTGTACTGGTATTTTTTTCAGATGATTGCTTCATCCAATGTTTCTCAACCTTGGCAAATTTAGCAACCTGGTTGGGGGATTCTGACAGTTGAAATCCATCCATCTTAAAATTCCCATGGTCAAGAAACACTGGTCTCATCAGTTTATGAACTGAACAAACCAGTACACAAAAACACATCTTTTTCAGCAATTTTCTCCTAGGAAATTCAATGTTGTGTAACTATTTTTATTGTCAAATCATTTTTCTATCATGGGTTTGTAGGCATTTTTCTTAACATCATTCTTTTTTTCCTCTGGTTGTGAATTCATTAATTTTGAACAGCAGGATCAAGGGCCACAAGTTTATGAATCGTCCAGGTGAAGAAACTCAGAACTATTCAGAAACCCTATTCATAATCACAACTCCATTTATAGTCAGTGAAAATAACCATGCTTCAAAGCTTTTATGGCCATCCTGCTTTCTAGTTTTTATTCAGTGCAACTGACTTCTCAAGTAGGCAGTTATTAACCCCATTTAAGCTCTGAACTTTGTATCCTGACATTAAAAACTAGCTATCTCAGAGCAGCCTGGAAATAATACTTATCCATACAAAGCAATCTGCACAATAATATGCGACATGAAGAGGACAGGGGAAGAGATATTAAAACTTTGTTGCTGCTTCCGCTCCCTCTACATATTTGGACATATTTGTCAAATGTGAGGAGACAAAATCTTCAAGATGGTGGTCACACTATCATATACCCCTTTGGATCATGAAATATTCACATATCCAAGGGGCAAGGCTTAAATCACAATGATATGTCTACCATCTTGTAGATTTTGAGACACTCTCTTCCCACCCCCAGAAATACACTTCTTTGTCTGAACATGCTATGATGAGCAGAGAATTCACAAGGTTTCAAACACAAAAACTTTTTAAAAAATCTTATTCAAAAACAAAACATGTAAATAACAGTACTTAGTAAGGCCATGTTAGTATGAAACATCCACAAGCACTATGTTGTCAACTTAGAGATAATATGTTTGGGACCAGACAGCCCAACTCTTCCCACAACCCTTTTCCCCGCCCCCCAAATTCTGAGTGAAAATAAATTGGGTATTTGGAAAAGTACAATGCATGTTAATAACCCATGTCTCTTCCCTTTTGACACATATTCACAGGAAAGAGATGAGCTTGGTGTCCAGGCAAATGTACAAAGATTAGATGACTAAGACTATGCAATTCCAAATTGTTTCAGTCTTTAAAGGTTTACTCTCTCTTGAATTAAGTCTGGAAATTGATTTTATAAAAAGTGAAATGACAAGGCACTGGCATAATCTGATTGTATAGGCAAATCCCTAATAACAGGGCCTTGGCTTGATTTTAAAAGACAGCTCACACAAAAGCGCTTTTTGGGACTTTTGGATCCTGGACTCTGGACTTTTATCACGAGGGTCCTGGCATTAACAATCATGCCGTATTTGGATCCTTCTTTTGGGCTCTTGCTTGCCCCTATGCCATCATTGTCCCTATGTCATCTCCGGATCTGTGTTATTCTTGACTCTCTTCTGCCCTACCCCCCTATTATGTCTGTGACTTGCTCCATTTGCCTGGACTATTTCATCATGTCCTGGATACTGGCGGTCCTGGAATTGTTCAGGACTTTTCCCCATCAAGGTCTGGCCCACTGTCATGATGTCAATGGACCCGACTCCACTTCTGTGAGAGGGCAGTGGGGTTGATTTTCTGTTCAGTGTCAAGACCCGACCCACTGCGGTGGGAGTGCAGTGGGCTGGCCAATTCGGTTCTGGTCCCCAACAGCTGTGAGAGAGGGGGGTGCGGATTGTGGACATTTTGCCTGGACCTCTCCCTCTATGCACTTTACATCTATGCACTTTACATCTATTTTACCATCTTTCACGAATGTTCCTCCTTTTTTTCCATCGATTTCACCTTTGTAACATGCTCACTTACTGCTGCTGCTGGAACTACAGGCCTTCCAGACTGTTCCCTTGTCTTTGGGATGGCCCAAGGGGTTACCAAAAGCCTACCTTAAGGACAGATCCTGGGATCCGAGAGGTGGCATGGCGACCAAGGGCCAAATTTTAAATCTGGTTTTAAGGGATGTCTTTAAAAATTTTAATTCGATGTTTTAAAGGGATAGGGAGGGGTTTCAAGGGGTTAGGAGAGGAGGAGGAGTCTCTTCTTGCAGCCTGGTGTGTGGTGGGAGGGCGGGGGTTGGGGTGTGGGTCTCAGGTGCAAGGTGAGGTCCGCGATTCCCAGGGTGATTGGGATTGGCAGGAGACGTCGAGGCATAGGGCCATATCATGTCTTGGGAGTGCGTACCTGCCATCTTTGTGCGGTGGCACGCTCCGACCCTATGGCCTCCTCCCTAGGGGGCATGGGAACTGGGACCCCTGGGCTTAGGTTGGTGTATTTCAATGCCAGGTCCGTGGCTAATAAGTCCTCCTTCCTCTGTGAGATCATTGAGGAGGTGGCTGCGGACCTGGCCTGTATCACCGAAACCTGGTTAGGCCCTGAGGGAGGTGTCCCTCTGGTTGATCTGTGTCCTCCAGGTTTCGGGTTCTGCACCGGCCATGGGCCCAGGGAAGGGGTGGTGGGGTGGCCGTGGTTATTCGGAAGACACTGTTTCCAAGGGAGGTCGCATTTCCAGAGATAGGCGGGAGTGAGATCCTCCTCTTGAGGTGGGGGCCTAGCGGTCGGGTGGGCTTGCTGCTTGCATACCTTTCCCCAGCTGTGTGACAGCGGCCCTGCCTGGGCTTCCGATCTCCTCTCGGGGGTGGTGGTGGGGTTCCCGGGCTTATAGTCCTGGGGGACTTCAATCTGCCCTCCCTGGGGCGTCGGGTTTAGCCGAATTCATGGCTTCTATGGAAGCCATGGGCCTGACCACCCAGAGGAAACACCCTTGACCTAGTTTTTGTCTCTGAACAGTGGTAGTAGTGACAGAGGGCAAGCCACTTTTGCGTGCCCGTTCCATGGTCTGATCACTATCTCTGGCTGGTCTTCCAACAGGCCGCTCCCCACTGCTGGGATGAGGAGCCACTTAGATGGTTCGCCCCAGGCGCCTGATGGACCCTGAGAGGTTCCAGGGGAACTGGGGTCTTTCCTCTTCCCTTGCCCACAGCTCTGCCAGGATCTGGCAGCAGCAGCGGCAACAGGCTGCGTCAGATGCCCTCGACAGGGTTGTCCCCATCGTCCCCTCACTGCGCTGTGGATCCCGGATGGCTCCTTGGTATACCGAGGCTGCGGGGAAATGAAGCGTCGTGGGAGGAGTTTAGAGAGCAGGTGGAGTCCACCCTCCCAATCCGATCGAGCCAGCTAAGAGCCCATATTAGGACTTACCTGGTAGCTAGCTGAGGCGGCAAGAAGGTCTTATCTCTCCGCCCTCATGCGTCCACAGATAACCGCCCAGCCACCCTGTTTGGGCTACCGCTCTCTCCTTAACGGGGGGGGAGGCGGACCCATTGAGGAAAGGGCTGAGGAGTTTAGTCAATATCTGTCGGATAAGATGCTGGATTGGGCGGGTTGTCCTCTGATTTGCGGTGGTCTGAGGAATGGGATACAAGCAGTCCGGTGTGATCTGGGATGAGTTCGATCCTGTTTCGAGGATGAAGTGGACAGGACTATGCAGCGGCTGAGTTCCACCACGTTTGTTGGACCCGTGTCCCTCCTGGTTGGCTTATGCGCCAGGAGCCACTGCGGTTGGCTCGGCAGTTGTCAGCCTTGCGTTAAGAGAGGTGTTTTCCCTCGCCTTGGGAGGCGTGGTGAGACCCCTCCTGAAGAAGCCCTGGACCCGACCGTGTTAGACAACTTTCGCCAGTCTCCAACCTTCACTTTTGGCAAGGTTGTTGAGAAGTGTGGTGGCTCAGCAGTTTCCACTTTTCCTGGATGGCGGACTACCTGGATCCATATCAATCGGGCTTCCGACCGGTTCCAGCACGGAGACGGCATTGGTGGCGCTGATGGATGATCTCTGGAGAGGCTCGGGACAGGGGTTTTCCTCTGTCCTGGTCCTATTAGAACCTCTCAGCGCTTTCGATACCATTGACCATGGTATCCTTTTGCACCTACGGGGGTTGGGAGTGGGGGCACTGTTCTTCAGTGGTTCACCTCCTACCTCTCGAGGGCAGTGATGCAATCGGTGTTGGTGGGGGTGAGGTTGACCCGAGGTACTCTCTTGTGGGGTCCCTCAGGGTGGTCCTCTCCCCTCTTCTATTTAACATCTACATGAAGCAGCTGGGTGAGATCATCCCTGGTTTTGGGGTGAGATTCCATCAATGCGCGAATGACACCCAGCTGTACATCTCCACCCCAAACCAGATCAGTGATGCCCTCTCCTGATGACCCAGTGTTTGGATGCGTGCAGTTTGGATGAGCAGGCATGCTTGACTTAACAGCCAAGACTGAGTGGCTGTGCATACCGGCATCTCGGCCCAGTCAGGAATATCCATCTTTGGCCATAGGGGAGAGGTGTTGCCCCCTGGATAGAATGCGAATCTGGGGTCCTCCTGGATGAGCGCCTCTGGTTGGAGGAGCAGGTGGGGGCGTTGCCAGGGGGCCTTTGCCCAGCTCCGCCTTGTTTGTCAGCAGCCCATTTCTGGACGAGATGCCCTGCGCACGTCACTCAGCCCTTGTTACCTCTAGACTTGACTACTGCACGCTCTCTATTTAGGACTGCCCTTGCATACCATCCGATTGCAGCTGGTGCAAAATCGGCGGCCTGGTGGTGATGGGAGTTTCCGATTCTCCCATGTTACCCCCCTCCTCGCTGCCTGCATTGGTTGCCGGTTACTCGGTTGAATTCAAGTTTTAGTTTTAACATACAAAGTCCTTCCACGACATGGGTCCTCAATATTTAAGGGGCGTCTTCTGCCAATATCAGTGCCAGCCACCTGTGCGAGCACATAGGCAAGGACTCTCGGGTCCCGTCGGCAAGCCAATGTCGGCTGGTGGTCCCACAGCGACGAGCCTATTCTGTCGTGGCTCCTGACCTCTGGAACCAACTGCCCCTGGGGCTCCGCTGGCCCCTGACCTCCACACCTTCGCCATGAATTGAAGACCTGGTTGTTCAACCAATCCGGGCTGTGACCCCTCCTTGGGGGGGGGATGGGTTTCTTAATTATTTTAACGACTGTAAATTTTAGTTTTTGTATTTTTGGGCTTGTGAAATTAGTTTAATTTCTTTTTAAGTATTTATTGTTGCTGTTTTTAGTTGTCTCGCAGCTCCGAGTCTTCGGAGATGGGGCAGCATACAAGTCCAAAAAATAAATAAATAAATAAATAATAAAAAGAAGTAATAGATTTTACTGCTGACACCCCAAACATACTAGTGTTATGGTATAAATCCAAGATATGTTCCCTAATTGTGATAATAGCTAGATCATGCAAATGACTTATATGAAAATAAAAATGGCAAGGAAATAATATCCATATATCAGTGTATAGATAATGTCCTTATTTGAAGAATTAAAATTATTCATTCTGTTAGATTAATGACAATTGGACATTGTCCATTATCCATCTCTGGAGATCAAAACATCGGCTTTTCTTTTCATCACTGCAACAGCTGAATGTTCCCAGATTCATTGCACTTTAGCCTGGTCCCTATGATTATCCTCAGAGGATTAAATTCATACTCAACCTTCTTCAAGAAATGAAAATGAAACTAATATTAGAATACAAATGCCTGTTAGGTTACACAATTATAATTAAAACCTAAAATTCAATAACAATTTTCAAATTAATTAAAGCAAATTACTACAAATTGCTCTTTTGATTTTATGGCTACCCAAGACAACCTCTTAGTCCTGAACAATCTAAATGCACCCCTTTTTCATGTTAAAATGAGAATTACTTGTCTTTCAGAAAATACATCAAAATTCACCAAACTTACTATTATCTCAACCAATTTTTACAATAATATACTGAGCTAACTATGTACAAATGGCTAATGGTAAAGTAAGGTAAAGCTGAAGACAGAATGTTTGAGGCTTCAGTGTGTTGGAAATGTAAGCAAACGAGGGGCACCTTCTTCCACATTTGGTGGCTTTGCCCAAAAAATATTGGAAAAAAATTAGATTGTGGATAAAGTAAATTACAAAGTATTCAGTTAGAATTCAAACCTGAAACTTTTTTGTTGGGAATGTTAATGCAAATGAAATTAAATATTTAATTCTCCATATAATCATAGCGGCAAGAATTGCATTGGCACAATGTTGGAAGGGCGAACAAATGCCAACAAATAATTTGATTACTCAGAAAATACTTGACTGCGCTGAAATGGACCTACTCACACAAAAACTTAGGAATAAGGAAGACTCAAGATATATTACAGCTTGGGATAAATGGTATAAGTGGATTAAAGAGAAAAAACAGGAATTTAAAAGAAATGAATTTGATGAATGGAGTAGTTAAATTAAGAATGTTTACCAAGTAAGAAATGAATAGTAGTAAAATCAGTACCAAGAAAAAAACACACCGTCTTAGTTGATTAGAAGCATATGTCTTATCTGGTTTATATGTTTATTTATATTGTATTTGTATATAATGATTTTGTCTACAATGTTAAGTTGTATTCGATGTATTATATATAGTGTTTTGTTTTTTTTAATTGCTAATAAAAGTTTTTTTTTCTACTAAAAAAAGAATGTTTGAGGCTCTTACATCTTGCTCATAATCACTGTTATATGAAATTAAGTTCATTTAATTTCAGGAGGATTCATTTCTGGGTTGCTCCTTCATATATTACTCACCAAAATGAAATAAAGGTTTCTCCAAATTTTATTAATAGCAGCAGTACAGACAACTAAATAACCCTCATCCTCAAATCTTCCCTCCTACTTCTATTTATTACCACAAGCCAAGAATTCTAGAATATGTTTTCCAAATCTAAAGAACTGAATCTCTGAGCAGAAGAGAATAGCATGAACAGTATTCATGAAGAATACTAGAGTAAAGTTTCCTTCCCATTTTTCCATACATAAAGATTTGCAAAAAAGAAATTAAGAAATAAAAGGGATTTGGGCTTCTGCCTTTCTATTTTATTCTTAGGGAACTTTAGAATTTCTTTTGTTCAATGATTTGAGATGATATTACTGCAAGGTACAGACCATCCTGGTGGATTCTTCACTATACAACTGTTCATTCTTCTATAACCACCCAAGCTTCCTGCCTGATCGGAAAAACAGTACAGGAAGAGTTTGCCTCCATTATGGACTCTTGGGTTTATTTAAAATGTCGTCATCTAGAAAATCTGCAGAATGACTTTTACATTCAGAGGCCCAATACTTTATGTATCTCTTGGCCACCTTGCTGTTCAGTTACATGAAGAAAAATCCACTCCCTACCAAGAATTTGAAACAATGTTCATTTCTTGGCAAAGGAAAAAAGTTACCTTTGTCCCAGCAAACCCGAATAAGAATGGTTAAGAGACAAATGGAGAACAATTTTTAGTACAATGTAAGAAGAACCCTCTTTGAAATATGGATAACTTCTACAGACTTAAGGATTGATTTGGAAACAATGACATTTTCTTTTAGATCAAGAGAATTGTGGCTGCTTTTTTATAGGGTTGAGGCCTTCAGTTTGTTCTGCTTTAATACTGGTGGAAGGAAAAAGAAGAGGATGGCCAGCAGCAAGGTGGACTTAAACAGTGGTGATGAGTGTACCGTTGGGAGACCTAAATGAATAGCTTAAGGATAGATCTTCATGGAGAAAATGTGTCTATATGGTTGCTAGAAACTGAAACTGATTTGATGGCAAATAATCAATCTATAGATATAGATTCAGACTCTAAACTCAATCCTCTTTCTTCCTGTCCCCACCTGCTTTTTAAATCATTAAGGAGAAGCTTAAGCCAATGAAACTGGTTTCATTTTTCATTGGGAAAACTAAATGAAATTTTTTTTGGTTCTTTTAAAAATACATTTGAAAGGTACCAGAAATTCAGTTACAAATATTAACCAACTTATTTATTTATTTATTTATTTATTTATTTATTTATTTATTTATTTATTTGAACTTATATGCCGCCCCATCTCCGAAGACTCGGGGAGGCTTACAACTAAAACATGAAACAATAAATACTTAAAAAACAATTAAATTAGATTATAAGTCCAAATATTATAAAAACCTTAAAAACCATCCCTCCCCCAGAGGGGGTCACAGCCCGGGTTGGTCAAATAACCAGGTCTTTAACTCACGGCGAAAGGTGCGGAGGTCAGGGGCCAGGCGGAGCTCCAGAAGCAGTTGATTCCAGAGGTCAGGGGCCGCGACAGAAAAGGCTCGTCGTCGAGGAACCGCCAGCCGGCATTGACCTGCCGACGGGACCCCGAGGAGTCCTTGCCTATGGGCTCGCACAGGGCGACCGGTATTCAATATTGGAAGAAGACGCTCCCTTAAATATTGAAGACCCATGTCATGAAGGACTTTGTATGTTAACACCAAAACCTTGAATCTCACCCGGAGCGCAACCGGCAACCAATGCAGGCAGCGCAGGAGGGGGGGTCGTATGGGAGAACCGGGCAACTCCCATCACCACCCGCGCCGCCGCATTCTGCACCAGTTGCAATCTCCGGATGGTATGCAAGGGCAGTCCCAGATAGAGAGTGTTGCAGTAGTCGAGCCTAGAGGTAACAAGGGCATGAGTGACCGTGCGCAGGGCGTCCCGGTCCAGAAAAGGGCGAAGTTGTCGAACAAGGCGGAGCTGGGCAAAGGCCCCCCTGGCAACGGCCCCCACCTGTTCCTCCAACCGGAGCCGTACATCCAGGAGGACCCCCAGATTCCGCCCCTATCCACAAGGGCAACACCTCTCCCCTATGGCCAAAGATGGATAATCTTGACTGGGCGGACGCCGCTATGCACAGCCACTCAGTCTTGGCCGGGTTGAGTCGAAGCATGTTCCTGCTCATCCAGTTCCGTACCGTATCCAAACACCGAGTCATCAGGGAGAGGGCATCACTGATCTGGTCTGGGGTGGAAATGTACAGCTGAGTATCATCAGCGTACTGATGGAATTTCACCCCAAAACCACGGATGATCTCACCCAGCGGCTTCATGTAGATGTTAAATAAGAGGGGGGAAAGGACTGACCCCTGAGGGACCCCACAAGAAAGCACCCTAGGGGATGACCTACCCCCCCCGCCAACACCGATTGCGACCACCCCGAGAGGTATGAGGAGAACCACCGAAGAACGGTGCCCCCCACTCCCAACCCCTCAAGGTGACGCAAAAGAATACCATGGTCGATGGTATCGAAACCATCGATGAGAGGTCTAATAGGACCAGGACAAAGGAAAGACCCCTGTCCCGAGCCCTCCAGAGATCAACTTGGCAACTTTGGCCATTAGTTTGGCCAATTTCCAAAAGCAAAAAGAAACACATCTTTGTTCCCAAAAAGATTATAAAGTAAAATAAAACAACAATCACCATCACCTTAAGAGAGAGAATAAGAAGGAAATACACAGCAGGCTGTGAAGAAATGGCTAGGATTGACAAT
Source organism: Naja naja (assembly GCA_009733165.1). NCBI lineage: Eukaryota > Metazoa > Chordata > Lepidosauria > Squamata > Elapidae > Naja > Naja naja. The sequence continues at coordinate 161,803,886 of CM019151.1, forward strand.
ACTCATCCAGCTAAGGTTAAATGTTATTGAAATATCTAGTGAAAATGCATTTGCATAGCACCTGAAGACTTTCCACCCAGCAAATACCATGAATGAGCTTTTGAAGCATTATTAGATTTGCAGAGAAAACGGGAAGATAAAGTGTGGAACATTTTTATCGCGAGGTGAACTATCATAATGTCACAGAGAGAAAACAAGAAATTATCTAAGCATTCTAAAAGTTCTGTCTTCCAATGTGACTCACTCAATTCATTGATCAAGGAACCAACTCTCTGTGTGCCTTGTTCAAGATTTCCTTTCAATCGTGAGGACCAGAGAGTTCATTTATTTTACAAAATGACAAATCAAATGAGACAAATGGATGACTGGGTCTGCTGTTTTCATCCAACTGAGAGACATCTCTGCTCTATAATTTGTGACAATCAAGAACTCTGCAGTTTCTAGATTCTATATATATGCAGTACAAGAAGGCAGTTGAACAAAGAATACCTTTTTTTACTTCATTTCAACTGTAATGTAAGTTACATGAAAAACAGAAAAGAAACAGATGAGGAATTGGTCTCTGGTGGACTATAATATTGGGCATCAGTCAAACACTCCCTTGGTCTTTCACTAGTAAAAAGGAAGAATGCCTTCTGACTTTTAATACATCTGTGTCTTAAAGAAGTAATAGGGCAAGAATGGACAGGCAGTTGAGGGCGCTGTCAGTTGAAAGCTATAGTAAAGATATATTCATACAAAGCCATGCTTTGCTTATCCACAATTTGAGTAAGCCACAGTTGGTTGTAAATCATACATAGGTTTTTTAGGTATAGATTTTTTAATTCCTGGTAGCACTGTAAACCCAAACCAAGGAAAATATGGGGTTAGCCACTATATATTCTTCCTTTTTAGAAAGTATACTTTTTTAAAAAAACTCTTTTTTTAAATTCTGATAATCAGAACTTATGTAACCCTGATTCTGCACTACTTTAAAACAAGCATAACAAAATGTAACCCTGTCCAATTCTTTTACTTGTATAAGTAAAATGAAATGCAGCACTTCTGTTATGTATATCTGATTTTTAACATGTCAGGCAGGGAATATGGTTTCAGGAACCACTTTCTCAGATTTTCTAAAAATCTGGCAGTATTTTTATATAGTAATTTAATCCTATTAACCAGGGGTGGGATCCGACCAGTGTAACTACCGGTTCAGTGATTTTACATTTTACATTTTTACATTTTTTGCAAATGATTGTCATTATGGAGATAAAATGAGTAAAAAATACCCAGTCAGCTACCTTGAGTTCCTGGAAAAAAGTGGAAAATAAAATAAATAAAGTAGTGTGATATACAAATCTCCCCCTTCTCTAAATCAAAATCAAACTACATTTGGCAAGCAAAGCAAGCCAGTATTGGTCAAATGCTCCTTCTGGGTTTCTAGAAACAATGATTATTAAAATCTGCATGATTATTAGTAAATCTGTGGCATCTGTTAGTAATTATAAGTTTGGTTCCTCAGTCCAATCATGCATAAAAGTAGGTACCCGTGACATTTGTTAGGCTTCCAGCCCCACCCTTCATTTATGCACTAGTCATCAGTATCAAGACGACATGATGGAAAAGAGAATGTCAATTAGAAAAGAAAAAATCAAGTTGAATCAGATTACTGCCCACTTTGCTGACCCCAATCTATTTGAGGAATAACCCTGTTCAAGTCTAGAAGGGAATGTAAGCCATTCAGAGTATGCTGAATGATTGGAGAGACAGAGAGGTCAGTCAGTCAGTAATAAAGTGAAGATAAAGAAAGGGAAGATCGAAAAAGAGGGGTCCCAAAGACGTTCTCATCAACCATTAGTACCTAGATGAAAGGATGAGCAGATGTAGAGATCACTTGGCCATTGCTTTCTCCACAAGGTTAAAGTGCATTATCTGTGCCCTTCTAAATTGGAGTATTGAATAATAATTAGCACATGTGATTTTAATATGACCCAAATCTTCCTTCATCCTTTCTTTGGGCAGATGGTAGAGGAACAAGTGGCTATTCTACTTGATTCTTTCTTATTCAACAGACAAGTCTTAATCTCTAATAAGCAAGACTCTTTATCTAAAGAAGTCTGTAGCCAAAGCTAGCATGCAAAACACACTGCGTATTACTGCATAGCAGTAATATACAAGTACGTGGATAATTCACATGTTACATAGGGAGTAGTTTTCCTCCACCGAATAAAGAAACAAACCTGACCCACTGATCTTTATTATTGTATTATTATTTATCCCATCTTTATTCTTTTTCAATGCAAGGCAGCATATATTCCTAATGTTTCCAGCTTCTATTTTCCCCAAAACAACCCCGTACAAGGCTATTGTGGCAACACTACAAACAAAAACCCAAACCATTTCTCATAGCACATGATATATTATTCATCCTTTGTATTTGTACAAAACTTTAGATTTGGTTATGTTTTATTTTTAAGGGACAAAAACAGTGCAGTGGAAAATGAAACAGAAAGACAAGGAAGAAGAACATTTGAAAAGTTGTATTTTCAACAAGCCTCAGCAGTACCACGTTCATTTTACATCAGAACTCAGTTTCTGTCTCCCCCTGCAGCCAAAGAGGCTTGTAGGTATCTTTAATAGGGAAAAACATTGTCTCAGATTCTAGTTGTGAAAGTGTGATTTCCCAGTAAACAAATTTCCGTACCTTGTCTTTACCAAGAAGCAATAAAGGAATCTATATTATGGATAATAAGTAGAATCAGATATAATATTAGCACCTTATCACAATGTACTTTTAAAATTAAACTACCTATTTTTCCATCATCAAACAACATTACAAATGTCTAGTTAATTAATTCACCCAAAGTGCATTTTGAATAAACTTTAGTGTAGATTGATATCCTACCAACTAGAGAAAGTTGAATATAAATAAGAACAAACAAATAAGGTACAGCATGAGAGTGACTAAAACCTTATATACTTTTATCTTATGTACATTTAATGGAGCTTGAAAGGCACTTTTGTCTGGCTTTCGGGAAGATTCAGAGCTTTTCCCTAAGACTGCAGTTTAAATGCCACGCTCTACCAACCAGAGACTCCCTTGATCCTCTAAAGAGGTTTGTTAAGAGGAAGAGAATGCCGCATCTTGCAGGGAAAGAAAAAAACAACAATCACCTGGTGACTCCTTTATGCACGAGCAGAAGTGTCTGCTATTTGCACGTGGAGATCTTTAGATTTATTCCTACACCAAACAAAAGGAAATACCTAAAAATATCCAGTTCTGAAAGTATTAAGCCATGCTGATAATAATTTCACAACTCACTACCATGATCAAATGTACATGCATTGGAACACAACACTCAATCAGATGACAAATGTTAGACAGCAACTTAAAACACATAAAGAGCAAGTTTTAAGCAAGCATGTATGTTTTTATTCTAAAGATGTATAAATATGTGTAATATCTTTAGAATCAGATATAGGGTCCCTACAAGATTTTTTTAAAATCCTTACCTTTTTCTGGGCTAAGGTTTTTATACACTTCAAGGTCTGCCATTAATTTGTTTACTGATAGTCATTATGGATCAATAGAATCAAAATTATTCCTGAAGCAAAGGCCAGATTCACTCACATGTCCAGGGTTAATACATTTGCAATGCAATCCTTACAAGTATTGAAGAACTTTGGCAATCCTCCCCACTGTGAAACATAATGTAATCATGTTATCCATAGCATGGAGTCAGGATAATTAGAGAAATCCACAAGGTGATCCTGAACAACTTTGCTCCAATCCACAATGGGAAAAAGAGAAAGAATTTCCAGTCTGATCAGAAACCTGGAAGGCTCTGCTTTCTGCAGCTGCTCTTGTGGAAATGCAGGACCACTTTTGGTATGAGACATGCATGCACAGTGCAGTGCTTAAAATCCTCAAGACACTAGATGTGCAGGAAACATTGTGAGGAAGCTGGTTTTAAAACGTCAAGAGCAAATCCACGATGCACCAGAAAAAATAAACCACCATCACCTTCTGGTTATTCAAAGGGGTTCTGTGGGGAGGGGGGAGTGACGCAGGATGATTGCTGAAGATGAAAAGAAAGCTGAATCCATTACCCACCTTCATCTATCTCAGCATCTCTGGCTGAGGGAATTCATAAAGTGGCAGGAAAGCGAGACTGTCACTCCAAGAGTTTTATTTACAACACAGAGGTGAGCACTCAATGCCCTGAGACCCCTACTGAGAATATATCAGGAGTAACAAATAATTTGATTACTGTTTGTAATTAGGTAGCACTTCATGCTGCTTTGAACCCTGAATAGGAATTGCAAGGGCATCATTAAGTTCGCCGTGTTTTGCTTGAAGGATAGGTTCCCTGAATGAAGAAGGCAAAAATTCAACAGGTTTCATGTTGGAGAAATGTGAACATGTATTTGCCCACAATGTAGGCAATATTTTGACAGGGAATTACACAGATTCATCTCTTTTGACTCCACAAACACACATACGGAATATATTGTCCTCCATAAATGCATGTCTTTGAAGTGTATCACCTGCTATTCTGGGGTGTTTCTTTTTTCATTTCTGGATTTAGAGAAAGCTGCTGTGTGAAAGCAGCAGCAGTGCCAGCAGAAGACAGTCTATCAGCATATCAGTTCATAATCACTTGCATTTAAACAGAATATTAATCCATGCACAGTTCAGAATACAAGTCAAGCTCTTTCAAAAATAATAAATATGCCACGTTAGATGAGAGACTAGCACCTCTACACATATTCTCCATATAACTCTTTGACCAGATCAAGATACTTCACTGATTTAGGATACTTCTGGTTCTTGTCTCTGCTTTTGCAGAGTGTTGACAATACTATAAGGATTAGATGCATTAAAAAACCTTCCATTTTCCATAGCCATGCTGTGTGAAGATGATACTAATAAATGGCCCATGTTAGATGCATCTGGGGATCGTCAGACTTGCAAAAGCTAGTCTCCTGCATTCTTACACTGTCCTAATGTCTTAAAATAATAGATGCAGAGATTTAAAACATTATTAGTTCTGAAGTATCCAGCTTTATCTGGCTGATATAGTCTATTTTTACCTGAAAGGAGCGGAATTTCAAGTGATCCCCTTCAAGAAAGAGACGACAGGAAGAATGAATCTGAACATAAACAATAATCATCTTCCTCATATTTTCAGCCCAATGTTCCCAATTTTAGCTAAACTTATCCTAGAAATCCCACCATCCCTACCACATAAATGTGCCTATGTATAAAATGTGCAGATATACCACTGTGCCTATACACTGCCAGAAACCACACCCAGGAGCCAAAAAAAACATAGAAACAGGATAAAAACAATAAATATATAGAAATACATGGGTATTTTTCCCTCCTTTCAGAAGGGAAGGAGGGAGGGAGGGAGAGAGAGAGAGAGAGGTACAGTTAGGAAACTACACAATGTAAGGCGGGGGGAAGGAAGCATGGAGAAGATATATAGACAATGTGAAGAGGCAACTGGATGTTGAATGGAAGAGATAAAAGGAAAATATACCCTGGTTGGCATCATTAAAAAAGGTTAAATTGACTAGGCAATGCCCTCTGTGGCCACATCTGGTTTTCAAGCAAATCTTCAAAAGCATCTATCAACAGAGTCTCGGCACCCATTTGCATCAAATACTAATTATTTTGTTTTCACGAACACTTCCATATTTAGAAATGAATAGAAGTGGGCTTCCACCCCAATTCAAATAATTTCCTCCAGATATTTATTCTGGACAGCACTAAATGTACTCACCTTGGACAAGAAAACTTTGCATTGATTTGCTTTGTTGTCACTGCACAATGCTCTAATCTAGTAATTTCTCATGTCTAATTTATATTGAGCTTCTCAAATTTTCTTATCCTCTTACACATATAACTTATTCATGATTCTGATCTAGAAGTACTTCCAAACCATCTAACAGTTTTTGCCTAAAACACACACAAACCATAATTCTTTCCTTGTGATTCTTTATTCCTTCATTTCTTAGAACTTTCATTTTTTTCTACTTACTTATAGTACCACAGTTTCACCTTCTTCAATTATTTGACCCTTATAATTACAGAGATCTGTACAACTCATCTTGACACCTCAGGCTATCTTTTTTTCTTTAGTTTAAGCCATCAATTATGGCCATAATCATATTTATGCATAGAAGGATACATTTTAAAACTCATAACTGTAGAACTACAGTTTCAAAAAACCATAGAAGATAAAGTTATAGCTTAATGGAATAAAAATACCACACAGATAGAAGGACTTAAGTTTAACAAAAAGCTTTTCTATATATCTGACTATAGGAAATCACTTTAAGTCTCAAAGCAGGTTTTAATAGATGGTTCTTTGGTCCTTCTATATACAAACCAGAATAGTAACATTCTTCCCATATACTACCTTTATCTTGGTTTGCTTTGTAGTTTTCTACACGATAACTTTACAGAGGCCAGTATCCTATATGATCTTCATCCATTCCTTTCTAATATTGTTTGTTCATATTTTACATAATTGATTACTTTTTGACCTACCTGTGGGTGTACATATGCTTCTGTCTCAGGATGCTGGTAAATTATGACTTATCAAAAACTATATTAAGAAAGGGCAACACGGAATTTCTGACTTCAAATATAACTGGGAACACCTTCTAGGTCTCTGTTTGACCCAACTTCCACTTATTTCTTGTTATTTGTATGAGAATTTCTTAATTAGAAAAAATGAAGGTGAGCTTCATTTTTTTTTAATTCATATTTATATCCCGCCCTTCTCCGGAGACTCAGGGTGGCTTACAATTTTTGGGATACAACCCAATGCGCTCAGCAATAGTCTTCCTTCCATTGTATATGCCTGCTTATTACTAAGCAGCATTGTTACAAAGTCAGCTTATTGCCCCCAACAATCTTGGGTCCTCAATTTACCTACCCCGAGAGGATGGAAGGCTGAGTCAACCTTGAGCCTGGTGGGATTCAAGCCTGCAATAATTACAGGCAGCTGGAACTAAGTGCTAGGCTATTAACAGCCTGCACCACCAAGGCCCTTCATATACATTCTTCCAAGACAAAAATGATAGGTGAATGCAACTTGGGACTTTAAGTTTATCTATCCCCTCAACTCAAAAAAAAATAAAAATAAACACAGGCAAGAATTGAAACACACTGGAGAGCTTGGAGACTTTAAGAGGGAATGGCCTCACTACAGTACTTTTCCCTCCAGAGCAGGAATTGTATGTCTGATTATGATCACTACAGCAGATATTTTATGAGAAAGGAAGCTTCTTATCTCCACAACAACTATGTTGTAAGAATGCCACAAGGAGGGCCTGGAGGCTTTTGGACCACATGTTGATGCTTCCCTAAAGAAGCCACAACACTTTCAAGTTCACTTGTGCAGTCTCATGATTCCAGAAAAAAAAACTGCATTTGAGCTAGATAGAGCCAACTGGTGCAGTGAACTGTCCCACACCTCTTTGAGATTTATGTAAACAAAGCAATTTTTTTTCTGTGTGCTTTTCTGAGATTACCAGCAACCTTTCCCAATAGGAGTCCCCACCTAGATTGGGATTATAACTCCAATCTTCCCTTGCCCAGTATCATACCGTTGGACATGATGGAAATTGGGCCCGATAAATAGGATAGAAAGGAGGAGGTAGTGAGCTTGTACTTTAGACTGAAACACAAATAAATACAGTAATGTTGAAGTTTTTATTTAACCATTTTGCTCTTTCTGCCTCTGACACTGGAAGAGCCAGAATGAATGATTAAATGAATTCACTACTTTTATGATCTAGAAGTAATCAAATTCCACTCAATTTCACATTATGTGACACCTAGTATTTCACACAGCTTTTCAATATTTAGCCAAGCATCAGCAAACATTAGACTTCATTTGTTAAATCAAGACACAATGCACTTTTCAGTTTTAATTTCATGTCTTCCTTAGAAGAGAGCTATTCTTTTGCTCCCTTCCACTCTTACTTTATTAAGTGATGAATTTAACAAAGAATGATCCTGGATTTGTAAAATAGATTTGAAATGTTAAAAACAGCAGGTGAACTTTTCAGAATAATTAACTCCATACTTCCAATTAATATGCACACAGCATAGATTAACTAATGTACTTAGAGAAATGACTTTTTTTTATATACCAAAATATTTTGTAAAATATTGAGATCTTCAAAAGTGAATGGCAGCCAATTTTTTAAAATCAACAAAGCCATTTTGCGGATGAATCGATATAGATTTTTGCATATATAAAACATTTAAAAAAAGTTTTAAAACATTCTGGGCGTGTCTAAATTACTTAGTTTAATGCAGCTACCTGCAATGACTTTCTTTAATTTCTTGTACTTGAAACTGGATTTAACTAGAGAGGTGGGCAAGTTTTCTCAAAAATATGCTCTGTAACCCAGAACATGTGGGCACCTTAGGTAGGGGGGAGAGAGGGAGGGAGGGGGGGAGGGAGGGAGAGAGAGAGAGAGAGAGAGATTCACTTAGTAGAGATATACAAACTATGTACGCATCTCTCACATGTGTTCTACTTTGGCTATTAGGGAACAGAAAATTTACACCATTGCTTCCCCAGATTCTTCAAAACAAGAATGTACATAATGATGAACAGCAATTCTCTTTCTTCATGTAATATAAAGCAAACTTTCTAATGGAAGAAGTTTTTCTTAACTAATAATTCTGGAAGTTGTAATTTCAACACAATGGGGAGGAGGATATTTTGTTAGAGAATGTTACTGTAACAAATTGTTTGTATTTCTTTTTCTTCTATCTACTCAGACAGCTGAGCTAAGAACTGTGTTAAAAGAAATGCATAGAAACACAAGGTTGGAAGGTGGTCCAACCCTTCTTCTTCTTTGTGTCAGTGTTCTGAGTAATGCATCCATCAAAAGCATAACTCCAAGGCAGGTACATTCCTCAAAGAACATGTTTATTGGATACATCATACCGGCACAGCTACTGAAAACCAACTCTAAAAGTTCCTGTGGTTTTTCCCCTAATTAAAAGAGCAAATAATTCCCTCCCCATATGTCCCTAGTCACATTGTTCAATGAAAGTAGCTGGCAGGCTGCATGGTCACTCCTCTCCTCCTTCAACTGCCACCTGTTGGGATGACCTTGGTTCCCACAAGAAAACTTTTTGTTTTGACTGGTGGCCAGTCTATCTACTTCCCCCTCCCTTCCCCTGCTCAGAGTTTGTAGCAACTGTGAGGCAGCAAAAGATGGCTTCAGCCAGGCTAGCTTCAGAGTTGGTAACTCAGTTTGTTTTAGAATGTATAATAAATTAAGATACATTAAGAAAATAAATTAAATTAATAAATTAAGATACAATGAAACAATGACACATTAACAGTGATGGTAGCTAACAATTTGTACAATACTTTTACATTTGCAGCCAGTAGGGATTAAATTCAATTATTCTGTTATTGTTACAATGAGTCTACCATAGCTATACCCTCCTTAACCCTGGGTGTTACCAGACAGATGGTCATAAAACCATCAGAGGTGGAGCATGCTATATGCTACAGAAGATTCTATAATATATAGAGAAGGGCAATAAATATGATTAGTGGACTGGAGGCTAAAACATATGAAGAACAATTGCAGGAACTGGGTATGTCTTGTCTAATGAAAAGAAGGACTCAGGGAGACATGATAGCAGTGTTCCAATATCTCAGGGGCTGCCACAAAGAAGAAGGAGTCAAGCTATTCTCCAAAGCACCTGAGGGCAGGACAAGAAGCAATGGGTGGAAACTAATCAAGGAGAGAAGCAACTTAGAACTAAGGAGAAATTTTCTGACAGTTAGAACAATTAATCAGTGGAACAACTTGCCTCCAGAAATTGTGAATGCTCCAACACTGGGAGTTTTTAAAAAGATGTTGGATAACCATTTGTCTGAAGTGGTATAGGGTTTCCTGCCTAGGCAGGGGGCTGGACTAGAAGACCTCCAAGGTCCCTTCCAACTCTGTTATTCTATTCTATTGTCTATTCTATATTAAATTTATACTATAAATTAAATATTAAGTTAGGATAAAGTTTGGAACATTCCAAATATTTTAAGAAAACTCAGGGATAGAAAAAAGAAACCAAGACAGCACAGTTGCTGTTTTATTCAGTCCAGAAGATATGACTGTATCCATAATCAGTGTCCGAAAGAAAAGTGCCTAAAGAGGAAATGGCAGTTGTTAAGAGGAACAATAAGCCACAGAGTTGGGTTCCTTCTCACCAATGCTTATCGAGAGAGATATTACTAAAAATAAATATGATGTATAGATTGAAATGTGCATCTGTCCACATAGTGTTCCTGGCAAAACTAAGCCCAAGAATTAACATACAGAGATATATTTCTAATAGAACAGAAATAGACAACTATGAACCCCATGAAGCAGTAGATTAATATATGTAGACTACTTTAAAAAAAAACCTAGAGGAAATAGAGAGAAGCTTTCATTTAATTCTATGGAAGGGGAAAATCTACATTATGGGACATAATTCAATATAGTTCAATGAGTCCAAAATCATCTTCTAGTTCTAGATACCAGCATTCCCTAAAGGTCAAGACTAGATTCTACTACAATAGTCCCCTAGATGCAACAGTCAATTTCTTCATATATGGATGGATATGAAATATTTATTCTATCCCTTCCATTATTGGATTTGATGGCCGTTTTCTTAATAGTTCCTGGTTCAAAAATCATGTGAAGGAGCAGTAAGTTTGGTTTGGTCTGCACATAGCATTGGGTGAATTAAGTATTATGACTTATATATTTACTGCTTAATACAGGAGCACTTTTCACCTTGGTAAAGCTTAAGTTTGAATAATGATGAGCTGTTCAATATTCAATCAATACAATGCATTAACATTCTACTCCTCAAAAAATGACATTTGTCTTATTGCTGTAAATTTAGATCATGATTTCTCAAAAAAATTGAATTTTACAAAAAATAAATGAAACATAGTTATCATTTTTGTTTTTTAGCCTCGATTTTTTAAAATGCAAATGTTTTAGTGAGATGCATTTTCTGTGACTCAGTGAAAATAATAAATTCATGATTAGCTCAACAGTGAGATGACCGTCATAGAAATTTAATAAAATTAGTAACGATATGGGTTTGAAGAAAAAATATATAATTTTTCTTCATAGAAAGAGACATACCAGGAAAGTTTGAAATCCTAATTTACTATACTGTGAATCTACTGTTCAAGATTGCAAAGAAGAACTAGTTTCTAAGCTGAAGAGGTTTCTAAACTGTCTTATCCTTGATTGCACCAAAAAATTGTAAAATTTCTGTAAAACTGTGAATCTACTCTTCAAGATTGCAAAGAAGAACTAGTTTCTAAGCTGAAGTGGTTTCTAAGATGTCTTATCCTAGATTGCACCAAAAAATTGTAAAATTTCCTGGGTGTACAGAAAGCCCAGAAGCCAACCTATTATAACACGCAAGAAGACAAAACTCATACCACTCCAGTGGCCAGCAAAGTGATCCAGATTTGGATGGGCAACTTTCTATGCACTGAAGCTGTCCATTTAACCCAACTTTGTCCATTGCAGATAGTGTTTGACTTATGACTGGTCACTTAGCAACTGTTTAAAGTTATGGCTGAGCTAAAAAAGACAATTACAACCCGGATTCAAAGTTCCAACAGCCTCCTCCACAATTACATGGCCAAACTTCAAGCACTCAATAATAAGGCCACATTTATAGCTGTTAGATTTGCGTGAAGAGTCAGACGCAGAGTGCTTCAGTGAAGAGTTTATTAGTGACTACAGCTCATAACAGACCCGATTTGGCTGGGCTGCGGCTGCTACTTACAGCCAGCAGCCGCAATTGCCAGCCAATCAGAGTGCAGGGTTTTCCCACACTTTTTAAACCAATCATTTCTAACATTTTACAAGACCAGTTCAAACTTAACCAATGACATTCAAACCTGCATACATAACACCCCTCCCCACTAGGTTCAGTCCATACTCGAACCCCAACCTATCTAATGTATTCTTTTAAATAGGTGGGGCTCTTACGTGTATGTTGAGACCTCCGTGGTTCAGAAGTTGCAATGTTCTCACCCAGTGAGAGGGGAAATGTGTCTGTTGACATTTCCCTAGTTGGACTTCCTGTGAAAGAAGACTCTGTTTGATTGTTACAATCTGGTCTCTCCTCCCAACCCATCTCCAGCCCAATGTCAGCACCCAAGTCAGGTAGTGATGTGCAATCTTCCACTTGTAAGGAGGAATTTTGGCATTGTGACAGGTTTTGGGATGGTTCCTGACGTAATGGCTCGTTACACATGGGGTTGATTCTTGTTTGCTGATTATCCTCGTGTTCCTCCCACTCCCCCCTAGAAAAGGCATTAGGTATGGGAACTAGAGAGGAACAATTGCGATGTTCCTGAGGTAACCTGGATCTAAGCTGATCAATGTGCCTGCTCCAGAGGACTCCTCTGTTTGTACCCTGTAAGAACGAGGGCCTGTGATTTGAGTTATTTCAGCAGGAATCCATGAAGGTTCACCCATAAGGTTCTTAGCATAAACAGAATCACCCACACTGAACGTGCGAACTTTGCTAGTGGAATCAAGTGGTGTGTTGGGTGCGTAAGTGGGATGAAGGTGGTCAAGGGGAGACCTAAGTTTCCTACCCATCAACAACTCTGCTGGGGATAAGTTAGTTGATGGGTTAGGAGTGATGTGCTGAACACTAAGAAGTTTTTCAACTTTCTCAGTGATGTCCCCAGGACCCAATTGCTGAAGCTTTTCCTTGGTAAAACGTACCATTCGTTCAGCCCGGCTGTTAGCCGAAGGGTGCCCAGGGGCTGTCAGGGCATGTCTGATACCCAGTTGTGCTAGATAGGATTCAAAAAGGTTGGATGTAAATTGAGGGCCATTGTCAGAGACAAGAACATCAGGTAACCCGTGGGTTACAAAAGCTTTTAAGCTGCTTGATGACAGCATCAGTTGTGGTGGATGCCATAGGGATTACCTCTAGCCATTTGGAATATGCATCTACTATAATAAGGAAGGTGTGCCCTCTGGTAGGGCCAGCGAAATCAATGTGAATCCTAGACCATGGGCCCCTAGGACATTCCCATTCCTGTTTGGGGGCAAGAGGTGGGGCAGGCTTGACTACCTGACAGTTGGGACAAGATGCAACCCAGTTTTCAACCATTTTGTCAATACCTGGCCACCATACATAACTCCTGGCCAATCCCTTCAGCCTTACAATACCAGGATGACCCTCATGTAACCTTTCCAAAACCTCTCTTTGCAGTTTTGCAGGAATAACCACCCTGTTACCCCACAAAATACATCCTCTTAATACAGATAATTCAGTTTGCCTGGACTTAAAAGGTTGGGCAAGGTGAGGTAGATCTTGAAGAGGCCAACCTTTCTTAATCCAGCCTATAATAGGAGCCAATAAAGTGTCTTTGGCAGTCTCTCTGGCAATTTCAGCAGCATGCACTGGAAGCTTGGCAACAGTTTCTAGGAAAAAGGTGTGTGCCTCAGGTTCAAAGTCCTCCTTGTGACAAGGAAGTGGGCAACGACTCAAGGCATCAGCATGTCCAATGTCCTTGCCAGGCTTGTGGATAAGTTTGTATGAATAAGCAGCAAGAAATTCAGTCCACCTCAGCATTCTTGGTGACAGGATAGTGGGTGTAGGTTTGTCTCCTGCCACAATGCCTAACAAAGGTTTGTGATCTGTGACAATGGTAAATGTTCTCCCATATAAATACTCATGAAATTTCTTGATAGCTGCAACAATTGCCAATGCTTCCTTGTCCAATTGGCTGTAATTCCTCTCTGCTTTGGTCAAGGTGCGAGAGTAAAATGCAGTAGGGGCTTCCCTCCCACTGGGAAGCCTGTGGCTCAAAAAAAACCCACTCCAAAGGGGGATGCATCACAAGTAAGTACAACAGGTAAATTCTCAGAGAACTGTATCAGTACAGCATCAGACGTGATTAGTCTTTTAATACTGTTAAATGCTGATTGTTCCTTCCTGCCCCAGACACAAACAGACTTTTTGTCAAGTAATCTGTGTAATGGTTCTGCATCGGTTGCCTTCTAAGGTAGGAACATGTGATAAAAGTTAATAAGCCCAAGGAAGGCATGCAAATCTGTTTTGCATTTTGGTCTAGGGGCTTCTTTGATTTCTTGAACCTTGGCATCTGTAGGGTGGATGCCATACTTGTCAATCATGTAGCCCAGGAACTCAAACTTGTCAGTTTTAAGAGTGCATTTTTCTTCCTTGACTCTTAACCCCGCTTTCTTGAATCTGGTAAGGACTTCTCTGAGTCTCTCTTGTAATTGAGTGTCATTTTCAGCAGAGATTAACACATCATCAGTAAAAGGCACTACCCCTGGCAGTCCTTGGAGCATCCTTTCCATAAGGCTTTGGAAGATGTCTGGTGCCACGCTTACTCCAAACTGTAACCTTTACATTTGAAAGCACCTCTATGAGTCACAATGGTTTGGGCTCTGCAGTGGCATCATCAACTGTTAGTTGTTGATATGCCTGGTCCAGATCCAATTTGGCAAAGACTGTGCCCCTGCCAAGTGAATGTAATAAATGATGCACCACTGGAACTGGATATGCGCTCTGCTGAAGCGATGGTTCAATGTCCCTGATAGTCCCCACAGATTCTTACTGACCCATCAGTCTTGACTGGTGTGACTATGGGTGTCTCCCATCTGGAGTGGTCAGTGGGCTCTAAAACTCCTTGAGCTATTAGTTTATCTAATTGTGCATCAATTTTTCCCTTTAAGGCAAATGGGACCCTTCTGGGCTTTAAACAATTGGGGCACCTTGGGATCTAGGTTGAAAGTGATAGGGGTCCCCATATACTTGCCCAATCCGTTGCTGAAGACCTCTGGAAACTCAGACTTCAAGGCCTCCTCCCATTCAGTGTTGCTCATGTGATTGATGCCAGTCACCTCGATGCCTAGTGGATTGAACCACTCAAGTCCCAGCAAGCTTGGCGATCCTTGTCCACGATGGTCAGGGGCAAATTTTGGTGTGGCCTTTGAACTTCACGATGAATTCTCTTGTTCCAACTACTGGAATCTTGTTCCCTTGGTAGTCTTTAAGAGTCAGTGCTTGCTTCTGGAAATGCTTCTTCTGAATGTTGGGAAGTAGCCTGTGAATAGTGTCCCATGACACCATAGATAAATAGGAGCCTGAGTCCACTTCCATTTGGCAAGGCATTCCTTCAATTAGTACCTTCACATGTACTTTTCTGCTTCTTGAGGGTGAAGAATGACCAATAGTGACTGTTTGATGAGTTTCATTCTTCCCATTTGCTTCTGTGTTTGCGCCCCATTTTCTCACTGAAGTTGTTAGGCTTGAAATCTTTGTCAGGAAACTTCTTTCTCTTGCTTGGTGGAGTTCTGGATGATTTGCAGACTCTTGCTAGGTGACCTCTTTTTTCACAACGGAGGCAGATGGTATCAAAAACTTGCATTCAGTCAGTGGGGATGCCCCCCACAACCTCTGCAATAAAAGTTCTCCTCTTCTTTCTTCAAGGTCTTTCCTTTTCTTCTCCATTCTGAGTCTATAAATTCCTTCCTCCACCTCACTACAGTCTGAATCAGAATCTATTTGCTCGCAATGGGTTGTTGTGGATTTTTCCACATCAGGATGGCTTGCGGCCTTGTTAATTTTCTTCATGGCTGCTGCTGAGGACTTGGTAGCTTCCGCTGAAGAAGCTTCTTCTATGGCCTCCTTAAACGTGATCTTAGGTTTCATTAATAATTTGCTCTGCAAACCTTGTCTTTAGGCCTAGAACAAATCGATCGCGCATGGCCTCTTCTAAGTTGATAAATTCACATGCATCCCCAATGTCCCTTAAACTTGCCACGAAGTCATTAATGTTTTCGCTTTCCCCTTGATCCCGATGATAGAATTCGTGTCTCTTAATGAGGCACGATACTTGTGGCACATAATGGGCTCTTAATAACTTTTCTAAGTCGGGCCAGTCCATTACCTTCACGTCTGCAGCTCCCGCCAATGCCTTCACCATCTTGAAAACGGCCGGACCGCAGTGGGTGAGAAAGACCGCCCTCTTCCGGCTTGTCGGAAATGTCGGCGAGATCGTTTCCCTCCAATACATTTGGAAACGATCTGCATACATTCCCAGTCTTCTGCTGTCGGATCGAACGGGGCTGGAGGGGTGTTCAGCACAGCCATCTCTCTCAGCTTGTTCTCCGCGTTGTCTTCTCTTCGAAGGATCCCACCTTCGCCGTCGCCAGTGTTAGATTTGCATGAAGAGTTAGACGCGGAGTGCTTCAGTGAAGAGTTTATTAGTGACTACAGCTCGTAACAGATTTGGCTGGGCTGCGGCTGCTACTTATAGCCAGCAGCCACAGTTGCCAGCCAATCAGAGTGCAGGGTTTTCCCGCACTTTTTAAACCAATCATTTCTGACATTTTACAAGAACAGTTCAAACTTAACCAATGACATTCAAACCTGCATACATAACAATAGCCATTTGCAGCATCCTGCAATGTGTTTTACAATAGTTTTGCCAAAGACTGGCACTTCCAGTTTTGAGCAAAACAGCACCCATAGCAAAACATTAGTTTGCTTAATGACCATGCCATTCACTTAACAATTGCAAGTGTTAAAGACTGGTACAAACAAATTTGTAAAGTCAGATTGGTCAAGTGACTGACCCAGTTTACAACTGTCATGACATTTAACCATAATGGGCAGGCTCCATTACAGTTGTATGTCTAGCACTACCTATACACTACCAATAAACAAGATTCTTGGTGCCCATGAAAGCAGAGACTGATGATCACGATGTCCATGTTGGAAGTGAGGAAAATGTGAGGAAAATGCTTTTCTCCTCCTTCCCAGACATGTGAACCAGAGCAGAGTCTTAAAGGATTGGAAAGAATTCCAAAGCCATATTCTTTCTGTCTTCCCTGTTCTGTTAATCTAAATATTTACCATAGATGAATCAATACAAGAATATTATCAGGCTGGATGACTGGAAATAATAAAAATGAAAAGAACACAAAAGAAAACTTTCTAACAGAGACTTGGGGTGCAAACAGAAACATAAAAACCAAAGTATAGTTGAACTATGAAAAAAATCTAGTTGTTAATAGCCGGCATTTTATGTTTCAGCCAAGAAGGGCCTTTCATAGGGCAATTTCCACACAGATTTTGTTTGCATTAATTTTAAACAGAAGTGAGGCACACCAAAATTTATCTAATCCATACACTGCAAGGTGTGGAGCATATGGAAGTATACTGTATTTATCCTGAAGAGTCCCTTTACGAAAACAGTGACAAAATTATTTGATGTCTCTCTTTCTCTCTGGTTGATATGTATGACATTTTTTTTTCCTTCAGGGCAGACAGAATCTCCCTGGAGAAGCAGATAACTACTATGGCAGTCTGAATGTCTCTGACTAGAAATTCGTTAAGCCAAGCAGATCAGAATATTCATATCATGCAAAGAGCGATAGGAACATTTTTTTCTAATAACATTAGAGAATAATAAAAGGTCTTCAGGCAATTTTTCACTCATAAAACATTTGAGCTTAACAAGCACAAACTGTGTATTTATTTAGTGCTCGACCAGGTTTTTCTGTACAGTAACATTTTTCTTTTTGAGATATTTGCTGGCCTCTGCCGGTAATATTCAGGAGCGTTCTCTCATTCCAGTGAAGAATATGTTATCCAGTTGGTAAATCTGTTCTGGCAGGCACTATCCAGCCATACTTTTTGTTCCCTTGCAATCTGCAGATGTAGGTGACGAGGCTTCTCTCAATTGCAGAAAATTATAGTCCTGACATCTGTCTTGGCCTTTTCCAGTTTAAAAGGTTGCATGAAAAGACTGAAGTAAGAGGGATGACTTTTTTCTTGAGAAGCTGTGGATGATTCAGGGCTGTGTCATTCTCCCAGACAACAATGCAGATAGTCTTTATGACCAGAAATGAGACTGGAATTGAAGTTGCAAATCATTGTGGTTTTAAGTCAAGGCACCCACGTGACCACTTCACTCAATGACCACTCAACTGGTACTCCCAGTTGCAATCATTAAGAGATCATGCAGGTCATTAAGCAGAACACAGGGATGCCTCAAAAGGTGAGGGAACTACAAGTCCCCCATCTGCCTACAGTATCTCCCTCCTCCATCTAGGCTGCCCTGCACAGCAGTACTCAACCACAGGACCTGGCCTGAAGTGAAGACCCAGGGCCTTCAGCAGTCTCATCCAACTGCCACTGCCTCAGGCTTCTACCTCAGCCCTAATGCCACTCATAAATGCTGCCTCACATTGTTCTCTAAAGTGTGGAAGCCTTGGGGAACTGTGTGATTGTCCCCATCACTCAGTGCTCCCAAGGATCAACCACACATTGTTTATCTTCAGGTGGCTTTTTCCTGCTGTGTGTTGCCTACCTGAGGCAACTCCCTTCACACCAAGCCTTCTTTCCTGGAGCCTCTTCACATAGGGCTTCCAAAGCCTTCAGCAGCTCTATGTGAGTTTTCACAAAGTTTTCCCAAGGGCATGAATGCCAAGAATCCAAATTTGGATCACATGACCAAAGGACCACTGCAATGGCTGTAATTTCAAATGGACACTGAATGAATAGTCATAAATTGAAGAGCGTAGAGCTATCATTTATTTATTTTATTTATCCAATATATGTGCTGTCCATTTCACAGTTCAGGCAACTCATTTTAGGAAGGCAATAAAGTTATTACATGCCTCACCTACATATCTCCCTGGTTATCTAAGCACCTCTATTTCAGACAATTTGATTTCAAGGGAACAAACTTACTTCCAGGTTGCCAAAAGCCCATTGAGCCAAGCAAAAAACCACGGATTATGCCCCGAAGTAGCAAATCATCCACTTATGCAGTAAACTGAAAAGCATCCCTCCCCTGCTGCTATTCTATCTCCATACATTCTTAATTCACAAGTATTAAGTTTACCTTAATGTTTATCTCTGGAGAAAACAGTCAGTGTATTCCTCTCCAGTCTTAAATTCCTTGCAAAATTCCTTTCTTATTAATCTCCTGTTTGTCACCTTCTCATCTTTCTAAGGAGCGCTGGCTGGACGATATGCTCTTCAAATTTCAAATAAGTCCATCAATCCAAACTCATTAGAAAGGGGTTTCTCAGATGTTGTGTTCTCATGACCCATAAAATAATAAATGAATGCATGTAACCTTCCCCAGGTCAGAATACATTGTCAAACTGTTCTGACAAGACACTTGTCAGGCAGAGTAGGGATGCAATCTGGCAATAATCCACCTGTTACTGTGCAACCTAAGCTTGCACATTCAATGTTGGATTGCTGTTAGAAAACAATTCTTGTGATGGCATGTTGGACAGGAGGAAGAATGGCAGATAATGGTCATATAAGTGAACTGAGTCTGTAGACACATGACGAATACCACAGAAGGGCCCCTCCCTAATTTATTGGAGTGTAAAGATGACAGGGGAGGAAGGTTTCAGACCTTCAGACTTACAAGATTAGTCCAAACATTAAGGACAGTCTTGAAGGTAGTCCAGGCAAGAAGCACACCCAGAAGTACTAGCTCTAACTTTATTGTAAAATTACATTAACAGAATCTTGTAATTCTGAAAGTCTATCTCTCCCTCACTCACCTTTGCATGAAAGAAACTAAGGACGTTCCTTTGTGAGATGTTAGTGTGTGCAACTGAGCATATTATGTGGGCTCAGTTGCCTCTTACTTGACTATTGTCTAGTCTGCTGCACTTCCTTCTGTTGGCCAAAGTCATTCCCACATATCATTACATTCCTATAGCCAGGGCTTTCCTTCAGCAGCCTTTGTGCTTATAGCAATGGCTCCTTCAACAGCTCCAACCCACTGCTTGATGTTACACAAGATGACCCAGCAATGTCTGAGGCTTACTTTCCTAGTCTCATTTTACCCCTCTTCCTGGGTCCTGATGTTGAGCCTACCTGCCCCTACCAGGCACCCCAGATGGGCTGGCTTCCTGTAAGGAAGCATCATGTTTCTGCAAGGAGTAAAAGAGGCATAAAGCTCAGGATGCCTAGAGGGATCCAAAGGTTGTGACTCATCATTTGGGTTCTCTTATATAAGCTACCCACATATAAAACAACAAGACCTACTACACATTCTAATCCCAGCTACCCCTGGGGTTACGGTTGGCCCCTGACCTGCATTCCTTCTGCCGCGATCTAAAGACTTGGCTGTTTTTGCAGGCCGGCCTGGATTGAGGGGGATTGGGGTTTTTAATTGGGCATTTTAGTATGGGATCTTATCGTTTATTTGGATTGGGTTTAATATTTTTTTACTATTTGTATGCTATACTTTTTATGTGAGCCGCCCCGAGTCCTTCGGGGGATGGGGTGGCATATAAATCCAAATAAATGAAATGAAATGAAATGAAATAATTTAAATCAACTACAGGTAGTCCTCAACTTACAACAGTTCAGTGAGTGATGCTTTAAAGACACAAAGGCACTGGAAAAAGTGACTTACGACCATTTGTCACTCTTATAACCATTGCAGCATCCTCATGGTCACATGATTTACATCTGGATGCTTGACAACTGTCCCACATTTATGATGGCTGCAGTGTCCCGGAGTCCTGTGATCCCCTTTTGCAACCTTCTAATGAACAAAGTCAGTGAGGAAATCAGATTCACTTCACAACCCTGTTACTAATTTAAGAACTGCAGTGATACACTTAACAAATGTGGTAGGAAAAGTCATAAAATGGGACAAAACTCAAATTTCCAGTGAGAAATTAAGAAATTAACAAATTTCTCACTTAGTAAGATAAATTTTGGGCTCAGTCATAGACTGAGGACTACCAGTACAGTGATATACTCTAGTTAATTCTAATAACCAGAAAAACAGCAGGTGGCATGCTTGAGCATGATTAAGTTAACATGACAGGATCCTAATATTGCTCAGTTCAGTCAATACTGATGCATCCAAGGAAGGGATCAAAAGAGGAAAACCATTTTCAGCAAAGTGAATTCAGGATTTTTTGTAAAATTTATTTGTCAATCAAAAAAAGTTTGCCACTGGGTGAGGGTGAATCAAACAAATGGTAAATAATTATCTTTTCAGCCCCGTTTCCCCACCAGTGGTGGGATTCAATTTTTTTTACTACCGGTTCTGTGGGCGTGGCTTGGTGGGCGTGGCAGGGGAAGGATACTGCAAAATCTGATTCCCCCTCCACTAACCTGCTTTCCAGCTCCGTTCTCCTGTGTAGGGCAACAAAAGAAGACCCAGCTGATCAGCTGGGACTCGGGAGGCAGAGAATAGATGGGGGTGGGGCCAGTCAGGGGTGGTATTTGCCAGTTCTCCAAACTACTCAAAATATACGCTACCGGTTCTCCAGAACTGGTCAGAGCCTGCTGAATACCACCTCTGTCCCCACCCAAAAATTCCAGAATCAATAAAACAAATTTAGCTGTCTGGAAAAAATCATGTCCTCTTCCCTCTTAATGTTGGGATAGATCTCGCATAACTGAGACTGAAAAAAATAAATCAACCATGCATTATTAGCCTCATATAAAAACAAGTTAAGCTGCAACTCAAAATATTATTAATGATTAGGTTCTAAATGTATTGTTCTAAATAAATTAATATTCAAACAAAGAGATCAGCCATCTGCAATTTAGCAACCACCAGACATTCTGGGCCTGCAAAATTGTTGCCCATAAGCCTGTTTATAGCAGGGAGCTGGATATTTCTGATATATAATTACAACTAGTACTACCAGAGTGGAGCAGTTCTCTGGGGCCAATTAGCAGATTTAAAAATTATTAAAATATTCTGGTACAGAGGGAATTTGCCACTAGCTTCTTTTCAGAAGGAACTCAAAAGTTAAGTGTGAGTTCACACATATTCTAAGTCATACATATACATTTCAAGTCCCTATAGAATTCTATGACATACAATCTCTTTAGAAGATTATGAACTAAAAAAGATTAATTTTAGAGTATAGCATTGTAATTGGAAGGGAAGTAATCCATCCCAATGATAACAGTTTTCAAGACTTTCTAACTGTATGATTTAGAAGTCATTCTTAGTAGAATTAAAGAATCATATTGCTAAGACATTTAGATTATTTTTCCATCTTTTGCTAAGGAATCCAAATTAAAGCATCACAGACAGATGGGTATCTAACCTCTAGGTGAAAATGTTCAGTGAAGGAGAACTCATTACTTCTCCGATTTATTGCATCTACTCTCAAACTGCTCTTACTGTTAATTCTTTTTTTAACCTTCAGTTGGAATCTGCCTTCCTATCATTTAAATCCACCTGTAGTCTGTAATGAGAGAACAGATCCTTATTATCTACTTTGAGAAAAAAAACCAAACTTCTAATTTTCTTATCCTGAATTTCCACCTCCACATATACATATAAACACACCAACCTCTCATTAGAGAGCAGCAATGTTTTGAAAATATAGAAAAGTTCCAGATTTTCAGCTAACTGGCAGGCCACTCATTTTTTAAAATCCCCTTAATCCACCCTAGTTGCCTCAGAAACTGTCCATATTTTACTCTCATGCAATCAAAAATGAAATGCTAATCATTAATATCTGCAGTCTTCTCTACTTCTGCCATCAACCTGGTGAATATTATGCTTCCAAGATGATAAGAATTTGAATTAATTCATGCTAACTGTAATTCTAGTTTTAGTTATGGATATTAGTTTTTTGGTCCTTCTTATATTCATATCAAAATTAACATGAAATCAGGTTTCTGCTGCAAAAAAATGAAACAGAGAACAGATAGGCAAAAAATTAAATAACTTATCCTTTTTACCACAAAGGAAACACAGCAATTGCATAAAGAACTATTATTGTTAACAGCAAGCAAGTACTTACATCATATAAAAAAATGCTTGAAGCAGATTTTTTACAATTGGATATGTTCCATCTGTGTTGGGCTACAGATCTACCTGGCAGCTGCATTCCCAAAACCTGGAGAGCACAAGGTCGGGGATCCAAATTTCTCTAGGTTGCATCATTTGATCAAGTCAGCAATAGAAGATATGAACATATGTAACATTTAACTGACTTGAATACAATTCTATGGCAAAAAAAATTCACTGTTTGCCAAGGACATTTCTATAGATCAAAATGAGACACAAATTCAAATCAAAGTCAACTTATGCAAATAATCTGTGGTTCACATACAAACTAAACCATAGTTTGCTTAAATGAATAAATCAGAATTGACTAGATTTACACCATATACCAAGTTAAATCCATGAATTAAATTTCAGT